>OU015494.1:189458416-189665916 GCA_907164885.2 Dolomedes plantarius | reverse complement strand
TATGAGAAAGCTTGCTAGCTACCAAAAACGCGTTATGAAAAAAGAAGTGAATATTAAATATTATGAAAAGCTTTTCCTTTGCTTCATTTCTGAATTTTCTATTTTGAAACATCTAGAAGGGAGGGGGGATTCTAAAGGGGTTCTTAGGGGCAGCTCCGCCCTCCCCCCCCCTGTGGAAGAAGATAAATATTGAAAATATGAAACTTATGCATCCTTTAAGTAAGTTAAATTTTATGACTGCTATGAAAAAATGTATTGTTACTGAAAGGTGTAACCTTAAACACCAAAACCTCTTAACTTCGGACATGATACACGTTATGATAACTTTTTTTTTTCTTGTATATAAAATTTATAGAAATCCTAAATTACCCCTCACTTAAGTCTTGCAATAGGATACTAATCTCTAGAATTAAAATAAAAATATTTGCTTTTATATATATATATATATATAAATATTGCTTATATATATATATATATATATATATATATATATATATATATATATATATATATATATATATATACACATATATATAGACAGCCACATTTGGTCCAGAACCGATTAAAGACTCCCTAGAGCCAATATTATGGATGATATGTCCCCCCCCCCCTTTTCCACGGCTATCCTTCAAAATGGTCACTTTTTTTTTCGAAACCATTACTGGCCGCCATAGAGAAGTTTCACTGAATATATATATATATATATATATATATATATATATATATATATATATATATATATATATATATATATATATATATATATATATATAATATATATGCCCCATAAATTTGTCAATATTAAGGATTGGGAACATAGGACATTTCTGGGCACCAAACGATGTACAAATAAATCTTAAAGGCCCGTACTCATACAACAGGACCCCTTCAATAATAAGAATATAGGAACTTGAATAACAGCATTTAAATCACAGCCTGAAAGTGACAGATGATAAGTACTAATAACTGAGATAAATATAAATAGAATGTCGCCTAAGCTCCCAGAAGAAACATAACAAATTAATTCCTTGCTAAAATGAGAGAAATCAAAAGATTATACATGTGTGTGCGAATGCTCTAATATTTAACATTAAGCTGCTTTTTTATCTATTTTCGTGCTTGGAGTTGTTGCTTCAGAACCCACGCATCCATGCTTTTTGCAATTACATGCCTCTGCAATTAGCTTCTACGTCATTTAGGTTGGAATCATATCAAGTTTTCATTTCGTTCGATCGTTTCCACTCCAAAGTAATTCTCTTAGTTTAAAATAACAAACATAACTAAATGCTTACTAAACTCAATAGAATAATGAACTTTAAATCGGGCTTCTTTTTTCGCTTTAACACTTCCCGGCAGCACTTGCGATTAAAAATGAACCACACATTTGTGTCATGCTACAGATTTATTGGCTCTGGAACAAAATATCCGTTTATCAGTAGTAAAAAAGTTATAAGCTATTTTTATGTTAAGTTACTTTAGGTACACAACACACATTGTTTCTGAATCCGTTTTTTCAGGTTGTTATAAAATTTACGCACGTATTACGCGAAAATAATTAATGGTATTTCATGTCTAACGCAAAATTCAAATGTCGTATAGAATCTTCACTGGAGCCTCAGGTCAAAACTCGAATCATTTTCACTGGGAATTATTATTTTCTTCTCCATATAGTAATGGAAATTTTACATTAATCTCAGGTTTCTTTAAATCACAGAAATAATATGTTCAAAGGAACAAATCGTTGAAAATTTCCCCACAAATTTACTAAACCTTCAGCAGACAAGGCTTGTTTGCAAAGTTCTAAAATTTTACTGTAAAATAAAATTTTGCCAGATCGAAAATTCTCAACCCTAGTAATCATCTCAAATGCTTAGTAAATTAAGGGGGATAAAGCGAAAGTAAAATTTGAACAGTAATCTAATCTAATCTTTACACCAGGTTAAAAAGCAAAAAAAAATGTCGAACGTGGAGACATTTTTCGCTTATTGATAAGATTCAGAATTAAAAAAAATATACTCTTTTAAATTCCATGAAAATCTACCTAACAAACATTTTCTGGTTAATCAAGCATTAATAATAAAATTTTCTTTTCGTTGGATTGATTTAAAGTGGATCATTCTTTTTAATTTCTGAAAAGCAGATATTCCAAAATATATGGTTGATGAGTAATAAAATTTGACAGGTCACAGAATCGAGTGTCGTACGTTTATGAAAAGTCACGTAGAAGATACCGCAAAATGTTACCAAGGTTTAAGATTCGTCATAAAATATGTTTGTTCAGCGCTGTGAAGTTATCCTATTGACCGTCAGTTTATACCCGTGGCGATTTAGAGGTCAGTGAACTAACTGTAAATGCAAAATAACAGCAGTAAATATTTCCTTTTTTTTTTCTCGTATTGCTTTATTATAGGAGGGGAAACGCTTCATTCACGATGCTGACGTAAATTATAACGGAATCGAGCTGCGTAGAATGCATGGAATGCTTTGGAAGTTCAGGACAAAAACTTTTGACAACGTAAAACAAAAGCGGGTGACGGTGTTTCGAATCATAACTCATTTTGAGTTCAGATGTTTGCAAGAGTATCATAAAATGCAGTTAACTAATCCACTAGTTTTGCGTGACGGGATGAATTTCTTCTCAATGGTACAAACAGAAAAGAAAAATTGTCAAACGTCATGGGTAACGAAATTAAATATATATATTTTTTTAAAGCGACATTTACTAACTCAAAGAAAAAAGGGGGCTTCTCTCATAACATAAATTAAAAAGTACTGATTTTTCACACGATAAAAATGTCGATGAACATTTTTTATTAAAAATTAAGTCGTATAACTAATGTCATCACAAACACAATATTTCTTTTTTCCACATTTATTGTTTGATCTTTGCCTAGATCTCAGGGTGTATGTTTGTTGAGGTTCAAATTATTGCAAGTTGCTCGTAGTTAGACATTAGTCATTGGTGCATTACTATATTCAAAAGTTTTTCTCGCCCCCATCTTTGTAGTTTGTACATAAATACGATTGTTAGAGCTAACACTTTTGGCACGATTTGTGCATGCATGTATTCAAACGAGTTTAATTAGTGACAAGTGTTTTTAATACTTTATGATTTAATAAATGGCTGGTGATATTTTTCGTGGACGGCATAATTTAAAAGGTGTTTTAATGACTAAATGAAAAATATTTACTATAATTAGGTAATATTTATTTTATTCACTTTCTTAGGATATTTGTAATAATGAAAACTTTTTGGTTGCATATATATATTATTTTATTAACACGTGTCATACAAGGAAGATTTATTTCTTTGGTAAGGTTAAGTGAACGTCGTAAGTACAGATATATAATATGCCATACTACTAGATCCTAAGAAAAATATACTTGTAAAACTAATCAGTAATATCTTATCATTGTCAATAATTTTGCGTTATTTATTTTCTTGTTCATCTTAGCAGAATTGAAAGACCGAGTTTGATAAATCCTTTGAAATAGCCTCGAATACACAGATGTGAAATTCGAATACCACATGGAAATAATCTATTTATTCGTGAAAGTATAAGTGCAATGCAGTTGGATTCGGTATCATGCAAATCTTTTGGTCTTATATGCCATAGCGAATTGAAAAATAGAATAGCGTAGAAAATGTAAATGAAAATATATAGAGAATAGCTCACTTCTACCCGCACTTGGGTGTATATAATTTGAAGTGGCACTCTAAATGAATTTGATACAAACACAGTTTATACACGAAACAATGTTTATTGAATTCGTTGCACATATAGATTTTGCTTTTACAGCAATAAGCATACGTACTACTTGTACGGAATATATATTAGCATTCAATAAAAATACACTTTGCAATACTCACAAACTAGAGAGTCAAACCAGCAATTCTGCCACGTAAACTTTGGGCCTGCTAAGCACCATCGCCGGTTAACACCTGGAACTGCTTACCTCGTAGCTCCCTCTCGCTTATCTATCAACCTTTTTTTTTAATCAAGCTGCATGGTATTTATACCAAGCGCGTATGCCGAAATCAGCATATCTCAAGCAGCTTCTTTAATTTATTCACTCAAAAGTTCGAGTCTTGTGAATCGAATCTTATGTATACCTTACAAATCTTTCACGACGTTTATTTCAAGAATCAAAGTATTCCTCCTGTTATCCTAGAAACTCAAGAAGTCAGAAAACCAAAATTTGTCGTCCCTTAAAAATACGCTTTAAAGGAATTTTCTACTCGTCAAACAATATAATTTTTAAGTTAATATTCGGAAGGTAATTTCAGTTCCCATTTGAAAAAATAAAGGAGAAGAAGAATTTGTTGGGCAAATACTATCCGTTTATGACACTTATTACCGAATGAGACTGAACTTTAAGGCAATGCATCATTTTTTTTTCTTTTTCTAGAAAACTTAAATAAGAAGAATGAATATTAATAGGAATAATGAATATTAACTTTCACAGATATTATCTAAGTGCGCTAGACATGGTCGCGTAGCCCATCTTAATTGGGACTCCTTGTAAAGAATTACTAAGCATGTCTTAAACTTCCTTAACTTTGTTAATAACAATTTCAAAAATCGTGGAAATTTTGTAATATTATAGCACTGCGATGGTGAATTTTCCTGCTTTCATAAGCCACAAACATAGCTCTGCTAATTAAGAAAACCAATGAATGGTTTCATGGGAGTGACTCATTTTCTCTGAACTGCAAACCACTCTTATGTTGTCAGACAGCCAACCAAATCTACTCATAAAGCATGTCGTGGTCATATCCGCCGCTCATACCATGGCAAGATGGAGAGCGAGAGAGATGGGGGGGGGGGAGGAGGGGGAAGTAAAAGACGTTATCAAAAGACGTAACGCTTGGGTTCCGTGCCGTAACTCTACGGCGGTTAAATTAAAAAAGAAATAGCTGAATAATTTAAGAGGAATAAAAAAAACGGGGATAAAAGAGGTTCTTTGTGTATTCATATTATGTTTATGAGATGGCAGTGTAAAATTACTAGATTTGAAATGAAGATTTACAGCACGATTTAGCTACTGATTATAAAAAAAGAAATCAAAAAGGTCAGCGAGTGATATGGCTGTATTTCAATGTGAAAAGGCCTAATTATTTGGAGATGGAATTTTAGATATTAGCAATCATTTATAGTCTAATTTCAAAGCATAGTTTTTTAGATTTTAATTTATTTGATGCTATAGCTGATATGAAAGGAAAGTAAAAGTAATATGCAGACAGGCATTAATTAGGAAAATACAGCGAGCTTTGTCAACAAAAAGACTTATCAAATACAGTCGAACCTCCATATATCGAAGTAGCAAAATTCCGGAAAAAAATTCGATATATAGAAATTTCGATATATAGAATTCATCTTAGTTTTATCATAATTCTCCTAAAACATTAAAAATAAAGCTAATTTTCGTATACTAAACTCCATTTCCAATTTATATACGAATTACACTAAATGAAAGTTAATTACTAAAAAATTAATTAATGTGAAAGATTTATTGAGTACTATATACCTTAAAAAATAACAATAATCCAGACAGTGGTTACAGTGATCACAGTTACATTCTTTAAAAAAAAAAACTACAAATATCTTGCTGAACAGCCAGTTTTGCGGAAAGTTCATCAAAGAAATGCTCGCATTTATTCAGTCCATTAAAACTTCATGAGGGGTCCACGGAGTATTGTTTCAAACGCCAAAAATTGGGAGATTTTATTCTAAAGTGCAATAAAATCTCCCAATATGTCGTGAAAAAAATTTCGATATATAGAGATTTTTTCGATATATAGAAACAGTTTTTCTATGTAATGAACTTGGAGATTTGCTAAGAGTTCGATATATAGAAAATTTCGATATAAGGAAGTTCGATATATGGAGGTTCGACTGTACTCGAAGAAGCAAAGCTTATCAGATGATGACATAAGTGTCTTATATTTATTTATTTTTTCTTTCTTGGCGCAATAGTTTACATGTTGAAAATTTAACCTGACGGTTAAAACAAGAACAAAAAACATTCCCCACATTTAAATGAGGAAAGAGATAGCGTGTGTACTGAGGAATGAACTTTGTATGACAACATTACGTGGTGACTATTCTGTGTTCATTGGCTTGAATTTAATGATATAAAGTACTCGTTTGAATCCGTGATCAAAGAGTTTCAGCAGGTGACATCCGCAGGGTTCTAGATAAAAGAAATCTTTAAATTCAAGTTTGTTTAAAGTCATGGTGAAATATAGATTGATCACAATTTCTTTTGTTACGCCAGGATATTGCAACTTGTAGTGACTGATAAGTCAATTCACATTTAAATCACCTTCAGAATAAAAATGTAAAGCCTCATTGTTACAACGCAATGATGAAAGATGGATGTTTTGAAACACATCATTTACTTCTAAAGGAATTCCTATTTATGCTTGTTATGTTGTGTTTTCACGACACATTGTCGTCTCAACGTATCGTTACAGATTAACGACTCTTTTTACATTGCTGAAGGGTGGTTGTAGGATGGATGTTATGTCATGCGGCATCACTTCAAACGTCAGTTACATTGTTTTCGTTATGTCTCAGTGAACTACAAGTATTATCTAATACAGATTTTGTGTTTCCCATCAGTCTTCAATTGGAAGTTTTTAAAAACATCAGTGTCTTAAAAAGAACCTTTTCAGTATCGCCGTGAAAACACATGCAATCGTTTTCAGGCATCCTGAAATTAATATAAATAAATTACGTAAATGTGCTCGTTACAGATAAACGACTCATTTTACATTGCTGAAGGGTGGTTGTAGAACGGATGTTATGTCATGCGGCATCACTTCAAACGTCAGTTACATTGTTTTCGTTATGTCTCAGTGAACTACAAGTATTATCTAATACAGATTTTGTGTTTCCCATCAGTCTTCAATTGGAAGTTTTTAAAAACATCAGTGTCTTAAAAAGGACCTTTTCAGTATCGCCGTGAAAACACATGCAATCATTTTCAGGCATCCTGAAATTAATATAAAAAAATTACGTAAATGTGCTAAATTATTTTCTATAGTAAGGAAACTAGAGCTAATTCTTTGCTTACATATGTGCTTACTATTGCCTCAAATACGTAAACAATATTTTTCAATTTAAATGAAATTAAAATGCACTCCAATAAATAATGCTAAGGATTTGGATGTCCATAAAAAAAGTATTTTGTAGAGTTTTCTGGAGAAGTCTTTAATACCTAACGATATTGTACTAATGTTAGCATATTGAATTTTGACAAAATAAACCTAATTTAGGTCTCTATAGTACACAGATTTTCATTATATGTGTACTCTTTTTATTGTTGAAGTTCGTTTTATGACTGTCATTTATAATAACTTAAATTACTACTGTACATGTGATTTTGATATATCGTAAAACGTTAAAAGAACTGCTCGAATATTCCAATAATTGCGTTTAATATTCTAATAGAGCAGATTATTTGTATGTAGGGATACAGTAAATTTAGTTTTGGAGTCTAAGTTTTGAAGATCATTCTTTTTATGTTAATTAAAATTCAAGGGAAAAAAGCAGGACTCAAGCATAATTCACTAAAATAAAAATTAATAATGAAATGTAAACCGAAGGGTTAAGATCAGTTAAATGCTAAGTGATGGGGAAAGTAGTCCGTTTAGCACAACTTGTGGTTAAAATCTTGAATAGCTGATTAAAATGTAAACTAGCACTACAAAAAGTTTGAAAAACACATCATTCCATGCATAAAATCGAGACAGGAAATCATTAATCTGAAGAAATATAGACGCACAGTACTAAAGGAAATGTAAAATGAAGAAAAAATAAATGTTGAAAATAATGGAAAAATAAAGGAAAAAATTAATAATAAACGCTATGCAGATGGCAGTTCATTACAAAATCATTTTGGTTAAAAAATTTTCGCGACTTTTCTTTGTTTACGAAACACAAAATGCATTAGGAAAACGAAAAGAAAAGTGTTTTGTTTATCGGAAAAATTTCTGAATATTTTTAAAGTAAACACGAAATAAAATTCCGTTCCAGGTCTTTATTATGAAGATGTCTGTCGTTCAGATTCCGAAGAGATAAAAATTCCAGATGTGACTCACGTCCGTACGAGCAGAAAAAGAAACGCTATCGCAATCTCACATCCCAAAAGGATCTTTGGAACACCTGTTCACGTCTATGACGTTGGGGCTTCCCAAGTTTATTAACAGCCGTAGTTTCTTGGCGTAAATCCTATTAAACAGCAAGACCATGTGAACCAGAAATTTATCAAGCTATGAATTCATGGGCTTGTGAGGTGAGACGATACGCCTTGTGACGTCAAATCAACTTAAGGCGTCCGTGGCAGAAATCGACTTGAAATTTGAAATCCAAGATGTGTTTGGGAGTGCCTCGCTGAACGTCAACCACTTGGTTAAATTATTCTTAGAAGCATAATGCCATGCAGGATATCACTAGAGCTAAAAAAAACCAACAACTGAAAATCTGAATATGAAAATAAATCAGCGAAGCGAAAGAAGCAGTCAAGTTTCAGTTTTATAACTGTTTACGAAGAGAAAAAACATCTAGTTTTCAAACGCTGGATATTTGTTGAACGTTATTGTTTTTTTACAATAAGACTAAATAAAAGATAATTTATTCGTATGTTAAATCTGTGTTTGCTGTGCAAAGGGTGTTTAGTCCAAAATTGGCTAAAATGAGTTATCAAACCAGGCATGCTTGAAAAATCAAGGGCAGAATAATCTATTGCAGGGTACAGAAAGCTAAGTCCAATTCAACTCCTAAATATTTTTATTCCTCAGGGAAAATTTGGGATATGTGAAACAAAACACAAACATGTTAGTGTTAAAGGGGTTCTGTCCCAATCAAGGACTTAACACTCTTTACTCAACAAAAATAAAATTAGAAAAATTTACTTTAAAAAAAAAATTAAAAACTAAACTTAAAAACTAAACTTAAAAATACTGACTTTTCAAAAGCCTTTTTTTTTTCTTTCAATCCCGTTTTTCTCAAAACTACGATTTTGGACTTGACTCTCACAGCAAACACAGAAATGATTTTTTGGTACATATTTCCCCTTTATTTTTTTCTCTCTTTTTATAATCTCACAGATATAAAGGCTAAAAATAGGTTTTGATGTACAGGGCATCATCGCAAATGAGAAATAAATTACCCTGACTGCTCATCGGAAAAATTATATTAAGACTAGTACTCGAAATTCAGTATTGATCAATGATACCTTTTTTAATAATTTTTCTCAAGTAATTATTTGTTTCTGAAGTATTACAATTTTTACATAAAAATGTTCGCCACATGGTTGTTTTTAGAGGTACTTCGCCAAGTACAATGCTCTGAAACGCTATAAAATGCTCTGATAACGATAAAAAGAGGGTAAGAAATTCAGTTTCCACCGTATTTCTTAAACACGAATATCGCAAATCGGTAAAAAGGATGAAAGCTACGAACTATTTTGTTCACCCTATAGAACTTAAACTTTCATGTTCGATATTTTTTTTTTAAACAACATTTTTCAGAAAACTGTGAGAAAACTGGCATGATTATAATAACGGATAGAGTTAATTTCTGAAAGAAAAGACAGCCAGATGGTGTCTCGGCCGCTAGTGTTCGAAACCAATGTGCGACTTCAAATACCCCTGTGAGTACATATGTCTATTGTTTTTTGGATTTTATTTTAATCTGTGGATCTTCGGACCTCGAGTAGCAAAAGATGACCGCGACGCTTCGAAGCACCCAAGATTCAAAAAAGTCAAATATTAACTTGCCTCTTCAGATTAATTTTGCTAATTAATTCAAACAAAGGGCAGGAACATACTTATATTTTTCACAGAATTTGGCACTTTTCAGAAGCGCGTCCATACATTATTTTAAATCTATCCAAAATACGTACCAGAGATCTAATTTTTTTTAACCTTTTCTCATAATTATTACATTTACTAAAACTATTCATCCAAACACAGAAATTATTTATTTGCATTTTTACCCATTTGCCTCACTTTTCTTCCCATTTGAAAGACCAATATTTGAAATTAAACCACACCTGCAATGAAAATATGTTAAACTGCTTTTACCCTTTACAATCAAGAATTCCTGTAATATTCACATATTATCGAGACCAACGTAAAAATAACCCACATTTCATTGCTGTTCCATACGAGGATTTTCGGCAAAATTACTTTTCTGCGGTTTGCAAGAATAGACAGAATCCAACTAAACCTCAGTCAAACTGCCAGTAATCACCTCTAAGCATTAAAAGGTCCGAGAAAAAAAATGGCGCATGCATTTAGGATCGTTGAATTAGTGATGCGACATCGATGTTTTGAAACATCGATATTCAATATTAAAACATCGATGCTAATAAAACATCGGCCAAAAACCATCGATGTTTTTAAACATCGATGTTTTAGAACATCCATTTTTTAAAACTGGTTTAGTAATCTCTAACATTAATGTTACTTCCGTTAGTCGTGGGGTGGGGGGGGGGGAGTGATTTAATTTTACTCTCTGATTGGGCAGGCACAAATGACAAAAACTTGGTTGCTTTGGGCTACATTGATGACTCAAAATTCTCGTTGTAAATACCTCCATGTTTTGCCTTAAAATGTTCAGATAAATTCGTGGTATTGCCAGAAGTTTTGAGGGACTTAAGGCAAATATTGCATTTCGCCAACTTGTCAGTGGTTTTGTAAAAATATTCCCAAATGGTACTTTTGGGAGGCATCTTACCAATAATATTAACATCAACTTATATAAAACCAGAACAAAACAAAAACTTAAATGGATGCACTCGGGTATATACTATTTGTAAAATAAAACCCCATGGAAGGTTCTGGAGTGTCAGGAACATTCCAAGCGCTCTGATTGGTTCATTGGTTGTTAATTGCCATTTGTCTGTTTGCTAAAGAATCATTCCCCCTTTTGTATTTGTCCTTTTCAGAATTCAGACTTACATTTTCTGAGTGTGAAAATTATGCTACGTGGTAAATTTTTTTTATTACGGTACTTTTTCCTTAAAAAAAAAAAAAAAACATCTAGCACAAAACATCGATGTTAAAAAAACATCGGCGTCAATAAATCGATGTTTGAAAACATCGACATCGATGTCGCATCCCTACGTTGAATACCTAAAGCACATTTTGTTCCTAATTTAGATATACATTTATAGTCGTTCTCAGCATCTTCCTGCGACAAAATTATCAGGTAAAAACAACTACAAAAAGTCGTCAATGGTAGTTCTATCAGGAAGAAACAGATCTCTGGATAGATTATATCCTCTCGATTACGAAATCCCGACAAATACGTCTAGCTGGAAAATTAGTTCCCATGTCTGTTCAGATGAAAACTGATTTCCATAAAGTAACTCTTAATGGTTCAGACTTGCAAAGAATTTTAAAATCAGTTTTAACACGCAGATTTACTGTGATTGTGATTTTGAATAACACAACGATAAGCAGGAGAGTAACTGAAAGTTCAATAAAGAGATAAGGGAATGAAAGCTAGTTCAGGCCGTGGCTCAGTACAACTGATCCAGTATAGAAGCGTCGCATTTAAGTACAAATATGTAGTGGATCACTAACACATCACTAACACATAGGTAGTGGATCACCAACACAGTCAGCCAGCAAAGATTAGCCATAGTTTTATTAAGGCAAGGAAACATATAGTGGCTCCCAAAAGTGTTCGTACACTTACAATTTTCAATGAAATAGGGGTATATCCATTAATTAAAATGAATATTTCAGAATGGGTATTTAATAATAAGATCTATAATCAATTCTTAACAAAAATACATGAAATATTTTGAAAACATAGTAGAACTTTATTTTTAAGAAACCAGTAATCAAAAAGTAACAAAAAATTTATATCACAAAAGTCATCGTACACTGAAAAATTTTCGGAAAAATTCATAATTAAAATTATCGTCTGGTGCTTTATTTTTATTTTGAATTGTGGTGGCATTTAAAATATCGTTTGGCTTTCATTTTTGCTTGCCTACTCCGAAATATTCTATTTATTATTTAAAAATGGCTCGTAGTCGTAAAGAAACAACAAACAGCATTCGACATTTTTTTATTTTTCATCATAGTTGTGGTAAATAAGTTCGGAATATTGCTCAATTACTTAATTTATCCCATTCTACTGAGCAGTATGTGATAAAACGCTTTAAAGAAGAAAATCGGATCGAAAACAAGGTAAGAAAAGGTCGTCCGGCAAAGTTAAACCTATTGGAGTTATTAAAGTCCCAAACCTATTGGAATAATGTCTTATTTGCCGATGAAAGCAAGTTTAACAATTTTGGTTCCGATGGGCGCATAATTGTATGGAGAAGAAAAAATGAGGAACTTAATCCGAAGAACTTTGTAGGAACAGCTAAGCATGGAGGTGGAGGTGTCCTTGTGTGGGGGGTGCATGTCAGCATCAGGACTAGGTAATTTGGTATTTATTGATGGCATAATAAATCATGCTGTTTATGTAAATATTTTAAAGAGACAATTTAAATTTATCAGCCCAAAATTTGGGTATTGGAAACAACTTTGTTTTTTTTTATTAAGATAACGATCCTAAGCACATGGGTCTCAACGTTTGCCTCTGGTGTCTCTATAATTGTCCACAAGTTTTGAAAACACCATCTCAATCTCCAGATTTAAACCCAATAGAACATATTTGGAGAGAACTGGAGGTTCGAGTACGAAAACACGACATTCACACGAAAAGCCAACTAAAAACAATTATGATGGAATAATGGATGAACATTGATGCAGAAATTACAAAACAACTAGTGCAATCTATTCCCAGACGTTTAAAAGCCGTTTGTAGTGGATGCTGAAGGATATCCTACTAAATATTAATTTAACGAAAAATTAGAATATTTACTAATATGTAGAGATTTTTTACAAGTCTACGATGACTTTTGAGAGATAAAGTTTTTGTTACTTTTTGATTATTGGTTTCTTAAAAATAAAGTTTTACTATGTTTTTAAAATCTTTCATGTAGTTTTGTTAAGAATAGGTTATAGATATTATTAAATACCCACTCTGAAATATTCATTTTAATTAAAGGATAGACCCCTATTTCATTGAAAATCGTAAGTGTACGAACACTCTTGGGAGCCACTGTATTAAGAATGAGGAAAATAGGATCGCATGTCAGGCTCATATAAAATAGAATGATTAAAAACGAAACGCCATGAAAATTAGGAATAATGAAACTTTATCACCTCATTCAAATATAATATTGACGTTAGAGTCAGTTATTAACTGCATTATTAGTTACGAGAAACAAAGCAGTGATTAAAAGCAAAAGAAGTTTGAAGTTCGACACAATTACCGTATGCATTTGTTTCCCCTAATCATCTCGAGTCAAAACGTCGTGTTTTAAGCCCAAAGTCTCAGTTCTGAAACAGGAGATACAACTAAAAATAAATTTTTCAATGAGTCACGATTGCAGAAGGAAAATGGGGGCAATGTAAAACACCCTCGCTGTTTCAGGTTTCTTTGTAGCGGCCCAACTTACAACGCAAAATATAAATTGTTTTATTCAGTATTAATATGACCATTAATTGTGCCACAAGGACATATTCAGAATGATAATAAAGAAAAAATGCATTCAGTAGTCCAAAACATGCGCTTATTTATTCCGTGAACATACAGGTTAAGTGTAAATTAAAATGATCTTACAGAGTACAGCATAATCAATACTTTTCATACCTAGTTCTGAAATATTTCAATACGCCACAGTACTGATTAAGGGCGCATTTAAAAAGGTTTTTAAAAAAGCAATTTAAATAAGAGTATACACAAATAGACATAGTTTATTTCTTTTTCTACATCGCTTATGTAAGTAATAATTCGCCCTCAGACATTTATATTTAAGCACATATTTAGACATGCCAGTCCTTTATCACAATTCATCTGAAATGTTCTTCGGTGTACAACACACGACAATCTAATTACTGTTGATATAATAACTACTTTAAACGACCTAATTATTGATTTTTAAATATTTCTTAGATGTATGGGGCAGAACTAGTAGAATTGACAACCAGAGAGAGAGTGTGTCTTTATCCAGGGCCCGATTATGAACCCTGGGGGCCCCTGGGCAGATGCTATTTGGGGGCCCCTCCTTACGAACATTTATAAAAATACATACTATTAGAAGTACTAGGTGCATACACCAAGGAGGTTTTGGGGCCCCCTAGCATCAGGGGGCCCTGGGCAAAGTCCCGATTTGCCCATGCGATAAAAAGGCCCTGTCTTTATCTTGCATAGATAAAATTAAGGTTAAGTTATGGACAAACGTATAAAACAAAATGGATGAATAAGATGACTATAGATGCGGAATTTACTATTGTTCGGTGATGAAGAATTCTGACGCCAGTAAATTCTGCATGAGAATGGAATCATACGAAACACACTACACTAGATTTTTCTCCCGAATAATTTAAATTTTAAAATATTATTTTCATTAAAAAAAACGAAAAATGCCCCATAGTATAAAATTTGGTGGAGATCAAAAATTACCTCATTCAAGCGTTAAACTCATTTTAACTGTAATATACATCTTAATTTTCAAACAAATTGTCGTCCCAATCGAAGCAATTTACATGGTGACTATGAAACAATTTCATGGTTAAAACTGGCAGGAAAAAAAATGGATTAGTTAGTCATTTTTATTTATTTATTTATTTTTTGGAGTTACGGCCCGTGTCGTGACGGGGTAAACAGACTGAAAATAACATAGGAGCGTCCAGACACGATTTAAGAAAAATGCCGGACATGTTAGACTAGAAATGGCTGCGTTGTTTTACAGCTTTTTTTTTTTTTAACCCAAACCTGCTCTAAAGTAAAGAAGTAATTTTAAATTTTCAAAAATTTAATGCCCTTCAAGTCTTCGTTGACAGACTTGCAATTTACGAATAACAATTACAGGTTAGCAGAGCAGAACTAAAAAGAAAAAATTGTAGTTATGCAGTGCTCGCAGGAAAAAACAGCTTTCAAGAGTGTCCGATAAGGCACTAGGCGAAAACTGGAGAGGTTAAAAAAATATATCCTTCTTGTGAAAAAGTTATCTAAATTTGAATAACTACATGTCCCAGGGTAATACTCTGATTCTTAAGGCTATTGTGTACTAACCCTATTGGATTCGCTTATTTCAATGTAGAAACTTGGACAAATTTTCTATGGAGAAAATTTGTCCAAGTTTTGCCGACTTGGATTTAAAGATTTTTTCAAAAAATTGTACTCCGTGATAGAGAAAGAAATTTTATACTATGGGGCATTTTTCGTTTTTTTTAAATGAAAATAATATTTTAAAATTTAAATTATTCGGGGGAAAAATCTAGTATAGTGTGTTTTAACCGATCATAAATTCCTTTGGTGGACGGAATTTATAAAATGAATCCTGTTGCAAGGTGTTGAAAAGTTCTGACTATCTGAAAATACCATTTTTATTGGATCATCACCATTTATGTAGCTGTAAATAGTAGACAAATTTTCTCTATACGATAACATTGAGGTGAGCGAATCCAATAGGGTTAGTACACAGCAGCCTTAACCCTTTTAGGGGCTACAACCTCCCCTGTTTGTACGGTGCAAATTTTTTCCCGATTTTTTTTAACCTAAAGATTTTTGAAAAAATTTCCAAATAAAGGTTGCAAAATGTTTTTACTTCTTTAAACTGATAACAGATGGCAGTACTAACCATTTTTCTGCTCATTTTACTGGAATACATTTAATGCAAGTGAAAAAAAGACAAGTTTTAGGCGTTTGCACTCTCAAAGGGTTAACCCTTTCTTATTCCCTTACAAAGAAAGCACGGGTTAATGATGTATATTAGTAACTGTCAGTCTATATACAGACGCATAAAATAATTGTAAGGAACATTGTTGCGAACTACAGGGATAAAAACCATTATTTCTGGAAAGGGGTCAAAGTAATACAATTTTTTAAACTTCATCAACGAAAATTAAGACACACTATTATTATATTTATACACTTGTCATACATGACTATGTCTTTTAAGGAAACAAATCTCGAAACTCAAAATAATATACCTGAAAGTTTTTTTTCCTGTCAGAATTTTTTGGTTATTTGATTTTGATGTAAAAGGGGTATATTTGATAATATTTCAAATTTAATTCGAAGTTTTTAAATAAATATTTTTCAATTACTATTTAGTTATTTGTTTGTGTAATAAACCCTATGAACCATATATAAAAACTAGATATCGAAGTACGTGTCGAGAAATTGCTTTCAAATCTTTTTTTATTCGTATTATCTCTCTCAATGCAATGCTGAATAAAATTAGCTTAAAAGAGCGTAGATATTTGATTATATGTGTAGTAGATTCAGATAGGTTAATCAATCTTTATGCACTTTCAATTTAGCTATGTCGAAATGAATATTTTTCATGGACTGTGACTCTAACCATTGACCCTCATACCTGGTGGTTAACTAAATTTCAATTTAGTTACCTTTCGATATGAAAAGAAGTCTTAGATTGAATGCATTTCCTAAAAAGATGAATAATAACGTTTGAAATCCTCCTTCCCCCAAAAAAACCCTCATGATTTTAATATTTTTACAGGGTTTTAATATTTTTCGTTTTATTGCAAGCCCTCTCAAATATAAATGACAAAACACCACAGTTAATAATGAATTTTTAGTAGATTATCACACACACACACACACACACACACACACACACATATATATATATATACAAAACAGTTCCGTAACTGACTGAATGACTGACTGACATATAACGCACTGACCAAAACGTTGTACTTAAAGGGCTGAAATTTTGCATGGCGATTCTTCTTATAGTGTAGGGGTGCACTAAGAAAGATTTTTGAAAAGTTCTTAAATTTTTTAAATTAAATTTTTAATCTGTTTTAGTAACTTTTTTTTTAAAGTTTGCATTTAAAACAATAATTTGAGGGTTATAAAATTTATATCACGAGAAAGATCATAAAAAATCCTTTAAAATGAAATCTCTTTCGAATCTTTACTTCCCTTTTCTGATTTTTGGTGAATTCTTAAAGATTAATTTTTAGAATTTAATTTATTAAATGCTGATCACGTGGTTTCTTTTCTTTTTGTGATACTTTAAACTAATTTTGAGTCACGTGCATGACAACGAAATAGACAAAAAAAATTTTTTTCTCTTGCTAATGCGGCAGACGATTGGACATTATTCAAAAAAATATTAAAATACAGTAAAAGATATGTTCCTCAAACTGCACTATATTCTTTAGCATGTTCTATTAGATTTAATTTGAATATTTTCTTCTACATTATATTTTCTATAAAAACATCCGTTACGATTCTTTATAAATATATATATATATATATATATATATATATTTTACATCAATTCCATACATTGATCGTTGTATTTATTATATATATAGAGAGAGAGACATTAATTATATACATTGACAGTTGTATTTAATTTGAATGTACTCCGTAGCGTAGTACGGGTATTCAGCTAGTATATATATATATATATATATATATATATATATATATATATATATATATATATATATATATAATTCTTTTTCAATCCAAATATCATAATTTTCAGTTATTTCTTTGCATACGAAAGAATAAGTTATTTGTTTGCTTCTGTACGGTATGAGATTTGTTGATTCCACGTATAAATATCTTTTTAAATATTTTGAGGAATAGTCAGTACGGAACGGAGATAAAAATAAAGAAACTCAAGCAAAAAACGACAGAAACTGTGAAACAGAAGCAAACTCTTTATGAAATTTACATCTCATTTTTGAAAAAGGGTAAAATTAGGTATGAAACAAATGCGGTACTCAATATATTAACACTAGAAATACCGCCAATTTTTATATACCCATATCTACTAATGTTATAATCGGTCATTTTGACCGACTCTGTAGTTCTAGTGCTTCAACGTCAAATATTTCTTTTAATCTTAAATTTTTGTTACAATGAAAAATTGTCATAAATGATGCTAAATTAAATAATTTAAATAGATATTCAAACGTCTCTTTTAGATATTTTCTTGATTAATAGTTAGATATTTTTAGAAATGAATAATGAACTTATAAAAAAAGAATCTGCGATTTTAATGAATTGCAATTTCATGCCTCTTCAATATATTTTCATTACTTTTTCACCTCAGAATATAAAACTTCAATCGAAAGTATTCTTAAAAAACAAGCAATGTGGTAATTTCTATGCAGTTGATGGAAATTAACTTTAAATTCATTTCTGATGACGTTTTCAGAAACCGTAAGTATAAATTAAACTTTAAAGTTTGAGAACCTGGCATTCATAGACTATAGAGGTTAATGACTGCCAGGGCTGGGTCTAAGGATTTTGAGATCCGAAGATTATTCATTCTTGGTGTTGCGAGAAAGTTAAATTTTCAATACCATTCCTCACCATTCCTCACTTTGAAACTAACAAAACAGGATATTACGATTACACAGTTCAAGTATGGCCTAACGGTCCAAAATCTTTACGTATATGAAACGGGGAAAATGCATTACCGGAACACACGCTTCTCAATATCCACTATAAAATTTATCCTTGAGGATATTAAAAAGCTATGTGTTCCTGTTATAGTCTATCCTTGTTCTTCACAGTTGTTTTGCACCACTCTATGGACCGAATTTCAGTACCGACAATTGAACCCTGTTCATCTGGTGGCGTGCGCTGCTGCCGTTATGCTATTCCGGAGATTTGAGACAATGTTTTCGGGATACCTTAATTGAGAGACATTTATAGAATGCCTGTCCTCATAATTTGCTGTTGGTCGAGTGGGGGGAGTGGTGCCTATGAACCCACACAAAGACATGTTGCTGTTGTTGTTGTTGTTGTTGTTACTAATCCTATCTGATCTAGCCGATAGGCTAGACCAGATCCAGGAGACCAAACACATTTAAAAAATCAAAGACAAGGAGAGGTCTCTGCGTCAAATCCTCTTTTTCAAGCCCCAAGCAAGAAAGAAGATGGTCAGGGGTGGAATAATTGATGTTACATTTTCCACAAATGGGGAAGATCTTATTGCCTTGAGCAATTTTAAGGCACTTCAGGTGACCACTTAGGAGTCTTGACAAAGCAGTCTGCTGAGCACGATTGCCCACAAAAGCCATAGGTCCTCACGGCTATCTGCCACAATACCAGTCATGTGCTGGAGGAGATCGTCATGAAAGGGCGACGGCAGATTTAAGTCTTGAGTAGATCTCTAAAAAAGTTAAAGTGTTAGAGGTCAAATCAATTGTAGTTCCCTCCTTAGCCAGGGCCTCAGCCGCTTCGTTGCCGCTGAGACCAATATGCGATGGGATCCACTGCAAACGGATATCATGGTTTGAGAGCTCTTGCAGTAAAGTCAGAACAGAGATTGAAGTTCTATCACCAATATGAGGGCAGTTCTGAAGGTGTTGGATAAAACTACGGCTATCAGTCAAAATCCAAATACCCTTATAGGCTGTGCAACACAAAGGCATACATGTCTAACAGCCTGTTTGGAGTAAAGTTTAGGAAAAAATTATAAATGAGTTGCTTTAAATAAGATTTTTCTCGAACAGCCATGGTTGATGC
Organism: Dolomedes plantarius; assembly: GCA_907164885.2. NCBI lineage: Eukaryota > Metazoa > Arthropoda > Arachnida > Araneae > Dolomedidae > Dolomedes > Dolomedes plantarius. Next base: position 189,646,309 of record OU015494.1, on the reverse strand, counting down.
TGAAAAAGTTGCATGAGAAACAACTCTTATTTTTTTATGATTAATTTAAATAACATTTTAATTTAAGTAATTAAAATTTGGAGCAATTTACTGGAGATCATTTATTTTTACCGCTTAAAATAGATTATGGCATTTATTTATAATAAAGATTTATCCTTAGTATAAAGGTAATCAAAATTAGCGATGCTTTCTGAGCAATTTTATTGCAAATTGCATTTGATTATTAAAAAAAAAATCGTTCATGCACGATTTGCCAATTGTTACAAATAATTGTAATCTTAAATTAAGAAAAATCAAAAGTAAACGTGGGGGGGGGGGTGAATAGAGTTGAAGGAAAAGCGATTTCTTTTACAAAAATAGCAATGCATTTTTTGTTCAACGACAAAGTAAAGTAAAAAAAAAAATTGATCAAGTTCAAACTGCAGGAAACAGAATAAGCAACATAATCTCGTACTTCCTCCAGATGCATGCATGATCACCTTGATGAAAAAGGAGCTTCTCTCACCCCTATACCAGCTGTGTATGTGAAATACAAAAAGGCACGAAAAAAAAGTGGGGTGGGTGGGGAATACCCAGGGACACGTGCCACTCTTGTAGGGTATGTATTGTAATCCCCCTCCCTACTATTCAACTCAGGATATAGATTCGTAGAGGAAATTTTAAAGGTAACTTTTACTAGACACACACATAATAATCTTTATACTATACCAAGCCATAAATGGCATATACTAATATACTAAGCCATAGATGGTGTACCATGGTGTACACCTATGGTACACCATGTTTGGTATGCCCAGGGCCTTTTTATCGCATGGGCAAATCGGGACTTTGCCCAGGGCCCCCTGATGCTAGGGGCCCCCAAAACCCCCTTGGTGTATGCACCTAGTACTTCTAATAGTATGTATTTTTAATAAATGTCCGTAAGGGGGGCATCTGCCCAGGGGCCCCCAGCGTTCATAATCGGGCCCTGGGTGTGCCACACATTTACTGATACTAACGTTTAGTTGATACTCGGGTAACAGATTTTCGAGTAAATTGAATGTGAAAGACCTTAAAAAGCAGACAGTGTAATTTCAATCCATATGAAAACAAAATAATGTTCTATATGAATACTAAGTTTTGTGGATTTGGAACATGATAAAGAAACTACTGCAAATGAGGGCGATTATCGGACACACGTGATACAAATTCGGTTTGGTTTGGTTTGGTTTGGTTTGGAGCGCTACGGTCAACATTTTGCTACACGAGGGCTAATTAGACCAGGACCTACAGTTTAAAGCCGATTCCGAACGGCTACAAACAGTGGCGCACCCAGGGGGGGGGCAGGGGGCCCCCAAAGAAGTAGAAATATTGATTTTACATTATACATATTTTTATTCGTTCATCTCGCCCCCCCCCCCTCATGCATTATAAATATTTTTATTCGTTCATCTCGCCCCCCCCCTCATGCATTATAAATATTTTTATCCATTCATCTCGCCCCCCCCCCCCAAGAAAAAATCCTGGGTGCGCCACTGGCTACAAACATCCATGCCAACAGTGGGACTCGAACCCGCAGGATCTGAACCGAACGCCAGAGCCCTAGCCAATCAGCCATCACCTAGCCAGATGATACAAATTCGGAAAATGGTAGAATGAATGAAACAAATTCGGAAAATGGAAGAATGAATGAAACAAATTCGAAAAATGAAAGAATGAATACTCGTATTCCAAACCAAAAAAAATTAAAATTACAATAGTTGTTAGGAAGTCTTTCCCACTTAAACTAGCAAACATTTATTTAAAGGTATGGACTTTATAAAATATATAATTCAGGAAAGAAGCTAAAACAGTAGTCTAATTTGCATGTGACTATCCCAAAATCGAGTCGATAGAAAATACTTGATATCCAGTATTCGACAGCAAATATCCCATTAATAAATGATATTAATTTTGTGTTAAATTTCTTAACGTCTCAATAAAAACTTGCTTTAATTAAAAATAATTTTTCAAAAGTTTTCCTTTTTCTTCTAATGAATTAGTTAGCACAACACTACTTCAGGAAATACTACTTTTAAATGTTTAGGTATTTTGGTTTGATGAGATTTACTTGCCATACTTCTGAAGTTGGTCTGTATTTGATACAAGTTAAGAAAATTGCTGCGATGCGTCATCAATACCTGCCATCAGCACAACTATAATGATTTTTTTATCATCTAGGAAGATAATATTATTAAGTCAATAAATACATTATGCAATGCGTCTCGTAACTGTAGCAAAGAAACTGTTTTTAGTGTGTGGAAAAAAATTAAATGTTAATTTTTAACTTTAAGAAAAGAAGCCTAAAAATAATCGAAATAAATGCAGAGTCTGCACGCTTTATATAAATTTATTCATATATCCCTCGGGAAAAAAAAAATGCAAAATGGACAACTCAGTTAAATTAAATATCCTATTTGTAAAAACGTTCTTCAACATTTAGAAATTTATGATACCTTAAAAAGTAACCCTCATCTTATATTTTCAAGCTCACTCTTGTCACATAAAAATAAGAAGAATTTTCATTCCCCCCCCCCCCTTTTTCAATATATGAGATTTTTACATGGCACCCCATGTTAGGCAAAAAATGCCTGAATATAGGAAATAAAATCAACCTTATGAAAAAAAGGATATTTCTCATTGATTTAATGATGCTTTTCTGCAGCATATTTATAAATATTCTGAAGGATAATAATAGTCAGAGAATTAAAAATATAGAAATAAAAATCCGCCTAACACTTGGTGAAAAGAATATTTTTCACTCTTAAATATTTGTTCTATAATTATAATCATGCTTAAAATATATACTATTGGCGAAAATGTTAAGTTACTTATAAAAATGTTCTCTTCCACCCTTTGTGCATACATCATACATATATATTTTTTAATTACATGGTTATTTAATAGTATTAATTGCACATGGACTAACCATTTTTAAAAAGGTACTCATTTTTTAAATTCTATTACGTTATGATACCGAATATTTAATTTCTAATAAATGCATGCATGCAAGCGTCGCTAGGTAGAATTAATGAAATGAAATGAACAACTGAATTTATTTGCGTCCTCTTTTTTTATGGTTAAAGCAAAAAAAAAAAAAGATGAATCAAATTTTAGCCAGAGCGCATAAATAATAATCGAGAGGAGTATTACAAAAATGCTAGATTAAAACGGCAATACGGGTGGTAGACGCTTCTAGGTTTATTCCTTTGTTGCATCTGCTCCTGAGCATCTCGATCCTATGTCTTGACCGGCCCCAATCACTCCGAATTCACCCAATGCTAGTAATATCACGGCTGTAACAACCGGACAGGCAGATAGGTATTGCAGGGAAGATCGGCTATTTTCCCTACATATGAAGGGATAAAAAAACTGAAACATACCTAGGAAGACAGGAGTTACTGTAAACTTGTCTACGCCCAAGCGCACCAGAGTGAAGTGGAGAGAGTAAGGGAAAGGTTCAGTCACCGCAGACAAAGAGAATCGATCGTCACTGAGCAATGGCGGGCACCGTAAGTGTTTAACAGCGCGCTGAAACTGAATGATCAGGATGGCGGCAACCCTGCAAGCCAGATGGTAGACAGACGCCAAAATATTGCGCCAAGCGTTGCATGAGGGTGTGAAAGAAATAAAAGAGGAGGGAGGAATGAGAGTGTAGCGCGGGGAAACGAACTGCCGACTCAGTCCATCTGTCAGAGAGCAAAAAATAATTTCACAGTCAGATTCCATTCATTTCGAGTCGATGAGATGGGAGTGGCGCCGACAACAGGACAAGGAATAGCCGACTTAGGTGTACAATATTACCTGCAGTTCTCAGTTGTCACGACCCTTCGTCATTCATCTTTAACAAACGTCGTCTCAAACGGAAAGGCCAGTATCCAGTATGACAAATTCAAAAAATTGAGTAAATTGACACGAAATTGTCATTAATTCTCATATTTTTTTTCAAAAAGAGAGTAGCATATATATATATATATTATAATATATATATATATATATATATATATATATATATATATATATATATATATTATATATATATATATATCATATAATATATATATATATATATAATATATATATATGTATATATATATATATATATATATATATATATAGTATATATATATATATATATATATATATATATATATATATATGTATATATATATATATATATATATATATATGTAATATATATTATATATATATGTATATATATATATATATATATATATATGTATATATATATATATATATGTTATATATATATATATATATATATATACATACTAGCATTATTGCCCGGCGTTGCCAGGGTAGATATATAGATATAAAATTTTTCATGTATTCCATCAAAAAAATACTGGGCTGCACCCCACCCCCCCGCAAAATAAACACTCCGCCCTGCTCCCCCCCCCCCGTCACCCCCAGACCAACTCTCAAACCACCCCTCAGAACAAACCTCTTTTCCCCCGCGTATCGAATTAGACTTGTTGTGGTAAAGTGGCTGTATCCACATTTAAGAGGTGCGCTTAGGGGCACAAAAATCATTCAAAAATGAATTTAAAAAAAAACTAATTGAGCCCCAAATTTCGTTTTGCCTGATTTAAGTCTCTTGGGTCCTAAACATTAACTGTGCTGAATTTGGTCCCGGTGGGTGAAACAGTCTATGATTCTATAGCGGACAAACAAACAGACAAGCTCTTATATATATATATATATATATATATATATATATATATATATATATATATATATATATATATATATATATGTGTGTGTGTGTGTGTGTGTGTGTGTGTGTGTGTGTGTGTGTCTCAGGCATATCAAACGTACATTAGTTCAAATATTCAATATTTATAAGAGAGTGAATTTCTTATATCAAGCGAAAAAGTACCCGTCACCAATACATTATTTTGCAGATGTCTCAAGTTCATACTGTGAGCACACACATTTGTTAGATTATGGTTCAGTTATTTGCTTGTTGAAATTCACCCACAATTTTTTTGTATTGATGAATAGCCTCAGTATAGTGAAAGATTTCCACACGCGAGTCTCTTGAAAATCCCGATTTCTTTCTGGAGTTTGATTTAGTTTAATCTGCTGGTGAAACAATCCTCCCAAACTGTTATGCTGCCTGGGATAAGGGTAGTAGGATCCTTTTGTGGGGAATGTACTATACCTTCAAACTGCCATCAGACTTTGAACTGCTAAAACAAATCTGCACTGACAAAATCAATATAATACTGATCAAGAAAGATCTATGTATTGAATTAAATGATATTTTAATGCAAAATTATTAGTCTCTATCACACTAGTGCAAAAGATTTCAAAAATTTAATGTAGTGTCTTTAGTTGTTAGCAGTTACCATATCCTATTAATTAATGAATGACTTCTACAATTTAGTAATTGTTTTCACTTTATCCCTCCTAATTTCATGCCTCAAAATATCTTTCAATACCATCTAAACAAAGATGATACACTTTGAAAAAAAGAGGTCACCTCATACATAGTAATGTTTACTGGGTCGATATTTAGGGGACAATAGGTCTATTGTCTCCTCAATAAAGCTGTTCTATAGTCTCGTTTTTTGTGACCTCTACCCGTTAGTCAAAGCGAGTACTGCATAATAATAAAAATTAAATGTGAAGTGATAAATTTTTATTTTCAACGTGGTGGTTTAAACGCATGATAAAAGTCAAATGTATTGAGGACATAAAAGGAAATATGAGCTTTCATAAAACGTGTGAGGAACGGAATTCGAAAAAGGAGACTTCCTCACATCACCGGCGTAATTCAGTTGATAAAGTATCAGCTCAAGGTTATGAGAACAGGGTTTAAATCCCTACTCTGGAAGACAGACAGTCGTTGCAAAGGTGTCCGACCAAAGGTTTTAACTTCTAACCGTTGAAAAAAAATATAATGGATTTGTAGGATATATGCATACACTGAAGAGCCAAAAAAACTGGTACAGGCTTGTGTATGTAAATAACGGAGCTATGCAACCAATCAGCGAAACGCGATGCGGTCGGCAGCACTTATATAAGACAATAGGTGTCTGGTGAAGCTGTTAGATCGTTTTCTGCTGCTATAATGGCAAGATATCACGATTTATGTGACTTTGAACGGGGTGTTATTGTCGGCGCACGAGAGATAGGACATAGCATCTCCGAGGTAGCAATGCAATTTGGATTTTTACGTCCGACCATTTCCAGAGTGTACCGTGAATATCAGGTAACCGGTAAAACATCAAATCTCCGACAGTGGTGAGGCCGGAAAAAGACCTTGAATGAACTGGACCGTTGACGACTGACGAGAATCCTTTAACGAGATAGACGTGCAGCACTTCCTGAAATTGTTGCTGATTTCAATGCTGGGGCATCAACAAGTGTCAGCGTGCGAACTGTTCAACGGACCGTCTGGGCTTTCGGAGCTTCAGGCCCATTCGTATATCGCTGTTGAATGCACGGCACAAAGTTTTACGCCTTGCCTGGACCCGCCTTTCATGGGCCCACTTCCACTTGATTGTTGATGACTGGAAACACGTGCCTGATCTGACGATTCACGTTTCCAATTGTATCGGTCGGATGGACGTGTACGAGTATGGAGACGACCTCATGAATCCATAGACCGCACATGTCAACCGGGGACAGTACAAGCTGGTGGAGCCTCTGTAATGGTATGGGAGTGTGAAGTTGGCGTGATATGGTACCCCTGGTAGGTCTAGAGACGACTCTGCCAGGGGACGGGTACATAAGCATTCTGTCCGATCATCTACACCTATTCATGTCCACTGTGCATTCCGACGAACTTGGATAATTCCAGCAGGACAATGCGACCCAACCCACGTCGAGAGTTGCTATCGAGTGGCTCCAGGATAACTTTCCAGGCTCCAGGAACACTTCCATTGTCCACCTATATCCCAAGACATTAACATTATTGAGCATATCTGGGATGCCTTGCAACGTGCTGTTCAGAAGAGCTCTCCACCCCCTCGCACTCCTAGGGATTTGTGGACTGCCCTGCAGAATTCATGGTGTGAATTGCCTCCAGGATACATGTCTTCAGCCATTAATCGAGTGCATGCCACATCGTGTTCCGGCACTTCTGCGTGCTCGTGGGGTCCCTACACGTTATTTGTAGGTGTACCTGTTGTTTTGGCTCTTCAGTGTGTACATAAATATATATACAGTGAAACTTCTCAAGCCGGTCACCCCTCTAACCGGCCATATTTTGTTCAGACTCGATTCAAGACAGCATGGAGCCAATGTTATGGATGAAACCTCTTTCGAAGGCCACCCCTCAAAACGACCATTTTTCTCGGAACACCATTACTGGCTGCCGTACAAAAATTTCACTTTATATATATGTAAATTAATGATTGCAAAAATGCCATTAATGATTGCAGCAATGTTCTAAACAGATCAAAAAATTAATAAATAGATGGAAAAAAAACACGTTCGATTCAACTCCCTGTTGACTTATTGGCTTCAAAAAGAAAGGCCTCAAAAAAGAAAAGAAAATGTCTGTTTAAAACTTGCCTATATTTTTTGTATGTACACAGAAAAATGGGATAATTATATAGTCTGAAAAACAGATTTTTTTACTGTTGTTCCTTATGCCCCCCTGGCCGGAAGTTCCAGACTAGGTCCATATAGGCCTTGGGCGGAATAATGCGGCTCCGGTTTATAATAGCACTACAAGGGTCTGAGTCCGACTTGGCCAGGTGCCACCACAATTTTGACAGAGCACCCCCAGGTGCGACATCTGGGGATCGTACCTTCCCCACTCACTGACCTCATAGAAAGACATCCATATCTACGGATTTAACGTGCCCATATACTACCTAGACACGAAGGTATTTAACGGCACGTGTCGGGATTCGATATGAGCACCATCAGTACCGAAAGCCGACGTGCTACCGATAGGCTACTTCAGGCCCAGATTTTTTTATTAATTGAAGTTAGAAGAGTCCTATTGTTAGTCAGATTAATTTCGACAAAAAAATTGCACTAAAAATTCACGTAAAATCACTTCACATGTCTGTAATATATATTTAAAGAAATTTATCAGTATAATAATACATGAATTAGGACTAAGTATGGCCGTGAAAGTGCAAAATTATGTAAGCTAAATTGCTTGAGAGAATTAGGCAATATGAGTGTTTTTCTACTGTAAGCTTTCACAGAGCAATTTTAATATTTATAATTTTCTATTGATGGCCTTTGGATTACTGATTATTAGATAATTATAACCTTGGTAGGCCTTGATAGATTATTGCACTTATATACGGTGTTCTGTAACTATATATATATATATATATATATATATATATATATATATATATATAAATATATATACGCTGGTTTTGACTAGAAACCTCATATTTTAACATTGAATTTCTTAAAGAAATAGAGAGTTTTGCTTATAGAAATAGAGAGTTTTACATTAATACAGCAACCCTTACATGCAAGAGTGCCACCTTAATCAGAACGCAGTGCTAAATATTTATTTGTTTATTTATTTATTTTATTTTGGGATAAGGACAGACTTGAAACTCGCCGCTTGATATATACATGTATATGAACCGGGAATCTCACACGGTCTGATAACTTCGAACTTCGCTCTCTCCTAACTGACATGTATTCCTTCCGACTGTAGAGAAGTCTCATTTCTGAGTGGCTTTTCCTCACATTATTCCTCGTTTGTTTTTAGAGGTAAAATGGACAGGATTTTGGTCTTAGAATCTTTTGTACAGTTTTTCAACGATGCTGAATTTTATTATTCTATGAATATAATTTGCATGTTCTTTTAACGTTTCTATTACTGTTCTTTCTCTTGGTCTAACTCCATTGTAATAGCCATCTGCCAATTCGGGATCAAACCGTGGCCTCAAGGTCAGTGCTCATTTAACTGAGCTAGCCGATCTGCGAGAAATTTTCATTTTATTGCATTTTTCTCACAAACTTTATGAACCTATATTCCAAGTTTTAATTTCCCCCATGAATTATTTAGAGGTTGGATGATTGATGTATACCCGTGACGCTTATGTTAAATTTTTATTTTCACGTGGAGGTTTTCTTGTTTCAGCCTTTGTTGAGATAAAAATGGGGAGCCGACAAATGTTTATGAATACACCCAGATTAAAATCTATCCTTTATAACTTTTTTTGCAACCAGAGTACCCTGGTTTTGCCTAGGTAAGTATATTTGATCTGGATTTTGGATAGTTTGTGTTTTGTCCCCTTCATTTTCTTTAGTCTGGTGGTTACAGCATCTCTAATGCTTGGGATTTCTCCTAATTGCTTTGCTGCTATTATTTTCTGTATATCGCTATCATGCTAGGCAGACTACTTTTAGATTGTGATTCACTATAATTAACCTTTTCCTTACGGGGTGGGATAGCATGTATCCCAAGAATACGGGTTACGGGTCCAAGAATGAATATATATATATATATATATATATATATATATATATATATATATATATATATATATATATATATATATATATATATAATATATATATTTATTTATAAATATATAAATAAATATATATATTATATATATATATATATATATATATATATATATATATGTGTGTGTGTGTGTGTGTGTGTATAACCCCCTGAATGAGCGTTCTTATAAAGGGGGTATGAAATTTCCCGTTCTAAAGAGGAAATCGGAAAAATGGGCCCGTAAGCTAAAGGTTAAGGAAATAGTTTTCAGAGATTGTATTTTTAATAAAATAAATAAATTGCCATAACGAAAAGTATATTTATAAGAAAAATGATATTTGCATTGAAAAGATTTTCCAAATTTACACATTCCCAGGTTCTGGAGAAAAACGAATTTGATTTTTTTTTTCCCACCATGTAAATAATTAATCTGTTCGGTAGCTAAAATACGCGTTCCTGAGACATAACTAATTTCTACGGATTCAAAAGAAGGAAGTAAAATGAGATGATTTGCTATCGTAGTTAAAACATATTGCGTCAAATTGAAAGGAAGTGGAACCGGAAAAAGAAAGCGAAACGGTATAAAGCGGTTTCAGGCGACAGTGAGAACATTTTTATTGTAAACTAAAAATAGTTACGCATTTAAGGAAACAAGGGACCTTAAGCTTAATTTTTCAATTTTCAATTTTTAACTCTATATACAAAATGAGAATAATTTGTATTCTTTTTTTACTACATTTAAAACCCTTAGAATCCAGAATAAGGATTTTTTGGCGCAAAAATGCCTTTTCAAAATTTATTTAAAAAATACTAGCATTTTTCAAAATGCTCCATGCGCATTCTAAATCATTTAAAAACTTTAGATTTTTTAACATAAGTTTACCGTACATATATTAATATAATTGTGCTATGAATTTCTTTTTATGAATCTAAAGCCATATGTAATTATTTTTTTAATTTGGCTGCTGTTTTTTAAATTTTTTTTTTACGTTTTTGCTTTATTTCATGGTCTACAAATTTGAAATATATTTGTGGTTTCAAAGAATTATGCACAGGTTTGTGTAAAACAATTCAATTAACAATCTTGGGAAATTTGAAAGAATTCAAAAGTAAAGTAATGCGCATGGGGCATTTTGAAAAATGCTATAATTTTTGAAAACATTTTTGATAAAAAGTTCTTATTCTTAAATAAAATACGTATTTGTGAATTCTAAGTGTCTTCAATAAAGTAAAAAAGAATATTAATTATCCTCATTTAGTATAAAGAGTAAATTATTGAAAACTTAAAACAAACGAAGTTGAACGTCCCTTGTCCCCTTAAATATATAAATATATAAAATTAGCTTTGTTTTTATTTAAGTTTTTATCCCAAATATACTTTATGAAAATATTTATGAATAGATTTACTAGGAACTAGTTTAGCATCGATGATTACTGGATAAACTTGATTACAGTACCCAAAAGATGTTGCAAAAGTAGAAAACTCCTTTAAAAAATTTAATTATTTTATGTAGATGTAAAATATTAGACCAATTTTTACTATTCCCTTAAATTTTGCTATACAACAGAATATAAATTTGGGCAATAGCCCAGATAGTAAATTTGGGCAAATGTGGAGTCACATTTTTTAGTGTTTAGCGTCACTGATCGAGGAACGTTATTTTTTCTTAAATACGGAGATTGAGCAGTAGTGGTAAAGAGTATGAATTGGCATTTCTATACTTGTTCATACAATGTCATCAAATATACTCTTTAAGGAATTTTTTCTCGAAAGGCTTACAACCTCACCATAATTATATCTTCTTCCATTAACAAATCTACCTGAGTTCTGGCTGTATGGAAACGTATAGTTGCTAATTATTATATAATTTCATGAAGATTATTTAACAGAGAAAACACATTGAATCTTTCATGTACCGGTGATTATGAAAGCGGTCTAAGTCACTGTGCCGGTGATGATGAAAGTGGCCTAAGTCAAGAATCTACAAAAAAATGAATTTATCAGTTATTTCACGTTGATTCTTTTACATTACCGTATTCTGAAGCAAACTTTGCAAAATTGTAAAAAATTGAATAGTCATTATTTTCTGAAAAATTTTATTATAGAGTATACAAATATTTTTAGTTTCTTCAAGCTCAAACTTTAAATATCTCGAATCGAAAAATATAAGACTTAGATAATTTTTGTAATCACCGGCACAATGACTTAGACCACTTTCACAATCACCGGCACATATTTGCTTCTAATATTTGCTTCTGCATTAACTGTTTATTTTTTACAATACAAACTAATGGGACTATGTAAATAACTGAAATATTATCTTAAGTAATCAAAAATCAAGATTTAAATACTAAATGTTATTCTTTTGTTCTGCCTTAAAAGAGGAGTTAAAACATCTAATCATTTTCAATTTTGCATGCACTTTACATATATTTATATAACATAATTATAGATTCTTATGAGAATATAGACATATTATTATAAACTATCAATAGTTACATAATTCAACGTACAAATATCCTAAATTACACAAGAATTTTCTGTAGCGAAGGGAATGAAGAATCGACATTACTCAGTTGCTATTTGCGGAAGCTTAAACTATGTGTAAAGATTTTATAACTTTTTTTAAGAAAAAAAATCCCCATTTTAAGAAAAAAAGGATTTTATTGCATTGGACATCTCTATGATTCAGAAGATATTTTTCTATGAATACAAAACATTCAATCTTAAGCTGTAAATAGGACTTAGTACAAAATTATATATAGCTATTTTCTTTTCGTTAAAGGTCATTGAAATCCAAGAAATGAATGACTTTGTTTGTAATGTGATAAAATTATGTGTACTCTATTTGAAAATCAATTAAGAAAGTATTATTTGTGTCAAAGCATTTTACGAGTGGGGTTTCAAAATTGTAAGAATTTGTAATTTATTGGTAGAATGAGGCTAAAAGAATTTTTTGATTGGAGTTAACTGATAAATGATAAAATTTTAAAGTAACGATTCAATCAAATTAGTCGTGGTAAAAAATCTTAACGTTAGTGATGTTAGTGATAAATCAGTGAAATGAGGAATGGACTCCTCTCATGTTCAGAATATTAAGAAGTAAGAAACCTGCCAACTCATTTGTCAAATGAGAAAGCTGTTGAAAAATTTTGTTCATGATACTCAAGATGATAAATTGGTCGCGCATTCGATAAATAATAGATAAATATCTCACTTACACGACAAGAGTAATCATTTAAAAAAGTAAATGCTTATCATATTGAAGAGCATCAAAATGCCTAGATTTAAAGTATAATGAAGAAATAATTAAGTATCGGTGATTCAAACCGTCATGAAATTTTCATGGGATTTTAATCATAGCTACTCTCTCATTTTCTGAGATTCTTGTAAATTCTAATTTATCGGTGCGAGTGATTAAATAAACAAACACGTACTGTTTTATAGTTAAATGTCTGATATCTACAGGTAGATTTTTTTTCAATAAAACTTTGAAAACGTTGAAATCATGACAACCTGAAATGTTTATGGAATATTTTATGGATCCATTTTGGGAATCAAACATGAAATATGCATTACTGTGACAAGTGGGATTCACAGCGATGAAAAATTCATAGCATATTCAAGTTTGTGATGATTTTTCAAAGAGAAGTCTTTTCAACTAAATGCTTGTTTTCTGAAGAAAAATAGCAATTTTAAAAGACTGATCATTAACATTTATTTATAAGCTATAACCTCTTTACGCACTTAAAGATTATGCAATGACTCACATTCTCACACACAGACTTGTGTGTGTATGTGTATGTATATATATATATATATATATATATATATATATTCATACACAGTGGAATCTCGATCTATCGTTTTTCAAGGGACCGATTGAAATGAACGATAAATGCGGGAAAACGATAGATGCGGAAACATAACAAAGCAATATGATCGTTGGGACTGGATAAAATGAACGACACATACGGAAAAACGATGGATCCGAAAACGGTCTATCGAGATTCCACTGTATATATATATATTAGAAGGAAATAAAAGCCCAAAAAGCCATGAAATAGAAAAAAGGCAAATATGAACTTTTTGTTAAAATAAAAGTTTTTCTTCAAAGCCACACTTTAAATGGAGCTCTAAAGAATGCAAAATTGTGGATTTAAACGTGTAAAGAAACAGAAAACTTAAAGTATAATTAGTAATGAAAGAAAAAATCAGAAAAGTTATTAAAACTGTCTTTCTTCAGTAACTCTAACAATATTAATAAAGTAAAATGTGTTGTTCCGAGACATAAACAGACTATGGAGCTATACATATAAAAAATTATCCACAAAACTGGCTCAAAAATCATTCCATAAAAAAGAGAGATATCACATGGAGGATTCTAACGTCACAAAGCGATAAAGCGCAAAATTCGACAGCGATAAACAAATTGATATTTACTTGCAGTGTCTTTCATACATAATTACCGAGAGAAGTTTAATTATTAAAAGGAACTTCTGTTTTACAGGCCAGTTGTATTTACACACTTAAAATATTTTTTGTAAAGCAATCCATAATTTATAATACTATTTATACATTAATATTTTACTTCGTATGTAAGTTATCTGAAATTTTATTTTTATATCAACTCCAACTTTAAATTCTCCATTTCGTTAAATATACTCTTAATGCTCATAATAGTCGAAGGTGCATATGCGAGCGCTATCAACTTTGAAGGTTATTGGAAGTATGCCTGCTATTTTTATGCTAGAAATGTTTTCGGGGCTCCATAAACCTAAACTAAAAATTTTCCCATTTTATTTAATCCGGATATCAATATGATCATTATAATATGAGTGTTATTACGTAAAAGAGAACCAAAATAGTTGATTAAGAATACTTTTAAAAACAACTTGATAACCTTTGCTAAATAACTAAATTATATTTAAATATAGGACTTGGTAGATGTCTCAATGTTAAGATGAGGGAGGTGACTTTCATGTGTCTGACAGAAACGGGAACTACTGGTCAGGAATTATGAATTTAAATTATCTGAGGTGAAACTGTACAGTCTTGTATTTTGTTTCAGAAACCGCAAACCGGGTCCTTAAAGGTTAGCATCCCACATTTTTTTTTTTTTTTGGTTTGTTATTTGTTTTTTGTCTATGGAAATAGATGTTGAAAAAAGGTTTACTGGGGGATATTACTGAAAAGGAATAATTTCGCCTGTCTGAAAAGACTACCTGGAAATATTGAATGAAAAGCATTTTCACAAGAAAACACTGGAACACAGGATTTGTTCTATCTCACATAAAAATTTTTTTCTAATGCTCCTTAAAATATATATATATATATATATATATATATATATATATATATATATATCTGGGGCTAGGTACAAAAAGTGCCTTAAGTCAGACATAAAGCAACAAAGCCATCTTGGAAATAAAACTGACTTAGGCACTTCTTGTACCAAGCCGTACACACACACACACACACACACACACACACATATATATATATATATATATATATATATATATATATATATATATATATATATATGAATATACTAACCACAGAATGTACGGTATCTATTCTATGCATTTTTTTTTCATCTGTAGGGAACTCATTTTTATTATCTAAAAATTATGCAATTTTCATTAGTGCCAAATCTTAAATTCACACAGGAAATTTTAAAATACGCTAGAAATATTTTGATAAAGATTGGCATACATGTGTAGAGTTCGCTGTTTAAAAAAACATAGTGAGTCTCAAACAGAGTGATACTTTAAGAAACTGTATATTTTGAATTAATATTTATTTTATAAAAAGTATATCTGTGCCTTTTCAAAATAAGTTTTTAAAAAATTCATATTCAATTTAATACCTTTAAAAAGAGGTATGAGCTTAAGATATAGGATTCTGTACAACTGCCACTTATACAACTTTTTCCTAAAGTTACTAGTTTTATTACATACATATGGGTGTTAAAAATGTACTTTAAGTTTTAATGAAATTAAATAATTTCTATAAGTAGTGAAATTTAACAGATATTTTGCGTTGCAAAATATCTATTCAAATCAAAGCATGAACATAAAATTCAGTTGCAATCAGCTCTAACATTTAGGGATCACGCTTTCGTTAGTTAAGATTTCGTATTTCTATGACTAATACAGAACGAGAAATAAATTGATATCCGAGACATGAGACAATTAGGAAAGCACTCGTAAAACTCTTTTGACCTCTTTAATTATAAATGAAAGAAACTGCAGTTGAAATATATGATGGAATGAGATCGGATTAAAGTGTGTTTAAATATGATGCATCATATAAATGATAGATTAAGGCAGTTTTTCTTTTTGTGAAATTGTTCTCGTGAAGAAATTAGTCTTTTTTTTTCTTTATAGCAAAGGACGTAAACTGAATGAAAAGAAGAAGCATATTCTACAAAATAGGGCTTCTTGTATAGTCTTGAGCATGTTACTGAAAAGCATATTGAAGCATGTTACTGAAAAGCTATAAATTACACAGGTCTGCATTAAAAAATTTTTAAGAGCTGTTTTGGTTATTCCCCATATTCCTTATATTTTTCTGTATGCTGAATCTGAAAATGACATCCGTTTTGTCATAGGACATCACGTTTCTTGACAATTCAGCTAACTATGTTAAATAATACAATACTTCAAAATAAATTAAAACAGACTTAGAAAATTAATTTTTAATTACAAATTTTACATGAAAATAATTTTTGAACAAAATGAGATCACAAAAATACACTAAAATTGTTTCCTCTTCCCTGTGAGACTCCTCTTGGTATATTTACGCTTGTGAGTAGCATCAGGAATGTCTCTCTGAAGCATCCAACAGTAGTCTGCCATCATTGTAATGCTCCATTTTCCCTGATATCTTCTTTCCATCTCTTTAATATCCTGGTAAAATCGTTCACCATGTTCTTAACTCACAGATCCCAAATTTTCAGGAAAGTCGGCAATGTGGGGTTGGAGAAAATTCACTTTCAAACTCATCAGACAACATAAAGCTTGAAATGCTTTCAGCATTCGTCCAACCGATCTTTTTGCAGTCAGGATCTTTCTTATTGCCTAAAAATTTCTCTACAAGCTCTTTAAATGTAATCCACCCTTCTTTTTGATAATCCGTCATGGTATTGACAAACTCTTATCAGCTATAAGCCTTCTAATGTCTGATCCAACGAACACACCTTCTATCAATTTTGCCTCCGAGAGGCCTGGAAACTTGGTGATCAAATATTTGAAGCATTCTCCATCTCTTGGAAGTGATTTCACGAATTGCTTCATTAACCCCAATTTTATATGGAGAGGTGGTAAAAAACTTTATGTGGAGGTACCAAAGTTTCTCGGAGGACATTGTTTTGGCCAGCTGTGAGCACCCTCTGCTGCCAACTCTTTGTGGTCCAGTGATTTTGTAGGTCTTTACTGTCTCATAGACATAGAAAACAAGGGTATTTGGTATATCCAGCTTGTTGATCGAACAGCATGCACAAGACCTTTAAATCCCCCCACACTTGCCAACCATGGTATTCATATTTAAGTTTACAAAGATCCAATTTCAAGTTCTCGTAGGTTTCTTTCAAGTGTACGAAATGACCTACAGGGATGGAAGCGTAAAAACCACCACTGTGGAGCAAAAATGCTTTGAGACTTCCTTTTGAAGAATCTATGAAAAGACGCTATTGCGTTAAATCCTATTGGATTTTGAATCGACCCATCAAACCTTTGACATCAATGCAATAAACCAACTTGTCTTCCTGGGCAAAGTAAGGAACAAACTCCTTTTCATGACACTCCTGGTAACAATAATTTCCTCCTTTTGAGCTTTGAACCGAGTAACTCAGCAACATCTTTGGGAAGATTCAAGTGTCTTACTAAATCATTCATGTCCTCCTGGGAAAAAAATTTTGGTCTTGTATCATCTTTAAAGTCAGAACTTGATTCATCATCTGGTTCAGGTATGACTTCACCTTTATCGGAGCTAGGTATCTCTTCCAAGGTAACAGGGGGCGTGGGTACTGGTATATCTGTGCCATGGGGGATGGGATGAATTGCTAGATTGGGGTAGGAAATGGAATGCTTCCATTTGGAATTATACCCTTTCACACTGCATGAACAAAAGTAACAGTCTTCACTATGGTTCTTTTGCTCTCGCCATACCATAGGAATCCCATAACGGAAAGCTTCTTTCTTACCCTTGAACCAGTTTCGGAGGTCCTCAGCACACCATTTACACACTTTACGAGGCACTCAAACTTTATCTTGATCTCCAAGTTTTAGTCTGAAGTATGCGAAGTATTCTTTTTTCACAAAGTCTGTGATATTCAGCTGTTTCTTCAACATTGTATATTCACCACAGGTGAACTAGAAACTATCAGGCGAATTAATACACTTCCGCAGAGCCATAACGCTAACTTGGGGAAACACGATTTAAGAATGACGTGCTAACACGAAGTGAGATGAAAAAGCGTGAACAGGCGAGAACAAGTAAAACACTGAAACAAGCCTGCGTGGTCAGCTTGCAACATGTTGTTTCTGTTTTCCATTAGCTCACTCTGGAAGTTCTTTTCTTTGAAAGTTTTTTTGGCATTGTACGTATATCTTAAATGCACTGGTATGAATTAATTAATCGAAATTTTGACTTTAAATTTAGTTAAAAACCCTAAGATAAAAAAAAATATTGAGAAACTTTTTCTGAATTTGAAGAGAATTTTGCATTTTGTGTTAAATCCTGACGTCTAGGATTTTTTTCAAATTTCTGTTCGAATTCAGCACACCAAAATACATGGAAATTAGTTGAAAATAATCAAACAGCTTTTTAGTTGCAGATCTGTGTTATGACTATCATCATTAACATTTTTTTAATTTCACCTGAGACACTTGCTGCGTGTCTCACAGGGCTTATGCATTAAGTTTTTTAAACTACGTCTTTGAACTTCATATATAAAATTTACGAGTATTTCGGGAAGCAAAATGTTAAACTTCATTATCACTGGTTATAAGAATTGTTTTATCACCGAAAAAACAACAGGTGAAGGGAATTTATAAAATAGCTAGTCCTTGCACATCAAATTTTCTAGTTTCCATTGTGCACGAATTAACATTTGTTACTATCGATAAAACAAAATTTCGGTGAGTTATATGGAAATAAATGCGTCACTTTATTAACATTAAAACTATATACAGATAAGGAATTACAATAAGTATATCAATCCCACGTCAAGCCACGTCAGGCCTCAACAATGCGACAGGGGTTACGTTGAGTCTATCGTTGCAGCGAGTATGCTGCTAGGTAACGTCATGCCTCGTCGAGACTGTGTCTCTCTCCCTTGATCATCCTTTGCACGCCCCTAATGCGTGCCCTGTCGCCTGCGTGGTCACATAAAACTCATAGCATGCGTCATGGGTTAATACAATCCCACATATCGGCTGTCCTGACCATTATTCCGCCCTTGGAAGCAAGTAATGTTCCTCCATCGCTCAGGAGAATGTTGAACGTCTCAGCAAGAAAGCATATGCACTAGAACATTCTTTTCAGAACGCTTCAGACTCCATTTGAAAGATAAAAACAACAAAAAAGAATAGAGAGTATCTGAAACCCATAATGATGCCTAATTTTGGTTATTAGACTGTAGTGTCACACGGCTTCATGTTGTCGGCTGCCGTTGAAGTTACGTTCGGTCCCTCGTGGTTGCGAATTTTCTGCACGTCGTATCTGTCGTCGTCTGGGCGGCTTGACTTCAATGATTTGGTATGGTTCATGAAACTCGGGGCGCAGTTTCATTCCCGTCCCAAACTGCGTCTTTTGTACTGCCACTACATCACCAAATTTGTATTTAGGTGCGCACTTGCGTCTTCTGTTGACTGTTTTGCGGTTTTCCTCTTGTATTCTGGGTTAAAATAACTTTTCCTTCCTCTCTTTACCCTAGGAGTGACTAACATCAGTTTCACCTAGGGAAATCTTATTTACTGTCCCCGATAAGAACACATTTCTTATCTCTTCGTGAACATTCATTTCAAGTTCGGTCTCAAATTTCGGAGACGCATCGCTACTCCCGATGCTTCTCCGACGACTCATTGAGGGGGGGGGGGGGGTGTTGAAAGTCTGTTGAACTTCACCGCACTAAGCGAATTAGAAAAATCACACGCGTTCTCTTCATTAGAGTGGGCTAGCTTGCTTGTAGCTGGGGGCGGACCCCCTTTTCCTGGCGCGCCGTCCATAGAACCACCTGGTCTTGGCATGTTTATGGCCCGTTGCACACACGGCGTTTTTATCTCTGGCGGAAATTTTCCATCGGACGTTGTTCCAACAGTAGACCTCAGAAGTCAATTGGAGCTTGCACAATGGGCGGAAAATTAAATTTTTCGTCGACGGTAGCTTGTGTAGCTGTCGAGTGCCACTGTGCGGTGGCGGATTTTTTGACGCCAGAGGCCCGTTGCACACACGGCGTTTTTATCAATGGCGGAAATTTTTCCATCGGACGTCGTTCTAAAAGTAGAGCTTACACACACGGCGAAAAACTCCGTCGTCGGGGAAAAGGCCCACCCCTCCTTTTCGAATCCTGCACGTGTTCAAGAAAACCAGAGGGGTCGCACCTACGCCCCCCTCCCCCCAGCCGGGATCGGAGGAGCCCTCCTTTTCGAATCCCCTTTACGATTCCAAGAAAACCAGCGCGCCCCCTCCCCAGCAAACCCCCAACCACACCCTCGCAAATGACCCTACGACGGTAGACTCCGCTGTGTGTGTAAGCGTGCATAGGGTCACATGGATAACTAGTTCAATCTGGCGTCAACGAATCCGCCAGCGCACAGTGGCACTCGACAGCTGCACAAGCTACCGTCGAAGAAAAATTTCATTTTCCGCTGTGTGTGCAAGCTCCAATTGACTTCTGTGATCTACTGTTGGAACGACGTCCGATGGAAAATTTCCGCTAGAGATAAAAACGCTGTGTGTGCAACGGACCAGATTGAACTAGTTATCCATGTGACCCTATGCACGATTACACACACAGCAGATTCTACCGTCGTAGGGTCATTTGCGAGGGTGTGGTTGGGGGTTTGCTAGGGGGGGGGGCGCGCTGGTTTTCTTGGAATCGTAAAGGGGATTCGAAAAGGAGGGCTCCTCCGATCCCGGCTGGGGGGAGGGGGGCGTAGGTGCGACCCCTCTGGTTTTCTTGGACACGTGCAGGATTCGAAAAGGAGGGGTGGGCCTTTTCCTCGGCGACGGATTTTTCCGCCGTGTGTGTAAGCTCTACTTTTAGAACGACGTCCGATGGAAAATTTCCGCCACGAGTAAAAACGCCGTATGTGCAACGGGCCTATGACTTCTTCCTTTACGGCCCTTTTCACCCGCAACTGAGATGAAGGGGAGGATTTTGCGGGCTCTGTAAAACTCATCTCAGCGGCTTGAAAATATTCTTACTGCCGTCTTGGACGATTTTCTTCTGGTTTCGTTGCAAAACCGAGTGAATCTTTTCCGGCTCCTTGCCACATTTATGCATAATTTGAGCATAGTTTACTCGCATATTCTCGCGTTTCTCTGAAATGATTATTCCATTCCCCGTTACAGAAATATTTAATTTATTGATTACATACAAACCTATTACCACATCACTGCATAAATTTTTAAGCACATAAATATCAGTAAACACAACACAGTGTAAAAAAATATAAACAAATCAAACTAACAAAAAAATTAAAAAGCGAGCATAGACTGCCAATTAAGTTAACTTAAAACCTACCCTACCAATGAAAACGTAAAACTTTTCAATAGAAGAATGCGTAGTTGCTTCATATCTTCATACTGAAAATTGACAAATATAACTAAAAATAAATAATTCAACAGAGCTAGATAATTATAAGAAGAATGCAGACAAAAAACAAACAGATATCAGGCACTCAGGGCTCCACGCACCAGAGGCAAGATTCTGTAGTAGTGCCGGAACTGAACCAGAAATCGAGGTAACCGACTGGTCTCGTCATCAGGGAGCCTAACCAAATCAGTTACCTCAAAGGGAACTTTCTGAATAGGATGCGGGTATAACCAAAAGACATCCCAAGGCCCCGCGATCCCCATTGAAACAATTAGTCAAAAGAAAATGAAAACACACAGACAACTAACAGTAAGGGCTCAACGCACCTTACATGCAAGTACACATACAATCCTAATGAAAAGCCAAAGATGCATACATACCCTAATTCCGTAGGTGACGGTTATGGCGAAACAGCAGCCAATTTTACCCTAGTAGTTACGTCACTGTAGCAAATTTAGGGTATGTATGCATCTTTGGCTAACCCTTCACTAACCCATCTATCCATTCTTCAAAGAAGTTATTGATTTCAAAAGCGAAATCCCGCCAAGAAGCAGGTGACTCTTTTTGTGTGCACAAAATTCTGCCTGAACTGTTCCGGACTCAATTTGAATCATTTTAGCAGTAACTTTTTTATGTGATCGTAATCATTCGCCAGACAATCAGGCTTACGTGCACTTAAATTTACAATTTCTAACGGGAGTAGACCGAATAAGTAGGTTATCCCGTTTTCTTTTGGTACTTCGATTGGACTTATTTGACGTTCAAATAGTTTAAGGTAAACGCTAATATCATCTCTTGCGTCGTAGCGAGTCATCAGTTTTAATAACTCATTGCTCTTGAATACACGGACAGATTCCAAAGGATTGTTCGCTTGCCTATTCGCGGCTTCTATCTCTAGTTTCTTTATTTCAAACTCGCGCTCTTCTTTCTCCTCACGCTAAGCTGCAATCGCGTTAAGCAATTTTTTTGTAAATTCTTCGTTATACTCAACCAATTCAATGATTAACTTGTGAAACTGGGATAGTTTTGGATTCGCTGACGTAGTTAAGCCCAATTCTTTTGTTAACTTAATGATATCGCTCTTCCGTGCTTTCGCTAGATAACTCATGGAAGTAAATTGAAATTGTGCTCACAGTTTCCTATTCGGTTCGTGAATGTCATCCGGAAACCTCGTCAACGTCACGATTGCATGTCTCCAAGTAGTATATAGTCATATAGTACGCACAACGTCGCTTCAATGACTGGTTAATCCTTTGCCTAATCCCAGACAGGCCTAGTGATGCGACATCGATAACAAAACATCGATGTTTTTAAACATCGATATTCAATATTAAAACATCGATGCTAATAAAACATCGCCCAAAAACCATCGATGTTTTAGAACATTCATTTTTTAAAACTGGTTTAGTAATCTCTAACATTAATGTTATTTCCGTTAGTCGTGGGGGGAGGGGTGATTTAATTTTACTCTCTGATTGCGCAAACATAAATGACAAAAACTTGGTTACTTTCAGCTACATTGATGACTCAAAATTCTCGTTGCAAATACCGTCATGTTTTGCCTTCAAATGTCCAGATAAATTCATCGTATTGCCAGAAGTTTTAAGGGACTTAAGGCTAATATTACATTTCGCCAATTTGTCAGAGGTTTTGTAAAAATATTTCCAAAAGGTACTTTTGGGAGGCATCTTACTAATAATATTAGCGTCAACTTATATAAAACCAGAACGAAACAAAAACTTAAGGGGATGCACTCGTGTATATGCTATTTGTAAAATAAAACCCCATGGAAGGTTCTGGAGTGTCAGGAACATTCCAAGCGCTCTGATTGGTTCATTGGTTGTTAATTGCCATTTGTCTGTTTGCTAAGGAATCATTCCCCCTTTTGTATTCGTCCTTTTCAGAATTCAGACTTACATTTACTGAGTGTGAAAATTATGCTACGTGGTAATTTTTTTTTATTACGGTACTTTTTCATTAAAAAAAAAACATCGAGACAACGTAAAACATCGAGCACAAAACATCGATGTTAAAAAAACATCGGCTTCAATAAATCGATGTTTAAAACATCGATGTTTTGAAAACATCGACATCGATGTCGCATCCCTAGACAGGCCCCCAATTATTTGTGGAATCAAAAAAAAGTAGAGTCACACCACTTAGATTTAGTTTGGTTCGGAGCGCTACGGTCAACTTTTTGCTACACGAGGGTTAATTAGACCGGGACCTACAGTTTAAAGCCGATTCCGAACGGCTACAAACAACCATCGCCCATGAGGCCACGTCAGGCCTCAATAATGTAAAAGGGGGTTACATTGAGTCGCAGCGCGTCTGCTGCTAGACAACGTCATGTCTCGTCGAGACTGTCTCTCTCTCTCTCTCGTTCATCCTTTGCGCGCCCCCTAGTGGTGCTATCGTCTGCGTGGTCACATAAAACTCATAGCAGGCATCATGGGTTAATACAATCCCCCATATATATACATACAATATTTCTTCAAAAATCTCAGGATAATGAGGTTAACGTAAGTACGAGTAGATATAAAGTACAGATAGAAACTATTTCCATGTTGATAAAAACCATGAAGGAGGTTTATGATGCATATAGCTGCTGTTTGATTAAATATTTCTGAATTTTCAGTATTTTATATTGAATTCGTTTTCATTTATTCTACCACACAATTCCAGATAGTACTGAATAATACAATCATAAGGGATATACAAAAAGACTTGATCATAAACCTATCTGATACTGTCTCTAATAGCACAAGATTAGCTTTTATTTTTCTGTTGATAATGTTATTCCATGCTTTATTATAATGAATAATTTGGAGACACATTTATTTGAAAAATGCCCCTTTCTTAATAATTATAATATCGTAGCTATATATTTAAGCGATAATGACGGATGAAATATGCTTCAGAGGTACTGAAAAAATAAACATCTGCATGAAATATAGAAGAAAATTTCAATATTAAAAAATTAATACCTCTGAAGAAAGATTTTCTTTCTTTTTAAACTTGAATTATTTATGAAGACAGGTTTTTTAGCACATTGTCAGTTTATTTATTCAAACTGTGCTCGTTGCACTTATTTAAATTAAAAGAATAATTATGTAATAACAAAAATAAAAATGAAAAACGTCTCTCAATCAGGAATTTAGATTTAACGCTTAAAGTAAAAGCATTTCATATTTCACAATATAATTTTAAAGTTATTCATAGTAAATTTAAGTAGAAAGAAGTCTTGAAGATTATTTGTAAATTTTAATAAATGACAAAAGGAGTCCAATTGGGGATATTTATTATATCAATCCGAATGAAGAGCCTGAGATAAGGAGAATTATTTTTTTTTTCATTTTAACAAAGATGGTCAGTCAGAAAATGCGCAAAATATTCCATCATTACCTTCAGATGTCTAAAAAATGCATGCAGAATAGATTATAAAGGCATGCGTTCAATTCTTCTTGAACAAAACAGGAATAAGCATAAAAATAATGAAAGCACACATTTCTATTGATCGGTTTGAACGTTGTCATACACGACACTTTTTTGACCCTTTTGAAGGCCATGTATCAGTCCGAAAAAATGAAATAAACATGATGTACTTTATTATATTATGTCATAAACTTGGTGTAAATATTTGCGACATGTGCCAGCATCTGTTTCATAGTAAAGCGTTCTCTGAATATATTTTGCGGAGCTGGGCATTTCTACAGGCAACACTTCCCCTAATATATTCGGCCCTGAGCGGTCAAACATGGAGTAATGTTTTCAAAAATAAAATAAAAAGAATCCAGAATGAAATATGAAGTTTCAATTGAATTTATTCGGACATGGGATCCTCAGAGAGGCTAGATCTTTTGGTTGATTGAAGTTCATAAAATTATCTATCTCACATCAAAAGTTATTCGACCACATAAAGATCATTGCATGGAATGACTGCAAGATAAATTTTGATAACCATATCTCGAAGCTACTGTAAAAGGGAAAGTCTTAAATTCTTGGAGCGTGTTTTCAATGACTAAGTTTATCAAAGCATGAGTCAATAAAGAACAAGGTCTTCAGATGTCTTGCATATGTTGATTTTTTTTAATGAAGAAATGAAAAACTAATTCTCTGTTTCTCATTAAACATAATTAGATTGAGGACGAGGTTTATATGAATTGCAGTAGGATATACTTCACATGAAAATTGAAGCTTTTTGAAAGATTTATTATGAATGAGAGATACTGACTTACACAGATGTTTATTGTAGCTTTGTTGTTCCCAGTTATTGTACATGTTTATTGTTCCCAGTAATATCTGATACTGGGAATACGTCTCATAAATGAAAATGATATATATATATATATATATATATATATATATATATATATATATATATTGTTTCACATATTGTATAGTTAATGTTTGCAGAATATATCAATGCCAATACTTTTATTATATCCTAGTATCGACTCGAGGTATTACTAGGTGTTCACGAATTGAATCTTAGTTTTATTGTATGCAAAATTGCTTTTAATCCAATGTATACATTTAATTTCATTTGATTACTTTTAGCATATATACTATAAAAATTCTAACTCTTATTAATAACAGCAATATAAAATTGTATGTGCACATTACAGATTATTAAAAACACTTCTACACATCGTAAAATTTCCATAATTGCAATTTTCTGATACACCTAAAATTGCGCCGTCCCTTTTAGAGTTCAGAGAATGATTGAGATTATAAGCCTGGCAAGTCTTTTAGCGGTAGCAATGCATTTTAGCCCCAATAAGTCTAACGGAAGCGAACTTTCGTATTTTTACAGTATGTTAAACATAAGATGCCATATTAGGATATATATCAGTCGGGTGTTACGACAAAATTCTTATACCAATACGGTACGTAGTGACACATTATGTATGCAGTGTAGCGAAAAAGGAAGAATTTGTAAACTTCCAGAAGATAAAGGTCTCGAAAAGCTTGTCCTCTGCAAAAGAAAAAAAAACATTTCTGTGCGTTGACTTTATGCTACCATAATCCTTCATAAACAGTTGTACAGTTTTGACTCTTAATAAATATCAGCTGCCCATGAGCTAAATATTTTTGCTTTGAACTATTAGTATTGAAAGAGGTATAAACAGCCTCCCGAAAACTTCATTACGTCAAACTACCATAGAAAACTATTTCTTACTCCCTTCCTGTAGTTGAAATGTTAAAACTGTTAAGCAGGTATGTTGTAACAAATATTGGATTTTTTCTTCTCTTACTATAATCATGTGTATCTACTTATAGGTCTATAAATTATGTAGTATTTTTAAAATTATAAAAAATAATTTCAATAAAAGATAATTAACGTAAATTAAAGAGTATTTTATGGTAAATTATCTAATATATGTATATATGTGTGTGGTGTGTGTGTGTGCCTGTCCAAAAACTTAAATTTCGGCTATAAGAATCAACCGCTTATAAGAATCAAAAACAGTAATAACAAACGTGATTCTTATAAGCGGAAATCACTGTACACACACATATATATATATATATATATATATATATATATATATATATATATATATATATATATATATATATATATATATTCGTGTGTGTGCATACTCAGTGAAAGCCTAGTTTTACATTTATTACCACGCCAGATTAAAAGAAATAGATCAACACAAAAATGAGTCAAATGGGGATGGAATAGATCTAAAATATACACTCCGGGAAGGAAAAGAATATTTAGAGATTGTAAACGATATTTAGAGTTAATAGAGGAAACATTAAAAAAGAAAAATATATATGACTAAACAATTTTAACGTACAATTAATAATCAAAATATTTATTTTGAAAAATAAGCTGGAGTTTTGCCTGCTCATTGCTGTTTCTTTAATTGGCTCAGTAATAGCTAGTCTTAAGATTTTTCTTATATGCCTTGACTACGCCATTAGACTTATTAAAGGATGTTTTCTTATCCCCTGCTCCGTTAAAGCTTTTGAATGATTACATCACAAATGAAATGACTTTTGAATCAGAAGCACTGTGTAAATCTTGTCTATTTTATGCGAGCTTATGATTAAAAAGCTTAACGTCGCGGACGCACGTTGCAGCAATATTTCGGCTACTCAAATACTTCTCTCATTTTAGAGAATTTCTGTTTATAATATCCAAAAAATACCCTTGTACATTATTTAATTTGAATCTAATAAAGAAGAACTTACAAAGAGATAATTTTAAAAACTTTCAGGAAGACATAAAAGGATACTTTAAAAAGTATTAGAATTACTTATTGTTTTGTAAACTACAAAATATTACAAAGCAACAAAAACGGTATATTATTAATACTCCAATATATGTTGATAGTAAATTATCATAAACATTTTGCACATTTAAACTAAAAAATTGCTTAACGTATATACTTAGGATACAGGTTTGAATAATGGCAGTTTTGTTCACTTTTAATTCTGCATAAACCTCCACATTTTTTTTCTAATGTGATAAACTTAGAAACAATTATGTAATAGATTAATAATAGTAAAATGGTTCAAAGTTTCATGATTGGAAATTTTCGAGAATTCTCAAGAACTTATAATTGTGTGGTCAGGAAATAATAAGGAACATTATTTCATCTTTTTGTAATAGATCAAATTCAGGTTGACGTAGGGTAATTTTTATTACACACACACCATGTACGCTCATCACCAACAATATCTCTCTGACATGTTTCTGACTTATAAAGCATTGTCATCACGTTTTTTGTATTTTATTTTTTTAAAAATTCGCCTAGTTTGATTAAACTTTAATTTTACTTGAATTACTTTGCAAAAAACATTTTCACATACATACTTGCTGAAACAGATGCTTAGATAAATTGGTATGAAAAATTGAACGACAAAGTTGCAATTGACACTGAAATTCACAAAATATACAAATACTGATGCAATTATATCATAATACATCCGATTTTAACATAACTCGTGAAACAAAATGTGACTGTATATAGAAAAACCTCAAAATGTTAAGTCAAAATAGTTAATATTAAGGAGATTTGTGGTGGATATTTTAAGATTTTTCTTCCCTAATTTGTATCACTAGCTTGGGTGCTATAATTTCCATCAAAATGGCAAAAATTGAAGGAAGTATTAATTCGAAATTTCAAGTGATCTGCACACCGAAATTCAAAAATATACAAATACTGATGCAATTATATCATAATACATCCGATTTTAACATAACTCACACAACAGAATGTGACTGTGTGTAGAAAAACCTCAAAATGTTAAGTCAAAATAGTTAATATTAAGGAGATTTGTGGTGGATATTTTAAGATTTTTCTTCCCTAATTTGTATCACTAGCTTGGGTGCTATAATTTCCATCAAAATGGCAAAAATTGAAGGAAGTATTAATTCGAAATTTCAAGTGATCTGCACACCGAAATTCAAAAATATACAAATACTGATGCAATTATATCATAATACATCCAATTTTAACATAACTCACGAAACAGAATGTGACTGTGTGTACAAAAACCTTAAAATGTTAAGTCAAAATAGTTATTATTAAGGAGATTTGTGGTGGATATTTTAAGATTTTTTCCCCCTAATTTGTATCACTAGCTTGGGTGCTATAATTTCCATCAAAATGGCAAAAATTGAAGGAAGTATTAATTCGAAATTTCAAGTGATCTGCACTCCGAAATTCAAAAATAAATACAAATGCTAATGCAATTATATCATGATACATCCCATTTTAACGTACCTCACGAAGCAGAATCTGAATGTATGGTAGAAAAGCCTCAAAACGTTTAAACAAAGTAATTAAAATTAGGGAGGCTTGTAGAGAATATTTTAAGAATTTTCCTCCCTAAATTGTAACACTAGCTTTGGCGATAAATCTGCATTCAAATGCCGAGAATTAACAGAAATATTGAGTCGATTTTTTTCTAGAAAAAAACCAAACCAAACTACACGTAGCAGCATTTTCACCGCAGAATAATCAGTAGCCAAACATGGCAACCCGCCTCGTGAGTGACTCACGGGACGGGGATAGGACTCGGGGAGGGAGGAACGACGTTTCACCAATTATTACGTGTTCTCCCAGAGCAACCAGACGACGGAAACTACGGAATATACACCCAGACCCGTTCGACACGGGGGTCCAAGTTCCTGGAAAAAAGAGATACGACAGCCACTGATGCAGACACTTGGTGCACAGCGTTTCATGTTCAAGGCTAGGATCATTTAAAAAAAAGGGGAAAAAAATTATTATTTTTTTTTAGAAACTTGGATGTTTTAAAGTTTTATGTTTTAAACGGTGGTTTAGTATAAACACATTCTTTTCGATAAGAGTGTTTCCAGAGGGGTTTTATTTCCATCTTTAAAATTTTATTTTAACGTTATCCTCTAGATGTAAATCTTTATGATGCAGAAATGTACACACCCACCCACCCACCCACACACACACACACACACACACACACATATATATATATATATATATATATATATATATATATATACAGTGGAATCACGATCGATCGTTTTCGGATCCATCGTTTTCCGTATGTGTCGTTCATTTTATCCAGTCCCAACGATCATATTTCTTTGTTATGTTTCCGCTTCTATCGTTTTCCCGCATTTTTCGTTCATTTCAATCGGTCCCTTGAAGAACGATAGATCGAGATTCCACTGTATATATATATATATATATATATATATATATATATATATATATATATATATATAAGAAATAGATGAAAGAGAATACCAGTATTAGCACTAAAGTTACTTGCAGCCAGGAACTAATAACATGAAAGGATAAGTGTGAAAGAGGTTTTAGACAGCATCTCTTCGTCAGTGGTGTCAGTACTGTCTAAAAACCAATGGATTGTTTCCGATGAGCATGATCTATACAATAAA
Source organism: Dolomedes plantarius (assembly GCA_907164885.2). Taxonomy (NCBI): domain Eukaryota; kingdom Metazoa; phylum Arthropoda; class Arachnida; order Araneae; family Dolomedidae; genus Dolomedes; species Dolomedes plantarius. Next base: position 189,616,092 of record OU015494.1, on the reverse strand, counting down.
CACACTCAGACACCGTACAATCCATGAAAAACAGAAGAATTGAATAAATATTGAATAAAGAGATACTTAACCAGAGAACATATATATATATATATATATATATATATATATATATATATATATATATATATATATATATATATATATATGTCGAAGGGTTTAATATTCGTAAGGCGGGTAAGAAACTGCATTAACCTCTTAGAACATGACGATTAATATAAACGATAAAAACTGCAATTATTCAGAAAGTTTGGTTAAAATATTCTAGTGTTCGTTAATGTAAAAGGCTTTTTGGAATTATAATGTATGATTGTTCACGTGGAATGATCAGGTATAAATTGGCAAAAAGATCAAACTTATTACTATGCAGGGGAATTGATGCTATGTCTAAACTGAAATGAAGTTTGTATAAAAACAAGACAAAATTTCGCTTATATTTTATGGTGGTTTTTTTTTTTCATTTATCTCAGCTATGCTAAACTTTTAGAGGTACGAAGTTGATTGTAACAGTTTTACAAACTATATTTCAGCTATGAAAGAAATTGGATTTAAGTTCCTAGTCAGATGAAACAGAGAGAAGAGGGGGTAAGATCGTCAGATTTAGGGCTCCTGATTGGCTTTAAAACGGAGGAGCGGCGTAATATCTAGACTACCTGTAAGAATATTTTCTCCGTGCTTAGCTCCATCTCTAGACTTCCCCAAATCAATAAAAGTATCTGGAAAAGAATTTTGAATTTACTGAATTATTACTAGTAGATGTATAGAGAATTCAATTTTGGATACTTTTATCTTTATCCACTATGAAGTTTCCGTTCCCCCCAAGGAGTTAGTAAATATATGCTTTTTGTACTAAAAATACGTTTCCCCCACAGATACCTGCATACGCACACACACACATACATTGAGAGCCAAAAAAACTGGTACACCTACCTAATATCGTGTAGGGTCCCCACGAACATGCAGAAGTGCCGGAACAAAACGTGGCATGTACTCAACTAATGTCTGAAGGTATCCTGGAGGCAATTCCCACTATGAATTTGCAGGGCACTCCAGAAATCCATAGGAGTGCGAGGGGGTGGAGATCTCTGCTGAACAGCATGTTGCAAGGCATCCCAGATAAGCTCAATAGTGTTAATGTCTGTGGATTTAGGGGGACAATGGAAGTGTCTAAAGCCAGAAGAGTCATCCTGGAACCACTCGGTAGCAACTCTCGACGTGGGGGGTGCCGCATTGTCTTGCTGGAATTGTGCAAGTCCGTCGAAATGCGCAATGGAAATGAATGGGTGTAGATAACTGGACAGGATGCTTATGTACCCGTCCCCTGTCAGAGTCGTCACGAAACGTATCAAGGGTCCCATATCACGCCAACTGCGTTCGCCCTATACCATCACAGAGGCTCCACCAGCTTAAACAATCCCCGGTTGACATGTACGATCCAATGATTCATGAGGTTGTATCCCTACCCGTACACGTCCATCCGCCCTATACAACTGGAAACGAGACTCGTCAGACCAGGCAACGTGTTTCCAGTCATCAAAAGTCCAATGGAAGTGTTGGCGAACCCAGGCAAGGCGTAAAACTTTGTGCCGTGCAGTCCACAACGGTACACGAATGGGCCTGAAGCTCCGAAAGCTCAGACGGTCCGTTGAACAGTAAGCACGCTGACACTTGTTGATGCCCCAGCATTGAAATCCGCAGCAATTTCAGAAAGTGTTGCACGTCTACCTCGTTTAAGGATTCTCGTCAGTCGTCAACGGTCCCGTTCATTCAAGGTCTTTTTTCCAACCGCACCACTGACGCAGATTTGGTATTTTATCGGATACCTGATATTCACGGTACACTCGAGAAATGGTCGTGCGCGAAAATCCAAATTGCATCGCTACCTCGGAGATGTTATGTCCCATCTCTCATGCGCCGACTTTAACGCCACGTTCAAAGTCACATAAATCGTGATAACCTGCCATTGTAGCAACAGGACTGATCTAACAGCTTCGCCAGACACTTGATGTCTTATATAGGCAATGCCGACCGCATCGCGTTACGGTGATTGGTTGCATATCTCCGTTATTTGCACGCCTGTACCAATTTTTTGTTTGATCTTCATTGTATATTATACGTGTGTGTGTCTGTTGTTCTTGTTCTTCTTGTTGGGACTGAATCCTCTGGAAGGAGCATTCCAGACCAGATCTGCTGACTGAGGGATGGTTTTTAACGGCACCACAAGGGTCGGAATATATATATATATATATATGTGTGTGTGTGTGTGTGTGTGATAATAATCCCAATGGGGAAGTTAACACACGGGAATTGATGCGTAGAACTTATGGGAGATGCAGTCGGCCAAAGTGTTAATCATGCAGATGCAGTCACTCGTTCAGTGATGAGAGAAACAAACATGGAGTCAGAGAAGAGAAACACAGATTTCAGACGTCATCCAGGAAATCACTTTTATTTAATTATCAAGCAATAAGAAGGCTGCAGTGGCCACTGGACTTGTCCGGCGTCTATGCCAGGACGGAACGTGAAAACAGCAGTGCTTACATGGCAGAGTTAAGTGAGAAGAGGCGTTGCGACCACCGGACTTCTGGCGTTCGTGGACAGCAGATCTGACAGCAGCGAGAGTTAGGTGCAAAGAGGGAGAAGTTTTCTGTTCAGGCAAATATTAAATGACTCGTTGGTGATATTGACACCAGAGGGCCTAAATTACTTGATTTTTAATTGGATGAATTTAGCGTCGTGGAGTTCACCTGTCCACGTCATGGTTCTCCCAGGGATTAATTAATAGCTAGATCAAGCGCTTGCTCTGCGTTTTACCAAAAGCAAGAATTTGAAAACAGGACGTATTTATTATATACAAATTTAATGAGGCGTTCGGTTCGGGCCAGATATGGTGATGTTATGGAATTCAGATATTTCATATGCCTGCTTAATGATCTGCAGGGCTAATATAAATTATAACTTACATTATTTTTAGGTTGCAATTTGGAAGGGGGTCGTGCTTTATTAATAAGATAATTTAGAATACGCGGTAAATGTAATTTTACAGGAGGAAGAGTTTTCTTGTTACACACACACACACACACACACACACACACACATATATATATATATAGCTATCCTGGCTGTAGTAGCTATATATATATATATAGCTATCCTGGCTGTAGTAGCTATAGTGCTCATACTGGTTTTTCTCTTTCAACTTTATTTTATATATATATATATATATATAATATTCCTTTATTCATTTTATTAACAATACCCCTTAAAGCCGTACAAAAGCAGCTGATAAACCATTGAAGATGAAGCCTATAATCGTATAAGCTGCCCAGCATATTCGCACCAGAATTCTACTCAACCGAAACTGTTTGTGCGCTTCGGAGAGTCGTAGGTAAGAGAAATCCATTCGGGTAATAGCAAAACATACCCAATAGGATGGATACTTGGCATGTATACTATATACACCATTCACTAGATTACTTGAGGAAAAAGATTAAAGTCCAAAATATATATGTTCATATTCCAAATCTTTAAAATTAATTGCAAATAAATATTTGAACCCGTTAGCAGACTTAAATACCAGTTTTGTATAACCGAAACTAAAAAACTCTCATTCAGTAACTAAATAATTATAGAAAAAAGTAAATATAGTAAAAGAAAAGTAGAAGACAACTTTCTTCATTGTTCTGTGGTATTCTCTTTTGATTTCGGGACAGTAGAAAAACGTAAAGTTTATTTGTGTTCCTCTCTGAAAGCGTACAGTGCGCAGGTTTAACCAGTTGAATATAACAATAGTCAAGTAATTAGCATATTGAATGCCAGAAGCATTGTATTCGGTTAAACATCTTAGTTTTATTTACAATTCTCTACAGACAGGTTCTTAAAACAACGCACGCTATTGAGTTGCACTATTGTTCTTTTGTGTAAAAAGAGTAGATATTTTATTGTTTTAAAAGAAGTGGTTACCATTACAATTGCATTTACACTATAGTTTTCTGTAAAAAGTTCTCATATTATTTTTTCCAGTGTTTCAAATTATGTTTGACAACCGAAATTAGTTGCTATTCAAATAAGCTTGATAAGCAAATATTCTTTATGTCATTAAAACTTTCGTCATATTTCACCTAATGCAATTTTGCTACTGCCTATTAGAGAATCTTGTTTTACATTACGTTTTAAATGACAATCAAAAACTGACATTTAAAAAACTATTTTCAAGAGCATTCTCTAACGAAAAGCATTCAAGCCTGAAACATTTGTTAAGGAGAATAACATCTTACCTCGGGCACAATTGCAATTATGCCGTTCCTTCCGGATATACTCTACAAGTGCCAAGCCAGTCAAAATGACTAGCATATTAATTTAGATGTGGTTAGTTTAAGTTTTGAATACTTGAAGTTCGAAACTGTTTTAATATTTTGTACTTTCAAAGAGCTGGTTCAGAGCATCCTTTTAAACATAAATTTTATTTTGAGGTAACAATCTAATTAAGGAGTAGAATCTTTATCTCAACATGCTCGAATAAGCCATAGTAGCTCTTCTTTAGAATAAAGGAATTTTTAAAATTATAAACTACTCCAAAACGACGACTTCTTTTCGGAAAGAAAAATTCTGTATTCAGCATTGAGATTTAAACTTTTAGAATATTTTTGCGTTTGTGCGTTTCGCTTATAAGCAAGAAATCAAAGTAATTTAACTATGACTCTCTCAGAGGAAAATCTAATGAGCATTTCTAATCGGCAGTCTGTAATTCTGCAAAGTCATGAACATGTTTTGAAAGGGTCACAATTGGCAATACAGATGTACAAGTGCATAGGAGAGGCATGTAGCAGGGATACTGGGATACAAGGGAATTCGAATTTTAAGTTCAGCGGTTGCAGTGATCATCTTGGTTTATCTTTTCTTATCATGCCCCGAAAGTATACAGCATTTCCTCTTAGGATGTTCTGCATGAAAATTAAACAGGAAGAGTCTGACAAAAATTTTCTTAAAGTAGAATAAACAAAATCTTTTAATTTATCAGTGACTTATTTGAATGTGTTAACGAAGATCACGATATTTCTCCAGAAAACCTGTATTGCACGTATTAGCATTCTCCGTGTTTCCGAGCATGTACATATTTCATACGACATAGAGACAATTCAATAGGTGCAAAAATTCATCATGGTATTTCAAACGCAGACATTATACCAATTAAGGTAAACGTGTGAGTTTTAAATAAGCCTACTTTTTCATTACGTTATAACTACCATTTGCGAGACTTTTTAATTCTATGTACTTAAACTTTCATCCTGTTAAGTTTGATTATTTAAAAAATACTTTTAGAATCAGAAGGTAAATATTCAACTTGATTAGTGACACTTTCCATCCTTCAGCCCTAAGGTCACTATTCCGTAGTTGCATTTTTTAAAATGACAAAGGAAGACCTATTTTGACGATTTAAAGTAATGTTTCATATAAGTTTTTTTTCGTTCCATACTTACAGTGAAAAAAATATTTCAAAGACAGAGAACGTTTATCAAAAGCTATAAATGTACAGCACTCTTAACAAAATATTTTTTATTATTTGAATTGTTTTGTAGTTTTTCTTTTTGTAATTTTCGTATCATTCAGATCATACTTAATACTGTTATGCGACTGCTCTTGATTTGTATAAATTCATTTCAGAGTTTGTTCCGGAGATCTTGTATTGCTGCGTAATTATTCGAAATATTTTGCGAATTAAAGTTCCATAGGATCCTTTTATACTCAGCAATCTTTGTCACCCGACTCTGCACACTGTTATGTAAACTGTTTCTCTTATTTAACTCTAGAAAATAAATTTGTTTTAAGATGTAGATATGAAATTTATGTTATAACTTAATCCTCCAGAACCTAGTTCTGTATAAAACACAGATATAAAGAAACAGAGTATTAAAAACAGAGAATAATAGTTTGTTTGTATGCCAAAAATTACTACTGTATACTAATACTATGAACCCGAGGTAGCCTAGTGGTTGCGCGTCGGCTTTCAGCGCTGAAGGTGCTCGATTCGAATCCCGACAAAAACCATTAAATACCTTCGTGTCTAGGCCGGGTAGGGGCACGGTCCACCCGTAGGTCAGAAAGTACCTCTATTGGTGCATATGCATTCGTGCAGAGTTCTCTGCATGCAGACCCCCGACTCCTGTCATCACATTAGTCACAGTAACATTAGTCACGGTAAGCCCCCAAGGTCCCTCGTGTTTCTTGATCTAGTGTCCCCTTCCCCCATTGTCACTATTTGACCCCCGGGACCCCGGGTTCTTTGATGCTCTGCATCAGGACCGGAAGAGGAGGCGATCCACGCATATACAGAGTACGGAGTGAACATCAATCACTGGATTCCCCAAGGCACAGCAGAGCAGAGTGCATGAATACAAACGCAGCATTTGAGATTTGAGAGGGTGGGATACGGTATCATCCCCCCAGATGTCGCCCCTGGAGCTGCTCGGTCAAAACTGAGGTGGCAACTAGGTCAGACGGATCCCGACCTTTGTGGCGCTATTGTAAAAAGGAGCCGCCCTCCTCACCCCACAAAACCTACCTGGACCTGGTCTGGAACACTTCCGGCTAGGAGGCATTAGCAATAACAACAACAACAACAACTATGCATGGTAATAAATTAGCGTACAAGGAGATCAGAGGATTTCCTAGGACAAGGGAAAAGGCAAGAATGTTTTTTGCAGGAAAGGGGGTTTCCGCAAAAATAATGTTGCGATACTGGCAATGGAAGAAACATTGCGGCATTTGTTTAAACCATAGGACCATAGGAAATGGGTCGCAACTGCAATGAGTGGGCCACGCCCTCAATTGCAGACTTTCAGGTAATAAGCAGAGGGGAACCAATAGAAACAGAGTATAAGAAAGGAGTGAAATGATTGGATCGCTGCTAATCCGTGAGTTCATACTACAAAAAAAACAAAAAAAAAAGTGAGTAAGCATCTTGCAGGGCAGTTTGTTTAAACCGGTGATTCTCAACCTTTTTATATCTAGCCCCCCCCCCTCTCTGGATGACCTTCAGACCCCCCCCCCCCACCAGGCTTAAGGGGTCAGGTACCTTTTAAAGACCAAGAGACTCGACAAACATATCCTATTTTCAACCACCAGTCTTTACTAAAATAATGTATTAAGAAATATGAAACTTTTACTGTGAGTTAAACACTCTTTCTTCTTTATAAATATTGCACTCAATTTTTTCTAGCTTGAAGAGAAATTTTTAAATTTTTTAAAATTTTTACCATTGTTTTTTTCATTGTGATGTGATTGCGCGCATGATATCACCAGAACAGTTGACTAGAATACCATGAAATTTTATACACGTTCAATGTAAACATGTATCATTAAAATAATGAACAATTATGTCATTCCTACCATAAAAATTGGAATTACAATAAAATTTATCAAAAAAATTTCTGAAATAAAAATAAATAAATTTTTTTTTTCTATGAAGAACTAAGAATTTTGATTTCAACGTTAGTCATTTAAAAGATATATTATACAACTTAATTTTAAAATAAAAAAAAATATGTATATTCATCAATATACGGTCACAAGTCTGCGCGAAATGACATAACATTGTAAAAAAACAATGGTGGAAATTTTTAAAAAATTGAAAATTTATCTTCAAGCTAGAAAAAATTAAGAGTCATATTTATAAAGAAGAAAGTATGTTTAACTCACAATAAAATTTTCATATTCCTGAATAAAATATTTTCATAACTACTGATGATTTAAAGTAGGGATATCTTTTTCGAGTCTCTTAGCGTTTATAAAAGGTACCTGACCCCTTAAACATACCTACAGAAATATTGAAAGGTCGAAATCCGTACCGAAAATAGACAACCCATACAAAGTAACAAAGTAAAAGCTTTAATATATAAAAAATGGTCACGTGAGAACAAGTAAAATTAATGAGAAAACTGATATTGTTTTTCTGTCAGAAGTTCTTTAAAATTTGGTCTCAGCTGAGTTCAGTCACATCTGAGGTCGCTCTCCGCATCCAGTTTTGTTCACAGTGCTTAGATTTCATAATTAGCAAGGACAGAAAATGTAGATTCACACAGATAGGTCGAAGGAAACTATACTAGCACTATTAAATTAAACATAAAACAACACGACGGTTCTATGCTGTTTACATCATTATCTCACTGCAATTATATATATAATAGCCGTTGTCTCTGTATAACACTTCCGGGCTGTACTCATCTTTCAATTGAAGCCCTCAGTAAACAAACAGCCGGTTAGGCTTAATTTCAATTTCAGATGTGGATCAGAATTTTTTCTTACCGAAAAACTAATATCTTCTCCATCAAATCACGTTTGTCCAGCCTATTTTTCTATAAAACATTCAGAACTAAAAAAAATTGGATGCTTTTAGCTGTATATTTAACAGTTTTTAAAAATCTGTTTACTTTTGCGATGAATTCTGAAAGTAAACAAACTTGAATGTGAATGAATCAAGTAGCTCATGTATTCATATCGCGTAGGGAGCTGTAAAAAACTGGATGGCAGTATACTACTCCAATCGCATGAAAAACTAAATAAATAAAAAATAATGAAAGGGTTTGCTTTTACAAGGTGTGGATTAAATGCAATATTGTTAGATAATTCGGGATATTTTTTTACTTTCATATACTTTTTCCACTATGACGTCATTATTAGTATTATGACCTCAAAATGACGGGTTACCTTCTAGTCATAAAATAATACTAAATCAAAAAGTAACAAAAATACGTTAACTCTGATATACTTGATAGCAGAATTGAACTTTCTTTTTCACAAGCATTGTTAAATTACGTACTGCACACTTTGCTAACCATCATCCCCCCCCCGAATATCCCTCGCGCCTCGCCTGGGGGGCGCCCCCCCCCCCCCCAGGTTGAGAACCACTGGTTTACACAAATCAGTTCTTTATTTCCTCCCTAGAACCAATAGCCTCATTCTTAAGCTTTGATTACAAGCCTTTCATATCCGAAACTCTCATATTATTGAGTTTTTCTATTTCCTATCTATCCTATCAATAAATACCTAATTTATTTTTTTAATTAATGAACGATACTTTAAGCATAATGCAATACCAAATCTTAAGGAATTTCCTCTTTTTTGTTCAAGTTTAGCTTATCTTTCCAGACGTTGGTAATGTATCCGTATATTTATTTCTTCACACTGATACGCATATCTTAATGTATACAAACGGACAAGGAACTTATGTTTCTCTCTCGTTTCGCCCTGTGTTTATAAGATGGAATAAAGAAAATGGACCGAGTGATAGAAAGTTTAAGGATAAAAAGTACTAAAAAGGAATACCCAGAACTTTGAGATGGTTAGATATGTAGTTTATTAAGAATTTCCTACGTAATTTTTCATTTAAGGAGGCCATTTAAATATAATGCAGTTAGTGAAATTACTTCAGTAAAATGGATATTCGTTACACGGTGTTATTTGTTCAAACCCTAGACCTGTGTGTTTTATGGCCCATAAATAAAATACATCCATGCAGATGTTCGCGAATTTTAACAATGGAAATATTGGCAGAAAAGACAGACCTACGGTTAAATCAATAACTGTGGTTATATACGAAATAAAAATATACTTTTGTAAAAGAAAATTTGTAAAAATGAAGATTCTTTTACAAATACATACCTAGTCACAGGCAGATTCATTACATTTATGATGAAAACTATGTGATCCGTCATTCTAAATATGTGGAGGATTATAGATTTATGTCATATCAACATAATAAGTTAAATCAAATGTTAACATAATTAATATATACGTTAACATAATTTATATGTGAGCTTATTACTGACAATTATAATGCTTTTATTTTCAGGAAATATCTCATTCATGAGATATTTCCTCAATATGATATTTTCCAGGCACAATTAATATTTCCTATTTAAATGAATTTCATTGAATATAACATATTTAAACATAAGATCTTTTTACTCAAAATATCTCAAATACCATATCTGCCCGCATTACACATAATGAAGCCTATTAAAAGCATTTTGATGTCTGATAATCTCCATGACATCCATATTGAGAATATTTTTGGCTGGATTCACTCGAAATAAATACACGAGTTCGCTACTGCGGAGTATAGGAAAATTACTTCTCTCAAAATGTTGACAGAACGCTAAAAATAGCTGTTGTTAAAGGCATTCAGTATAGTAAGAGGAGGATCGTGTGTCAGTTTCAGCTGTTCCAAAGAGGTAGGGTGTCTTCTAACAGCTCACCGAGTAAAATCAACAAACAATTTATTTATTTAGTTATTTTCTGTAATACGGAGGCCCTTTGTAGGGAGACATTCGCCTTTTGCTATTCAAAATAGCGCTAGTTTTGCGGGCTACTTAATTACGGGAGCACCATTTAGGTGAGACAGCATTGCTCCCTATGAGGGGGACGACACGAAAACTACCAAGCCTTATTCGGGATAGTGATGCGACATCGATGTCGATGTTTTCGAAACATCGATGTTTTGATAAAAACATCGATGTTTTAAACGTCGATTTATTGAAGCCGATGTTTTTATAACATCGATGTTTTGTGCTCGATGTTTTACGTTGTCTCGATGTTTTTTTTTAATGAAAAAGTACCGTAATTAAAAAAATTTACCAAGTAGCATAATTATCACACTCAGTAAATGTAAGTCTGAATTCTGAAAAGGACGAATACAAAAGGGGGAATGATTCCTTAGCAAATAGACAAATGGCAATTAACAACCAATGAACCAATCAGAACGCTTGGAATGTTCCTGACACTCCAGAACCTTCCATGGGGTTTTATTTTACAAATAGTATATACACGAGTGTTTAATAATACACGAGTGTCCATTAAGTTTTTGTTTTGTTCTGGTTTTATATAAGTTGACGCTAATATTATTAGTAAGATGCCTCCCAAAAGTACCGTTTGGAAATATTTTTACAAAACCACTGACAAATTGGCGAAATGCAATATTTGCCTTAAGTCCCTCAAAACTTCTGGCAATACCACGAATTTATCTGGACATTTGAAGGCAAAACATGGCGGTATTTACAACGAGAATTTTGAGTCATCAATGTAGCCCAAAGCAACTAAGTTTTTGTCATTTGTGCCTGCCCAATCAAAGAGTAAAATTAAATCCCCCCTTCCCCCCACTACTAACGGAAGTAACATTTATGTTAGAGATTACTAAACCAGTTTTAAAAAATGGATGTTCTAAAACATCGATGTTTAAAAACATCGATGGTTTTGGGGCGATATTTTATTAGCATCGATGTTTTAATATTGAATATCGATGTTTCAAAACATCGATGTTTTGTTATCGATGTCGCATCACTAATTCGGGATTCGAATTCGAGCCCACTGCATTGCAGCTCACGACGCTAACCACTATACAATGTGAGCGGCAAACAACAATTCATTTATTGGATTCCTTATTTGCCCCACTAAGTACGATGTTAGCTTACAATAATAGTATATCAAAGTAACGAAGGCTATGTCTGTAGCCCACAATATCATATCAATGTTTAAAATCGTTGGGAAAATTTTTGCTTTTTAGATATACTTAATAAGAGGCTTTGACACTGTGAAATTTCGGTTCCGTACTTAATGTTAAAAGAAGACTTTTGTTCAGGACCCCCTCTCCTCTGTAAATTAGGTATTTTGTATCTTAGTGAAAAAAATCAACTTTACTAATTTACCTTGCATATTTTTACATAACACTTCAATACCTTTCTTCACCAACAATATCCATGATACATACAATTTTTATAGATAATCTTGAAAGAGACTACCGATAAGTCACCATTAAGTCATCAATTAAATCTGTTAATTAGGTTTTCCGAGTGCACCCACTGGCAAGAAGTGGAAATTGAAGTATGTGACAGAACAACGTATAATGAACAATTCTCTTGTAAATAAGACATGTGTTTCTAACGTTACGGAAGGGCAAAATACACAACCAGCTACGGTCTACCATTTAGCAAAAATTGAATAATCATTGAATTATGAATTGAATAATAACTGAATAATGATTTACTCATCACTCTGAGTGAATAATGAGTGATACCATTTAAGATGACATTCATGTTTTTGTTTCTTCCTTTTCTTGATGGCTTATCCTGAACCTAAATCAGGGAAAGGTTTAAATATGTTAGTATTAGCTTGATGATTTAATGACAGTTAAGAATAAACGTCTTGGGTACAAAAACTACCGAAAGAAAATAATCATTTTAATTGTGTGTTTCGACGTTGCTTTAAGCAGCCATTAGTAGAGTCAGTGTCAAAGACAGATTCTTACTGCACATGTTTTCTGCTTTCTTCAGCTATGCGAAAACATTCTACATGGGTCATTTGCAGAATGTCCTGCCCATAACTTATAGAGTGCAGCTTCAACATAGTTCTTAATGAACAAGATGAAACACATTTTCCGTTCTAAGAATTTCACTGTTTTAAAATTAAGCCTACTGATGAAAATTCAATTTCAGTTATACTCTCCTAATTCTTGATTATAAAAAAATAAACACACACACACACACACACACACACACACACACACACACACACACACACACACACACACACACACACACACACATATATATATATATATATATATATTAATAAATAAGAAAAAGATGATAGAGAAAACCAGTAATAGCTCTAAAGCTACTTGCAGCCAGGAACAAATAACATGAAAGAAAGTATGAAAGAGGTTTTAGACAGCATTTCTTCATCAGCGGTGTCAGTGCTGTCTAAAAACCAATGGACTGTTTCCGATGAGTATGATCTATACAATAAACACACTCAGACACCGTACAATCCATAAAAAACAGAAGAATTGATTAATAATTGAATAAAGATTGAATAATAGTACTTAACCAAAGAACACCAAGCCTGGCGCTAGGCAGAGTGGAAGTTAAGAACTTGTAACCGCAAGATTATATATATATATATATATATATATATATATATATATATATATATATATATATATATATATTGATATTGGTAAGACAACATCTCGATTTCATGAATCCAATGTTATATCGTAGAACTTGAATTGAAATCCGTCAATATAAGGCTCGTACTCGTATTCACTGTAATGAATTGATTGATTGATCATGAGAGATAAAGATAGTAATAGTAGTTTATTATGAAACGGATATTAAATTTCTAACAGCAATATGTTCTTTTAAATTATTTTAATGGACTTATCTGTGGAAAAGAAATTTCCCTATCAGTGAAACTCGTATATTATCGTGTTGAAATGGCAGCACGATATGTTCGTCGAAGAGGCGTTCTTTTATATGTTAGATTTATTCGGGATTCAAATTAAAACCCAAAGTAGAACCCAAAGAAGAAAAAAAAGGTTATTGCAAGTGGTAATGTGAGGTTTTAATTATCAGCTGTTTTGTCTCTTCAAGTTGAATCACACTATAATTTTATATTCTGCCATCCTAGTATGTTGCTGTACTGAACATACAACGAATGTATTAACTCATTTTCTCCTTAACAGTTATTTTTTATTTACTATTCCATATCAAGACAGTCATTAAGTTTGTTTTGTAAATGTGTTTATTTTCTTTTTTTATAATTTATAGTTTGTTCATTTATATATTTGCACAAGTTGTATCCTATATGACTCCGCTTGTATATTTAACACATCACCTTTGGGTTAGGATTATGCAAAACAATGAAAAGAAAATTATAAGAAAAAGATAAACCAATGCAAACAGTATTTATAGTCTTATGCATCTAATGAAAGATCAATATTAAAAAAAATTTGTTGTCCATACCTATCTAGTTTATACTATAATCTGACATGTTAATTGTTCATAAATACGGAACAAAAACTATATGTATTACAGAACTTTGCAATGACCTTGAATATAGAAATCAAACACTTAATTGGAAATCCTCTCTAGAGGGGAAAAAATGTAATCGCATCGAGCGATATCGACCATCAGAGACGTTTCCAAGACATCCTGCAGTAAGATGCTTTCGGTGTCATAACAGACGACCCTTGGGAAATAGTAGGCGGATAATGATAAACTATCTAAAGTATTTCCCCAAGGGTATATGTAAAATATTTTGTTGCTTTCTCTATCAAGTTTAGTTTTAGGTTAACGCTACGAAAGTGGAATGCAAAATAAAGGAACGTTATAAAAATAATTTATGTCAGAAAATACAGGGGATGAATGGGAAGTCTGGGAAATCTTCTAACCTTTTCTTTCAGTTTTCTGTGGCCTGGTTTTATTTCATTAAATTAAGAAACTCTGCACAGAGGTGATTTATATCATTTAAATCAGGGGCGCCGAACCATTTTATTTTCTGTCCGTGTGCCAAAAATTTAATAACATTATTTCTTAAGGTTCTACCACGTTGAATAGAGGTATTAATAGTATAACTATTTTTTATCATAGTTATGAATATAAAGGAATTATAACAATTTAATTGTGATATTAACTGCAGAAAATTGAGAAAAATATGTTATAGATCGCTTTAAAGAAACAACAAAAAATCTATATTTAGGATTTTTAGTGTCTACTTTTGAGTGTCAAACTTTTTATATCAGTCTCATTTTAAAACACCAAGTAAAACACAAACCAGACTAGATTCATATGTCAAACTCCATCGGAAATTTCCTTTTATACATTTCATTTCTGAAAATAAAGATTTCCTAGCTTATGTAAAAATGATTACCGGAACAGATATTGCATTAAAAAAAATTCTGCTGTAAAGAGATCCTGTTTTGATTAATCATGTTCGATAACCACTTGTGTTTAATTAATTCCAGATAATTTCTTAAATCGACAGCTATGAGAACGAGATTGATAATCTTGGTCTTAAAACCTCAAGTATGCCAAATTCTCCAAATCAATCGCAAATATATGCATCACCAGCGTACAAGGTAGCCTTGCTTTGGCCTTGGAAAAGTTTTTCCTCATCGCTCTTTTTCAATCAGTCGGAAAAACGCTGAAGTTTTAAGTATTGTACTATCACTTATCATGAATACCAGATGCCGCTTTTCAGGATGTTCTAACAGCTCACACGCAAGACGAAAATTTCTAAGGACTGTCTTTGAGGTATTGCCACTCATCCTTAGTATCATCTGTTCTCAGACCTTTTTTCTGCACTGTAGGTTCTGGGGCTACTCAGAATTTAAATGAACCGTGGGAGTAACTGCAAAACGCTTGGTCTAATTTTCCCCAAGATTAAAAAAAGGAGCTATATACTGGAAATCATATATAATTTTCCATATTGATATCAGGCTTTAATTGCATATTCTTTTTTCTCTGTCTTTTTTCAGAAGTAATTAATCTTCTAATTATAAAAGTTTCATCCTTACGTGTCCGCTTATTTCTAAGATTTCATGGATAAATAATGTTTACTTGCCTGTGCTTTATTTTGTTTGTTACAAAGTGTAATTACACATAGCTATATGACTTCCAGGAGAGGCATATTTACAAGCAGTTTGAGTCTGTCGTTCAGCAAAAACTACTTGTATACATGCATTCTAAATGGACAATTGTCAGTGCCCTTTAAGATGCTAAATGTGGTCTTTCTTCCTTTTCTGGGTATCTAACAATAAATCTTGAGCAGAAAAAAAACATTAAATTTTTTGTTAGTAGCTTAAAGATTTAATAGCAATTTAAATTTATTGTTTAACTGAAAAGCTAATAAAAGAAAATAAACATTTTCCTTGACTATTTTGATGTCATTTTGTTTATGCCAAAGGCAGATTCAAACCACCCATTTCTGACACCTTTAAGCTTGCGCAGAGAATCAGCACACGTTTCATTTTAAATTTTTGCCCATTCCTTATACTAGCATTCTTTGTTTTGCAAACTGAAATGAACTCTTTGAAAAGGCCATACTAAAAGAAAAAATAAGATTACGACTTTAAACGATAAAGCATAATGTAAAGATATAATAAAAGTAAAATGAATAATTAAAACTAATTTCATGTTCGTCAGGAGTTTTTCAACTCAGCATAACAAATTACTACCCACTTGACATCTTTTCAGTGAATTTATGTGGCATGTATTTCTTATGCTGAAAATCCTCCGAGATGTATAAATCGTATAAGTTTCTTTTGTGATGCTCCGAGCATTTATTATCTAAATAATGAAGAGATTCGTTGCACGTTCAAATACTATTTCAACTCACGATTTTAATACATGACTGCATAATAAATAGCGTACATTTCCTTGCATTTTTGACGGGTAAAGGCTTGTAGATATAACTTGTTGATATATTGAAATCTTTCATAGGTAATATTGCAATTCACCGATACAAAAGATTATATCCACGTTTAATAAGGCCACATTAACTGCATAAAAATAATTTTTCAGTAAACAGAAAAATGAATCATTCTGATTAACTTATATGTTTGGAGATTTTCGAACAGAATTTGGATATCACATATAAAGTCAGTATTTTGTAAGTGTACGAGAACAATATATATTTTCGTAAATAATCCAACAGAGACAGATAAAAATAATACAAATACAGACAAGAAACAAGCAGAAATCGAGCACTTTGGGCATCCACGCACCAACGGCAAGATTCTGTATAAGTGCCAGAACTGAACCATAAAACAACAGAGGTAACAGACAGGTCTCTTCTTCAGGGGGCCTAACCATGTCAGTTACCTCAAGGGGAACTTTCTGAATAGGATGCAGGTAAGCCCAAAAGACATCCCAAGGCCCCGAGTCCCCCAATGAAGCAATAAGTCAAAAAGAAAATGAAGAGACAAACACAACTTACAGTATGGGCTCAACGCACCTTACATGCAAGCACACAAAATCCTAATGCAAAATAAAAGATGCATACATACCCCAATTCCGTAAGTGACGGTTATGGCGAAACAGCAGCCAATTCTATCCTAAAAATTACGCCATAGTAACATTACTTTAGCGCCACCCCCCATTACAGCCTAACCAAATGAAAACACAAATACTATTCTAAACACCTTTAAAAATTCCTGAGTCTAAATGGCATTTTTTTAAAACTTTTAAATTGCCGAAATTTTTAGGGAAATCGTTTTTTCTTAAGTTTTCCTCGAAAATGCTACATGCCTCCAAAAAATTCCCAGCGTTGTTACATATGTTTTTATTCTATATGTTATCAGGATATGTTTTATGTTAAAGTTATTTAGCAGTCTATGCTTGTTTTTTATTTTTTATTTTTTGTTTATTTCTATTGTTTATATTTTACATATATTTTCGTAAGTCTGAGTTTTTGATATACATATTTGTCATACTACAAAAAATAAAATATTCATACATACCTTAATTGAGATATAAATAATTGGAGCTCTGAAATATTCAAGAACTACTGCCTGAGATACTATATAAAATCCTTTTAGTTCTAAGAATTTAATTTTCGATAAATGTATAAAATGTTGCAGTTTTATAAATAAAAGTAATCGCTGCAGACATCAGATTATAGAAAGCCCAATAATTTTCATCCTTGAACTAAATTTACTCCGACGCAGAGTATTTAAAGTAAATGCGGAATTATCAGGCATCTTTCAATACTCCGTAAATTATGTATGACTCAAAACAGCAAAAAATGAGAAAAATATGCATTGTATCACAAAGTCAAGATTCTATATGTATTATTTTCTTTCTCTGAATATTAACATTTTTTTTCCCTATTTTTCAAAAGAAAAAAAAAATCTCTTCTTGTTTCTGTATACATTTTACATCAAAAAAATTTTTCCTGGGGGATTCATTTTTAAAAATAAAAACTTAATGAAACTATTTTAAATGGTTTTTTTTTAATACGACACGCACTTGTCTTTGACGGTATATAGGTACTTCTTGACATTGTTCCATGGAGATAAGCGAAGTTTTGCTGGCTACTCAGAATGCTAACCACTATACTATGTGGGCGGCCTGTTTAAAAAGTAATCAAAATCTTATTTTAGGAATGTCTCTGACGACAATAATGAATTCTTTCAAGCTTCAAGTAGACAAACTGATCTGAAAAAAATATAACGAACTGACTGTAGAAATACAGATATTACTTCAAGCCAAACCCGCGTTAATAATAATGTAGCCTACTTATGAGCGAGATCATACATATTAGCACTTTCCCATCAAGGGATACTGCCGCCCGCATAGTAGGTAGTTAGGCCGGGCGCGAGTTGAGAAGCAGCTTGGTGAGTTGGGGTGAAGTGACTCACCGTGAGATTCTGTGAAACAAAAAAGTGAATACTACACCGGATGTTCGGACGCAGGGTCCGGTGACGCAGTTTCAGAGCGCCCGTGAGCTGCGAAGGTTTGTGCTCGTGCCGCAGCACAAACCTTCGCAGGCCGGGCGCAAGTTGAGACGCAGCTTGGTGAGTTGGGTTGAGGTGACTCACTGTGAGATTCTGTGAAACAAAGAAGTCAATACTACACCGGATGTTCGAACGCAGGGTCCGGTGACGCAGTTTCAGAGCGCCCGTGAGCTGCGAAGGTTTGTGCTCGTGACGCAGATTGTCACTAGTGACTACGACCTGCGAGTGAAAAGTTGCGTTGAAAGTGAAGTCCACGATGGAGGAAAAATTAATATAGGCAGTTCGAGGGAGAACAGTACTATACGATACGTCACATACTGACTAAAATTGTTGATTTGGGAAGAAATAGCCCAAGAAATTGGAATGAAATCTGCTAAGTTTTTATGATATTTTTACTTAAGATTAATTTATTTGAAGTGTACATGGGAAAACGGTTGCTCTTTTCAATTAAAAGTGTTTCATGAATTAGTTTGCTTACAATGTATTCTATTTGTTCTCGTATAAATTCATCCTTTTGGACTACTACCGATTTCCTCCGCACCTTTTATTTGTTTTAGATAACATTTTATGGACAGCAGATTTTCTGCGAAAACAAAACTGTTTTCTAGGTATATTTCTTTATTTTCTATACAGATGTGTGTCATAGTTAGTATAATAAATGACAAGGATTATTTAGTTGAAAAGATGTAGATTTGTAATTAAAAATAAAATGAACACGTAATCTTGAACTTTAATTTCAACTTCTACAAATATTTTATAATCATATACAGTAAAATAATAACATTGCTCCATGTTCCGTACAGACGATTCGAAATGATGCATTTTCTCGGAATGATTTTATTTACTAGGAACTACCAATTAGTTACGCTCCCCTTTAACATGTTTTTCCATTCGGAGGTAGGTATTAAAATTTTTCCGAAAGAAACTTTATCTAACCGGAATTTTAAAAGTAACTTTAATTTAAATTTAAATGATTGAGAAAAGAAAGGTGTTACAACATTAAAAAAAATAAGCATTAAAAAAATGTATTATATTTATTAAAAAGTATAAATATATAATTCTTTAAAGATTAATTTTTATATTTTAATTATTATACATTCTCAGTATTTTCCATTGAACACGCAATCTCTCTGTCAAGGAACTGAATCTCCGGATGAATTAAAATATTCCGTTAACTTTTGACGAATCCAAAACGCTAAAGATCCACTTCGTGCATTGGTTTGATGCAGTGGACGTAATTGGTACTGAGGCAAATCCTGTTCGGTGATATCACCTCCAGTTTGCAATACTGCAGAATTTCTCAAATAGTTGTGCAGTACGCAAGATGCTTTTGTAATTTTTACTACAGTGCTTACTTTACATTCAAAAGGTGAACGAAAAATACGAAAACGCGAAGCAAGAATACCAAAAGAGCACTCCACAACTTGCCTATCCCGCGAAATAGTTTAGACGGTAATAATTTATATATTTTTCATTAGAAAATTCATTCTTGAGAATGAATTCTCCATGCGTCTTTCTTTACTTTAGATAATTGCTTTTCGGAAGCTTTTCACGAAGAAATGTTGAAATTACTTGGTCTTCGAATTCATCGGAATCAGATTCCGAACTTAGTTATGATTGTATATACATTGCCATCGCGCACATTTTCGTTTAAACACCCTCATTGGCACGCAGTTGAGATAGAACTGCTTCCCAATTTTCGCTCTCCCTGCGCGCAGTTGATTGAATCCTACTTCCCTGCGTCACCCTGCTTCACCTCATCTCACCAAGCTGCGTCTCAATTTGCGCCCGGCCATAGCTTTAATAACAAGCCACCAGAGAGCATTCCGTGTTGGTCTATTCTCACCCCATCTGGCATAATCTCTCCCCATTTTACGGTATGTGATATAGGGCTAATCTCAAATATTTTATGGTTTCGGGATGAAACATTTTACCTGTACGTAGTCGAGTTTGTTTAAACCTCCCACCTTTGGGAAATCCTATTAGGATAAGCTCCTATAGTTTTTCAAAAGTAACATATGTTTTTAGTGTCCAGTATTCTTAAGTAGCCTTATCGAAATTTCGAAAGTACTTATTCGAAAGCATAATGATTCTGAGCTCTGAAGTGGTTTTTCGACACTTGATCAGTTTTTTGAAACTACTTTGGTTATTCGTCCGAAGAATTTTCCCTTTCTTTAAGTTTAACAGTCAAATTTTTCATTTCAATACTTAATCTTTTCCTTGGAGTTGTATCGTACCAACAAGATTGTCTAAAATATATATGAGTCGAAATGAAATTCCAACAGCTCTATTTATATCGGTAGCTCAATAATTTAGGGTGGTTATAAAAAAAAAATTTGCCGATATATGGACCTCTAGCGGCTGTTCCGTTCAACCGTTCGAGATGAAATTTCAGATATAGATATTCAGAGGTATGAGCTTGGGATTCTGTGAACGGCAACCAAGTGGCGCTCACGGTTACGGTTATAGGTACAGAAACTCGAAATTTTCGAATAGCAACGTACACATTTTACCTTCGCAAAATGCTCAGCGCATGCGAGAACCCTAAAGAGCGTTGGAGTGGTACGTGTATCGCAAAAAAACGGACACGTTATGCACGCACAAAAATCAGCTCTGCGAACAGCCTATGATGGCCCCCGTGTGGAAAATGTGTAATCCAAATAAAAGTTTTCTTTTGTACGATCTGTGTTGTCATCAGTGATTGGTGCCTTGCCTTCGTCATATGCAAATTTCTTCCGTGTGCCCCGACCATCTTTTTGATAAACATACCGTTCCAACGCTCTTTAGGATTTTCGCATGCGCTGAGCATTTTGCGACGGGGAAAAAGTGGGCGTTTCCATTCGAAAATTTCGAGTTTCTGTACTATAACCGTAACCGTGAGCGCCACTTTGGTGTCGTTCTCAGAATCCCGAGCTCATACCTCTGAATAACTATATCTGAAATCTCGTCTCGATCGGTTGAAGGGAACAGCCGCTAGAGGTCCATATATCGGCAAAGTTTTTTTACGACCACCCTGTATCTCCGCTTATTCCTTGGGTGCCTTCCATTTATATCCTTCCATTATCCGTATATAAAGGTATGAGCAGAACGGTAAACAGAGCCAGTTGTCTGATATTTTGTTTGAGCAACTTATGACTGATATTTTATCGCATCTTAAATATTATCTAACACGCTATCCCTTTTGCTTAAAGGGTCTAAGGGCCTATTCACATAGGAGTCCATTGCGTAGCGTTAAGGTAAAGATGACGTTGAGACGAAAATAAACCAATCGTAGGCGTTAAAAATTCATTGCTAATCGTTTGGAGGTCTATGATTGGTTTATTTTCGTCTCAACGTCATCTTTTCCTTAACGCACCGCAACGGACTCCTATGTGAACAGGCCCTTACTTTTGTACATGCAGCCTATTTTGAAAATTCAGGTACATGAATATTACCAGTGTATGCAAACTTTTGCGACTCGCTGAATTTTACGTTACTCGGTCACAAAAAATTTTAATATTGTTAGTTTACGTTACATGTTTTTATATTACTCTTCAGCATTTTCCTTCGGCCATAAAATTCGGGTAACATAGGGTAATTACATTCTGATGGAAGAGAACTGTAGTTACTGTTGATGGCTTTGATTAATTTTAACAGAACACTGGTTATAGTTTTCATAACTGGGCAACTCGAAGCTTCATCCCAATATAATGTCATCAATAACTCGATCAGATAGTAGTTTATTTCAAAAGCACACACAAATATCATATGGAAAAAAGCCTTATGTTACAAAACAACTCTGAAATTATTGTCCAAAAACTAGAGAGTAAGGGCCTGTTCACATAGGAGTCCGCTGCGTTGCGTTAAGGAAAAGATGACGTTGAGGCGAAAATAAACCAATCATATGACTCCAAACGATTAGCAATGAAATTTTTAACGCCTATGATTGGTTTATTTTCGTCTCAACGTCATCTTTTCCTTAACGCAACGCAACGGACTCCTATGTGAACAGGCCCTAACATCAACATCGTCTTAAATAAACCGGAAGAGACATATTTTTGATTCTATGATTTTCTTAAAAGCACTTAAAAGTTAAACTTGTTTTTAAAAACATTCGGGTGATTTCAGTATGTTTTAAAAATAGCGAAAACAGTTAAATAATTTAAATGTAGAAAAAAAATAAAGTTATTCACTGTAACTTTTCTATTCGTAACATTTTGTTTCGATTATCCAATAAAATCGATGCAGTAGTAGTTTTGCGTGTATATATAAGACTTGCAAATGAAACTTCTCACCTGGAATATATAGTCGGTACAGTTGAGCGAAAGTTTATATCTTTTAGCACAAAATATTTTTTTAATGGACTCGCCAATGAAGAAAGTGAAGGTCGACCTCAGTCAGTCAAATCGGGATGTCCAAGCACAGAATTACCGCACGTTCGTCGATGAAGCGTTCGCTGGTCTTTTATATCGCTTTGGATTTCAAGCTAAACCTAATGAAGGGTGCCGATTTCTCACCAATAAAATAGAAGAGGCTATCATTACGATAGGTTATGTTTTCCGAAGAAGGTTAAGGACATATTTTCAGAACGCACGGATTAATATGGAGGACGCTAATGAATTCCAAAGACTTGCCGGACACTTTACGCTGATCAGAGATGAATGCTATTTTTTTCGTATTCTGACGAGACTGTCCCACATATTTGAACTGACAATGTATTGTCTAGAGAAAGGTTACAACTACACCGACAGTGCCCGTAGCATTGTTGCGACGGATGATAGTACCGCTTTCTTCAATATTCATGGTGGATTTTCCAGGCTGCACCTGACCGCTCATTTTATAGCTGAAGTTGGTGGACATTTTAAGCCTATCATTGTAGAAGAAAAACCTAAAATTACGGGTTTGAGGACTTTCGTGGATGCTGTTGAAAGTGTACAGAAACTTGAGTCGCTCAATTTCACCGAAAAGACTATGATAAGTTTGATGAAAAGAAATATTCTCAGCAATCTTGCAGCTGTTAGGCAGCCGGATACTCGCGTGTCAAAAGTCTTCTATAATATGGTATGTCAGCCCTTTTCAAGAACATACACTATAAATAAAATGCGTTTGTCTATATCTGGGGACATACAAGACGTTGACTTAAGTATTGAAAACGAAAAAAGGGCAATAATTGAGCTATTTGACATGCTTCTATTAATCGTGGTAGGTGAGACAAGTCGCATATGTGCCGCTGCTTCTTTAAGTATTAAACTTGCGAAATATTTTACTGCCATTCGTCATTTGACTGACTTACTATCAACAAAATTAGAAAGTGAAGTAAATGCCGAATCTAACCCTGAAAGACTCTATTCGCAGTTCGACAGAAACAATAATTCTTCAAATAAATATTTTATTGTACCTAAGACTGTGATAATTGAAAGGAATAAAGATATGAAATCTCTCCTACCAGGACAATCAACAATATCTACTGATACTGAATTAACAAATGCTTGGAGATTACTAGATTCAAATATAGATGCAGAAAATCACTTTGAGCTAAATGATGGTAGATATGTAGTCTATACGCCAGACTGTAAATTTGAAGATGACACAACTGCGGTAGTTTACTCTACATTCGTTTGAAAAAAAAAGTGTACTCGTGTGTAAATCAAAGATAAGTAGCAAGATTTACAATGCTGAGAAAACTAACATGCAGGTTAGTTTTGGTGAATCTAAATCTTAATATGATTTATATATTGTAAGTACATCATATTTGAAGCTTGCCCTGAATTTTTAATGTCTTATGAACAGGTCGTACATCGACAATTTTAATTCTTATTTACGTGAATTATTTAAATAAAATACTTTTAATCCATACAGTTTCAATTGTAATGTTTTAGAATTCTACTTTTAAATCTTTAGCCTAAATATCTTGTTTTGGGATCTCAACTATCTTTGGATTAACTTTTCATCGAAAAGTATTTGAATACATTGTTACTCAAAATGCTGGAAAACTAGATCATTCAAAATTTAAGTCTATTTAAAATTCGTTGGTAATTACAAATCAAATGGAGATCTCAGCGCATAGATCTTTCAAAATTTTAACTTATCAAGAATTCTAATATTATAAAAAAAAATTTAAAATTAACCGGCATGGTGTATGATGGAATGAGTTCGAACGCATTTGTAATTGCTATTTAAAAATTTTGGTGTAATACTTCTGATTCTCTTGACTAGTGTTTTCAATAAGTCATCGGAATCTTAAAGCTACCTCAGATGATTTGTGTCATGTCTATATGTTTGCTAAGAAATGTAAGAATTTAAACAGTTTGGGGGGGGGGGGGGAGATTTGGCTTGTGACAAGTGGATTTTTTTTTCTTTCAAGGGAGATTTCATAAGGGGAAGTTTACCTTATTTACAGTATTTTTTATATTACTTATAAAATGACTGGAGGCGAGAATTAAAAATGTGGTGATAATGAAAATGCATAATTTTGAAATAAGTAAGCTTTCTTAGTAAGGGCGCGTACAAGAGTTACAGTAGATAAAAGTAAAGTTATGCAGTAGACCAATTTCTTCTTATAAATTGTTCAAAATTCTACGCATTTTTCCAAAAAAAAATCTATGAACACGTTTAGGATATTAAAATGGATGATGTAACTTTAATGTTTTCAAGAAATATAATCAGCTTATTTAGTTACGCTCA
Source organism: Dolomedes plantarius (assembly GCA_907164885.2). NCBI lineage: Eukaryota > Metazoa > Arthropoda > Arachnida > Araneae > Dolomedidae > Dolomedes > Dolomedes plantarius. The sequence goes on along the minus strand of OU015494.1, from coordinate 189,591,137 downwards.
GCCCTACAAACTGAAGCACCGAGTTTTTAAGATAGTATTGGTTATGAAGCGTGTTTAAGGGGGGGGGGGGGCTTAAGCATTACATTCACTACATCATAAGTTTATAAAATGGGATAACTTTCCTATTCAATAACCTTCATAAATCAGATCCTAAAACAAATGTGACATGAATGGTATCTGTTGTTCACTCAGTGTGAAGATTTTAGATTCGATGCAATAAATTTTATTTTAAACTTTAGCTTATGCCCTAAATCCATGCATAGTAGTGATTTGAGCTTGAAACTGAATTACGGTTTTAGCAGTAAACTGATGTCTGGGGCATAAAACAAATAACAAACACTTCCTTAATCAATTTTAGCAGATGGTATCAACATTGATTGAAACAAAAAAAAAAGGATTTATGATTGCACTATTAATCATGGTCAATCGCTGTTTTTGAAACAATGGTATTAAAGTTGCAGTTCAAAGAACTTCACTCATTAGTATTAGCTTTTTTAAAGCTTTTTTTAGTACATTAGAAGTCATTCGATAGATGCTTAAAAGACTCTTAATGGAAAAGCTTATACTGTGTGGCACCTTTATCTAAATTTTGATTTCCCCCCTTCAGCGAAAGGTATTGGTCATATCTCGGTACTGGTCGCATTTCGACGCGAAAAATGTGCTTCGGTACTCGTCACATATTCTGAAATGTGTTCTAAATGAGTTGAATTGCAAAATATTGGTCAAAAGTGTTATCCTGACAAAGCTCTAGCAAGCCGAAATGTGGACTTGTTTAATAATCAATGTCTCGCTTCAGAAACACTTTTAAAAACGTAGGCAGAAGCAAGTTTCTCTTCACAGGTTTTTAGTGAAACTCCCTAAATCTGAGCCTACAACAGGAATCGGTGGTGTTATGAGACAGAAAAGAGAATGAATCCCTGTGCAAGCGCTTGATGTTTTATTGGAAGGAGACTCCTTCCAAGTAGTAATCCCTAATGCAGGTTCAGTGAAGATTTATTTTATCTAATTATTGTTTTAAGGGAACGGTGGACATTAAAATTTACTTTTTTTACTTTTCATAATAGAGATACGAAATTTTGTACATATACACATTTCACTATAAATAAATAGAATACCTTAAAGGGAATTTCCAATCTCATTATAATTATAAGATTTTTTAAAAAATTTGAAATTTATAAACAAAATTTTAAAATGCTCCTTGCTACTTAATTTTTGAGATATTTCCTCGATTTTGCATTTTAATCTCTTTAAACTGTATAACAAACAAATCTGGGTATCAATTATTTAATCCCTTGAATAGTTAATTTTTGAGAGATTTTTTTCTGAATTCCATCCCGATTTTCATCAAAATTTTGCCTTTTGAAAAGTTATAAATCAAATTTAATTACCTTAATGAAGTCGAATTGTAAAATTCATACCCAGTTTTTTAATAAACAGCATCAGGAATCTTCCTTATCAATTTCATGAATTTTGAAGAAAAATTAAGTCGCATGGAGCATTTAAAAAATCTAAAAACCTTGAAAAATCTGGTTTGAGAAATACAGATTTAAAATTTATTACTACACTTACCCATTATAAAGTACTTTGTAGAAGCTTCATACATGATTTTTTACTTTAAAAAATTATTTTGGTACTAATAATCTACAGAAATATATATATTATTTACAATAACACAATCAGTATTACAATGACGAGATTTGCTGAAATAAAGGTCCACCGTTCCCTTAAATATCATCCTAGTTCAAAGATTTTGTATAAAAAGTAAACCCCGTCAACTTATAAATTGCCCAGTGAAATTTCTGATTTTCACGACCGAATTAATTCAATTTGCATTCTTTTTTTAGGGAAAAATTTGTTCGGTACTTGTCGTGCCTTCTGGAACTAATTAACGACAAGTACCAAGGTACGACTGTATTAGCTTTCTCCAAGCGTCCAACCCATTTTTTAGGAAGTCACTAGACAATTTTCTGGTAGTAATCGAATTTTTACAACTCATCCCAAAATTAACGTCCTCAATAGTATGTTAAGGCTGCTGTGTACCAACTCTATTGGATTCGCTCACATCAATGTTAACCTATGGACAAAATGCGTCCAAGGATTGCCGACTTGGAATTAAAGATTTTTTTTTTCTAATTGTGCCCCGCATTAGAAAAAGAAATTTCACACCTTGGGGTATTTTTCATTTTTTTTAAATGCAAATATTTTAAAATTTAAATTATTCGGGGGTGGGGTGGAAATCTGGTATAGTGTGTTTTAAACGCTCATCAATTTATTTGGTGGACGAAATTTATAAAATGAATAAAATCGTGTTGCAAGGTGCAGAAAAGTTCAGGCTATCTGAAAATACCATTTTTATTGGATTATCAGCATTTGTGTGAATGTAAATAGTAGGTGTGCTTAGTTGGGAGGTAAGCGAATCCACTAGTGTTAGTTCACAGCAGCCTTAATACAATCAATAAACATATTTATTTAGTTTTAAAATTTGTGTAAATTCTCAGTGGCGTAGCGAGCATAACTGGCGCCCGGGGCACGATAACTTTGTGGCGCCCCCCCCCTGAAAAACATATAGTAATATAATATATAGACCCTATATTGGCGCCCTCGATAAACATATAATAACATAATATATAACCTTATATTGGCACTCCCCCCAGAAAAGCATATAGTAACATAATATATAGACCTTATGTTGGTGCCCTCCCCTAAAAACATATAGTAATATAATATATAGACCTTATATTGGCGCCCCCCACAAAATAATATAGTAATATAATATTTATACCTTATATTGGCGCCCTCCCCGAAAAACATATAGTAGTATAATATATAGACCTTATATTGGGGCCCTCCCCTGAAAAACATATAGTAATATAATATATAGACCTTATATTGGCATCCACCTCGAAGACATATAGTAATATAATATATGGATCTTACATTGGCGCCCCTCTGCGAGTGGCGTCCAGGGCATGATAGACCCCCTTGCCCCCCCCCCCCCCTTTGCTGCGCCACTGTAAAATCTTTAAAATGCTCAGTCTTAGACTTTGAAATAATTATTTCAGACAGAAGATGCGTAAATTGCGTGTTTGAAGTGCTATTTATAAATTGCTTAATTTTCTGAAATTAAAATGTTTTAAGAAGCCAATGTAAGTGCCTGTAAAATTTACAGGTTTCTAAATTATATAAAAAGCTTACACAATATAATTTTCTATTAATAATTTGCATAAACAATTTAAACACACACACACACACACTTAAACACAGAAAAAAGGTCCTTTAGATCCTAGCGTTATTGAAGGGAAAAATGCATAGTTTCAACATTTCAAAACTTTCATCACATCCATCGCTTATTAACTTGAATACCAAGATATATTGGATTCCTTTTACTTTTCTGTTCAGTTAATGACAAGAATAATATTTCATATTTAAAGTACTTTACTATCTACACCCCATTAAGGGGTGAATTTTTTTCAATATTCTAGTGATAACACCATCACTTCTTCCTCGACAGGAAAATGGAAATCGCATAAAATTTAGAAGTAAAAAGATTCTACAGGCAAATTCCTGTAAGAGCGAAACACAAGTTACAGAGTACGGATTTTAAGTTTTATCTCCTCGAAAATTTATTATTCGAAATATTTCGCATAATTTGTCAGAAATTATGGTTATCTATAACCAACCTTGTTTCATCGTCAAAGTATTCAGAAATGCATCGGCTCTCAAATGATAAACCTCAAATATACTCACCCATAACTAGTTCAAACTCGCCCCCCTCCCAATAACAAATATGGTTTCAGATTAGAATAAAGTCTTTATCTGAAGTTAACTGAATTGCATGTCTTGCATTGTAATTATTGACTTGTCCGGTTTTCTAGCTGAGAGTTTATCCCATAAAAGTATTAATAATTCTGTCTTCCCCTGAGCATAATTTTGCCGAGAGTTTCATTGCTCTTAACTCACTCATTGGTTTCTCGTTTGCATTTAAAAATTCTGAGATAAGATATCTGTATTATTTTCAAGGCTTCATTTTGAATTAGACACTGTATCTGCTCTACTCGCGCCTTTTTCAAAAATATTCGTGACGTACTGTATTGTTTATTTTTATTATTATATGTTTGCAATTATTTAATTAGTAATTGAATGTAAAATAATGTTATACGAGCGGTTGTTTTGAAATTTATACGTATATTGTTATATTACCATATTAGCATCGTCTGTGGTACGTTATTGGTTGGTACAGGGGTTGTTGATGGTTTGGTGCCAAGTTGGTACTTTGATTAGTTTCCGGTACTGGGGAGTACTCATGTTGCTTTGTTGGAACTGAGATGATACTAAGTTTTGTGGTTTTAGGTTATTTTGATTGGGCTTGGTGTTGTAACTGTGTAAAATTTTCTGTGTGTTTTTGTTGAAATATTGCTGGACTATTCTGTCTATCGAAGAAGGCAGGAACGTGACTGCCGTGGGGAAGCTTAGTTCCTACTTACGGGGTGTTCGTTTAAATTGGTTTCATGGTTGGCGTGTATTGAGTGTCATTTAGGGATAGGTGCGGTTGCTGTCGCTCGTTCGTTCATCAGCTAGAGTCGCAGGTCTAAAGGTGGGATGGCAGTCACTTAGTATTATCAAAGATTTTTAAAATTTTCAAGTTCATAAAGCGGAAACTAGAAACATGCATTTGCTAAGTGTGTGATTAGAAATACACCGACAGTTAAATTCTCCATAGAGTAAATCCGCGAAGTGAAAATCCGCGAGGTCAAATGACGAGCCACCTGTAAAGAAAAGAAAAAATGCGTATGTCACAAATGTATAAAGTTGATAGAGTCCGCCTGTGGCCCAACTAGGCATGCAACTGAATTTAAACTGCATTTAAATTGCGAGTATAAGCATTCGAAATTATAACCCAATTAAAATTTTCAGTATTGTTAGTCTGTTATCTGTATTTAAAAGTTGCCTTTCCTTCATCAATATTGATGCATGCGTAAATTAAATATTGTCGAAAGAGAACAAAAAAAATTTGTTGATACACGTTTCTTTTGACTGATCACCAGTTAATTTTTTTATCTTACAAATCTGTTATATTAGTTTGATGTGATTGATTTCTTTAGCCACTAATTAGATTTGATTACTACTTTTTCTGAGTGTAGCTGCGAGAACAAAAGGAAAACGACATTATGCTACACATCAAAGAATAAAATAGTATTTTTGAGTATAATAAGAGCAGCTTCAACATAGTTCTTAAGAAGCAAGATGGAAGTGGTTTTCATTTTCTATGTCTTCAAAGCTCATTTTACAGCGAAACAAATACTGTTTCCTTCTTCCCTCTCTCCTTGTTGAAAACAGGAAAAAGCTAAAATATATCGCGAGCAAAGTAGTTATTGTTTTAGAACTTTTAGTTTGATTATTTAACTAATAATTTCGATACAGTAGTGTTGAATCAATAACGGTTTATATAAGACTTGTAAGCTTATAGTCTTGATTGTTTAATTTACAGCAGAAAGGCAACCTTTCCCCCAGTCAGTCAGTCAGTCCTACGACTGGAATAACTAATCCTGATGGTAAACATGATAGCGATATCTTTCTAATAAATTCTTAATGGATTTATCGCGAGAGAACTCAGTACTTGATAGTCTAGAACAGGGGTTTCCAACTGGTGGCCCTTCGAAGACTTCTAGGAAAATAATTTGCAGCATCAATTTAGATATTCTTAGTTAACGAAAAATGTTTTTGTAAAAATCTATATTGTTTTCAAATGCTGTTCATTTACAAAAAAGATTGATTTTTCTCAAATTCCATGAAAAGTAGGGTGTCCACTCATGTTCTATTTCATACCCCCCTCACTTCTTATTTGACCCACTTCTTATTTAAATACCCACTTCTTATTTGACTTTTTTTGTGTGTGTCTGAGTAATTTAACGAAAGTTGGCCAGTTATAATCAAGGTCGTTGTTGGAGGTTCATCCTCGAATTTTTAAAAATTTCATTGTACATACTACACACAAATCCTCCAAATCCCCCTCCCTCAAGAAAAAAAGTCCTGGCTATGGTCCTGATTAAATTGCGGCCCGTCACTAGACAGGTGTTTTCGATTGCGGCCCTTGGACACTTGTAAGTTGAAAACCCCTGGTCTAGAACCAGCAGCGTACGCAGAAATTTTCCAAGGGGATTTGAACAGAGATTGATCTCAGCGACGTCAGGGTATTTCGCCAGAGTCAAAGGCCGGTCTTATTTCTTTTGTATTTTAAGGAGAATATCTCATATATTCGAACTCACAATGTACCGTTTAATGGAAGGATATAACTACAGTGAAGCTGCACGTAAAATTGCAACGTACCATGAATACATCGTATTCTTCGACATTAATGGTGGGTGGTCTTGGCTAAACGAGATCTAGTCTTTTATAGCTGAAGTTTTACAGCCTGTCATACAAGAAAAACTCCATGACCAAGTCTTGAAGTCATTCGTGAAAACTGTTCAGTTTCTCGAAGTCTGCTCTTTTCATTCATTTCCACCCAAACAGAGGGAAATTATATTTTTATTGAAAAGAGATGCAATGAATAAACTCGATAACATTCACACCCTTTTTGCGTGTATGTGTGTGTGTATCCGTCCGTCCGAATGAGAAGGCACTATATCGTGAGACATTCGCCTTTTGTTATTCCCCACGAATTCTTGCTGGCTACTTACTTTACTATGGAAGAACAACCAGTTTCAGCCTTAAATTCAAGTATAGGACTCGGTAAACTGTCATACAAAGTGATTGGGTTCGTATTTTTTTTGCTGCTTTATACAAACCTTGATTCAAATATAAGCATAGTTGAGGATTTTGTTGATACTGGAGAATTGGGGAGTTCTCTTAACTTTAAGCTAAATTTTTTAGCTATTTTTTGTTTTACTTCAGTCTAGTAAGTATTATTCTTCAGAGGCAAGCTGCCCTTTATGTAGCTTAAAACAGTTTCTCCGAGGGAAGGTTTTATATCTTCTAGAAAAATCTCTATTTAAAATAATCTTTTCGGAAACTCTGCTCGTTTTGGAATTTCATAAGTGCAACATTTTAAACACTCCTTATAAAACAATATTTTCTTTGACCCATTTACAGAGACTTGACTGCTTTTCTTTCCTTTTGTGGTGTACCGGTAGCATGGCTAAGATCTGCGACATAGTACGATAAGTTTTCGCAAACCTGTTCAACTGTAAAATTTCATATACAAAGTTATACTCCTTAAACACTGCTATCTTTCAGGCAGATTTTTGGACCAATGAATTCGGCTGGTAAATATACTCCAGGGACAAGATAGTTTTAAGTCTTTCCCGCAAGGAAATCAAACTATCAATATCACAAGAATCTTCCCGACTCATGAAGTTAATCTTCTCGTTGTAGGGAATAACCTTATAAATTAGACCACCTGTACTCAGACAGTGAAAAACCGTATTAATTTTACAAATCTTTCCATCTTATTTAGATCTAATTATTAGGGGGAGGATAACAGTTCAGTGGCTGCTGCCTGTTAAATTAATTTTAAAAACTGTTTAAGGGGACGGTGTATGTTGAAATCGGCAAAAATTGACCAAAGCATCGAATTTTTGTTTTGAATGCTATATTGTTCTACAAATCAAAATGTACCAAATGCAAAAATCCGCATCAATATCCGATAATTTTTATCGAAGTTATTAGCATTTACATGTTTATAAACAATACACTTTTCTCCTATAAATTTCACTTTGCATGCAATTTTCTCAAAATGAAATTTTTCGCGATAATGCAAATTTAAAATGTAATACCCTCTATATTTTTGCTTCAAATTACACGATATTTACCATACATTATCTTTATATATACATTAATAAATTTGTGCATGCATTTTTGTTTAAAAGAAGAGTAACTTATAAAAAGTGATTGTTTGTTTATATACAAAGAAGTGAAATTTTTGAAAAAAATTCATCCATTAATCGGTTTCACTTCTTTTAAAAAATAAAATATTGAGATATTTGTAATTCAATGCACAGAATGTTTCATTATGGTATAATAAATAAATAAAAAGTAAAATTATTATAAAAAAGTAAAAATTTTAGCGCAAGGGACATTTTAAAATTTTATTAATTTTTTAAATTTTTAATTAATTTTTTTTTTCTAAATAAACTAGAAATTTTTTTTATGTCGTTTATATTGCAAACATTAAATTATATTCAGGATTAAAATTTCATATAGATAAAATGTAAAATAAAAAAGTTGAATCTCAACGTCCACTGTCCCCTTAGGAACGATAAGGACAGTTTACGTAAAAAATATGTTGCAAGCATTGCATATGAAAATTATAAAAAAAAATAGTTTTAAAACCAAAAACGCTTGAATTTTTAGATGAAGAAATAATACTAGAAATAATACAACGCCTGTTTTTTTTTTTAAATGTATTGAACATTTAGAACCGTTTTAAAACATTCCGTTCACCCAACCATCGTTTGTATTTTTAATAAAAGCCATAAGGAGAGAAATATTCAAAGTAATAAAGCTTTTTCCCTTCGTTGACCTTCCCATGAATGAAAATACATACATAAACTGGTGTATAATAAATCTCTCCTGAAAGGGCTGGGGCTTTTTTTTATGGTCAAATGAAGTTTCGCATCATAATTCAAAGAGCTCAATGTTTGTCATGCATATTTTGTCCATGCTGCAACCTAAAGATAAAGCTAGATAAGTCTCACTAGATAGAATTCAGATCTCAAAATCAAGTTCCGAAGCAATCCATAGTTGATGAGTATTTTTTTCTGAGTTTTGAAATTACACGTGTTTTTTACTCTTTATAAATTATCTGTCATTCCTCATAGCGTCAGCAAAAAAAAATACATTCAAAAAAGTTTAATTTCGCTTGCAATTTTATTAAAATTTTCCATCTTAAAGGATTCAGTGAAACAGTTGCTTCCGATAATTTTGGGATAATAAATGCGATAATTTTCCTTAGTACGCATTTGTCGCGCCTAAAGAAAGGATGGCTCAGAGACACCAAATGAAAACTTTAAAAATAAAAACCTTTATTTGAAGTTAATATTATTTTATGACATGGGAGTAACAAATTTGCTCAGTAATTTAAGATTTGTTGATAGAATTTTAAATGAAAAATTTTGATTTTGAGCTAAGTTCTTTCAATACATTGCTTTCATATGAACATACGCATCAATAATTATGATTCTAGACCTCATCTCGTATAACCTCTACAGCAAAAGTGTATTAAATACGCATTCTCATTATATAAACACTCACAAACTTCACGTGTTTGTATATAAACTAGTTTCCAGAGGTAGTAATAGTAAATGTTCGACAAATGACTGTTACATGAGTCAGTTGTCGGAATATCCCAAAACTTTGTATGCTTGTGTAAAAACATACTGCAAGATTTACAGCAGAATAAAAAGAAACAAAAATATTAATTGCATTCATCGTATTAAAAATTGACAAAAACTTTGCTTGCATTTGCAGAGCATAAAACTGAGAAAAAAAATTGCTGTTTTAAAAGTTATAACGTGGTCACCTCTTGCAGCTACGTAAGCCTCGTAACATTTTCCGGTATGTTTTAATAGATTATCAAAGATCTCTGTGGGTCATTTCATGAGTCTCACTCCAGATGAAAAGCAGTTTGAAGGTTTGGAATGGTCTTTTATTGAAGTTAGGCGGGATGCAGTTTGCCTCACCATGGAATGTATGTTTCATCGAATTTATATTCAAAGACCCTTCGGGCCAATCCATGTGTTAACTTTCCTGGCGTAATTCACCCACCTATAGGATCTCTATGGAGATGTGCATTATTGTTCATGAATATAATCTCTGAACCCACGACACTTTTTAAGTCTTAAGTGAAGTTCTCGTTTATTGACTCTGCATGCCAGTGAGAATTAGGAGTATCTCTGTTGGTAACCTGAATGTCTGTGCGCCCATTAAACAAGACGCTTACTTATACCGTGAACCAAACATTACTAAATTCACCTCTTTCGCTAATATTACCAGGCTGAAAGCGCTTTCCCCGTTATCTGCCTAGACGGAATAGCAAAATTTAGCTGTAAATTGAATCTGGATTCATCTGTGTAAAGCATATTGTTCGACTGATTCATAATCCCGTTTTGATGTTCTTATCTCCAGTTTAAGTAAGCCCACCTGTTCAAAGATGTTACTGTGAAAACTCGCTCGCACAAACGTCTGATTGACGTCTGGTATGGAGACCCATTGCTCTAATCCTCCAGTAAACAGTCCGTTTTGAAACTCTAGTTTTAGGGCGGTTGGAAGTTGTGCAGGACTTATCGGCCATACATCGCTTTATGACGACATGCAGTTAATGCAAAATACAAATAAATGTGTTTTAGAATTATTTTATTAACCTTTTCTTATCTTCTGTAAAAATGGTATGATAATAGACAACTAAGGTTATAGTTTAAACGACCAATTATAAAGTATTTTGTTAAAAGTTCTTTTTGACAAGATTTTCTGGCTTTCGAAATGTTTTGGACAAAAATTTTGAGGTATTTTAGTACTCTATATTTCTGTGATACATTTTTCAGTATATATATATTATTTTTACTTTATTTATTATGTGGGGGGTAGGTAGGTAGGTAGGTAGAATGCTGAACTGAACTAAAATTTGAACTGCAAAGTTTAGCAATGTTATTTGCAAACCCATATTGTATCTGGCGCAAGAGGGCGTCGCTAGCATAAACATTATCACGACCCCCCTCATGTTCTATTAGGGGAGTGCATTATGACTCCCGCCGTAGACGGACTACGTTATTATCAATTCAATGTAAATAAATTGTAATTATTTGTTCTTTACGATGGTTGTTAATTAGTTTACGACTGAGACTGAGTAACTCCAGCCTCCACGCTCCATATATATATATATATATATATATATATATATTATACTAGCTGAAAACCCGCGCTTCGCTACGGAGTACATTCAAATTAAATACAACGGTCAATGTATGCAATTAATGCCAAAAAAAATAAATATATATATTTATAATAAATGCGACGATCAACGTATACAATTGATGTAATATATATATATATTTATTTATAAAAAAAATCGTAAGGGATATTTATTTTTTTGGATAATATCCAATCGTCTGCTGCATTAGAAAGAAAAGGAATATTTTTTTGTCTATATAGTTGTTATGCACGTGACGATAAATTTATTGAAAGTACCAGAAAAAGAAATCACGTGATCGGCATTTAATAAATTAAATTCTAAAAATGAATCTTTAAAAATTCACCAAAATTCAGAAAATCGAGGTAAAGCTTCGAAAAAGATTTCATTTTAAAGGAATTTTTATGATCTTTCTCGTGATATAAATTTTATAACCCTCAAAGTATTATTTTAAATGCAAACTTAAAAAAAGTTACAAAAACAGCTTAAAAATTTTATTTAAAAAAATCTAAGAATTTTTCAAAAACCTTTCTCAGTGCACCCCTACACCATAAGAAGAATCGCCATGCAAAATTTCAGTCCTTTAGGTCCAGCGGTTTGGTCTGTGCGTTGTATGTCAGTGAGTCAGTTACGGAACTGTTTTATATATATATAGATAAATGTCGCTAAACTATTGCATTTAATACTATTAGAACATCACTTCGCCAAACTTTTCTTTCAGATGTAGTCTTTAAATAACCGTATTTCAATCCATTCAGAGTAGCTGACATGCAAATTATGTTTGCTTTTGCTGCTTCTGACGTGCTTCTCTCAGACCTCTTAAAGATTACTGATACGCCCTTTGCTCTTCACTAAACACCCGTTACGTACTGCTTATCGACAAGTTTGGAGCCAGGAGTAGTAAGAAGTGACTGATAATGAGTCGTTTCATTTGGTCATCAACCATACCCACGATACATAAGTTATTTTTTCCTCAAATTTTATCCTAGTCCTTAGAAACCTGTTCAAGATTCGTATATCTTTTGATAAAAGAATATCACTCAATTTGTTACAGTTGTAATGAATCAAATTTTTTTCTATTATTCTCTATTTAATATCTTTAAAGCCATTTTATCAGTCACCGGCTACTGTTAAGGTCTCGGGATTCCTGGATGAGATACACTGAACAAGACTTGTCTTCTGTCTCACGCTCTGCCAGTCTCGCACTATCTTTCCTTTGATAGGGCCTTCTTTCTTGCTTGACATAAGACTGTGAGACCAAGTTCTTTGGAAAAGACGAATGAGTTCATTGCCCTTATCCCCGTGAATTCCATGTAAAGATAAAAAAAGAAAAAAAAGAAGGGGTGTTGTGTGACAGTGAGCACCATCAAAATAAAAGAGAAAAAGGTGAATTCTACCCCCCCCCCCCCCCACACACACACACCAACACCAACACACATGAAGATGGAAAACACAAATTTGTAAAGTAAAGCTTTCGTCTTTTCAGAGACAGAACATACTTTAAATGCTGTTTCTGGTATCTTTTGGCCTCTTGACTACATCTTTTTTATTTATTTATTTTTATTTATTTTTTATTTTTTTAAACCTAATCGGTCTCTTGTGAGAAAACTTAAATTCCGAAGTATTATTTAGATTTCAAGTATTTAAGTTTTGAGGTAAGAAATGGTGTCAATATGTGTTTTAGATAGATAAGGGGAATTTAATTTTAGAATAGTTAGCGGAAATGTGGAGGTAAGTCATGACAATCAAATGTAATCATATTCAAAAATATTGTTATCAGATCATTCCCTTCTAAATTTTGATTTTTTTTAAATACTGTGAATTTACTTTTGTTTGAAAACAGACAGTAATAACTGTATAAAAGATCAAAATCATGAACATAAAGGTGATTAATCAGTCTGTAGCAGAAGATGAGTAGATGAACAGCTTCGAGACCAAAATATTCATGTTTAAAATCCAGAAATATTCTTGTTTTCGTTGATATTCCAAACATTAAAATACAAAAAAAAATAAAGACTTTAAATATTGAATTTCAGAGGCGTTGCCACATCATTCAAAATAATGGAATGCAGTGATTTCTATGAGGGAATGAAATATTGTAATCATCCCTAGATTATAGATAGAGAATTGCTTGAAAAGTAAGATACATGTTGGCCATCAGTGATAAAGCATATAAGACTTTCAGCTCAAACTATTTTGTTTATTCTTTACCATAGGCGTAGCGTGCTTCTAACTTTTCTTTTTTTATTTGGGGGGGGGGGGGGGCACGAATTGAATTCAGCTAGGACCCTCCTCAGCGCATTAACTACCGGACGGTCCTTAAAATATGTAAAGGACTTTAAATATTTAGAGGTCCTTAAAGTATTAAGATTTTTTGAAATTGAATTACAATAGAATTGATGTTTGAGTAGTATTCAAAAGTTATACAATGAGAAAAATAAATATAATATAAATAAAATGAGAAAAAAAGTATAGCATCGAATTTTTGTTATGGATTCTATCATTGTTAAAAACTATGTTAAGGCTAAACACATAATTTGAATCTTCAGTTACACAGTTTGAAAAGCGGGAAAAAACCAACTTTCTTAAGTTTTCTACAATTTTCTGATTTTAACTGAACTTTTATTAACATTTAAATTTATTTCAAGTTAAGTTGGAGGGGCAAGTGCCTCCCCGTGCCCCCCCCCCCCCCCGACGCTACGCCTATGTTCTTCACACGCAAAAAATATAATCATTCATGACAATTTTTATAATGTCATTTAACTGGTACGTTAACTGAAATAAAAGTATGCTTTGTTCACTACTCCTTCTTCATTGCAATTAGTTTGCAGTCTTTAAAAGATTATAAATCACATCTTGTAAGCGTATAAAAAGAATGCAATAACGTGGACAGTCAAGCTCACTCGGGTTGATCGGAAAATCACGTGATATAGGTGCGGTTCTCAACGCGTGACCCTTACCCATAATTAGAGACCTCTTTCTCTCCACACGTTTTAAAACAATGTTTCCAAATAGTTTGTGATAGCAGTGTACGCTGTTTAGTCTCTAACGCATTTTCAATAAACATTTTCTCACTGCTTGCGAGACTGCAATGCGATGTTTACGTTAAGTTTCTGGCTTGACAACTAACGTAAATACTGGATTCTGAAGGATGCGCGTTACAGCAATGCAGACCTTGAATCAACAGTTTTAAAATGGATGTTAAAATATAATCAAAAAGAATGATACTGAAAACGGAAGAAAAGGAATTTTGGTCGACGGCATTTAAAAAAAAAATGAAGCGATTCTTCTCTGAAAGCAAAAACAGTAAAAATAATATTGAAGATTTAGCAAGGAATGCAAGAAATTGAATATTATGATTAAACCCAAAATCACAGGGTTGTCAGTGGTAAAAATGTTACTAGGAATTACTTCGAAAAAAAATACAGATTCAAATGACTTTCGTAAAGTTTTCAAAGCAGTGGCGTAGCGAGCATAACTGGCGCCCGGGGCACGATACCTTTGTGGCGCCCCCCCCCTGAAAAACATATAGTAATATAATATATAGACCCTATATTGGTGCCCTCGATAAACATATAATAACATAATATATAGACCTTATATTGGCACTCCCCCCCCCCCCCGAAAAGCATATAGTAACATAATATATAGACCTATGTTGGTGCCCTCCCCTAAAAACATATAGTAATATAATATATAGATCTTATATTGGCGCCCCCCACAAAATAATATAGTAATATAATATATATACCTTATATTGGCGCCCTCCCCGAAAAACATATAGTAATATAATATATAGACCTTATATTGGGGCCCTCCCCTGAAAAACATATAGTAATATAATATATAGATCTTATATTGGCATCCACCTCGAAAACATATAGTAATATAATATATAGATCTTACATTGGCGCCCCTCTGCGAGTGGCGCCCGGTGCATGATAGACCCCCTTGTCCCCCCTTTGCTACGCCACTGTTTCAAAGTAAGTGCATTTCTCAGTCGTCGTATTTAAAGATTGCGCTGATACTATTTTTTCGAATGTTAGAAATGAACGCAGTAATAGTTCCTGAATTGTATCAGAGTTTTGAAATCACAAATATTGAGAAATTGAATATTCGGGATGTTAACATATGTCTGTTTAATTAAAGACATCACGGTTAAATAAAAGAACGTAAAAGCTGAGATTGAAACGAGATATGAAATTGGAGATCCAAATGTGCTGAGGCAATCCCACGCAATAGAGCGTAGAAAGTTTAGAATAAAATTAAAACTGTTTATCCTCACAATAGGCCAACAATATCTGTTTATTCTATTCGAGTAAAAAACAATTTGTTCTCAAATAACCCCCTAAAATCTTCGAAGGTTGCAAATATTTAGTTTAACATATTTATCCACGGCAATTTTTGCTTTCTTTTGCGTTTATCCTGTTATAAATTCTGTGATGAATTCCGGTATCATAGTGTTAAGAAAGGAAAACAGTGTTCGGTAAATAGTAAAGCACTTTGCAACTTCGACCGATGTAAAATCTGTTTTACTTTAAAATCTCTGGCTGTGGATTTATGTTATGAGCGAAGAACGTTAGCAATGCGGAAGCTTTCAAACGGGAGAAGACAGATAAAAAAGGATTGTTTCAGAGAAAGCCAATACGAAAGTATTATTTGACTCGTTAATCGATTTCACTCTTCCAAACTTTAAATACATCGCAATCCGTATCGCGATGAATTTTAAAAAATCTAAAACTTAGGTGAATGTATAGGAGGATGATAGTATATGTAAGTAATAATCAGAAGGCTATGTATAATACACTAAATTATAATAATAAATTTAAGTAATAATAAATTTATTACTTTTTTATTATTTTACAACAATTTTAAAAGTATAACTCCAAATATTTTATTCAAGAATATTTTTGTTATGCTTTCCATAAATTTCTTGTTTTGGTATACCTTTTGTAAATTAAAGTTTGTGAATTTAATTTTATGTAACATTTAAAAAAATTTTTTTTTGTAAAATTTATAAATCCTGTTTTTCTTTTTGTAAAATTTGTAAATCTTAAAAATTTAAAAAAAAATATGATACAAAATAAAAAATATGTCTATGTATAATACACTTAGACAAGGTGTGGTATCCCTGGGCAAGTTTAGTTTGCAGTGCCCGATCATATTTTTTTGTTTTAAATTTTTAAGATTTATAAATTTTACAAAAAGAAAAACAGGATTTATAAATTTTACAAAAAAAAAAATTTTTAAAATGTTACATAAAATTAAATTCACAAACTTTAATTTACAAAAGGTATACGAAAACAAGAAATTAATGGAAAGCATAACAAAAATATTCTTGAATAAAATATTTAGAGTTATACTTTTAAAATTGTTGTAAAATAATAAAAAAAAGTAATAAATTTGCAAAAACAAAGTATGAAAAAACTTCTTAAAGTATATAAGCTGTGTCTATTAAGAATAAGAATAATTATTGAAAATCGAGGCAAAAAACAATTGCTGTACTTTATTAATTATTACTTTTTTTTTGCGATGTTGGTGCCGCAAAGCCATGGCGCTTCTAGGCCGACACCTCTTGTGCCTAAGCCTAGAACCGGCCCTGCCCTTAGAATGAGCATGCAGATTTTCTATATTAACATACATATAAAGAGCAATTGAAATTAGGTGAACAACAGTGAATGTTTTAGAATTTAGAATTTTATTAGATTTATTTTAAAGAGCTGCCATGTGAAATAGTAAATCTCTTCCTCTTAAATATCAAGCTTAAAATTTTCAGATATTTTGATAAATTTTATTTTTTTTCTTGCTAGAAATGACTTTTATTAGATTGAGAATATAGACTATATAATTTTTTTTCTAGTTGTAGGGAACTTTTTTTAGTTATACAAAGTGGTACATAGATATCTTTTTAGATAGTCATTTTATTCGACTCTTGATTTGAGCCGAGTTTGTCTGAATTTTCATTCTCCTCCAAATTTTAGTAAACGTCAAGGGCACTAAATGTTCCACTACTTTATTCGTTCCTTATAAGGGATTAAAAAGCCTTCAAGATAGTGTCAGTCAATAATTTGGACTGGGAGAATACTAGTTTGAAAGTAAATACTACTATAGTTGCGACTATAGGTTCGATCTAATTAATAGATTACTAACTTAAATTTTATTTACACGCGCTACTAATTTTGACCTTGGCTGAAGATTGATGCATAAGCAAGCATTCGATCTTAGTATGTTTGACTTTAGTTATCAATCCTCGTGCTGTCGATGTCAGTCCAAGCATTCATCAACTTGTGCTTTAATCACAGTTTCTGAAAAATGAGTCATTCTCTCAATTAGTTTTTTTCAAAGAAGGCTTTTTTATTAGGCATAATTTTTTTATGCTCATATTTAAGTCTTTCATTTACAACAAGGCCGAAACCGAATATTTCAGTTTTATTTTCTGTCATCAAATATTTTTAGAAAAATCAAAGCATAAATTTACTACAGACGCTGGTTAATTGACACATACCAAAATTTTCCCAATCAGAAACTTTATTTCTTGCTATGTATTAGTACAGAAGAAGGAATTAAAAATGTTAAGTTATTTGATAACACTTTTCAATTTTTTAAATATCTATATGTAATTAAACCAGTATCTTGTTAGTAAATTAAAAGAATATTTAGTGTTTTTAACAGTGTGGGATACAATATCTTAGTTTGAAGGGTTGTAAATAATTTAAAGTATAACTACTTCGAACGCAGATATACTGGTTGTACAAAATTTCATGTTATATCGAGGAGTTTTTACTTTTAGAGTAATTCACCAGAAGAGAAAATAACAGAAACTGGTGTAAGTTTAGAAAAAATCAGAAAAAAATAGCGACAAGTAACTGCATTGCGGCTAGAAGCACATCACAGGTAAAAAAATCGCGTGCGAATTGATAATAATTGGACTTCAAAGAGTAAATTTGCAAACACAGATTATTGTAACTCTGAGAATTTATATGTAACATCTCAGACATTCTCGTACCGGTTAATATTCGTAGATGCTGTCTAAATTTATCAGTATATCCAGCTAAAATAATTTACTTAGGGAAAATCACAATATATTATCCTCAGGTAACCTAGCAATAAAATGCAGGACTTCTTCATTTTCACTCAAAGGAAGACAGTTTAATCTCGACGGAGTATTTGCCAGCGTGTTTTATTCACCCAATTTTTGGAAAAAATCAATTACGCATCTTCCAGTTAACTCCCACGATCCGTTTCCAACTCTATTTTTAATGTCACCGACGTCTTCATCCATTTCACCTTAAAGAATATAAAAGAAAACTAAATATGAACCCATCTGAATTGTTGAAGCATTTTGTCGCCAGAAAGCGCCACTGAACACAAAGTATTCTTAAACATCCTGTTCAATTTCTTATAGAATAACGCATTCTTTAATGAGAAATAGAATAACCCCCAGTTGTTTAGTTTTATAACTTTATACATCTATTCAAAAGGGTTATTTCGGTGCATACTTTTTGCCAAAATAGTATTTAAACTTTCGTTGCATTATTCGTAATTTTTTTTTCGAGCATGTAAACGTCCTATTTCATTTCTTAGCAAATTATAAGCAGTTTTACTGTACTAAATAACTTTTAAAGTAAATACTTATTTAAGTTTCGTTTTTAACTTTTATAGTTGTTTATAGACGTTTTATAGTTTTTGGTAATGGTGTACGAGATTTGTCTGATTGTGTCTTATCTTATTTATTGTATCCTTTTTCATATTTCTTAGCGTAATGATTTGTCTCATAGTCTCTTCTTATAGGAGCAGCCTTTTAGTTGTTCTTCAAGTAAAGTACATTTTATTTAAAATGTTAATCCTCTATCAGAGTTTATATTGCACTTCCATAAGTTGATTAATAATTTACATACTTTTAATGACTTAACTCTCAAAAATATTCTGGTGACTTTTAATTAAAGTTGAGGAAATAAAATTTAGATGAAGCAGCAGGATTCTGCAAACAGGAAAGCCTCCCACGTCATTAATCTAGTATATAATCTATATATATAAAAGAGCTCGTCTGTTTGCTTGTCCGCTATAGAATCATAGACTGTTTCACTCACAGGTACCAAACTCGGCACAGTTAATGTTTAGGACCCGATAAACTTAAATCAGCAAAAACGAAATTTGGGTCTCAATTAGTTTTTTTTAAATTAATTTTTTAATGATTTTTGGTGCCCGTAAGAGGTGCGAGGTACCCCCTGTGGAGACCGTTCAGTGAAATCCGAACCTATTCCTCTTCCCCCGCGAGAGAGAAGAGGGGTGCGCGGGGGGGGGGGGAGAGCTTCATGGAAATAACTTTGGCCTTCCCTAACTAACTGACTGACTAACTGACAGATAACGCTCAGTCCAAACCGTTGGACATAAAGAGCTGAAATTTTGCATGGTGATTCTTCTATAGTGGAATTTATAGTGGAGGGGTGAACTGAGAAAGATTTTTGAAAAATTCTTCTTAATTTTTTAAAATTAAATATTTAAGCTGTTTTTCTAATTTTTTTTCAGTTTGCATTTAAAATGATAATCCGAGGGATATAAAATTTATATCACGAGAAATATCATAAAAATTCCTTTAAAACGAAATCTTTTTCGAATCTTTACCTACCTCCCTTTTCTGATTTTTGGTGAATTTTTAAAGATTAATTTTTAGAATGTAATTTATGAAATGCTGATCACGTGGTTTCTTTTCTTTTTGTGATACTTTAAATTAATTTTGCATTACGTGCGTAACAACGAAATAAATTGACAAAAGAAATATTAAAATACGGTAAAAGATAAAATTTAACCACTAGACTAACTGAGATGGGAGTTTTTTAAGAATGCAGTTCAAATTAATATGTTTTAACACAACTTTCCCGGCTCTGCTTTTTGACCTTTATTATTTGCAGTTTTTCTCATTGCTTAAACCGATTTACAATTTGCTTTTTCTACGGTTTTTGGCCTTAGGAAAATTAAAAATCGAATTACAATTCGCTTTTTCAACGGTTTTTGGCCTTGGGAAAATTAAACACCGATACGGTTTTTGGCCTGTCCACAATAAAAAACCGAATCACCAAAGTAAGGAAAATAGGCTTCATGTGAAATCGCGCCTTACTTTGAATAAATAAAGGGGATAATGCATCTTGCACTTTACCTCTTGGGTGATGTGGAAAAAAGTGCGTCTCTTCGGTGTTGTGGAACAAACTGAGCTTTTAAGGGAAAAATAAATAATAAAGGCAAATGTAAATTATAAAACTTATTTCTAATTAAACAGTGGATCAAACAAATCTAATTAAATCTAATTAAACAGTATCTAACAAATATAATTAAGCAGTAAACTTATTCAATCCAAACGTGCGAATCACGCAACACTGTGTTATTAATTCTCAATAAAATCAGACGTATAATCAGACGAAGGTCCGCAAACTCAAAGTTTCTTTCTTTCTTATTGTTTGTATATCATTTCAGTAGAAACGCGCTAAGCGCAATTTGTCTAGCCAGATGAACATGAAGAGCGGGGGGTGCAGCCCAGTATTTTTTGATGGAATGCATCAAAATTTTTATATCTGTATATCTACCCGGGCATCGCCGGGCAATAATGCTAGTCTATATATAAAAGGGCTCGTCTGTTTGTTTGTCCGCTATAGAATCATAGACTGTTTCACCCACCGGGACCAAATTTGGCACAGTTAATGTTTAGGACCCGAGAAACTTAAATCAGGAAAAAGAAATTTGGGGCTCAATTATATTTTTAATTAATTTTTTAATGATTTTTGTGCCTCTAAGAGGTACGCGACCACCTGTGGAGCTCCTTCACCACAACCAGCTGCGTTAAGAGAGATGGTTTTGGGGGTGACGGGGGGGGGGGTCAAATTCCAATGCGCGGGAGGAAGAGGGTTGGGAATGACCTTTGGCCCTGGCTCCCCAACTAAACACAACTGGCCAGATGAACATGAAGAGCGGGGGTGCAGCCCAGTATTTTTTTGATGGAATGCATGAAAAATTTTATATCTATATATCTACCCGGGCAACGCCGGGCAATAATGCTAGTAGAGTATAAAGTCCCAAAAAGGCATCTTTGGCATCCTAACAGCTATGGATCCAGTTTCTCCCTCATTATGCAATACGGCTTTCCCGTGTGGCATTGATTCAAACGTATGAGTCAGCTGTGCCAAGCTGACAGCCCGATACGTAGGAAATATCTTGATTTTCGCATTAGTCATTCGTCCTAAAGGGTAATCTAGGAAAATTTAGTCATGAAATAGTTATGCTTTAATAAGCTAAGATATAGAATTCATATATTGATAATTTTATGCGAATGCGTGTTCAAGTGTTCCAAAATCAAGGGAAGTTGTTTATTTAAAATACGCTCTAAAAATTTGAACTATTAATGGAGAAATTTTCTTTTACTTTTCAAGTTTCATGGAAGCAATGATCTCTCCTGTTTGAATTTTGGGATCTTTCTAGAAAAAGAAAGGAAATATACTTGATGAAAAAGGTATTTAAGAAGATTCCGGGATTAAAGACTTTATTTTTTAATTTATTCAAATTTTGTGAAGTAATTTTTTAATCAAATGTGTGTGTCTTTATATATAGGACATTAATCATGAAAAAGACCCTTGACTAATCTAAAATTTTATTTTTTTTAAATTTGATTCAAAATTTAAAAATGTTCAGTTTTTGATATATTGCTGAACTAATAATACCTGTTTGAATAATATTTTCATATCTATACATAAGACCCCGTTTAAAAAAGTCATCTTCTGGATTTATGATAATTTTATTTATAAATATTTAATCACTTTATTTAAAAAAATTCGTTGCAAATTTTGCTTCGGTGAGAACTTTTACTCAAAATGAACTAAAAGGTGAAAATAGAGCAAAGGAATGCTTTCATCGAGATAGCTTACAATGAATTTCGAATATATCCTTTGAAAGGAGGCATATTATTAAAAATTCCACTGCGAGATATAGCCAGGCTGAATCCTATATCTCGATACCTAGGGCTTTGAACCTAGGGCTCTGACAAAATCTGTGGGTCCGAGGCACACTACTAGCAAGGATGTTTGTAGCTGGTCGGATTCGGCTTTAAACTGTAGTTGTAATTAGCCGTGGTCTAATTATCCCTTGTATAACCCAAGATGAACATATCGCACTCAATCAACCAATCAATCTGATATAAATAGACTTCAATTACAAATGTACAGTTGAGTTTGCATAGAGGGAACAACATAAAAATATTATATCTGAAATGTTACCATCATAGAAACACGCAACACGCGGGTTGTGTTATTTGATTCTAAAAGCTCTACAATATATAAAACATACTATAGTCTCTATAGTATATACACATACTACATAGCCAATAAAATAAAAAAAATTGCCTTTTAAGAATTTTGGGACTCAGACCTTTTGAAAAAATACATTAAACCACTGCTTTTAGTATCGATCATTACAGAGGCTGTTCACACATTGTATATTGTATGTATATTGTATTCACAAAACTAAATTACATAAAATTCTTGTGTTTTAAATGTTCTATTTCACATCCCTTATTCTGAACTATCTTTCGACACCGCAATTTCCAGGATAATAATGCCTTTTGAAGTGTCAGAAGAGGTATTCTATCCCATTCCTCCTGAACAGCTTTCCAGAGTCCTGTAAGGGTTTTGGGACGACGTTTGGATAATGCAGATTTTAAAAGTCCGAAAGCACAAAAATCCATAGGTGATACATCGGGAGATTTAGTAGGGATATCAGTGAAGGGTATGGCCTTGATACCAGTTTTTTGTTCCATTTCTTTTAGGAAATTTACAGTGGATTTTGATATCACTGATAGCTTTGTCCTGATGGAGTCTCACAGATTGATGGCACTGTGGGTAAAGCGATGGTATTTCATTCAGAAAAATTGGCGATAAAATATGTTCCTGAGAGTAATTGAAGTTAATCTTGATATTTTTTTCCACTCTTTTTATTTTTAACTGCCATTATAAGAAAAACCAGCAACAATCATGAATCCCTTAGAAAAACTTTCTTTCGATTCTTTGAACCATGTACTTAAATTTTTTTTCTCCCTTTTTATGATGATAAATGGCTCTTTTTTTGTTGCAATCATTTAAATACACCCATGATTCATCTATTGTGACAATTTTTTTCCATTTTTCTTTGGATAAGTGTTTCTCATATAGAATTCTGCAGCGTGTCCTGCGTTCAGCGATATGATTTGGAAGAAGACGATGCACGTTGCGTTTTTTCGCTTTCTTAAGATTTAAATCAACGTTTATCATTTTGTTTACAGTGGACACCGAGCATTTTAATGATTTTGCAACTGTCCTTTGACTAGGGGGATTTTATTTTAACATTAAACAACGTACCTTTGCAATAGTCGAAGATGTCCGTTTTTTCCTTGCATACTTGTTTGGAATTTTTGTCCCACTTGAGGCTCCAATTTCACGTTTTTTTTCTCTCTTGTTGACGATATTACCTATCGACGCTTTAGATATCAAAAAACCATGACTCTCACATCGTTTTTGGATAACGGAGTATGCATATTTCTCTTCGGAAAGAGCATAAATGTAGCCTTCGAACCACTGCTTTGTTAAAAACGCCATTTTGAATAAAGGCAAAACTTTCAAGCCACTGATGATAATTTTGACTTTTAAAAACATAGTACAATTGCAATTATTTCTTTTGCAGCAAGTGATTTTTTATTACCGCTTACGAAAATCGTCTAAAAAATGTGCGAACAGCCTCTGTATTTACATTCTTCAGCGCGCATTTTCTTTTTTCCTTTGCAGTAAATGTATTTGACTCGTTTTTTTTTTCCGTCACTTATTTTGTTCAAAACGTTCAATGTTTGTATAATCTAAATCCCTAAAAAATTCATTATCGTTTAATGACAGCAATGATTGTTCAAGAGGATTCTCGAATTGCTAGAATTAATTTACCGATCCTACTCTAGGTCAAACATATTTTCAGTTAAAGAAGTGCGTTTCCGTGTTGCGTGCCGCTTTTATGTTCTATGCGCATATATAATTCGGCTTTGTACCATTTGCGAACCGACCACTGGTTTAGGACAACGATGCAATACCCAAAAAGAAGAAAAAAATGTGGAATGGAAATAAGTATAATTGAATAGGGAAGTATGTCTCATGAGGAAAATTTGCCTTTTAAAGGACGGGGAAAAAAGATAAGAGTTTTGCTGTTGAGGGATATTACAAAATGTTGCGATAAACAGGGAATAGGTTACGTTTCAAATATTTTTAAAATATCTCTTTTTATTTATTTAGCACTAGAAGGTAACCCGTCATTTTGACGTCATAATACTAATAATGACGTCATAATGGAAAAAGTATATGAAAGTTAAAAAATATCCCGAATTATCTAACAATATTGCATTTAATCAACACCTTGTAAAAGCAAACCCTTTCATTATTTTTTATTTATTTAGTTTTTTCAAGCGATTGGAGTAGTAGACTGCCATCCAACCCGTCATTTTAACGTCATAATACTAATAATGATGTCATAATGGAAAAAAGTATATGAAAGTTAAAAAATATCCCGAATTATCTAACAATATATTGCATTTAATCGACACCTTGTAAAAGCAAACCCTTTCATTATTTTTTATTTATTTAGTTTTTCATCCGATTGGAGTAGTAGACTGCCATCCAGTTTTTCACAGCTCACTACGCGATAGGAATACTTGAGCTACTTGATTCATTCACATTCAAGTTTGTGTACTTTCAGAATTCATCGCAAAAGTAAACAGATTTTTAAAAACTGTTAAATATACAGCTAAAAGCATCCAATTTTTTTAGTTCTGAATGTTTTATAGAAAAATTGGCTGAACAAACGTGATTTGATGGAGAAGATATTAGTTTTTAGGTAAGAAAAAATTCTGATCCACATCTGAAATTGAAATTAAGCCTAACCGGCTGTTTGTTTACTGAGGGTTTCAACTGAAAGATGAGTACAGCCCGGAAGTGTTATACAGAGACAACGGCAATTATATATATAATTATTCATGATTATAAAACTGGATGGAAGCTAAATTACCCCAGAAAACACCATTAAATGCTAAGAATAATTAATATTCCTTATTGTATAAGTTAGGAATTGGTGGGGCCAAAAGTCGGTAGAATGTATATTACTTGACACGGATCTGAAGTCCTAAATTATTATCACGAACAGGCGGACTCTCGACTGTGTAATCAGGATTATTGCGTAGCGACTGGTTTGAAGGTTTATTCACGCGGCATACCTAACGGTTGGGACAGTTTTTTTGATTAGTGATTATTGCATAAGTTGTAATTTTGTATGAACTTAATGATATTTTCTAGAAGTATCAGTGGCGTAGCGAACATAACTGGCGCCCGGGGCACGATACCTTTGTGGCGCCCTCCCCCCTGAAAAACATATAGTAATATAATATATAGACACTATATTGGCGCCCTCGATAAACATATAATAACATAATATATAGACCTTATATTGTCACTCCCCCCCCGAAAAGCATATAGTAACATAATATATAGACCTTATGTTGGTGCCCTCCCCTAAAAACATATAGTAATATAATATACAGACCTTATATTGGCGCCCCCACAAAATAATATAGTAATATAATATATATACCTTATATTGGCGCCCTCCCCGAAAAACATATAGTAATATAATATATAGACCTTATATTGGGGCCCTCCCCTGAAAAACATATAGTAATATAATATATAGACCTTATATTGGCATCCACCTCGAAAACATATAGTAATATAATATATGGATTTTACATTGGCGCCCCTCTGCGAGTGGCGCCCGGGGAATGATAGACCCCCTTGAACCCCCCCCCCTTTGCTACGCCACTGAGAAGTATGATTTTATGCATACATTTCTCAAATAATCAAGTATGCTATTTTACATTAAATTTTATTCTATAGGAACGTATACCATCCGATAGTAGAGTAAGAAAAGTTTTATTTTTCTTTCCTTAGCGGAGACACTTGTGTAGACATTCGTCTATAATTCACCGCAGTTTGCTGGCCATTTATATTATGAGGGCACCATATAGGTGGACCAGCAGAGTAACAAAAGTTACTCTGCTGCATCAGCTACATTTGCTGCATCGACACAACAATGTTTGAATGCAAACATACTCTGCAATGAATGCCGCAATGCGGGATTTGTTTTTGTTATTCTTTTAGTTACTTAAAGACAATTATTTTGCTATTACTTTAGAATAATATCAGTTTTAAGCCTATGTTTTCAACTATAATGAACATTACAACAGAATATTTTATTGTACACTCGCATATGATATGAATGCCGAAATGCGGGATTTGTTTTTGTTATTCTTTTTGTTTCTTAAAGACAATTATTTTGCTATTACTTTAGAATAATATCAGTTTTAAGCCTATGTTTTCAACAATAATGAACATTACAACAGAATATTCTGTTGTATACTCGCATATGATATGTATGCTCGTATGCAGCCATAAAGTGAAAGGATGCTCTTAGGATATTTAGCACAAAATAATATGTCAAAAATTTCGAGTTTTCAAGAAGCAAAATAAACTACAGAAAAATAATATTCGGAACATCTTTTCTCGTTTATTTGACTAGAAAACGGCTAATACATCTGACAAAAATAATATTTATTAGGTTTTCTGTGTTTTAAGGAAAATTCTATTATTTTTGTTGGTTTTGTAGCTGAAAATTTTCTTTAATAATACCTTTTTATTTTGTGTGTGTCAGTTAAATAATATATCTTCAGAGGTCGAATGTTTAAGTAGATTTTTTTTTAAGTGCATTGACTAATTCTTATGTATTCAATTAGAAAACTGGATTAAATTATTTAGTTATAGGAGTGTTGATAATTCACGTTAAACTCATCATGCAACTGATCAAAACTTCAATAATTTCCAAAGGTAAACTAAGCAGATAGATATTGCTTTTTCATATTTCTGTCTCACGATTTAGACAATAGATAAAGGAACCGAAAAGTTTATAAAAATGCTGCATGATAACATTTAATTTTTAAGGCAATTTTTGCTGTATAAATTAGTTTTTTCACATTTAAATACAGACACATATTTAATACTATTTACTCTCATTGAAACTAGCAGTAGCGAAACAAGATAATTCTAAAGCTGTACTAAATCCCCCATCTTTACGATGAGAGACAAATAATAAGTCTATTACTAATCGTTGTGAATGTATGCCTCGAACTAAGAATTTCAAACGAATCGAAATATCAGATTAGATAATAATTCATGGATATAGTTATTTAATGTTCATGCTTAAAACAACAAAAGGAAATCACGCTATGTACACTGCTAGCCACCCAAATTGCAACACCAAGAAAGACAAGAGATATCACAACAAAATTTATTTTGTAGATAACATGTTGACCAAGTATCAAATGATTAAATTTATAGACTTCTGTGAAGTGTGGTTCCTGCCAAAATCAGTAGCTAGAGTTGCCGCCATTGTTGGAGATCACCGCTGCCACACGCCTCGGCATTGATTCAAAGAGACTTTGGATGAGTTCTTGGGGTACAGCAGACCAAGCAGCTTCCACACGTTGCCAAAGTTGATCTTCTGTGGCAGCTGGGGATGGAATCTGGGTCAATCGTAGAGCAACCATGGACCACATGTATCTATCGGCGAAAGATTCAGGGAAGCAATTCAATCTGACGATTGACGAAGAACCATTGGACAATGCGTGCCACGTGTGGTCGCGCATTATCCTGTTGAAATATGGCTGTGGGCAAGCCCTGAAGGTAAGGAAGGACAACTGGCTCCAACACCTCGGAGATGTAGCGCTGGCTGTTTAAAGTACCGGCAATGCATACTAGAGGTGTGCGAGAGTGATATCCAATACCGCCCCACACCATAATACCCGGTACAGGACCAGTGTGGCGGTGCATAACGCAGCTGTTCAGCATCCTCTCTTCACGGTGTCTCCAGACTCGAATGCGATCATCGTGGTGTTGCAGACAGAAGCGTGACTCGTCAGTAAAGACAATTTCATTCCATTCTGCCGTCCACATCCTTCTGTCATCGCACCATTGGCGGCGGAGACGTCTGCGGTTCTGCGTCAAGGGTAGACAAAGGCCCGTTGCACACACGCCGTAGGCGGAGATTTTCCATCGGACGTCGTTCTAAAAGTAGAGCTAAGGCCCGTTGCACACACGGCGTAGGCGGAGATTTTCCATCGGACGTCGTTCTAAAAGTAGAGCTTACACACACGGCGAAAACCTCCGTCGCCGGGGAAAAGGCCCACCCCTCCTTTTCAAATCCTGCACGTGTCCAAGAAACCAGAGGGGTCGCATCAACGCCCCCCTCCCCCCAGCCGGGATCGGAGGAGCCCTCCTTTTCGAATCCCCTTTACGATTCCAAGAAAACCAGCGCGCCTCCCCCCCAGCAAACCCCCAACCACACCCTCGCAAAAGACCCTACGACGGTAGAGTCCGCTGTGTGTGTAAGCGTGCATAGGGTCACATGGATAACTACTTCAATCTGGCGTCAACGAATCCGCCGGCATACAGTGGCACTCGACAGCTGCACAGGCTACCGTCGAAGAAAAATATCATTTTCCGCTGTGTGTGCAAGCTCCAATTGACTTCTGTGGTCTACTGTTGGAACGACGTCCGATAGAAAATTTCCGCTAGAGATAAAAACGCTGTGTGTGCAACGGGCCTTACACACACGGCGAAAAACTCCGTCGCCGGGGAAAAAGCCCACCCCTCCTTTTCGAATCCTGCACGTGTTCAAGAAAACCAGAGGGGTCGCAACAACGCCCCCCTCCCCCCAGCCGGGATCGGAGGAGCCCTCCTTTTCGAATCCCCTACGATTCCAAGAAAACCATCGCCCCCCCCCCCAGCAAACCCCCAAACACCCCTCTCGCAAACGACCCTACGACGGTAGAGTCCGCTGTGTGTGTAAGCGTGCATAGGGTCACATGGATAACTACTTCAATCTGGCGTCAACGAATCCGCTAGCGCACAGTGGCACTCGACAGCTGTACAGGCTACCGTCGAAGAAAAATTTCATTTTCCGCTGTGTGTGCAAGCTCCAATTGACTTCTGTGGTCTACTGTTGGAACGACGTCCGATAGAAAATTTCCGCTAGAGATAAAAACGCTATGTGTGCAATGGGCCAAAGCAATGGACGTCTTGCGGACAGACCACTCTGCTGTAAACGGCGTCGAATGGTACGCGCAGACACTGGATGATGCGTTACAGACTGCATGTGCTGTGCTATGGTTTGTGATGTGACTGAGCGATCCGTCACTGCCATGCGCACAATTTGCCTGTCATCACGTGAAGTGGTGCGCTGAGGTGGATGCGATCGAACACGCCGGTCCGTTGTACCCTCCTGCATCCAACGATCACATATCCGCATTACAGTTGTTTGGATTCATCCAACACGACTACCGATTTCCCTGAAAGATAATCCACAATCTCGGTAGGCCACTATCTTTCCTCTGTCGAACTCGGATACTTGATCAAAAGATGATTGCTGTTTTCGACGAGGCATAATTGATCGTTTTTTTGAAAAAAACCACAAGAAAAACACAATAGCCGAACTTGAAATCGTCGAAATCTCCAAGCCTTAAATAGCGCTTTGAAGTGGCGCCACAGGCGCGCGTGATGTGCGTCTGCGCTGAAATTCTAATCATTTGCATATCTCACCTCCGCTAATGCATGTTGTAAATTTCATGTTATTTGCTTTTTTCCTTCAGGGTGTTGCATTTACAGTGGCCAGCAGTGTATTTATGTAATATCTAAAACTGTATTATATTTCTATAGTTTTCTACATTTTCGACTGTATATCAAAAATATTTGTATAGGAAATTGTATACAGTAGTTTACGTGTTCTTTACACGCAAATGCGAATATAGAGCATATAAACTGACTAAACAAAATACTGTCCCTCTATGAAAGTCAGTGAGGATGGGAGAGGGTACAATCCCCTCATGCCGCATTTACACATTCACGCTCGCCCCACCCGCAAGACATTCGCGAGACATTAGTCACGCTCCTGCATAGACGCGAGTGACCGTTCTCACATTCCCGCCTCTTGCTGTAATGGTGCATATACATTGGTGCAGAATTCTCTGCATGTGCCTTGGGGAATCCAGTGATTGATGTTCACTCTATACTCTGTATATGCGTGGATCGCCTCCTCTGGCGGTCCGGATACATAGCATCAAAGAACCCGGGGTCCCAGGGGTCAAATGGTGACAGTGGGGGCGGGGGACACTAGATCAAGAAACACGAGGGACCTTGGGGGCTTGAATTGGGGGGGGGGGTCTAGTGAATGAACCCTACACGACGGGGAGGGTTACCGTGACTAATGTGATGACAGGAGTCGGGGGTCTGCATGCAGAGAATTCTGCACCAATGTATATGCACCATAAACAAGACTTCCCGTTGCCAGTCTCCCCTTTGAACCCCCCCCCCCCGGCGCCATTCGCCCCTTTGACTCTTGCCAGAAAACCGCTCTCGAAGCGAGCGCCATGATTGGCGATGATAAAAGCGAGCACACCGTTTACACAGTCGCCCCCGCAATTCAACTCGCCGCTATAGCGACTATGTAAATGCGGTGTCAGATGTCGCCCCTGGGGGTGCTTGGTCAAAATTGAGGTGGCAACTAGCTAAGACGGACTCCGACCCTTGTGGTGCTATTTAAAACCGGAGCCGCACACTTCAGCCCGTAGCCTATATGGACCTGGTCCGGAACTTCCAGCCAGGGGGCATGGAAACACCAACAAACAAAATACTAAATTGGGCTTTAAAAATTCAGTAAATATGCCTAACAAATAGATGGCGCAACGTCAGAAATAAAGAACGAGCACGGTTAGTCCAATCATCGTAATTTTAAACGTGGAAGAAGGCATCACCTAAAATTTGAAGCCTAGATCCCGTGTACCCTTCCTTACTCTAAGGCCACCTGCACACGGAGCAACTCAAAAGAAACTGATTACTGACTCCAGTCACAAATCAGTCCGTGATGAGTCGTAACCTATGTAACTGAATGGAGCCACGCACACGGCGCAACTGGTTACAAACTCGTCGGACGAGTTTGTAACCAGTGCGTGGCTCCATTCAATTACATAGGTTACGACTCATCACGGACTGATTTGTGACTGGAGTCAGTAATCAGTTTCTTTTGAGTTGCTGCGTGTGCAGACGGCCTAACCTTCAAAACTTCTTTCGTAAAGGTTTTCGGACTCCCGAGCAGATTAAATGTGCCCGCACCACTGGTTGAAAGGACAGGGTCTGAGACAGGAATTGTTATCAGCTGGTTATTAAAAGGTCTGAGGATTGTTACAGAGGGACCAAGATCAAGCGAAGAAACAACTAGCATGTTTTGAGAATTGAAGGACATGTGTAAGAACTTCAGTTAGCGGATTTAAGTTGAACCTCCCTGTCTCGTTGACCTTAAAGGACAGACCCGAGTATTTTAGTCTGATCTCGGTACTTAAGATCATAGTACTGAGAAGGACTGAGCCCGGACCAAACTCGGTTTCTGTATTTAAAAGAGATTCAACCCAATCTGCGGCCAAAAAATCAGGCTAGATGATAAACTAATTAAGTCGAATATTTTTATGAACATTTGTTTACAACAGCCGTTTCACCAAACTATGTTCCGAGATTGTATTACCATTCGCAAAAATAAAAGAGAAAAAAACGTAATAAGAAACCTCTAAAATGTGTGAGTTTCTTTGATTTTTGCACCATATTTTAAACATACGAAGTTCTCGATACACGTATAAGGCCCGGGTGGATCAGGAATGAGCCAACTGGCAGACATAATACTACCCTGATGACCAATCCTAGCAAATCAGTTGCATCCCTTCATGATGACTGACAACCTCTTGATGTTCTAAGGTAAATTCTAAGGGGATAATTATCTTTTTGTCGTTGCTATAAATATGTGTTGATGTTGAAGGTTTTAGGGCATGGCCATGAATACCGCGTGGTCATCCTGTTCGTTATGAGCCTCTGGGAAGCTACAAATTTGAGTGTCCTTCCAACGCCGCTTCAAGTCAGCATGAGATTATCTATGAATAAGCTTTGTACATAATCATAGAATGCTGACATATATTCTCAGAGGCGCAACCAGGATTTTTTCTTGGGGTGAGGGGGGGGGGGCGAGATGAACGGATAAAGATATTTATAATGCAAAATCAATATTCATAATGCAATTTCTATTTCTTTGGGAGGGCAGGGCCCCTTGCCCGCCCCCCTGGGTTCGCCACTGTATATTCTTAGAGAATAAAGTCACTTGACTCATCTAACAATTCTTAACCATATGACTACTGTTGCAAATTGAAATTATATATATATATATATATATATATTTGGCGTACTGGTAGCGTCATCTGGGTGCTTCGCGTTTTGCCTGAAGCGTGTGAATTTTTCAGTTGGACTCTTGAACGAATAAAAGCCTGACGCTTGAATTCTTGGCGATTTAATATTTCTTGAATTTCTTCAACTACTCTCCGTATTACAAGAACAGATCATCCCTACAATAGAAGATTGCAACCTACTTTTGATAGTATCATGCTAATTGAACTTGCTTTTCGTATCATCGTAATATGTAACAGATTAGTGTTTCTGACAAGCATGACGAAGGTTGCACAAATGTCTGTATACTTCTGTTGTGGTTAGCTTTTTCCTTACATTCCATCGAATAATAAACCTTTTCCCATATAGATAATGGTACCGTCATTGAATATATTTTCTAAGAAATTTAACTAGATACAGTAATAACAACTGAAATGATATATTTTAGAACACCGAAAAGAAATGCGAATTTGTATGGAACTTACAATGTTTCCTCTAAGTATAGCGCTTTAAGAACTTGATATACATTTAGTAGTAAATTTCCAGTGTAGATGGCGGCACCAGAGCATAAGAAACAATGCAACTTAAGAGAAAAAAAATCAGCATATGCGCCGTTTTAAACATCTAGCAATAAATTTATTAAGGCTTAGTTTAGTATTACTTTGTAAATAAATTCTGGTACGTGTTTAGAAGAATTTATTATATAAATGAAGGGCATATTTAAATAAATTTCTCTTATAATTCTTTTAATATGATGGTTCGGTCATATTCCTCTTTCTAACGTTTAACTATGCAAAATTCTTTAATAGGGTGTACTTAGTTTTCCGCATTTTTCATTATAGACTGAATTATTTATGATCAAACGCTTAAAAATTCTGTAGAAATAAACATAGTAACAAGTCGTAGCAAAATGCAAAGATTCCGTTTACTTTCCACTTAAATTCTTCTCCCTCCCCCCCCCCCCCCCCCCCCGGTTCTGCGAGCTTCAGGGTAAAGTTAGAAACAATGTTGCAGTGAAACAGATATTTAGCTGTTTGTAAGTTACATCTGTTCATGTGATTTATACATTAAATTAACATCAATCCTGTTTTATAAGAAATCAAATGAAAGAAAGTAAAATTGTGTTATGCAATATTTTTTTTCTTATTATTTTCAAGTATTGTAGGCACCACCAACGAAAAAACGCAGTGAAACAGATATTTAACTATTTGTAAGTTACATCTGTTCATGTGATTTATACATTAAATTAACATCAAGTCTGTTTTATAAGAAATCAAATGAAAGAAAGTAAAATTGTATTATGCAATAAATTATTTTCCTTATTTTCAAGTATTGTAAGCGCCACCAACGAAAAAAAAAAACCCACCCTTTAGACAGTGTCTTTTCTCGCTTGCACTATTTTGAGACGTATAACACCGTGTTCCACTTCATTATTTATTAGTTGCTTAGTGCTGTATTGTTTAATTGTGGAGATATCCTTTTTTTCTTTTTTTTTACATCAGCAGTCAGTGTAATCTTGTTTCCCATAATTTTCCTGTGTGATATTACGCGTATGATCGATGCATGAATTAAAAACAGAAAAAAATGTAATTATTATGTAAAAAACAGACTCACTCGTGTATTCAGGTAGCAGTTATGGATCTAGTTTTCACCCTCATTACTGGCCCCAAAGTTGTCCATACGAAAGTAGAATTAATTCTGCAGCTCTTATGCTCTTCTTTAGGATTCACTTGAACTTTAAGTGGCACATACTTATGTAATATTTTACATTTTATTCAAACTGGTGTGATAAACCAGCAATCGATCATAGTAAATGAGAGGGCTTATTAAAGATATTTTCCAAAGAAAAAAATACACATTTAATCAATAAGAATATAAAAAAAATATACCACAGGAACAAACCAATAGTACGTGAAATGTTAGATATCGACAGGGACTATGTTTTAATATTACTTATGAAATCGACATCTTCAGTATATAAATAGCACCATAAATTAATTTTTGTCTTATATAATTTAGCTAAATATTGAAGCTCTTTAACTTAAAACTAGAGCTCAAAGTTTATACTTAATACACGATAACATTTTCGCTGAAAATACCTTTGTTATGTACTCCATATTTGTTGTTTTCTACATGATGAGTGTAATGAATATCGTTAACAGAGAGTGAAAATTTCATCCAGGACACAAAATAGTTCGAATTTTCAAAAAGAAATTTTATTGCATTAAAAATTTCTGTGTTCTTTTACGGTTAAAATGACGTTTAAATAATGTTTCTATCTTAATTAGAACAGGAGAAATTATTATTTTTTTTTTGCAACATTCTAATAGTAGTCAATCGTTGTTTAAACCTGTAAGTGCGTTTTTCTGCATGATGGGTTTTTTTCCCCATTTCTCGTCTTTAAATTGTTATAAGTCAATTGTTAGAACCGTTAAAGATAAATGGTTGAAACTTGGAACATGTCTTTTTCAACTATTTTACTTTAATTTCAATTCAGCAAATTTGAAAAAAATATATACTTTTGAAAATATGATTTTTTAAAAATAAGTTACATAATTTTTTTTGTATTTTTTAATCTAAATATTTTTAATTTCTTTAAAAATTTATATTTAAAAAAATGCTGAATCAAAATTAAAACTTATATATTTCTGTTTAATTAAAAGAAAAAATTTTGAAATTCGACAAATAATATTTCGAGTTATAAAGATTTTAAATTACCCCACTTTTATTAAAAATTTTAAATTTCAAAATATTTTAAAAACTTATTGAGAAATTTCATGATGTGATTTTGTTTACAAATTATATGGTTGACCATCACAAAAAAATTCAAAATTTTAACTCAATAAATAAAAAAATTTTTTAAATGTGTCCCGGACCCCTTAAAACAAGTTTTTATGCCTTTAATGGATCACAGTTGAGCCTAGGTCTATTTAAAGTGAATGTATACGGCAATGAAATGTAACAGCATATTCATAGCATATCACTAATAGGACGTGATCCACGGGCTGAAGAATCTGAAGAGGATTTCTGATATTTATTGAAATAGTGCATGTCTAACGAACGTTCAAATAGATGACAAAAATAATTTAAAGTAATCTGTCCTATTTAAAAAAGAGTTCAATCTTTGACTTCAACAATCCATTTACTACACATTATTTATCCTTTTTCCTTTGTTTTAACAATCACAAATTAAAAACTAACGTTATTCTTTGAAAATAAGATGAACAAAAGTTCTGTATGTACACTGAAGAGCCAGAAAAACTGGTACACCTGAATTATATCGTGTAGGACCTCCACGAACACTCAGAAGTGCTGCAACACGACGTGGCATGCACTCGACTAATGTCTGAAGGTATCTTAAAGGCAATTCACACCATGAACCCTGCAGGGCAGTCCACAAATCCATAAGAGTGCGAGGGGATGGAGATCTCTTCTGAACAGCACGTTGCAAGACATCCCAGATATCCTCAATTATATCCATGTCTGGGGATTTAGGTGGCCAATGGAAGTGTCTAAAGCCAGAAGAGCGATCCTGGAGCCATTCGGTAGCAACTCCTGACGTGTGGAGTGTCGCATTTCCTGCTGGAATTCCCTATGTCCGCCTGAATGCACAATGGACATCGATGGGTGTAGATGATCGGACAGGATGCTTATGTACTTGTCAGAGTCGTCTCTAGACGTATCAGGGGTCCCATATCACGCCAACTGCACACACCTCATACCATCACAAAGGCTCTACCAGTTTGAACAGTCCCCTGTTGACATTTACGGTACGGTCCATGGATTCATGAGGTTTTCTCCACACCCGCAGAAGTCCATCCGCCCGATACAATTGGAAACGAGACTCGTCATACCAGGCAACGTGTTTCCAGTCATCAACAGTCCAATGGATGTGTTGGCGGGCCCAAGCTTTGTACCGGTCAGTCAACAACGGTACACGAGTGGGCCTGCTGCTCCGAAAGCTCATATCTATGACGCCTCGTTGAACAGTTCGCATGCTTACACTTGTTGATACCCCAGCATTGAAACCTGCAGCAATTTGAGGAAATGTTGCATGTCTCTCTCGTTTAAGTATTCTCGTCAGTCGTTGACGATCCTGTTCATTCAAGGTCTTTTTCCAGCCGCACTGCTGTCGGAGATTTGATGTTTTACAGGATACCTGATATTCACGGTACACTCGTAAAATGGTCATGCGCAAAAATCCAAATTGCATCGCTACCTCGGAGATTCTATGTCCCATCTCTCATGCACCGACTATAACGCCACGTTCAAAGTCATATAAATCGGGATAACCTTCCGTTGTTGCCGCAGGAACCAATCTAACAGCTTCGCCAGACACCTGTTGTTTTATATAGGCACTGCCGACCGCGTAGCGCAACGCAGATTGGTTGCATATCTCCGTCATTTGCATACGCACGGCTGTACCAGTTTTCTTTCTCTCTTCAGTATATATTTTTCATTAAACCTTTGAATCCCATATGTCAACAGGATGTTTTTCATCTTTTCAAAATTTCATTTCATGATATTTTGTATATTTACATTTCAGAACTGGAAGTTAAGGACATTTGTCAACGGTCTGAATTCAGTAGAGGGATTAATCGAATAAATATATGAAAGAAACATCACGTCTTTCCGTGTCTCTTCTTTCGAATCTTAGTGTTTTCCTGTTTAATCAGAATTTTAATTCTTATTTTAAAACAATATGCTTCCATAACCTCACTAAACAATCTCTTTTTAGAGGTTATAACATGAACTGTTACTCTCTGTAGAACCATACAAAGTTTCATCTTTAACTAGTTCGTGCCCAAGCCTGAATATATTTCTGCAAGTGGTATCTCCAAAAATTCTATATCCCAAATACAATTTAGCCTCACTTTCCTCTCGACTGATGCTTGAGCATATCGCAAATATTTAGATAAAGTTTAAGATTTTACGTAATATAGAATAAGTAATCTTTCTTCGTTCTTTCATTTTTTTCAAACGTTATGTAGTCTTCTAGTGGGGAAAAACTATAGTGAAAGTGAGACAACGATCAGATTGATTTGAAGAAATGGGTGGTCTCATAATTTTTACGGTTGCTCGTATTTTTAGGATATCGTTTATAATCTACTTTGGTAGCCTATTATCAGTTAAAAAAACACAAGGGGATAAATTATCCTTTAATTTCGTCCAATTCAAGTTTCTATTGACGAGTTCGTAGCAGGACCGGCTCGTCTGTATTTGATTGGTTTTCAGTGCCCAATCTTTTTTATTCCTTTTTTTTATATTTATTTTCATTTAAATTTTTAAGCTTATAAATTTAACAAGAAAGGGAGGTCACAATAGCACATATTTAGGAAATGATACATAAATTAAAATTTACAATTCTTTTTTTACAAAAGCAATGAATATTTAGCAATAAATTATTCGAGAACAAAATAATTCTAAAGGTTCCGCCGACCACAGCGATAAGCTCATACGGCATATTTAAAGTCGCTTGTGAACATATTACAATTTACAATTACAGTTTACATTATATACATAAAATTTTACATTCACGGTGCTCTTTCAATTACTCTTACTGTTACTATTACATTCACCATTGCATTAATAACATATTACGATTTACAATTTACATTTACATTATATACTAACAATTTTACATTTTTGATGCAATTTCAATTAGCATTTCAATTACAATTACATTTACAACTACATTATGGATACATTGCAATTTTAAATTACGATTTACATTGTATACTCACAAATTACATTGAAGGTAAAATTTCAATACAATTACCTTACTCTTACAATTTTACATTTAAGATGCAATTACAAACATAATTACACTTACTATTGCATTAATCGAGAACAAAATAATTTCTTGAAAAAGATATTTAAAATTATGCTTATAAAATAGGCGTATAATAATAGTAAATGTCATAATTTTGCAAAAGCAAAGCAAAAAAAAATTTAGTATTTTTTTTAAAGTTTTATCAATTTTACCAGCTTTATTAATTCTACACGTTTATAAGCTCTATCTATATAGTATGAGAATAATTATTGAAAAACGTTGCAAAAACATTTACTACTTTATTACCTATTCCTTTTTTTTTTTTTTTACAATGTTGCCGCCCCTCTTGCCATTGCCTTTTGTGCCCAAGCATAGAACAGGCCCTGGTTCGCAGCAAGTCATGACTTAACAGAAGCCGAAAATTTTTTAATTTGGAATAATGTATTTGCATTATATCCTACTTATTCGTGATTTCTCGGACTGTCTTTTCACATGTTGTACTTAAGCTGCATTCTTGGGTGCCTCTGGCGTTGATGAAAAACGCAAAACATTTTACATATGCAGCTGAATTTCATTTCTTTTTATCACCTGTAAATTCCCACAACTTGGTGATTATTCCAATGTATGATAAGATGAAGTGTAAGAGACAATACCAAATGTCCTAAAGATGAGATTACAAAACGCTGGAAGGAGTTGTTACTACAATCCTTCCTATCCCCACTAGCCTGATTCATCATTAACACGATAAGTGTTCCTTCCGTGACAATGTCAAGAACACGTTATCTCCAATTGTTATCTCATGGACAGTATCTCTCTAGCTAC
This sequence comes from Dolomedes plantarius, assembly GCA_907164885.2. NCBI lineage: Eukaryota > Metazoa > Arthropoda > Arachnida > Araneae > Dolomedidae > Dolomedes > Dolomedes plantarius. Next base: position 189,552,277 of record OU015494.1, on the reverse strand, counting down.
ATTTCAAGCAAAGGGATTTCTAATCTCTTTACCCTAATACAAGTTTCCCAGTCAGCAGCCTCGTCGAAAAAATGCAAAGTGCACTTCTAAAATGTCCTTTGAGGACATTTATATTCAAAAAGGTCACTTATGGAAAAAATTTTCGCCAAGTTACACAACTGTACGAACAAAAGAGTCATCTACGGTTTTGTTCATCTGGGACATCCTCGAAAGTGGTGAATTCTTTGCTACCAACTCATGATGAATTCAGTACTCGGCATATTGGTCCCAGAGAATCGGATCAAAATGAAATGCTTAAAGTCCTAGGATATCAGGTGAGTTTAGTCAGATTGAAAAGTTAAGATTTTTAAAATGTCTAGCATTCCTACTGTTTTAATGTAAGTCTTATTTTTAATTCAAATTTTTACTCTCATGAGTAATACAGTTATCAAACAAGCAGAGCTGTATTTTTGTAAATTTATTAATGCTGCAGTAGTCGTAATACTGAATATAGTAATACTATACATTAATTTTTTTTTAAAAATAAACTATAAAACTACATATCAGGAAAATTTGCCAGCTTCTCTAGAATAGATATTTTTCCGAGGAAACTTTTGATAGTGCCAATTGGATTTGACATATTAATCTTCAATCCATATGCACATCCTTCATACTAATTGCTTTGGAAACCAGTGATATTTATAGCAAAATAAACTTCTCGTTACAGATTAAAACTGTTGAAAAATCTATCCTCTGTGTAATATTGACGTTACGTTTTTAAAGCTATCCATACTAATAGATTCAGTTTTTCTAACCCGGTTTAAACACAGAACTAAACTCATGTTCAGTTGTATTTAAAACTCGTGGTAATAGATTTTTCACATACTGCTTTCGTATAATTTCTAAATTTTTTTGTATCCAAATAGAATATGAGCTTAATGAATAATATTTAATAATAGTTCTCACAATAGAAGTGATGACACCTTTCATTTAACGTTTAAAATGGGGCTAAATTCCTTTGGGCGGTTCTTTTAGACACTTGGGGACGATGGCCGAGTGGCTAGGGCTCCGGCATTCAATGCCAGAATCTGTATGTTGAAGTCCTACTCTTGCCATGGACGTTTGTAACCGTTCGGAATCCGCTTTGAACTTGACGCCCCGGTCTAATTACCCCTAGCGTAGCAAGAATTGGCCGTAGCTCTTCAAATCAAACCAAATCTTTTAGACCTTTGATAGGAAACACATAAAATTGAACATCAGCTTTGAGATATCAGTGTAACCTAAGTATTTTATTAACTTCCGATGTAGAATAGTTTTTGAGAGTCACTGCAGCATAAATTCGGCAATCAGCATGATATTACTTTCGTATTAGGGGAAATATTTTCTAGACAGATGATTTTTAATGGATTTTGCTCGTCTAGTGATGGTTGACGTGTGTTCAAAGAATTTTGCTTTTCAAGTAATATTGGATCAAGAGACTTATAATCAAGTAAAACCTTTACAAAGTGCACAGTTTTGGTGAAGTAGCTGAGAGGCTATAATGTTAAATTGCTCATGTCAAAAAGGTTTACCACGTTTTTGCACAAAAAATAAATTATATATCCAACTTACCTCGTTTTTGAAAGCTCTGCATGAAAGCTATACATTCCACACGGAAATATCACCCAGGCATAAAAGCGAAATCAATGGTTGTTAAGATTAAAGATATGTCTGTTAAAGATACATACCTGTCACTGAAAGGGGAAGTCTAAACAGTGGTGTTCACCTATTTATTTTTATATGCGTTTTAAATAGGTTTATTTCGTGTCTCGGATGTAACCTGTTAAAACAAATAAGGGGTAGCTGTTTCAAATAAAACAGTTAGCAAATTTACTGAAATTATTCCTAGATTGCTTCAAATCCAGATTACTTTGATATTCTTCCATTTGAATATATAAATATAATCTGCTAAAACAGTGGGACATCGTCTCGCTGTCTGAAATATTATTTATTATTTAAGATGCTATTAATTCAGATGTGAGCTTTTAGAAAAAGTTAAATTTTAATTTGTGTATTTATTTTGTTAGTGAAATATTTTCAGTGTACATACATGTAACTTAATTCTCGATACGTTCCCAGCACCTTTGATTTTAGCTATTTAATTGACAATCCCGCAGCGATGTCGCTCAGGTATTAAGACAGTTTTAAGTGAAAACTTATCGTGGTAAGCCAGTTACCTTCTTTGATTTGCTGAGGAATATGTTCACTGCCTCCTTGCTCATTGAAGAGTATATTGCCTAAGGAGGGATTTTATCGCTAACAGAAATTTAAAATATTATTCTGAATTTTTTTCCCCAGCGTTCCAGGCACTTTCTTGACGACATCCTCCCATCCATATCGCTGAATTACGTTAGCTGCTTTATAGTAGGAGCACCATATAAGTAGGCTAACATTGTTTCCAGAGAGGGGACATCAAATAGACATCCAAACCATTCGAAACCGAACCCTTTCTTTGGAAGTACAGTGATTTCCGCTTATAAGAATCACGTTTGTTATTACTGTTTTTGATTCTTATAAGCGGTTGATTCTTATAGCCGAAATTTAGGTTTTTGGACAGGAACACAAACACCTATATATACATATATTAGATAATTTACTATAAAATACTCTTTAATTTACGTTAATTATCTTTTACTAAAATTGTTTTTATAATTTAAAAAATACAACTTAATTTCTAGACCTATAAGTAGATACACATGATTATAGTAAGAGAAGAAAAAAATCCAATATTTGTTACAACATACCTGCTTAACAGTTTAACATTTCAACTACGCGAAGGGTGCAAGAAAAAGTTTTCTATGGTAGTTTGACGTAATGAAGTTTTCGAGAAGCTGTTTATACCTCTTTCAATACCAATAGTCTCAGACCAAGATTCACCTTCTAGCTTACGTTTCACGGTTTGATAACGTGCTGAATCTAATAATGTCACGTTTGCCTAAGTGATAGTGGACACTTCGCCGAAGATTTATGTGTTTCAGGGTTCAGGAAGCCGCAACCAGGATGTGGGAGGTGAGAAAAAAGAGTCCCTGTCTTTGTTTGTCAGTGGAGAGAAGTGAAATCGGATCCACACTTGTAGGATGCCCCCGGGTCAAGCTAATAGGACAGTGTTTAGCTAAAGCGTTTAAGGGGAAACTATTATGTTATGTCTAACAAAGAAAGGGATGCATTTTACTGTATTCTATCCCATCTTGTCACTCTTTCTTTAAAAAAAATAAAGAAAGAACTTCGTGCCTTTTGAGGGTTTAAGTGGCTTTTTTTTGAAAAATGAAAGGAAAGCGAAGAGTGTAAGCTGATTCTTAAAACCGGTGGATTGATTCTTTAAAGCGAAAATTTTAACATGTAAATAATACATTTGTTTTTGTTTTTGCGATATTGATTCTTATAAACGGTTGGTTCTTATAACCACTGATCACTATAAGCGGTGGTTACTGTACCTGACGCGAACCACTGTAAAAATGTGGGCGGCTTAGTCTAAAGAGTCAAAAATTTGCTTTATTTTCATATTTTAGTACTATTTAGGTCAGCAAAACTGTAATTTTATGGTTATTAATGAAAGGTAATAAGGAATGAATTATAAGTAATTGAAAGATAATTTCTATACCATTATTCCTTGGATAAAATTAGCCCATTTTTAAGTCTGAAAAAACAAATTTATAAAGTGCCAAAATATTTCAGCCGTGCGAGGGTGAGCTATGCTAGGATATTCTTTCTATATCATTCTTTATACGCTAATAAAATTTCTATTTATATTTCATAGTGACAATGTTTTTCAAGAGTTTTGTGTTCTTAAAACACGTCCTTTCACTAAGATAAACTTTTATAATTTGACTGAAATCAGTTTCACAAAGATTTGACTCGTTTGACAAATTTTAATTTATTTTATGGGACAAAACGATTTACTTATTCACTACAATTTGACCATCAGTTTAATGACCAAATAGTTTAACCTTTAGCTTACGGGGCCCTTTTTTCCGATTCCCTCTTTAGAACAGGAAATTTCATACCTCCTTTGTAAGAACGGTCATTAAGGTGTTATATATATATATGTATGCATATATATATGTATGCATATATATATATGTATGCATATATATATATGTATGTGTGTATATATATATATATATATATATATATATATATATATATATATATATATATATATATATATAATATATATATATATATATGTATATATATATATATGTATATATATATATGTATATATATATATGTATATATATATGTATATATATATATATGTATATATATATATATGTATATATATATATATATATGTATATATATATATATGTATATATATATATATATGTATATATATATATATATATATATATATATATGTATATATATATATATATATATATATATATATATATATATATATATATATATATATATATATATATATATATATATATATATATATATATATTCTTGGACACGTATCCTTGGGACACATGCTATCCCACCCCGTAAGGAAAAGGTTAATGTTATATGAGTAGTTGTTGTTCCTGCTTATGCCACTTGACCGACAGCAACATCAGATCAAGTCCCGAGGGCTATGGGCGATAAAGGTGCGAGTCCTGTTTTGATTGGCACCACAAGGTTCGAGTCCGTCTTTAGATGAGTAAAATACTGGATTTTATATGAATGTGCTAATTTTAATTAAAGTACGCGAAGTACCTAAAGAGCTGAAGTACTCATACAGGCGTGATAAACCGTAAAAGAATCATTTCGTTCACTCGTAAGCTAAATGATTTTAAATTCGTGCTGAGAGTCTAATGAGACTTTTTTTTTTATTCAATGTCATTTTCATGTGTTGTTGAATTGAAGGAGACTTTTTATCAGTCTTATATTTAATCTTTTATCTAGCAGTGATCGTAAATTTTTCTATAAGGCGTAAAGCATTCGAATGGCTATTTCTTATCATTTCAGAGATTATCAGAAAGTGCAAGGACTGTTTAGCAATCGGAAAATTTCTAGGCGTTTTAAATAACTGTAGAATATCTCTAAAATACAGATTGCGACTTTCAACATTTTAAATTGTGTAGAAGTTTTTTTTTTGTTATGAAATCTTTTGTGTGTACTTTATGGTATTCAACAGCACGTAAGCCATGAAGACAGCTTGTGAATTTAAGTCACCTCTAACGGAATGTTACCAGTAAATTTGATTGATTAAATAAAACCAACTCGCATAATGACAATTGATTTTAACTTCGGGAAAAGCAATCTTATAACAAACACATTAATAAAAAACCTTCCTAGTGAATCCTATCTTACTCTAACAGGAAAATTTGGTTTGTGAACTTATTTTTCAGATGTTAGCTACACTGTTCTTTCTGATGTTGAAACACAGGAATTCTCAACAGTATAATGGAGTTTATTTTCGGAGATTTTATTAGTTTTATAGGGGATATTCAGATTACCGTAGTATAAATAGCTATATTCCCATAATTTAATTTCCATTCTGATGTTGTATCTAGCAGGTATACTATATTCTAATTAAATAGGAGACTAAGATGGAAACTGAGCAAAGAACTACATAATAAAACCCCAAAATTTATATTTACCAAAGAACAAGATAGTATTAACTCCTCATATTTCTCAGTCCTTTCAAAAACGTTGCATTTTTATGTTGCTGAGTTTTATTTACTTTTAATCTGGGTAGTCTATTCTATTTAGATAACTCAGGAAAGGACTGTCGAAAAGATAATTCTTTAAGATAAGGATAACTTTTACCAGCTAGTATACATCCAGTTGTACTGACAAATACATTTTACTAAACTTTCGAAGAAAATAGCGTGGTTAAAATTGCAGCAATAAATATCGGTCCCTAGCTTATGATCTAAACAGTAAACTAAAGTGTTGCCTCGTTTAAACCAAACGCAGTCACCTCAATAGCAGTGATCTCGAATTGCCACCCCATAAAGATCAGATACGTAAAATTCAATGTAGAATAATTGGAACTCTGTTGTTAAAATTCTTTTACGAATTTACTGTGTGTAGGTAGGGTACAGATAATAACCAACAACGCATATAAAAATTTTAAAAAAACTATATAGATTTACAGAGAAATCCGTTTCTTAATAAAAATAAACTAAACATTTTATTAAAACAAACCATTTAAAACTCCACTTGACGTAATTTTATTAATTTTTTTAATTATTTCCTTTCCTGAACTAAAGAAGTCGATCTTAAACTGGAGAAAGTAGCAGAGAAAAAAAAATTATGTTAGCTAAAATGAATAAATAAATATTTTATTTCATTAAATCCCTTGTCAAAAGAAAAAAGAAACTTAGATGTATTTAACATAAATTTAAATTTGCTTTTGAATTTGCTATCTTGTGAATTAGCAAGAGCCTTAACCCCAAAACACTCGAAATGGGTGCCCTCTCCCCACTATTATATTCGCCAAATATTATAATCTTCAAATAATTTTTATTAATTATTTGAACAACAATCTCTGAAAGTTTTCTTTTTATCAAAAATAGTCTTATTTAATATATCTTGAACTTATTATAAGAATATTTCTTTATAATATTTTAATATCTATATCCAATTTTATACATCCCACCAAAGTAGCGTATAAAATATAATTGTATTGAAACATCCTAAAGTTCTGAGGGTGAAAACGCAAAAAGTTCATAAAGAAAAATATTTTCGATTCTTCGATAGTTAAATTTTATCAGTAATATGATACAATTAGAAACATTCCTAAAATTAAAAATTAAAGTGTCTCAAAATAAAGATAATCCTTAACGATATGTTCAAAATTCCTTTCATAATGTGTATTTTTAACTATTCAATCCTTTTGTAATTTGAACAATTTTTTCATTACTCATTTGAGAGAAAATTAGTTATTTTCCTACTATCTTAATTTTCTATCTCTTAGGTAATAAGAAATCTGAACAATAGGTGAAAGGGTATGTCCTGAGTCTTATTTTAATAATAGTAACTTCCAAATTAAGTTCACATTTTTTATTCTCATTGAATATGAATATTTAAATATCTTCAACATATGGAGTGTTCAGAGTTAAAATGAACCAACTCCGTTTTTTTGGCCATTTCATACTAACACTTCCCCACATAATAATAACATCGTATTTTCCAATGCAACAGTGATCCAAGTTCGCAGTATAAACTTTACGTTATTGAAAATGGAAAAACAAACAAAAGTCAATGGGGGAATCAATACATTTGTTCAACTTAAAGATCAGTTATCTCAGAGGTGGCTTTCATGGACTTGGTTCACTTTAAGTCTGAGCCCTCCATATTACATTAGCTGAATAAATATATAGTACGAACTAGCCACATACCATGTATTTTAAGATTTCATATCAGAGTAAAATCGAAGTTGAATTTTGATGTTAATTATCATATTCAAGAAGGTTCATGGAATCGCAATGGCAACAATGCTTTCATTTGTTTCATTTAGTTTTAAAAATTAATTTTAAGCAGACTAAATAAAACAAGTTTCATATACTTTTCAAACAGTATAAAAACTCATTAGCGAGACTTATTTAATATGTTCAGAAGTAGTCATGTGTAATATCAGTCTCCTGGTAAATGTGTACCAACTATAAAACTGTTCTAAAGCAGCGAAAGTTGTGCTAAAGAATAGAGATGAAAGTTCATGTTTTCTTGTACTCAAATAATATTAAACATTTTGTCGATTTCAAAGACTTTTTAATATAAAAATAAATGGCACAATCTTGTGAAAATTTTGCTTAACATTTTCGAAATAAGATGATTTGTCCTTACTTTATTGGTCTGTACGATAATACATAAAATGTTATGTCAAATGTTACTAGGGTACTTTTGAACTTTATAGTAGCGTAATTTCTCATAAGAAAAAATTTTTAATGAAAAAAAAAGTAAACAGGTGATCAAGAATATCCAAATATTGTCTGCATAAAAGGAAATAATTTTTAAACAATTTATTGGATTTTTCTTTTTTACTTTTTCAGAACATCGATCAACTTATCAATGACACAGTGCCACCGAATATCAGGCTAAACCGTCTTCTGGATATTGAGCCACCCAAAGGTGAGAGGATTAATATTGCTTTTTTTACAAGCATAAAATTTCTGATATACTGTATTTATAACTATATGTATGCTGATTATCAGCTGGAAAATGCTTATCTTCGAATAATTCATATTTTATCTAGTTAAAGGGAAGCTATTATCTCTTAAGGACTCTCTCATATCTCAATAACAGTCGTGTAACACTTTTAATCGAATACTGAATTAGAGATATAAAATATCTAGGAAAACACGAGAAGACACAAAATGTTTTAAGCAAGTACAATTCGAAATGAAAATGTAATGCAATATTCCCTGACTATCAGAAATCAGTTTTGTAGTTAAAATTTTTTTTTAACGCGTGTGGTAAAGAGAATAGCTGACCACGATATTATTAAGTGTACAACAAATAAGCGTAGTTCATAGTTGATCATTAAAAATTCTTTTAAAACTTTCAACTGAAATTTTCTGAATAAATCTGAAGAATTTTATTCAGTACTTTGGTTGGTATTTCCCAGGTATAGTATCACAAATGTAGTAGTTTTTCTAAAGAATTAAATAAAAGAGAAATATGAAGAATTAAATTTTTGTTTCTGATTTTACTTCGTCTTCCTTACTCTGTTTTATAAGAAAATAAATTTTAAGCGTATATTAATAATGAATTTTAAATCAAATTCATTCTGCATTTTTATAAAGATATCATCATGAGTTTATATGATATCGCTTAACAGAGCTGGAATATCGTATGAATATATCGCAAACGCACTTTTGTTAACAATTATTTAACTTAATTGAGTAACTTTTTCATTTGGAAATTTAATTTCAGTTATATTGTCGGACTCGTATGATTTTTCTCGTTCTTAAGAATTAAATGATTCAAGTTTTAAAAAAAGTTCTGATAAATTATGGTAAGTGAGGAAATTAGTATTTAAAAATTTAGAAATTTAGTAAATTTAAAAAGACATGAGTCGAAATCATAACAATTTACCATAAGTACTGACATCTAACTGCTGTCGAAAAGTAACAGGTATGTGACTATTAATGAAAAATAAAGCATGTTTTTTTTTAATATTTAGAAACGCTTTCCACAATACACCATGATCTGCCCTACACATCATGTTAAAAATTCAGAGAAGTCTTCGAGAGATTCATCTGTAACTAAGTTCCTCCATCCGTGGAAGAAAAAAGCTCTCATTTAAAGGGACAGTGGACTTTCAAAATTGTGAAATTGGTCCAAAAATTCGATTTTTTTTTATTTTATTGAATTGTGGAACTACGGACGAGTAGGAATGTGTTGCAAAAAGAATTTTTAATTTCTCTGATTACTTTACTAGTTATAGGCATTAGCATTTAATTTAGATATTATGTGGTTACTAATAGCAATAACTTTAAATGCATTTTTCTCAAAATAAAAATTTTCATGTCATACGAATATTCAAACTGCTCCAGGCGCATTTCTAATTATCGTATTGCTTTGAAATTTAAGTTTTATATACTTAACTGTATATCAAATAAATCTTATTGAAAATAATTATGCTTCGTAGCTCAGAATTTCTAAATTTTGTACTTGAAAAGATGATTTATAGGTATATTTTGCGTAATAAAAAGGGTGTTTTCACTATTATTATTTTTTCTCTTTATATTTTTCATGAATGCTTAAAATAAGCAATAAGTTTCATTGTTAGTTCTGTAAGGTATCCTTAAAGTAAGGTAAGATTTGTTTCTAAGTGGAAGCGGAACGGAAATTACCTTTTTTGTCTAAATTTATTCCTTAATTATATATATATTTCTAGCTAAGGCTGCTGTGTACTATCCCTATTGGAATCGCTCACCTCAGTGTTTACCCATGGAGAAAATTTGTCTACTATTTACAACTACATAAATGCTGATAATCCAATAAAAATGGTATTTTCACATAGACTGACTTTTCTGCACCTTGCAACAGGAATCATTTTATAAATTTAGTTCCCCAAAGGAATTAATAAGCGTTTAACACCAGAAAGACGGGAATTTTTTCTCTTACTAAAAAGGCTCAAAGCCGTCATTTTGACGGTTAAAAATAAAATAAAAAATTTAAAATATTTAATGTTTTTTTTAAAAGTTAAATACTTTAAATTTTGATCTATTTCATACCAATATATAATAAATTAGTGTATCTTTAGATATATTTTTAATCTGGTATACCGAACTTTCAACCTGGTATGGCTTATCGGTAAAAATATATACATGGTATGTTTAGTTCTTAATGTTTCAGTACCAATATTTCCAAAGAACCAATATTTCTGTTATTCGCAAAAGGGGGAAGAGACAAAAAGTAACTAGCATTTTTCCGGTATTATTTTAAAGATTTCTGCCTGTTTTTTATATTGCCGTCAAATTGACGGCTATCAGTCTCAGTAGGTATACAACACTTTTCTCACCCTTTTCACTATCGGATATAATTTTGTAAATGTGTGTGCATATTTCACGTAAAATTAGAAAAAGGTCATAAAATTTCAGAAGCCTGAGGACATAAATACAGACATAGAGCTCAATAGTATGTCCGAAACCGTCAAAATGTCGGCAGCCGTCTTTCTAGTGTTAAAACACACTATACCAGATTTCCCCCCCCGAATAATTTAAATTAAAAAATATTATTTGCCTTTTTTAAAACGAAAAATGCCTCAAGGTGTAAAATTTCTTTCTCTATTACGGAGTACAATTTTTAAAAAATAAATCCTTTTAATCAGAGTCAGTAATCCTTGGATACATTTTCTCCATAAGTTAAATTTGAGGTGAGCGAATTCAATAAGGTTAGCGCACAGCAGCCTTAATAGGTAAGGGAATGTGCTGAAAAAGTATTAAATGAGACGTATTTGAAAACATTTTCCTAATATTTAATAGCTCATGTCCAACTCTAGTCTTCCCTTTTAAGTCAGGATGTGATACTGAAACAAATACAGGGTGTCCATAATTAAACTTCCCTACTTTAAAGTTGTCTACAGTCAAAACTATTGTTCAGAAAGTTATGAAATTTTGTGCAAGACATATTGAAGGGATGGGAATTTGAGCTAATAAAAAATTAGTTCAAAATTTCACCACCAGAGGGTGGTTTTTTGATGAATTACACATTTAGCCAACATTTACTATAGTTTAAAAAACATTTACTATAGTTTATTACAACAAGACATGTTCAACATGACGGCCATCTTTTTCAGCTACCTTTTGAAATCGTAAGATAGCATGTTCTACAGTTGACCGCAATGTATCTGGGGAAATACTGAGAACATGTCATGAAATGCTGTTTTTCAGATCAGGTATAGTTATTGGTTTATCAAGACTGACTAGATGTTTCACATGCCCCCAGAGCCAAAAGTCGCATAGATGGAGGTCTGGGGATCGGGAAGCCCACACATTAGGAAAGTGGCGGCTGATGGCACGTTCTTCTGTAAAGGGATTTTTTAGAACGTTCTTAACACGAAGGATAATGTGTGGAGGAGCTCCTTCTTGCATAAAAATTGTGCGTGAAAGGCACTGAAGTGATTGCAGATTCGGAACAATTTTATCCAGTAACAAGGTTGCATATCACTCCCCGGTGACTGAGCATGTTACTGGACCTCTAGGACTTAATTTTTCGAAGAAATACTGGCCGAGAATAAAATATGCAGAAAATCCACACCACACGGTTACTTTCGGTGAATGCATCGGAATATCTAAGATTGAACGCTGATTTTCTGGTTCCCAAATTCGGCAGTTGTGAGCATTCACCGAACCGTCCAAATAAAGTGTGCTTCGTCTGTCCAGAGAATATTCTAAGGCCATTCTGCATCAACCTCGAAGCGAGCAAGAAACTGAAGTGAGAACCGCTGTCGAGTCTCGAAATCATGTGTAAGCCACCTCTGCACAAATTGAAGCTTGTACGGATAATACCGGAGGATATTCCGCATGACCTTCTGGACAGTTGAACAGGGCAAATCCAATGCTTCTGCCACACGACGGACACTGGTACTAGCCTGTTCGTTGGAAGCTTTGTCCTCTTCCACCTGAAGCGCAACCTTCTCTGCAGCTTCTGCGGAAACAGGTTTCCTTCCTCTTCCAGAACGAATGTTTAAAGAACCAGTTTCTTCAAATTTGGCCACCATTAATCGAAGACCTTTAACAGTCAATGGACCTTTTCATATCCCCTTCAAACTCCGAAATTTTCGTAGAGCAACTAGTGCTGAATTATCGTTTTGGTAAAACAATTTTACTAACAAGGCTCGATCTGGTAATCGTAACGATGACATTCTGATTAGCAATAGCAAGCACACTGAAAACAAAATCTCCATGAAAGTTCCTAGGTTTTATAACAGCTTCTGATCTACTTCGACAAAAATTAATTTGCATATTTCCTCTTCGTTCTTTCAAATCTTTTGTCCGAAAATTAGTTATCGAACAAGTTTCCGATCGACTTTGCAATCACTTTAAAAATTGTAAAATATAATGAGCATGAGTTATTGAGTTAGGGTGATCTAAGGATAAAAAGATGGTGAAATATTAAGTAAAGAACCAGTCGTAAATGTGCAATTCACCAAAAAACGCCCTCTGGAGGTGAAATTTTGAACCAATTTTTTTATTCGCTTAAAAAAATTCCCATCCCTTTAATATGACCTATACAAAATTTCATAACTTTCTGAACAATAATTTCGACTGTAGACCACTTTAAAGTACGGAAGTTTAATTATGGGCACCCTGTACATTATAGAAACTGATCAATAATCAGAAAATATGATAGCTGTATATTTTGGATAAAAAATTGAAACTACAGATAACCGTTATATTATTGTGCTTATAACACCAATCTATATTATAAAGATTATAAATTTACACAAACGCGTGATAAAAGAATTTTGCTTTTAGGGGACTTTCAGATCTCTTCCGTATTTTTGCAACTCTTTCCTCCCTTTAAAATCTCTCCTCTTAAAATATTTCTTTTTCTGTACTCTAAAGATATAAAATCTGTGCTATCATTCTTTGTATTATTTCTTAAATATGGTATTTCTAGAAGGATCATGGGAAGAGAGAGAAAAGACTAAAGCATATGACAGTAATATAAATGATATGATTAAAATTTTTATGAAAATTGTCAAAGCATAAAAAAACAGAGATGTTCCTGCAGTTTAACATACCTCTTCGTCTTCGTTCGCAAAAAAAAACCAAAACAATAAAAAGGTAATATTATTTTATGTTAAAAAAAATCAATGTCCAAATAACTAGGAAGAGGACTCTGTGATTACAGAAACCTTCATTTCCCTAACTAGACATTGCTTATAAAATATTTATGAATCGGGAAAACTGTATTTTCTCATTTATTACGACGAATAGCTTGAAAATCGATTACCTTGCATGCAGCCTGAATGTCAGCATTATGTCATTTCAAATGGACACTGTTAGCATCTAATTAATTCACGTATTTTGAAAGATCTTAATCAAATTCTCTACAGGATTTATACAGTGTTTACGGATTTTTTTTAATATTGAAATTTGAGCTCGAATACGCAAGAATCAATAACAATATTTAAAGAAAACGACTGTTAATTGATTCATCAAAAATTTCTCATATTTTTTAAGTATTTATATTTAATTCCATAACGGTTCTAATATTAGAACTGTTTACTAATAGACGCCATTCTTAGCATAGTTGATATTTGTTTCTCCTGGAATAGGAAATATTAACATATTCAACTTGCATTATATTAATACATATATTGCTTTTTGAGACGCTTTCTAGGAATATTAATATTATTCTGACATTTATAAATATATATTGTCTGGCGTTTTGTTAAAATGAGAAAGACAAACATTTAGAAATAAAAGATGTCGGTGACATGTTAATTACCCAGACAATTCTGATGTGATGTATAGCTCATCGTAACTTTTAAGTACTTTGATATACAAAGACGAAAAATATAGATGTGCATAGCATTTAAGAAATTCTATTCGAAACCTTCCTCCTGACAGGCCTATTTAAAGTGAGCAAGCTGAAAGTTCCGTGTCTAGGCCGGATATAGGCACGTTAAATCCGTAGATCGGAAAGTCCCTCTATGAGGTCAGAGAGAGTGGGAGAGGTTACGATCCCCCAGATGTCACCCCTGGGGGTGCTCGGTTGAAATTAAGGTGGCAATTTTCTTAGTGAAAATATAATTATAGATCCCCTCTTCTCCTAAATTTACAGATGTAAACAATAACTTTCTTTGATCTCAAAGTATATCAAAACTCAAGTCGTGCTTGATGGCCCGTTTTCGTATTTATAATAAGTCTGCAGAAAGCAAGGTTTTGCCAATACGGCTCAGAATTCCATGAAATGGTATAGAACTTCAATATTCTTTTTATATCTATAAAAGAGATTGTCTGTTTGTTTGTCCGCTATAGAATCATAGACTGTTTCACCCACCGGGACCAAATTTGGCACAGTTAATGTTTAGGACCCGAGAAACTTAAATCAGGAAAAACAAAATTTGGGGCTCAATTAGTTTTTTAAACTAAATTTTTTAATGATTTTTGTGCCCCTAAGCACACCTCTTAAATGTGGATACAGCCCCTTCACCACAACCAGTCAAATTCGATACTCAGGGGAAAAGAGGTTTGTTCTGGGGGGTGACGGGGAAGTGTTTATTTTATTTTTCTTACGTTTAGTGGAGTTGTGAGTCTAAAAAGGTTGAGAACCGCTGCTTTAGACAATTTTAGGCAATGGCATTCAACCTAATAGAATTTAATAAAATTTGGAAAAAAAAGGAAGAAAAAAAAAGAAAAATTAAGTTTGTCCCATGGCCAGTTTTTGGAAGCCTTCTGTTGATCTAAATATATTAATTGTTTGAGGATCATAAAATGGGAAGAAGTTTAAGAGTTCCACAGGTTTTTTCCCCTAAGTTCGCGAAACAGAGTTAAAATACGATATGTATTTGAATTACTTATTCCGTGAAATCATATAAGATAAGTCTTTTAGAGTTTCGGGTTTTTTTTAAGCAGTGGGAGGAAAAGCTCTTTAAACAGAGAAACATAACGACACATAACTTTCATTCCGAACTATTAGTCCATTAGTTATATTAAGGCATAAGAAAATTAATGAAATTATTTTTAAAGAATGATTGCCCGGGTAGATATATAGATATAAAATTTTTCATGCTTTCCATCAAAAAATACTGTGTATATCATTTTCGTAGAAACGCGCTAAGCGCATTCTGTCTGGCTAGATGAACATGAAGAGCGGGGGGTGCCCAGTATTTTTTTGATGGAATGCATGAAAAATTTTATATCTATATATCTACCCGGGCAATAATGCTAGTATTCAATAAAATATTAATGTAGTCATTGAACTTATGAATTGTTTGGTCACTTTAGTTCTGTAATATGGGATTATGAAGGATATCAAGCACGAATAAGTGATGGATAATAAGGACTGAAATGTTAAAAAATATTTATAAGCACTGACGAGCTTGTAGCAATATCCATGAATTATAAGATTCAGTGTACATTATACAAGCGAAATATTCTTATCATACAGATGCATGTGCTAAGATTTCCTTAAGTTAAATAGTCAGAACGCTAAAGCTGCTTATAAGTTTAGCAACAATTAAGGGTATACGTTCTCGATTAGGTTTACTGCTCATGTTGCCATTTATTTCCTAAATTGTTTTATGTGCCCGTAAAAAAGAGAATAAAGACCCTCTTCAGCCAAGTACTATACTACTCTTTATGCTACTTGTTATTCTTGAAGAAACAAATACTTTTCCCATGATATCGAGAAAGATCCTTTATTTTCATATTACTCTGTTGCAGCTCTGTTGTTGTTTTTAGCTCACTTTATTTTATATCGCAGAAAATAAGTCAGAAAACTGAATGTATAAAAAATGGGGAGAAACATAACCGTGGAAAGGTAGTCACGATAAGAATTTTCTAAGTATATTGTCTCTTTCCCCATTCACCATCTCCTTAAACAAAGGATATGTAAGTAAAACGTGACAGCTATATTGAAGCCATTCACGTATGAATTTGTTGATAACGTGTATTATAGCACCACTTTAAAAGAAAGGTTTTTTGTACTTCTTGAAATAGGAAAAATCTGATTTGTTTCTTATCTTTCTCTCAAAAAACGTTTTGCACACTTCTAGTGTCCTTGACATTCGTATCCATGTGGGTACCTTGATTAACCGAGGAAAGTAAATTAGGGATTCTGTGCGACTTTAGCATAATTGTTCTACCAACTGCATAGTTTAGGAGTTGCACACTAGTCTTAAGCTAAACTCATTTCTTAGGTAATTATTTAGATTTTGGAGTAAAACTATATCAACAAACTAAATTTGAAAATATTGCATAGTTTTCTGGGTGAACTATTACCATTCTACACCTTTACAAAAATCTTTCATTCTTCACTCAGTCAGCTTGCTCCTTCCTTGGCTTCAGGACGAGTCAGCTGTAACAAACTGAGAACTTCTGTCCTCACTCAGCTTGCTACAGCTGACGATGACCGGGTTCTCCTCTCTCTCCCCTCGCTATATAACCTCTTTTTATACTATTGCATTCTTGGTACTCACTGATAAATATATATAAAACATTCTGGTTTAACTCAGTTCTTAATATAATGATGTTCCTTTCATTTTATTTTAAAATACTCCTATCAAACCCGTATGATTGTGCTGGCATATACTGATTTGCTCTGTCAAATCATGAGAATGTTTAGAATCGATGGAATATTTGAAGCCTTTGGATGCAAAATGTAATTTACTATCAAAACACACTGATAGAATAATTTTCTAGATAAATATTTTACGTATGAAATGAGTACTAGTATTCTAGTCTTGTGTGGGAAATAATGGTAGCTAGAGTACCTATTTATGGGAAGGTTTAGTTCAAAGCGACCTGATTAAATATTGGAGTTCAAGGGCGTAACTGAAAACAGTTCTGCCGAGAAATAAATTATTTATATTTCATGGGCTTTCTATACTTATGTCCCTTGAAAATACCAAATTACATTTCTTAACCTTGAGAGACTTTCTGCATGCATTCGAAAAATAGCTATCATATTAAAAGAGAAAAATACTATAGTATACATGATCACATTCGGATTCTGAGCAAAATTTTATCAAATAAGCACGGAAAAAAATATGTACGACCTTCGTGAATAACGAAAAATGTCCCAAAATAGAAAAAATGGGAAGTCGAAGGATTTTATCAAGTGGAACTTGATTTAAAGCATATTTCATCTTATGCAATCATTTTGAAGGAAAAATATAAAGGCAGTTTGTTTAAAATAGAAAATCATAAGGAAGACTAAAGAAAAAAAAATCTCTGTTCTAGGTAAAATTTGCTTTTGAGTTATATGAAAGGATTTTTGCAAGGGCAGCAAGAGTGAATAATAATAAAAAAAATAACCTACTCACGTCATATTTAGCGTAATATTTTCCAGTTATTTGTGATTTATTTTGTAGTGGTACAAAAATAATATGCAGTTTAATGTAAGGAATCTCATAAATTTAAAACTTTTTCCTGCAATATATTGCAGACTAATGTTTGCAATGTATTGCAGGTACTTTTTGTACTTTTGTACCCAAGTACTTTTTGTTCTACCTCAGAATAATTAAAAAAAGTATTTATAAAACTTTCATGACATGAATGAAACAAAGGATATCTCTTATAATGGTATTTTTATTTGCAGAAAAATTATTTGAGGAAACTGAACTATTTTATCCATACTGATACACTAAAGAAATGGTAATATTTTCTCTCAAAAATGTTACTCAAATACTTTTACCCTCTTAAAGCTGTATATTTTCATTATATAATAGATAAACAATCTTAATTGAAAGAAGTAAAGATACATCACTGGAATTCTCGCCTTTTTTCTTTCTTTTTTTGCACGGATCAATAGCAATTTAGAACAGCGGTAACGCTAAAAGGTATCAACCGGAATTAATGGTGGGCAATCTCCCTAACTCAGTGTACGATAATTAATAATTAAATCTTCTTTCTTGTTGCAATCGTTTTTATTTAAATTCTTATCAAACCAAATTACTCTAAATTCAAGGCCTGATATATTTACGTTGCTATTTAAGCTAATTCTACTGTGGCTAAAATTTCCCTGATAAGATAAATTGATAAATTTTTTTCTGTAGTTTAGAAAGATGAGACAGATTCGATATTTATCATATCGCACCCCGGCAAGAACAGTGACACAAGTCAGAAAATGTCAATTTTGAGGTTATGTCATTGAAAAATATGCATGAAGTGCCCAATCGTGCACAAAAAGTGACACATCTCTATCTCGAAAATTGGTCCACCTGAGGGCAGTTGTATCAGTTTAATTGTAATGCTAGTTCAAGCTGTATAGTATTCTTTGAGATGATTTTTCTCAAATGCTGAATTTTTGATTTGTGTCACTTTTCTTAGGCTGGTTTTTTTTTTCAGAGAAAAGAAAAACCTTCCGAAATATTTACAGTTTGAATTTAAAAATTATACTGGATAAATTTATGAAAGTGCCTGCGTTTAAATGTTAGTCCATCTTACCTTGGCACTTTTACTTACGCTTTATAAATAGAAATTAATTAACATATCGTTAGGTATTTTTCCTTGTAGCAACCTCCTTGCTGCCTCTGAAATAATTACACCTCTTTACATATGATACCCGTATTTATTCGTAACTGATGTCAGATTTTGCAATTTGTCTTGCTGTCATCTTTCCAATCCAATCCAATAAAAAAAATTTCAATGAAATTCATCTGAGACGTTTTAGACGGACCCGTGTGTACGTGTCATACTATTTTAATCAAGCCCTCATTACATTAAAATTGCTTTTAGATACAGGGTAATTTAGCATGCTGCAATATTTTGAAAAGATAAAGTTGACTAGAATATTATTACATTCTATCTCAAAGTTTTAATAATCCCAAAAGGACCTGTTCCCCTGGCATTGGAGGTATCGACAAGAACCTTTTAAAAATAGCCATACGAACACTCCCTTCTTTTCCAAATTTCGTGCTTTTTGAGACTTATTCGATTGGAGGATTTTGACCAGCATTTACAAAATCCAAACTTGACCTAGCTGTCTCGGGGTGAAAATCATCAATTGCGAGCTTTGGAGGGAGAATCACGTGGTTTTTCTCGCCAAAGTTCAACATTTCTATTTTTCGAATAATTACTTGACACTGTGCTTTCCTGCTTTCCAACTAGTGCTAACAGAGCTGAAACAATAATTAACAGTATTATTGCTTCAGCACACAATTAAATCCTAAAACTATATCTTTGTTTTGCAGGTGAACATGATTTACTCCGGTACTTGAGGCAAGTTGCAGATAAAAATCAAGTATGGAGGTCATACATAGGAATGGGATATTATAACTGTCTTGTGCCTCACTGCATCTTGAGGAACATATTCGAAAACCCTGGATGGTATGTGTTTAACAATTTTTCTTAAAATTTGTTTTATAAATGCGAAAAAAACACCCTAAACTGCATTCTCATAATAATTTATCATTTTACATTAAAAACATCAACGTGAGAATTCCACTTGATTTTAAAAAAAAATAACTAAGTGACAAGGATATGCATGAACATAAATTATGTAGATAAAATTGTCTGCACGTTCCCGTTTCTTCTTAGTCTCTCTTGTTCCCTTGACGCGGTTACACACACCGCTATCGCCTTGGGAAACCTCAACGGAGTTATCGAGTAGTGTTGGCTTCATCATGTGCCAGATGTAGACGTGTTACAATCACTTATGGATGTCACAAAAAGCTGAACGTATTGTTTTGCTCAAACTAGCATGTTTCATATGCTCTATTTTTCCAGCTAATTGTTAACGAGTTTTGTTCGATTGCTCTTTCACCATATATCGCTTGAAAAATAGGAACTACACATGTCTAAAACGAGTTTATCAACCGCTATCGCCTTGGGAAACCTCAACGGAGTTATCGAGTAGTGTTGGCTTCATCATGTGCCAGATGTAGACGTGTTACAATCACTTATGGATGTCACAAAAAGCTGAACGTATTGTTTTGCTCAAACTAGCATGTTTCATATGCTCTATTTTTCCAGCTTATTGTTAACGAGTTTTGTTCGATTGCTCTTTCACCATATATCACTTGAAAAATAGGAACTACACTTGACTAAAACGAGTTTATCAAGCAATAAAGTTTCCGTGTCATGCCCTCATAGGAAGCAATACTGGCTCACCTATGAGGAGCTCCCATAATAAAGTAGCCAATAAATAGCGGTGAATGCTTAACGACAAGTGCCTCCTCATTAGACTAAAATAAAAAAGTTTGGATGAGTGAAAGAAAAAAGTTTTCCTCATTTTATGACTTTATGGGTTCAGGTGCACACGAATACTGTCCGTTAAACATGAACCATCCTTCAAATTGTTCTACTAAGTTGCGGAGTCTGTGAGTTCGAGTCCCTCTGTTGGCATGGATGCTTATAGCCATTCGGAATTGACGTAAAACTATATGTCCCGATTTAACAAGCCCTCATGTAACTAAAGATAGTCGTAACTCTCTTAATCAACGAACCTCAGTTAGAAGTGATGAAAACCCATCAATCTCCACCGTGTAAAACTGTATTAATTTTATAAAGAGTTCAAAATAAATAGGAAAATTTGCTATGAGACATTCCTTTTATTAAATCGACTTTCCTTTTATTTATTTTGCATAAGTCTCGAAATGAGAACGTTAAGCCTTTATATATTAAGCTATTCGTGTAGAATAGTCCTATCTTCGATGAACTCAAGTTTGATGGAAAAGTTTTGATCCGTGGTCTAACTTTTAACTTTATATAACAACATGAAATTTATTAATTTTTGTTATTAACATCCCTTAAACGTTATAGTCGAAGATAATTTTAAAATAATGGAAAAATGGCTTTAAAATATTATTTCGTGAATATTGTTTAGAAACTTGCACTAAATGGAATTTAAAAGGAATGTTTTGAAATTAATCATTATACTCCTTTAAAAAAATCTAAAATAGATATGTAGTCCAGGGCTGCCCAGAGACTTTACGGGGCCTGGGGCAAACTTCTGTTGGGGGCCCCAAGAAAAATAAAAAATGGAAAGAGACGAAAACACACATCCAAATTAAGTTACTA
The DNA here is from genome assembly GCA_907164885.2 of Dolomedes plantarius. Taxonomy (NCBI): domain Eukaryota; kingdom Metazoa; phylum Arthropoda; class Arachnida; order Araneae; family Dolomedidae; genus Dolomedes; species Dolomedes plantarius. The sequence goes on along the minus strand of OU015494.1, from coordinate 189,531,119 downwards.
TACTTAAAATTTTATTACATGAATGATTAACATAATTATTATATTTCATTGCACTGCTCTCTTGTAATATTTTCTGAGGAAATCTAATAAATAAAATTTGTAAAATTTTTTTGGGGCCCCTCCGGCAGTTGGGGGCCTGGGGCAAATTGCCCCAGTTGCCACCCCCCCCTCTGGGTGGACCTGAAGTAGTTTTCCTATTCCTCCCATTCTAAATCCTATTTAATATCGTAATGATCTCTAAGTTTATTTATATGTTTCAAACCTAAAATATTTTAAATTGATCATGCTTCGAACAATTTGTTGGCTATACGTTTCTTTATGATTTCATGTAGATTTCTGAACAGAGAACAAAAAGGTTAAAATTATTTTAATAACACAAATGGGGAAGAACTTTGCTTTTAAATTCCTTAATAATTTTCATCAACAAATTATTACATTTCAAATCTCTCACCCAGACATTCCGTAATAAAATATCAGATGAATTAAAAAGTAAATGACTGAGTACTCCAATTAAATTTAAAAGGGACTTTCGTTTTATTTATCGAAAAAAATTGCTAAAAACTTGCTGCCCACTGCAGTTACTTAAATTTGTCAATCGATATTTATTGCCTTCATCATTTTAAACATAACGTTCCTTGAAAAGCGCTACTATCAGCAAATTTTTACTATATCGATTATTTAAGCCTGCAGAATATCTTTCAATGATTCCTGAAAGTCAGCGTTTTTTATCGCATTGAATACTGTCGATGTCTTTCATTACCAATGTAAAATATTTCCTTTCATGAAATGGATGGCAGCTGAATTGACTGAAATGTCATTCACGGTATGTGATACGGAATCCTCTGCCCAATGATAGTTTGGAACATAATTTCATTCATAGTATTCAATATTTTTGACAAATAAATTTAGCTTTCCCTTGTTATAAAAAGTGGGTGCCTCAGGTAGCCTAGTGATAGCGCCTGGATTTCGAACTGGAGATGCTCGGTTCGAATCCTGACGAATGCCTTGAAATACCTTCTTATCTAACACGTATATGGTCACGTTAAATCTGTATACAGGAATGTCCTTCCATGGTGTCAGAGAAGGTAGGAGAAGGTACGAGCCCTCCAGGTGACACCCCTGGGGGGGGGGGGGGTGCTCGGTCAAAATTGTGGAGGCCATTTGCGGTGCACTCCTGTTTACAATGGCACCACAAGTGCCATTGTAAACTGGAGTCGCATTCCTCTGCCCGCTTCCCTCTATGAACCTGGTCTGGAATTAATTATTTTAACTTTACCAAGAGTTTAAAATAAATAGAAAAGTTTGCCACGAGACATAACAGATATCAACGTTTCTTTTATTTAATTTTCGTGAGTCTTGGATCGAGAACATTAAGCATTTATATATCAAGCTATTCGAGTGGGATAGTCCTAACTTCGATGGTTTCAAGTAAACGGCAAGGGAGCATAATAATAAAAAATAAATAAATAAAAAGTGGAACTTCTATATAAGCAGAAATTCGCTCTCTATTTTTTTCTAATTTCTTCCTGAATGATATCTTTTACAAACCTTTGGTCATGCGACCAACGTATACTTTCTCTCTCCAATAAATGAACGTGATAATCCCTACTTTTCGAAAGTTCGTTTTTGCCATTTTCACTTTTACGAATGAATTACGGTAGAACCCTTTTCGTTAAAAGAGAAAAAAATCAGATGAGGATTTCCCCTCTCATGAATAAAGGCAAAAAGAGAAGAGAGTGGTTATAGGTATTTTTTTTTTCGATTTAGATGTTTGGAACCTGCCAGTTGGATTTAAATTTGCCCCCCCCCCCCCCAAAAAAAAAAATAATAAAAAAATAAATAAATCACCAGTAACATTTTTCATCATCCAAGATCCAAAGATCTTACCAACCCATACCTCTGCTAAGCCTTTAATTATTTACTGTCTTCGGGCTCCTTATTATTTAAACTATATACAGCATATTATTCCTACTTTATGTAGGTTGTGCATTCGTCAGATCTTTCAATCCACCATCGACTGCTGAACACCCTGTTTAACTACCAGGAAAAAGAATGAAGATGAGCTTATACCTCACCAGTAACAGAATCAGTTTGTAGAGAAAATGTAATTCATTCCGAAATAGGATATCAATTTCCATATTAAATATTATCGTGTTTTACCATTTGCTATCATGCACTGTTGTTGTGGGTATGCATTAAAAGTTAAATGAAAAGGTCTTGGAATCTGTCCTTTTCATGATCCAAGAACGCAAGAAATGGAAAACTTAATGCTATTTATCTCATCGCTTTTGCTTTTAATATATACATGTTTTTCTTTATATTTCATGTGTTATTAAGTATGATTCGGGAAATTATTATTTGGGTCTGTTCAAAAATAGTGTAGTGTGGTCAAAAATGTTTCTTGTAGAAATTAAGGATTATTGCCTCTTTGCATCATCTCAATTTACAAAGGGTTTCAAAGGAGCTCTTTACGGATAGCAGGGGAAGCCCGTAACAAAGGAATACAATTATTCATATGCTAACATTAACATTTTCAGTCTCTTCTTTAGGTTAACTATGCATTTCTCTTTTCACTCACTGAGCTTAGTAGTCAAATTTTTAAGCCTTTCATGAAGCTTACTGCTAAATGATGATGCATCCCAAGATTCATATCATAAAAGATTTATGAAAGCAGTTTCACATGCTAGTAAAATGGCGGTTTATTCTGGAAGATTATAGTGTGCCCAGCATTCAATAATGATAAAGACCCCTCCCTTGGGAACATGTGTGTCATTTTTCCCAGTTCCCAGTGCGGCAATTTTTTTCGAAACACATAAAAATGTGACGATGTGTAATAGACCTCGTTTGAACCTAAATTTCTGCTTATTTACGAAGAATAAATGACTCATAGTTATGGATTAGAGATGATATTTTCCTGTACCATGCGAAAGAAAAAGTCTTCCTGCTTCCTCTTGTTTGCTAATTAAGTAGTATTTTAACTTTCAAATGGCTGTGGAAAACTCTCTTTGAAGACTTGAAACTGCTCATTTCTCGAGTTAGAGAGTTGTTATCAAAATGAAAGCGTTAGGATTTAATACATTTTTATTATAGAGAATAATATATGCTATTAAATACTTCTACCGGGGAATAAATGATCTTTGTTTATATTTCCTGGAGAACATTCCCATTTTCTAAATTTCTAACTGAACTGTAAAAGGATCACATACACACCTAAATCATTTCAAGTAATCTAACTTTAAAACTGAACAGTAAATATCCTAATATTCTAAATCAAAAATTTTTCAGAAGGAAAAGGAAAGAAAATAGTTATTTAAGGGGGTCCAGGACACAAAATTGTTCAAATTTTCGAAAAAAAAATTATTGCATTAAAAATTTCTGTGTTCTTTTATGCTTAAAATGACGTTTAAATCATGATTTTATCTTAATTAGAACAGCAGAAATTATTATCTTTTTTTGCAATATTCTTATAGTAGCCAAGCGTTGTTTAAACCTGTAAGTGCGTTTTTTCCTTACGATGGTTTTTTTTACCCCATTTCTCGTCTTTAAATTGTTATAAGTCAAGAACCGTTAAAGATAAATGGCTGAAACTTGGAACATGTCTTTTTCAACTATTTTACTTTAATTTTGATTCAGAAAATTTGAAAAAATTTTTACTTGATTTTTTTAAAATAAGTTACATAATATTTTTTTTGTAATTTTTAATCTAAATATTTTTAATTTTTTAAAAATTAATATTTTAAAAAATGCTGAATCAAAATTAAAACTTATATATAACTGTTGAACTAAATGAAAAAATTTTGAAATTCGACAAATAATATTCAGAGTTATAACAATTTTAAATTACCCCACTTTTTTTAAAATTTTAAAATTTAAAAAATTTTTTTTAAAAATTTGAGAAGTTTTATGATGTGATTTTGTTTGCAAATTATATGGTTAACCATCACAAAAAAATTCAAAGTTTTAACTCAATAAATAATTTTTTTTTTTTTAAATGTGTCCCAGACCCCCTTAAACCCCTAACTGTTTGACGAAACTTTAACCCTATATTAGATAGTTAGTATGACATTGAAAATCTCCTTTTCCGCTGCTCATATTATTTCTATGGATCCTTTATAAGAAACGGTTCAGTTATGCGCTGGAACAGTATAAGTGGTAAACACAGAAATATCAAACAAAATGTTCTGACAAGAAGACTGGAAGTTCATGACTGCTCCCATTTCTCTTTGTCATATCGTGTATCTTCTTATGTCTGTTATTTAACTTTCTATCTCTTTTCATTTTTTTTTATCAGCGGCATTGCTACACTTTCTCTTGTTATCATTCGGTTTCCCATTCTGCCGTGCCGTGTAAGAATATCTGGATGATAAGGATACATGATAGGCTCTCGTAAAAAGTTTTTTTACAACCTGAGCCTGATCTTATGTTGCCACAGATCTGTCACACTAGAAAGGACATACTGTTCAAACTTATTAAAGGCGGAAATTATCACTAAATAAATAGTATAGAATTATCATTCATTAAATTTGATTGAATACCATAATCTGATAAATTAATGTAATCAGTTAGGTCGTGTGTAGCTTGAATGTTAAAAACCCATGAAATTATATCTATGTTTCGGCAGAATTTTAGTCTTTGAGCATTTATGAATTTGTTACCTCACCGAAAATTTTAAATTGGTATCAATTTTTTGGGGAACAATATGAATAGAATTTTTTCTATTGTTGCAGCTGTTTTGCCAAAACTGTCTCCTTTATTTGATATAAAAACTAAATTAAGCTGTAAAAGCATAACATTTTGAAAATTTCATTCTCTAGCCTATAAAATGATTCTTATTTGATCTACTAACCTACATAAAGCACAAAGGAATGAAAATAAAATTATTTAGACTACTTTTGCCAAAAGCCAAACCTTATTCATCAGGAAGGACTAATTGCGTGGTTTGGAGCGCTTGGAGTGTCAACTTTTTGCTACGCAAGGGCTAATTAGACCGGGACCTACAGTTTAAAGCCGATTCCGAACGGCTACAAACATCCATGCCAACAGTGGGACTCGAACCCAAGGATCTGAACCGAATGTCAGCGCCCTAGCCATTCGGCCATCACCTGGCCTAAACGCGTGGAAAGACTATAGATCAATTTTGTTTTATTATAATTGTTTCATGTTATTAAACTGAACTACAAATTGGTCGGTGTCTAGACTCCTCTTACGTCCAGTACGTCTTATGTTTACCCCTGGAACAGAATTAGAAACTAATATTGATATATTTTCAGTGTAAAGAATGTGATCATCGTATCGTATTTTGCTCATACACCTTAAATTGAAAGTACAGCAGTGTATGTAAAATAAGTCCAAAAACTTATGTAAGCTTTAACTTAATATAAGTGTAATAAGGTATTAGTTCATTAATCATCAACATTTTTGATTTCGTTACAGGACTACACAATATACACCATATCAAGCTGAAATTGCTCAGGGAAGATTAGAAAGTTTGTTAAACTACCAGACAATGGTGGCCGATCTTACTGGACTTGACATTGCCAATGCATCTTTGTTAGACGAAGGTACAGCTGCTGCGGAAGCTATGGCTTTGAGCATCAGGTGCGTACATTATGTTTGATTACAATAATTCTATTGGTAATCATGATTTTTTACAATAATAAAAGCCACTCCCATCATGTAGTCGCAAATATCGTAGACAACTATGGCATTACAACTGTGGAGGACGACGATATGCCTTTTTTTCCCTTGTTAAAAAATCAGGGTTAATCATACTTTCTTTTCATGTTCTAAAAAAGTACTTGAGCTGACTCATTGTAAGTAGAATAATCAAATAATTTTCATTTCCCGAGGTTCAAGTGAAATAATCCACTTCTTGTTCTGGTGGATGTATTTCTGTTGCAAATCATGTTTGCCATTAAGGGGACTCATGACCCTTAAGTCGAGGAAATAAGGCATATTTTCATAGTTTTTGACTCTTTGTAACTTGTATTTCAATTTACACCCAATTTTCCCAAATTTCATGTATATGATAAATTGATATTTTTGTTTCAAGAAACAAATTTTCAACTCTCAAAATAATTAATTTTTTTTTAATGCTTTAGATATACTTTGTTTTTTAAGTATTTTTATTCTATACTGGCACGCAGAACTATGAAATTAATTTTACACTTAAACGTATAATTCCTGTTTTATATATAAAATAAATAATTCAAAATACAATTGAACATAAAACATTTAACATTACAATATTTTTTCAATTTTTTAAAACTGCTCATAATACACTTAAAATTTCCTGAAATTTTTGCATTAATTTACCCCTGAAAAAAATAACAAAATTTGCAGTGATTGCAATAATTCTAGTTCAAACGCAATAAAATAACATGATTATGTAGTGATAAAAATTTCATGGAATTATGTTTCATAGTTTTTGGAATATCAGTTGCGGAATGATGCAAAATTACATTTTGAGAAAAATGAGTTTAAAATTTTTCTTACCATAAACTTGATCAGTAATTAAATATTTAGAATATCAATATCTCCGGAATTAAACGTAATATTTTCATGCGGTTTGCTTTATTTTGTTCAGAAATGATCAGGCTTTAACATATATTCTTTTCATAAAATCGAATGTTTTAAAGATTTAAAGGTAGTGAGTCCCCTTAAGTCTGCAGGAGCACAAGGGTGTAGCAAGTATGATGTACGACAGGGACAACCTTCAAGTTGAGCCTTCTCAGTTTCAAGGCAAGTGGCTATACTCTCTAGTGACAGTCAGATATCCGACAGCCTTAGTATAGACTGATTACACTGTAGTGTTACTTAGCGTGTTGTTTTCAAATGGTACTTCTTTGACAGCTGGTACCGAAGGGACGGTAATAATTTTTTTTAGCAGGTAGATACTAAAGACCTCGGTATGCTTTTTGCTACTCACATCATAACATCTTTTCATGTTCATTGGCAAGCTGCTGCCATAAGGAGGAGCATGAATACCTTTTCGAAACAATTGCTACGAGTAGTACATAATGATTAATGGCTCAATGATAAGAATAAGCAAAGAAGCCTTAATTGAAAAAAAAAGATGAATTTTACATGTGGAAATTTCTGTACATAATATTTTGTGTGAAGTATTTTAAAGGCCTGAAAACATAATTTCTGGAAACAAATAACGCTTAATTTCTATCTATATTTTATCCAGAAAGTTATATCAAAACGGATCGGTATGAAGCCAATTAAACCAGACACTTAAACCTATCAGGCGAAACTTTCAACATTATAAGTTCGTTCAACATAGATAAAGAGTAACTGCGTAGGAAGAGTGACTGCGTGGGGTTTATCAACTACATAACATGGTAGACTTTAATAGTTAGAGAATCGGCCGATGATCGTGGGTTCAATTCGTAGCATGGCCACAGTTCCTTTACAACTAGGAAATGTAAAATATGGTTGGGTTCGATATTGGAAAGACAAGACTTAGCGACACAACGTGTTAAATATTTATTTTCTCCTAAAAGGGTTAGGAAAATATTTCTAATACTCTTGTACACATATTTGAGCACTAATTTTAAAATTATAATAAAGTTTACTTTCCTTGTTATAATTATGTATCATGTAAAATTTGGAAGTCGAACATTTTTGCATACACATTCGAGCTCACAATTCCTGTTACAGCTATCATATTAAAACCAGTTTATTACATTCGATATACTGAGTGCGATTTGCTGTTTCGAAAACTCATTACATTTTCATCTTGTATTTTTCCCATTAAGGAAAATATACTAACATTTTACCGGTATTATTTTAAAGATTTCTGCCTGTTTTCTATATTGCCGAAAATTATATTTTTAAAATTATTTCTATATTGCCGAATGTTATTATTTTTCCTGACCTTCTAGGTCTTCATGTGTATTTCTCTGAACACAAGATCTTTTATTCGAAAATAAAAGGAAAATATTGCAAACAGATAATTTTTTATATAGGATACTTAAATTCTCATGTGTTTCATCCGTTCCACTATCAAATCTAGTTTTCTCATCCATCAGATATCTAAATTATGGAACTAGTAAAATGATTTTTGTTACTTTAAAAAAACTTTACTTATAAACCTATTCGTATAATATGGTCTGTGTTATTCATGTTACTTTTCATTCACATTTTGGTAAGCTTTTCGTTTTTCTTATTCAACATGATACAGGAAAAAAGTATATTAAAAATGATTTGTTAGTTATATTTATGCGCAAGGCCGCCCACATGCTGTAGTGGTTAGCGTTCTGAGCTGTCAGTAGGCTTGGGTTCAAATCCCGAATAAGGCTTGGTCGTTTCTGTGTCGTTCCCCTCATAGGGAGCAATGCTGGCTCACCTACAGGGTGCTTCCACAATTAAGAAGCCAGTATATCACGGTGAATAACAAAAAAAAAATTTCAGGCAGTCTCTTCTAATGAAACTACCGAGGGCTATTAACGTAGGATTAGTTATCATTGCTTCCTTTTTTTTACAATAAAATTCCTACATACGAAGAGAAGAATGAGTGATAACCCTATGCAGAATAGGTCGATGGTAAGAAAAATAAGTTACATATGTTTACTCTGCCACTCTTGATTCATAACTCGCGACGACTGTTTAAACGTCATAAATTTTTGTTTCCGGAGGACCGTCATGGAGGAACGTAATCCTACGTTAAAAATGCGAATGTCGTACGACAATGTGCTTCCGCATTAGACCAAAGAAAAAAATTATACGAAAACTATAAGCTAAGGTAGTATAAACAATGAGCCAAATAATTAGAAAATTTACCGGGTAACAATTTTCTGAAACTTATATTCTTTAAAGCAGAAAACTGATTTCATTTGGCTAGAAAAAATAGCTTAGTTCAATTTCTGGGAATTCAGGTTCAGGAAATTTTTGTAAAGAGTCAAAATATTCCTATGAAAGGATTTTTTCAACCCAGTTTTGAAAAGTATGTAATTTCATATCGAGTAAAAGTAAAAAATATTATCTGAAATTGTGGGGAACATTTGAGAACAATAAACAGAAAAGAGAGATGAAGTGTTTGGGGTGTGCATCATAATTGTGAAGAAGCGCATGGGCTGAATATATTCTGTTAGAAAGTTGTCTTAAAGTGTCTTCTTTAACCTTGAAGAGAGTTTTCTGATTCATCGACGCACACAGTATTTATTTAGCTGTGTAAACACTTACGTAAAAATACTTGGTTTCTTTAAAGATACAAACGAATTCATTTAAGATATAATATTAATACTGTATAATAAATCAAATTGTCAGTAACTACTTTTACTGAAAAAAAAGTTTTACTTCCCAGTGTCTTTGAAATATTATGTGATCTTTAAATCCATAAATTTAAACATTTCCGACGTCTTAATTTAGTGTTTTAAAATTTTCTTTCATCGCAGTAAGAAAGCATGTTTAGATAGCACATACCATGAGTCTGAATAACTCGATAGATTTTTAATAAATAAGTACAATTTCTATGGAAAAAGAGTGTTTATATACAGTTTTTAAGTCTTTTAAGTTTTAAATACAAGTAAACAGAAGTGAACCTATAAAAAGAATATTTTTTTTTGTTTCTGAAAAATCCATGATTGCTACGGCTATTCCTTTCGTTTGAGCCTACAGATGGATTAGTAATTGAAGAGCTTCCAAGCTTTAGGTAAAGAGACTATCACCTTTCACATGGAAGGCATAAAAAGGAGTTTGTTTATAATGAGTTCAGCCTGATTGTATATGTTATGTGCGAAGTAATTATTCTAGCTAGCAAAAGAGACGTTCTAACTCAGTCACATACTCCATCTACATGCAAACTAATTAAACTTAAAATGCCGAAATTAAAACTCCAGTCTTATGGAATTTAACCACCACTCAATTTAAACTGGGAGCAAATGAATTTATTCCTTATGCACAAAATTTCAAGTAGTTCTGTATTTAGGGAAAAGATAAAACATGAAGGGCATATGCACCCTGATTTTGTTTTTGTATAATGCTCAAGATAATTTAAAATGGAAAGTAAAGTGGAAAAGCAAATTGATGTTTTCACTTATAAATTCATTTATAAATCATTTATAAATTCATTTATAAATCATTTATAAATTCATTTATAAATCATTTATAAATTCATTTATAAATCATTTATAAATTCCATATCATTTGATATATCATTTATAAATTCCAAAAGGCAAACTCGATCATATGTTCTATTTATTTAAAGTTTCTAACAATATTTCTAACGCGTTGTTGTCCTGACAAATTATTATGTGTGGGGGAGAAAATCCTATTACATTTAAAAAAAATCCTGTTTCCTAAAATATTGGATAAACCGTATTATTTCCGTGCATTTCTTTTTATCTTAACCAGTCTTTTATAAGTTCAAATCAGATTTTACATCAACAACGCTGTAAAGTTTGAAGTCGATTTGACAAGCACTAACAGAGTAAAATATAACAAAAATTTGTTTGTGCATACTTATATATTAGTTTTAATAGTTTCATAATGAAAGGTTTATCCGTTTCTTTACATAGAAAATCGTTAATATGAAACTGGCCCGTAAAAACATAAGTAAATAAAAGGAGAAATGTTGGAAATAGATAAAATTTGCTATTTTAAGAATCAGGTTAAGGGATAGCAGATATAAGTATTTTATGAATATATTCCCTATTCAGCTAGGTTGACTGCTCGTATAATATTTCGAATGAATCGAATTAATTTTTCATAATAATGATGTAGCTTAACATGAAATGTGCTACAAATAAGCCCGAATGTGAATGGTTAGTTTGTAATTAATGTGAAGAGTTACTTGAAACTTAAAAGACGAACTTTGAAACGACATATGTTGTGGATGTAACTAACATATTTATCGAATTGACTGTTACCGACGAAAAGCACGTAGGCAGTTCCGAAAACTTCGACTTGCTTGTTTCTCAAATCCATCGATTCGCTAAAAGCTTTCGTGAAACAGGGAAAAGGTAAAGGGTATATGTTGGAAACTCTTTTACGACTTTCATATAAGAAAGATAAAGCTACCGTAAATTTCAGTAGAACTTATCTCAGAACAACAGGCAGTCTGTCGTTACGAGAACTAACTGACATTTTTGACGCATAGAAATTTGACGGCATCAACTCGTGTGTAATATATTTCAGAGTAATGAAATGTAGAAATATTTTGAAGAGGAACCACTATTTTAGAGTTATTATTTAGAAAGATTTGTTTCCAGTGTCAGCTCATATAAAATATTATTCACGGCACTTAACGAAATTTTAGAATAAAAAAATAATTTCCATAGATGTTTTCTCGGAAATGGTTTGTATACTTATAATCAAATATTGGGAAATGATTGCTAAGCATGCTAAATAAATGTTAATAAAATTCATAGCAGTAAAGTTTAAGGGAGGGCCAAGAACTTTACACTACATTAGCCGGTTTCGTAAGAAAATTTTCATTCTGCTTAGTTGTAAAGAATCTTTGATCTTAGATTAAAGAATCTTTGACCTGAAGAATTAGACGGGAAAAACTCGAATTGAAGCCTATATGCGCGTGCATGTGTAATTAAATTTAGAAATATACAATACCCAAAAAAAGAAATAAAATTTGCGGCAGTAACACTTCTTCTCAATAGCTCTAACATTGCCAATTAACTGTAATATTTGCGCTACTAAGGCCAACAACAATATTATTAATTTTAGAGATATTGTACCAATAGAGGTATTATTTATTAACTTTTATAAAAGTTGCTGCGAAAATATATTTTTTAAAGGTTCTGCATTCTATGTTTAATTACATTATTATTGCACTGTTTATTACTACATTTGAAACCATTTTATTTTAGCAAATTAAAATTACTGCTACGTTTCATTAAGTATATTTCTTCTTATGATTTAATGCTTTTCAGGAGAATTTTTATTTAAATTCTGACTTTATTACATTTATGTAATAAAATGAAGAAAGGTACATTAAAATTACCGAAGGAAACACATATGTAGATACTACCAACGGTATATATATATATATACATATATATATATATATATATATATATATATATATATATATATATATATATATATATATATATATATATATATATATATATACTGATGTCTAAAATTAAGGTCACAAACACAAATTCTATGATATCTTTAGAAATAATTAATTTATTGCTGCTGGCAACGAGATTTGGTACAGAAATGTGTCATACAATTAGAAAGCATATAACAGCATAACAACATTAATAAGAGGCAAATTGTTAACGAGATTCAAGTTCGACCAAAACTGGCCAAACTATGGTGCATCCTATCTCCAGAACGGTCTGTATATTAGAGGATGTGGTCACGTCGCACAACGAGCCCTCATACTGTTATTGAGGATGTCTATGGATGTTTGTGACAACAAATCCCATTCTTCTAAAAACGCGGATTTTAGATCCTGAGAAGTGCTGGGGGGAGGGGGGTCGTACAATGGCTCTTCCTAGACCATCCCAAACATGCTGAGGCAGCTAACCAATTCTTACGGCGAATATTCTCTTTCTCCAGAAAATCGTCGACAAGGTGATCTCCATGTGTTCTCGCATTATCATCCACCAAAAAAAGATGCCAGCATCTCCGGAACGACCTCGCATATGCTTCGTGGATATCATCCCTATAGAGCTGTACCGTGACACTGCCCGCATCGAAGACGTGCAGCGGTCGATCGAACCAAATGGGTGGATTTCCCTTAAGTTGGAGGGATTATATTGTGCCCCAGGCTGTAGATGAAGACTCGTTGAGAATCCCTTTGTGTACTGAATCTGAACTCATCACTGCAAAGAACACTCCCCCAATATCGTTGCGTCCAAGAATGATGTGTTCGGCTCCAAGAAAAACGGGCTATCTTGCCCGATATGGTCAGAGCGGTACATACCACTGGTCACCGGACGTAAAAGCCCTTCTCTGCTAGGCGTCTATTTGCCTGGATATTGTTGTTCCAGGAGCAGATTCAAGGTCCCGAGTGAGATATCTAGCCGTCATCTGTCAATGACGTCGCGCATTTAAATGGAACGCAACGATCCTGTACGGGTGTCGTCGCTCTTGGGTGATCTTGGCTGGACTCTTTGATGGTAGTACCACTTGTTTGGAATTGATGTCATAATCAGAATACCACTTTTGATGCGACTTCTAGCCATCGAACCACCTCCGCTTAAGACTGGCCAGCTTGAAGCCTGCCGATGGCTTAAAATCTCAAGAAGTCGTCTACACAATTATAACCTCTCATTTGCACTGAAATCGATCAATCTTGTAGGAGTTAATTCAAGAATCAAAATTCTGCAGTCAAAATTCCCAGGTGCTGGAACGGTCACTTTCACGTTCTGGTATCAAGCTTAGGGAACGGTGGACCTTTATTTCAGCAAATCTCGACATTGTAATACTGATTGTGTTATTGAAAATAATATATATATTTCTGTAGATTATTAATACCAAAATAATTTTTTATGAAGCATTTATGAAGCTTCTACAAAGTAATTTATAATGGGTAAGTGTTGTAATAAATTTTAAATCTGTATTTCTCAAACCAGATTTTTCAAGATTTTTAGATTATTTTAAATGCTCCATGCTACTTAATTTTTCTTCAAAATTCATGAAATTGATAAGGAAGAATTCTGATGCTGTTTACAAAAAAACTGGGTATGCATTTTGCAATTCGACTTCGTTAAGGTAATTAAATTTGATTTATAACTTTTCAAAAGGCAAAATTTTGATGAAAATCGGGATGGAATTCAGAAAAAAATCTCTCAAAAATTAACTATTCAAGGGATTAAATAAATGATACCCAGATTTGTTTGTTATACAATTTAAAGAAATTAAAATGCAAAATCGAGGAAATATCTCAAAAATTAAGTATTTTAAAATTTTGTTTATAAATTTCAAATTTTTAAAAAAATCTTAAAATTATAATGAGATTGGAAATTTCTTTTAAGGTATTCTATTTATTTATAGTGAAATGTGTATATGTACAAAATTTCGTCTCTCTATGATGAAAAGTAAAAAAAGTAAATTTTAATGTCCACCGTTCCCTTAAGCTAATCACCGTTCAATCAAAACTGGATGCTAACATTATGTTACTCTTTCCCCAAAATATATATATGGTAAATATTTATCAATTACACTGGTAGCTATTTTGAGTTATTGTCAAAAACGTATTTGTGACCTTAATTTTGAACACCAGTGTGTGTGTGTATCTATCTATCTATCTATATATATATATATATATATATATATATATATATATATATATATATATATATATATATATATATATATGTGTATATATATATATATGTGTATATGTATATGTATATGTATATGTATATGTATATATGTATATGTATATATATATATATGTATATGTATATATATATATATATATATATATATATATATATATATATATATATATATGCGTGTGCCTGTGCGAGCGTGCGCGTGTGAGTGTGTGTGTGTGTAAGTGTAAGTGTAAGTAATGTAGGTACATCTCGGACATGATTCATGCACTTTTGTAGTTGTGGCGGATAAAACACTCGAGGGTGGGAAACACATTGATTATCCTTTATTAATGTTGAAGTAGAGTGAAGACATTAGACCAGCACACATCGAAGACAATACACGGCACAAAAGGATGATATAAGGTTTGCAGGAGGACCACTAAAGAAACACGTAGTCACTCTCCTTTGACACCGCATTTACACAGTCGCGATAGTGGCGAGTCGAATTACGGGGGGCGAATGTGTAAACGGTGTTCTCGCGGTTTCTCCTCGCCAACCGTGGCGCACGCTCCGGGAGCGGTTTTCTGGAACGAGTCAAAGGGGCGAATGGCGCCAGATGTTAGACGACTGGCTCACGCAAGCACAAATGGCAACAAGAGGCGCGAATGTGAGAACGGTCATTCTCGTCGTTGCAGGAGCGTGACTAATGTCTCGCGAATGTCTTGCAGGTGGCACGATCGCGAATGTGTAAATTATGTTACCCAAGTATTTATTTCACATGATTCCTTATGGTATTTAAAGCTGACATCAAAGGTTGACGAAGGGGCACAAATTGATAACATGACAATAATGCAACCGGACAGCAGCGGAAGAAGGACGATGCCGAGACAAGCGCAAAACAGGGGGGACAAGGGACAGAGGAACGAGAACTTGCGAAAATTCTTTCTATACTAAGCGATTCTTGACTTTTACGCTAAGCGACGCTAGGCGTTTAGAATTCTATAATTGGTTAAAATCGGACACGTGAAGGTATGATTCAAAGTAGCATGACTTTAAATCAGCTTGACTAATCTCTCCACGCGCCTGTTAGTGGGTAGGAGGTTAATATTAACTTTACCGCGTGTGCGGTTAAGGGATAATTTAGCTGGTTATTTAAAGGGATAATTTAGCTGGTTAGGTCGCAATTTGGAATAGGGACTGTGCTTTATTGAAAGGAAAAACGAGTAATTTGGAATACGTGTTAAGTAGTAAAGGTGGTTCTCTTTTGCGCGGAGGGTACGTTCCAATGACTACCGTGCAAAAAAAAAAAGAAAAAAGAAGTCCGTTTAAAAAAAAATACCGTTAACATGCAAAAATTATAGATAGGTTCCGTTACAATTCCGGCAAATACACTTATTTAAAAAATGTTAATTAATGCAATAGTAAACGTGCCCGTTTACTGCTGTTTTTCGGTGGCGAAATATCCCTCTAGTCACTGAAAATATTTAATGGCGATTTATCTACAAGTGTATCTTGGATAAACTGAACATTGTGTGTTTCTTTTGTTTTACCGACTTTGAATGCGTTTTCGGTCATAGGACGTTGTGATTTTGTTTTTCTTAGTTCTTTACAGGATTCTTCCTAACGTGTCATAATCATTTTGAAATCACTTTGGAATGACAAAGCTTGTTCGACATTGTTCTCATTTGTAAGAAAATGATTTCCAAGTTTATTGACTAGTTTGTGGCCTAGAATTGTACTGTAAAGCAGGGCCGCCCAGAGGGGGGGGGGGTGGCAACTGGGGCACTTTGTCCCAGGCCCCCAACTGCCGGAGCGGCCCCAAAAAATTTTTAAAAATTTATTTATTAGATATCCTGCGAAAGAAAATTCTGAAACTTGTACCGTACTTCAAAATTCAAAATAATCTCCTGATAAAAGGGGGCCCCCAAAAAAATTTTTAAAAAATTATTCGATTAATCAGATTTCTTGGGGTCCCCAGCAGAAGTTTCCCCAGGCCCCGTAAAGTCTCTGGGCGGCCCTGCTGTAAAGGTACCACACCTTCATGATCACTACTATAAACTAGCGTGGAATCATCTACATACTCTTAAATATTCTCTGATAATATTGCACTCAATATTTTTTATTCTTTTTAGATTTTAAACCGTGTTAAAGTAAAAAAAATAACAGTGTAAAAAATAATCGGTTCTTTTCCTTGGACCGTGTTATTTCAAAACCATGCAAAAAAAAAAATCCGTGCAAAAAGAGAATTGGGTATGTATAAATTTGAAATTTAATTCTTAATTTAATATGCTTATGTCTGCACCACAGCACATGGCTTTTCTTATTTTTTCATAGCATTATATGCCTACAAAATGGTGCAATATAGAAGCGCCAGGTCTCCTTTAGATACATGTCTTTCTACACCGCAATCTCTGCACCATCTGCTACTTTAAGAGGATTATGTTCTCACACTAATTAGCTTCGTATCACTAAGAAAAATTCTAGTGGTTTTCGATCCAAAAATACATCCAAGTTTGATGATAAGTCAAATTTTTATACATGCCGGTTCTTTTGAAGCTGTTTAGTCTAGTGATTCAGATAAGGCTTTACAGACAATATTTTTATTTGGGAGAGTTTCCTGTGGCAGAAAGATATCAGACTAGCCAAGCCCCTTATAACACGCCAAAAAAAAGTCCCGCATAAATAATTTAAATAACGTGGGAAATGAAAGGCAAGAAATTTCTTCATTATCCGAAAAGTAAAGTGCTGCATCGAAGGAAAAGAAATCGAAAGTGAAAGATTATAGATGTATGTGTGTACGCGCGTTTATACATATATATTTGTATACACAGAGGTATAATTATTATATATATATATATATATATATATATATATATATTTATTTATTTATTTGTTTGTTTGTTTGTTTGTTTGAGTGTGTGCATGCATGCATATGTGCAGAAATACCTGCGGTATTTAAACTGTTAATATTGTTGTGTATATACTCCTATATTCCTCTCATTGCTAAAATTTGTCAAGTTAGTTAGTTTAATGTCTTTCTGAGAAGCACATTAATTTAATCTAAAACTTCAGTTTTACCCATTTTTTGAAATTCTATTATCTCAACGAAATATATGAGAAAATTTTTTACACATTACTGATACCGGAAATCACAGAAAGCTCGATTTTTGCTTGTGTAGTATCTATGAGCAACAATTTTTTTTCTGGTGTGACATGTAAGTATAACTACTCCGCCGCATAAATTTCTGAAAATAATTCATGAGGATTATGGTTTGGACGGGTGTTGGGGTGTAACGGTTTTCTGGAAAGCATCTTTCTGGAAAACAGTCCCAAGTTCAATTCTTGTAGTAACCAAGTTCTTTTTAATTGGAAGATTAAAATGTTTGTTCGTTCGTGGCTGAAATGTCGTCATTATCATTTCCTCTATGAAAAGTTCCATACAACTTAATATCACTTTTCTCTAAGCAGCAACCGCAAAACCAATCAACATTTAAAGAGGATGTGATGGTTTGTTAATATTAATCTCTCCTACATAGGATGCTGAATATAATTATGGATTATGATATAAATAATCGACAGAGAGTTCATTTATAGTTAAACGAGGCACTATCGTTTTAGATGCGTAAAATTTTTATTTTAATACTTTCATTGTTGATAATTACGTCGTTGAATGCATAAGAAGCATTCCAGATATAATTATGATGTTTAGATTGCTATCTAATTTACAACTGCCAATGAATAAACAACTATTACTAAATTAATTTATGCACTCTAATATTCATATTTAATTATTTAATTATTTTTTTTAATGTCATACACTGTTATCACAATATTAATGTTTTCTGTTGTTCACTAGACTTAAAATTTTTTTAGCATTTCTAGATTAATTTTAGTATTTCTGTATCTTTTTTATAGATATGCCAAGCGAAAGAAGTTTTATTGTTCAAATAAGGTTCATCCCCAAACTATAGCTGTTGTTGAAACCAGAGCAAGGTAGGGGTTATTGTATCGCTAAATTTTATATACTTCGGGGTTAATGAAATAAAAGAGAAAATGTGTATAACCTTTGAAATTTTAAAGAGAACTAGAAAGCGAGTACAAAATGTTTATATATATTGCGATTATCTCCAGAATCAGAATCAATCTCAGTTCTTCAAACTTCGAGGTTGCCACTCTCCTAACTGTATCAGTACGAAGATTTCAATTTTGAAAGCCTTTTCCGCACATTCGTTTGAGATCAACGGTTCTGGATGTTGACCTTATTTATTTTTATTTATTTATTTATTCGACAATATTGAATTCTCGTTTTTCCTGCCATGAAATTTGTCCTATATTTCATCGTTCACGATCATTCTTTCCAACGGTTAGTGGCATTGTAATGACCAATAAATAGAACCGTGTTCGAACCCGATCTCATAACTTGAGCCTGGTGCTCTCCCAACTAAGCTGTGCGGTGTCGTGAGTAATTCCCATTTTTTTATAACTTTTTCCTGTCTGTGTTACAATCATCGAGGGTAAACCTTTATGGCTTTTATAAATTGTCTGCTTTATTGAAAGTAACAGAAAGTCAATACTGGTTTAATACGTTTACATAGGCACAATTTATTAATGACGGTAATGTATAACGGTAAAGAAACATTTGTGATATGTAGCGAGAACTGATAAAAATAATTACATCAAAGATATTTTCAGTTAAAATGTGATAGTACAGTTAAAGTAATTTTAGCGTCTTTATTTACTCTTAAATAATCTATAAATGTGTGTTGAAGGCATTTGTTCGTCTTGTTTCAAAGCATATAAGTATTAAGTTAAATACGAAAGATTTTACATTTTCAAATTGAGAAGAATCAAGCAAATATATGCACTACATAAATAGTTAAACTTGAATATTTTTTATCTTAGAAAATAAAGAATTTTAGTCCTTGTGAATCAAAGGGTATTTCTCATAAAACAAGAGTGTTTATTCTGTTATTTATTATTTCTGATAAAACTATTTACTAGACATGAATAGAGTGATCGAAATACTTATTTTCGGTTCATTTTGATAATCGACTTAAGCAAATGAAAGCATGTATTTTAGCCATTATTATGCCGCTGTGTTCAAA
Organism: Dolomedes plantarius; assembly: GCA_907164885.2. Classification (NCBI taxonomy): domain Eukaryota; kingdom Metazoa; phylum Arthropoda; class Arachnida; order Araneae; family Dolomedidae; genus Dolomedes; species Dolomedes plantarius. The sequence continues at coordinate 189,511,777 of OU015494.1, read as the reverse complement.
TATCGATGCTTTATGTGTTACTTACAGAAAACTTGTGGAAAACTCACACGTAATAAACACCTCTTTAATTCCACAATAAATTAAAGAGGATGGCTACATGTTTCAAAATAACTAACAGTTCGTCTACAACACAGTATCGAGGAACCATAGATATAAATTGTTCTTACAGACAATCACGCCTATGGCACCTTATATTCACATCTATGTAAACTTATATTTTCATTTGTATATTCCGCATCATTTGTACATTCTCTATAGGAATCTATTCAAATAATCTTTTTAGTTCTGTCTCATTAGATAACTGTTGAAAATCAGAAAAAATGTCTAAAGCTAAATTAATTAGTTAGTAATTGTTTAAAATTTTCATCAGCAACTAATAGCATAAAAGGAATTTTTTATGCATTAAATTTGTAAAAAAAATTATAGATAGATAGATAGATGGAGAGAGAGAGAGAGACAGACAGAGAGAGAGAGAGATAGATAGAGAGAGAGAGATAGATAGATAGAGAGAGAGAGAGATAGACAGACAGAGAGATAGATAGATAGATAGAGAGATAGATAGATAGATAGATAGATAGATAGAGAGAGAGAGAGAGAGAGAGAGAGAGAGAGAGAGAGAGATATTTATTTATTTATTTTAAACATTTAACTTTTTTATAAATAATTTAAAACACATGTAGAAACAATTTTAAAATCTCCCTATTTATCAATCATCATTCTAGATTTTTTTTTTTAAATTTCAATACAGTGCTATGGGAGTGAGAATCATCGTAACGGATTTTAAGAACGTCGATTTAACGAAAAAGGATCATTCTGGTGTACTTTTCCAGTATCCAGACACCGAAGGAAATATTTCTGATTTTACTGAGCTGGTTGAACAATGCCACAAAGGGGGTGTAAGTATAAATATTTTTTAATGTCTATACTTTACATTTATTTCTTACTGTTACATCGTAACACAAGACCTTAATTACCAGAACGGATAAAAATAATAAATCTTTTACTCTGCAGATATTATGAGATGGTATCAGATCATTACTTAAAGTCAGTAGTCCAGTCGCAATGAATATACACTGAAGTGCCACTGAATTAGGGATACCTACCTAGTAACGAGTTGGGCCTCCTCTGGCCTTGATAACGGCTGCCACACGACGAGGCATAGATTCAACAAGTTTCTGGAAACGTTCCACGGGAATGGCTTGCCAAATATTGGCTAAAGCTGTCCATAATTCAGTAAGGTTCTTTGGCGCTGTGTGATGGCCTTTCACGCCTTGTTCCAAAACATCCCAAAGATGCTCAATAGGATTTAAGTCATGAGCCCTGCGCCACATTCTCAGCCTCCCGTCGGCGTTAAGTAGTCGTAATCGAGACTCATCACTCCATGCTACTCGTTTCCAGTCCTCTACACTCCAGTCTCTGTGCTCTCTTGCCCAGGCAAGACGTGCAGCCCGATGGCGAGTATAGAGCAATGGTACTCTCGTAGGTCGACGGCTCCCGAAACCCATACGGTGAAGCGAGCGTTGCACAGTCCGTTTACTGACTGTACGACTGGCACCGTCATTAAACTGGGTGGTAATTTGAGCTAATGTTTGGCTTCGCTGGCTACGTACAATACGCCTGAGCCGTCTCTCACCACGCACTGTCAAGGCTAATTGTCCTTTGCAGTTTGCCCGATCGCTAGTTTTTTTTTCACCATCCATGTATTCTTGGTATACTCTTGACACTGTCGACCTTGAAAATCCTAGCTGTCTGACGATTTCGGAAATTGAATGGCCCATGCGTCGCGCACCTACGATTTGTCCGCGATCGAAGGCGTCTAAATCAGGCAGTTTACCCATACTGGCAATTCCAACAACTAATTCAGAACAACCACAGTACGCGCTATATATGCAGTTACCACAGCGCCCTCACTTGCGCATACATGGTGCGCAGCGCTACACAATTTGCATAGGCTTTGCTATCCCTCATTCAGTGGCAATTCAGTGTATTAGAATGCGTTTCATGAAGAAAAGTGGGGATTCATTGTACTATAACGTATGATATTATAAGCCCAGTTAAGGCTACTGTTTACTAACCGTATTGGATTCGCTAACCACAACATTAACCTATGAAGAAAATTTGTCCAACGATTGTCGACATGGATTAAAATTTTTTTTAAAATTGTACCCCGTAAATAGAGAAACAAATTTTACACCTTGGGGCATTTTTCGTTTTTTTTTTTAAAAATACAAATAATATTTTAAAATTTGAATTATTCGAGGAAAAAGTCTGGTCTATTGTATTTTAAACGTTCATCAATTCCTTTGGGGGACGGAATTTATAAAATGAATCCTGTTGCAAGGTGCTGAAAAGTTCGGGCTATTTGAAAATACCATTTTTATTTAATTATCAGCATTTACGTAGATATAAATAGTAGACACATTTTTTCCATAGGTTAGCATTGAGGTGAGTGAATCCAATAGGGTTAGTACACAGTATCTTTAAAGTTCAAAGAGAAGTTATGACTACTGATTAACATGCGTGTGTCGGTTAGTTTTTAGATTTTTCGGAGGTTTAAAAATTATAGACCCATCTCGTTTCAAAAGATGGGACAGTTTTGAAATAAATACACGTATATCATTTATAATGATAGGGAAGGCTTCTTTGTAAAATATATTTTAAAAGGAATACATAAAGAATATGTAAGGATACGGGATAGTACATACTAATACTCCAAGTATACTATGTAGAAATATGTTGAAATTAATGCATTATAAATGTTTCTTAATTTGTAGGGGGTCCAACGACTGTCGGGTCAGTTCTTATCCGGACCAGAGGACTAAATTAAATTGCCTCTCAGAACCAATCAAAAATGTGTGACATGATGGAATAAAATTATTTACTTCTCTTATAGAGTATTGTGGATTTTAGAAATTTTTATCGTCCCTATTTTATCTTTACAAAGGCAACTTTTCTTTTTAAAGGCAACCCACGAATCAATTTATTAAATGTTATCACACTTTCACACGAGATGCGTGGGGCTGTTTCATTCATACCCGTGAATTTCTAATTTTACATGCATTGTTAATGGAATAAGGAGGTATGTGTACAAATTGTTGAGAAATACTTAATCGTTATTACCTTGGCTTAAGTAAACAAAGTAAATTTTGAAGATCAATAATCCGAACCAACTCTTAACATCTTAACACATTTAATTACAGAACGAATACAGAATACATATATCGCAGCGTACTCCAGCGCATTCACATTAGGGTTGGCCGAAAAAGCTTTTTTCAACATTTGATGATGGGCAGTGCGAAAAAGGTGCCGTTGATGGTACTAAGTTGGCACAAAAATTTTGAGATATTTAGGACAACTCCTTGATTTGCCGCAAATGACTTAAAGATTTGCTAAAACTCTAATTTTGAAACTCATTAAGACATATTTTTCAAGATATTAAATTTAATTTATTTTTGTTGTATTTACTTGTATAGCCATGTTTAGTGTGCCAAATGCCGAAATAAGCTCTGATTATGTATTATTTAACTGCTATGGGTATTCTAAATTAGCCGATTTTTATAGCCTTTCTCGTATAAGTGGGCAAAAGTAGTAAGTTTTGATTGAATCTCCCGCCGGTTTCTCTCTTTTGTCTTTTTCATGTTCCTTGCTCTTCCTTCTTTTGTTTTTTTCGATGCGTCGATGTGTCATACTTTTGAGTGACGGACCGCAGCACGTCCAGAAGGGGAGGGGGATCCGGGGGTGGTGGTGTTTGTTTACAGTTTCTAGATGAAACCTATGATAGTGCATATACATTGGTGCAGAGTTCTCTGCCTGCAGACCCCCGACTCCTGTCATCACATTAGTCACGGTAATATTGGTCACGGTATTTAGAACCACCCCCATTCCCGCCCCCAAGGTCCCTCGAGTTTCTTTGATCTGGTGTCTCCCCGCCTTTGCTTTGATGCTATGTATCCGAACCGCCAGAGGAGGCGATCCACGCATATACAAAGTACAGAGTGAACATAAATCACTGGATTCCCCAAGGCACATGCAGAGAACTCTGCACCAATGTATATGCACCATGAAGATGCAGGAGAAACGGATCTTGTGGGAAGAAAAATTAAAAGCATATTCTTTGATGGTAGAAAAGATAAAGCTATTTTCATATAAAAAAGGGAGACAATTGGCACTGTCGAGAGAAAGACGAAGAGCATATCACTGTGCCGGATACTGATTCGGAATATTTGGGGCTCTTGACACCTCGTTCCGGTCACGGCGGAGAAATAGCGAAATCATTACATATTTTTTTAAGCTAGTAGAACAAAACAAACTGGATATTTTTGAACTGATAGAAGTCGGATGTGGCGGCACCGCTGTTAATACAAGAGAAAGCAACAGTGGCATTGCCTATCTTGAAGAAAAATTAGGAAGAGAACTGCAACATTTGGTTTGCATATTTTATACGAACGAGATCCAACTTCGACATCTACTGTCTGAACTAGACGGAGGAACTACGAGATCTAAGACTTCTTTCGGCCCAATCGGAGCTAGACAAACGGGGAGCGAAAATCTACGTGTCATTTCGTTCGAACCTATTCCTGTCGTAAAGACATCAGAAATGCAAAAGTCTGATGAAGATTTGGGCACACATCAAAAGTACTTATTTGATAATTGTGTTGTGGTTTCAACTGGACAATGCTCTCGAGGACTTCAAAACAGAAAGCCAGGGCTGATTGTGTAACTGAGATGGATCACAACTGCTTGCAGAATTTTACGCTTGTACGCTAGTACTTCGAATCCTGACGAATCTCTGAAATATCTCGCGCTGTATGTGATACGAGTTTATGCGCCAGTATGGTTTGACGTAAGGAAACGGCCAGGTTGCGCAGACGGACCTAGACATCTGTGGTAGATTATTCAACTCTCAACTTTTCACCCGGGCAGACACTGAATTCAGTGGTTCAAACAAATGGATACTATGCTCATCCCGAGAATTTACTGTTAGCAATGGCAACTGACGATAATCAAGATATCATCGAAAATCGAAAAAAAAAGTTTTTTTCGGCCCACCCTAATGCACATCTATCTGAGATGAAACCATCACGGGACATATTTGTATAAACAATTTTTTATACCCAGATTGGCTCGCTTCAAGCTGGAGGTTGCAATGTTTTTGGTAACAGAATTCGCGCATCAGGGGCATCTAGCACAATAATAGTATAAAGAATTTCTTTTAAACTATTACGGAACACACTAAAAATTGAATCAATATACTCTATTATTTTACTACTTCTTTACAGGTTAACTATAACAAAACATTTTAATGTTTTTCCATTGTGTCTCGGAATTTAATTCGCCAGTTCGCTGTTTGGCAGAATCATGAAATATTTCCGGAAAAGAAAAAAAACCTTAATGTTTCTCTATAAATTACAATAAAAGGAAAGGGGCTCAATCCAATTTTATAAATCGAAAATTGCCTTTTTCGTCAAGAACAGATCAAGACAACACTTACACAATAAGCCAAGGTAGATAATTGGAGTTCAAAGAGGGTTGTAATTCGCCAACAGAGAAACTGTAAAGGGTTGAATTGCTAACACGGGAAAGGTAAGGTAAAGTAAGGTAATGGGTTCAAGGAGTACCTAGTGGGACGGAGCGTGCTTCACTTTAACCTCCAATCGAAAAGAAATGAATTGGAACTGGCCATTTCAAAACTAAATTTATCTGAGCCAAAACATAAATTTTGAGGCTAACGGCAATTCTCAATGGAAATACCGTTGCAGGCGATGTTTCCCCCTTCAGAGCCGGGGGAAACCCATCTTAATTCTATCAGCCTAAACTAACAAGGGAAGCAAAAAAGGGTGGGTACATAGAAGTAAAGAAAAAACAGAAAAAGTAGAATGGGTGCGAGAATACCCAACACAGATATAAATATTAGGGAAAAAATTGTACATGACAGCTTTCCAAGCCCTACTGACATGAAAGATCGAACTCCTGTTAACAAAGGTTTCAGCGGCACGAGTAAAGAATTTTTCAAAATAATCCATTTCAGAAATCCACCTGGGGATGCAAAAGATACGCGCCACAGAAAAACTAAACTTATGGGCAAAATCCAAAGACTGGGAGACTGTAGAGAACTTGCAGATTACCTTTTTTATCACATAACTCTTGTGTTCGGTGAACCAAAATTTCTGAGAACTATATAAAATATGATTTTTTTCAAAAAACTTATAAGGACTTACAAGGGCAACTAGAACTTATAATGTCCTAATTCAAAAATATTTATTTTCTTTTATCCAGGGTGTGGCTGTATGTGCTACAGATTTGTTGGCACTCACTGTTTTAAAATCACCTGGTGAATTTGGTGCTGATGTTGCTGTAGGTACAAGTCAAAGATTTGGAGTCCACCTGAACTACGGAGGACCTCATGCAGGTTTCTTTGCAGTTAAAAGCAAATTCACTCGTATGATACCGGGACGTATGGTTGGAGTTACGAAGTAAGTTCATCCTTTCTAAAAGTTACTTTAACTAAATCAGTTTATATTCACGCGTCACTTAGTCCCCTTTTTATCCCAGTAACCGTGTAACTTCGTTGAAAATAACCTCTTTCATCTTCAGATGTTAATTCGAAAGGATCATGACATGGGTTGGTGGCGTCGATATTAGTTCATCTGTCCGAAAAGCAGAAGGTCCCGACTTCCAAAGAACATTTCATGTGAGTTAAATAGGGTAAAGGTCTTGTTATGCTGGTGAGGGGGGATGTCTTTATCTGGAGTTGGTTACTTACACTTAATTAAAGGAAATTAATGGAAGGTAGTATATTAACATTTTGCGGCACAATTTACGACCTGGTGCCCAAATACTGGGCAGTGAAAGACCTATTATTTCCAACAGGATAATGATCCAAAACATACTACACCTTTTACTCGAGCGAGACTGCTATACAATGTCAGAAAAAGATTAATTATTCCTCCTCAGTCTCTCCCTATTAATGTTATCGAAAACTAATGGCACCTTCTGAAAATTTAAATTTTGAAAGCATTACTTGCATCACATTACTTGCACAAATACACTAGAATCAGTAATTGAAAGCGAATGGACCAAAATATCTAATGAAGCAACTCAGAAATGTAGTTTATGCTATGAAGAACAGACTCTTAGCTATTATTGTTACCGATGGATTGCATACAAAAAGCTGACAATTTGTATAAGCAACTAAAAACCAAGTGTGCAAATACTTTTTGCTCTCCTTAAATGTTGTTACATCTTATTCTGTTATAAGTCAAATATTATTTTCCAGCTTTTTTCTTTAACAAGTTGTTTTTGAGGATTAAAAAACCTGTTTCGTTGTTAAATTTTGTCATTCAATATATTTTCTTCCAAATGTATACAAAAATTTTGAATGTGCAAATAGTTTATGCATCCTCTGAGTTTATTTTACAGTTTTTACCCCTGCTTTAATACATATAGTAAAAACGACCTTGTATTAAAGGCAGCACCTATAAGTTTTGGTCTAAACAATTTCGTTTGTGTATCATCCTAACAATAACAAAATTTAGGTTAATTATTTGTCAATAGTAAAACATTTATTTGAAATTGAAACAAAAATATTTTTGATCATATCATTTCTTATTCACATATATTTATCTCTCTGTTTTCACCATTACCTTTTTTTTATTTTTCAATCGCCATTGAAGATTTTAAACATAAAAAATAACCTTAAGCAATTTTGGTAACGTGATGACACAAACCTTGTATTGTTCACCGTGAAGCAAAACACGCTAAGATCTTTAAGAGCTCTTTCTAGTGGCTATGAAGTGCGTAGAAGATACTTTATCACAACATCGTAACATAAATCGTTGTGTTTCATTGTATGCACAAATACAAATGATATTTTTTCGCTAACGGACATTTCGCAATAAAATGAATTTGTAAGGAGAATTGAATAAAAATTTGTTATCTGTGTTTTAGAATAAACAATTTAAAACAAGGAATTTTTGTGAACTTGGTGAATCAACTATTATACCGGGTTAAAAATTGTTTGTTTTGCTAATTTTTGGAGTGCTACAGTCATCTTTTGCTATTCGAATGCTAATCAGACTATATGAGACAGTGAAAGAATGGATTTCGTCAAAGTTTTCAGTCTTGTCAATCAATACAACTAGGTTTACGAACTGGTTTTTTGTACTGGTGAGATAATTTTCAGTAATGGCAAGCCTGCCACAGACTGAGAAATCACGTGTCGGAAACACGCGTGTCTGATACAAGCTGCATTGAAAAACCACTTATTTTTGTTCAATATTATTCCACCAATCAGACATATCGTATCTGATTGGTGTAAGCACTCAAAAATAACTGGTTTTTCAATTCAGTTTGTGTCAGACATGCGTGTTTTAGACACGCGCTTTCTTAGTCTGCGGCAGGCCAAAGACATATAAAATGTGTTGCATTTTTAACTTCATTATGCTGGAGCATTAACTCACAAATGGTCTTTCTCAATGCAAGATAAAATTATTGTACGTATATTGGAACAGGTGCTAATTTTCTGTAACCACGAATAGGAATATGCACATCTCTTATATACTCATATTCATCCCAATAGCCTCCGGATCAAGTAATCCGCTTGTTTGAAATTTCCCCTAAGGAATGAGCATATTTTTTTAGATTATTTATTTATTTATTACAAATGCCCAGAAGATTGGCTATGACGCCATTAGTTCTCAGATAAAGGGCGAGACTGCTGGCCTTTCATATAAGGGGGTAAAGTATAGTTGGCCAGCATTACCCCCTACAAGCGCATCCCGTAATCAATGGTTCCTAACATTTTGCTGATCAGGAGCCACTTGTGAAAATGTTAGGAACCATTGATCCATACAGAAGTATACGTCTTGACTCGGTTCTAAATTACAGGATGCGCTTGTAGGGGGTAATGCTGGCCACCTATACTTTGCCCCCTTATATGAAAGGCCAGCAGTCTCGCCCTTTATCTGAGAACTAATGGCGTCATAGCCAATCTTCTGAAAATGAACAAACTATTTGTGATAAAAAAATTTAATAAAAAATTATAAACTTAATAAAAAGTTATAAAAAGTTATAACAATAACAAATGTAACGTAAAAGAAAACTTAATATCAAACATAAAAGCCTATGAAAACTTAAAAATGAAAAGATTTTTCAGCTTATATTTGTTTTACTAGCTGTAAAATGGCTGTGACGTTGCGAGTCTGCGTTACAGAAAATATATTAGAAATTTTTAAGCAGAACATGACTTTTTTTTTTTTTTGTACTCAAAACGTCAGAAGCGTCAAAGCGGAAGAAATATAGGAATTTTGAAATTTTGAAAAAAAAAATTGGGAACTAAGTTTTTTTTTTCCTCCCAGTTTTAAAAAAATTGTTTAAATTTACTGTCGTTTGGAAACGATGAAACCGTCCTCTTTTTTTTTTTTCATTCCTCACCCCGTGGACCACCGGTTAGGAACCACCACAATAGATCGAATCACCGAGGTTTGTTATGACAGATGTTTTCCAGATGGTTGGTGTTTATATGCGGCTATCTAAGATAACATTTTTTAAACAAAGGATTTTTTGTGCGTTATTATTTGTATACGTTTGTTTGTAGCTCCGTAACTACACACTTCATGACAGACAGATGTCACACGAAGCGTCAAATTAATCACAAACTAGTGAGCACTTTTTTTCCCAAAAATGCATTTCATGCAAAATTGAAGAATATAACCATCTTTAAAAAAAAAAAAAAAAAAAAAAATGCGGAGGCACTTGTTGTGAAGACATTCGCCTATAATTCACCGCAGTTTTGCTGACCATTTTATTATAGGGGCACCATATAGGTGGACCAACATTACCCCCCTATGAAGAGACGACACGAACGGAGGTATTTTAGTGGCGCATCGCCGTGATTCGATCCGAGTACCCTCAGCGCCGAAAGCCAGCGCGCTGTACCATAAGGCCGCCACGGTTCATAACCATCTAAGCATAAAAACTTAAATCTGGAATGGGACGTTGTTGTTTGTTTCGGGGATCAGAATAGTGAGACAAACGGGATTATAAGTTTTCCAAAGATGGAGAAGGAGTACTCTCTGGCTAGGTTATTAGTGAATGACAACAGTATTTTTCTTTGCCGTTCATTTAAAATCGTTTAATATGAATAAGGGTTAATCAAATGGTTTAAAAGGAATCGATGATGAGATAGCAATCCATAGCCACCTGGTTTTAGAAATAAAGACAAAATAAATACTGTACCTTTCTAAGGTTTTTCCCTAGCCAGACGATGGCCGAATGGCTACCCAATTCGGTACCAAAGTCTGTGGGTTTGAATCCCACTCTTGGCATGGACGTTTGTAGCCGTTCGGAATCGGCTTTAAGCAGTAGGTCCCGGTCTAATTAGCCCTCGTGTAGCAAAAATTGACTGTAGCGCTCCAAACCAAACCAAACATAAGGTTTTCCCTGAGGCCACTCTTATCGTTAAACTGCCTCCATTATGCTTGCCCATATCTAAAATGTGAACACCTTAATGTCAGATATATAAAATTAAAAACCCAGGAAATAGTTTCTACGTTGAATTCTTGATGATATATGTCATGACTACCAAAAATGCAAGCAATAGTGGTAAAACCAATGGTAACTTCCAGTAAAAATAAGTCCATTTTCAACTATCCCGACTGTAACCAATAGTAAGCAAAGCTTGTCTTTTCTCTGCTCTTTACTGGTGTTTTTCTGCTTTTTCAATGCAAAATAATAATGATAATAATAATAATAATAATAATAATAATAATAATAATGGTAGTGTTACAAGTGAAATTCGATTATGTTATACTTAATAACGTTTTTGAATACTAGTTTTTTTTATTTAAACAAATGACATTATTAGGAGAATTAATGATTAATTTTACCACCATCTGCTTGTGCAAAAAGATCCTACGCTTACCCAATTAATTTATTTCCCCTTCATTTAAGTGGGGATGGCCTGCAAATGTGTAGCCAGAGATGAACGTAAAAATTGTTGTTACATTTGACTTCGAATCTCTTGCTTCATTTCATCCCAAAGGGGTAATTTTATATCTAGGCTGTGTACGGGTCATTTGATCACTTCCACCGCATTTCTCGGAAAGCCCATTCAATTACATCCATAATACTGCCATGTTTCAAGTAGGGTCGAGTGGTTCAGAACGTCAAGGTACACTTCAAAATTCATTGTTTTCGGTATAAAAGCCAAAGAAAGCAGTCCCAGTCATTAAAAAATCCTATTTTGATAATGAAGCCTCTGTAGAACTTTAATATCTGGAAAAATCGGTCCGACAAAATCCATTTGCCGAGTTACCATCAGATCCAAACACATCCGCCAGATTGGAAAAGCGAAAAGCGTCACTTATTTACCCCAGGCTATCTTTCTAGTCAGCGTATAACACAGAAGACAGAGTCCAAATAAAACTTCGTATTAGGGTTTGACGGTTTTTCAAACCCGGTTTCAAAAACCGGTTTTTAAAATAAATTTGTCCCATTTGAAAACCGGTTTTTAAATTAAGAAAACCGGTTTTTAAAGAATTCAAATTATTGTGTAAAAATTAATTTTTAACTTATTTGATTTGCTATTCATTCTATGCAACGGGCAGCAGACACATTTTTTCAACGTTGCGAGTTGCGTTGTGCACTGCGCACGTGGAAAAGACGTGCATAACCGACTTATTTTATGTTAGTACATATGTGCAATCCGTCACGAGTCACGACAGGTTCGCTTAATCTTGTAAAGTGAAAACTGGAAACAAAAATATAAAGTTGTTATAGTTATCTGGAAAGATATTGTCTAGAATATTTCCAAATTCTTTTGTGGAAACCGATTCTGATGAAGAGCAAATCGAAGAAACTACTCATCAGAGTAATGCTCAGTAAAAGGAAGTAAAAGAAAGCCATGGAAAAATAAATTCATAAGATTCTTGAAGATCCTGAAGAAAAACTTACAAATCCAAAGACACTGAAAGCTGAATTTTTATTATTTGAGGCAACGAATAAAAGAATCAAAAACTTAGATTTGTTATTTGATGCCCTGAAATCTATAAAACCAAGCTCAGTAGCTAGTGAACGAGTATTTTCAATTTCAGGCAATATTGTGTCCAAAATAAGAACAAGACTTAGCCACCGTTCAGTGGATATTTTATGTTTTTTAAAATCCTATTTTCTTAGGAGAAATTAAAATTAGTGAAATAAATATAAATATTATTTGAAATTTGAAATTTTTGTTTGAGTTTTCATTATTTTGTGTAAGTAATGTGTAATCCTTAATTTTTTTTATATTTTGACTTTGATATTGATTTCGTTTTTTTTGCTACTTTATATAAGTTAAATAAAATATTTTCCCTATTCTATTTTTCTGACGAAAATTCGAAAACCGGCTAAAACCGGTTTTTTGGAAATCTGTAATTTGAAAACCGGTTTTTCAAAAAGTCGGTTTTTGTATAAACCCTACTTCGTATTCCCGAATATATTTTAAATGCATTATATATTAAATTTATATATATTAAAATTAGGGAAATAAATATAAATATTATTTGAAATTTGAAATTTTTGTTTGAGTTTTCATTATTTTGTGTAAGTAATGTGTAATCCTTAATTTTTTTTTTATATTTTGACTTTGATATTGATTTCGTTTTTTTTTTTTTGCTACTTTATATAAGTTAAATAAAATATTTTCCCTATTCTATTTTTTTGACAAAAATTCGAAAACCAGCTAAAACCGGTTTTTTGGAAATCTGTAATTCGAAAACCGGTTTTTCAAAAAGTCGGTTTTTGTATAAACCCTACTTCGTATTCACGGAGATCACATGTAGTTTGTATGTAGCTTCTCTACCAGAAAACTCTAGACTTTAAACTCTCTACGAATTGTTATAGTACTAAATCACCGCAATAATTCAATCTTGAAAAGTAAAAAAGTGGAGAATGAACTCTGATTTTTTTTTTTTTTTGTTTCTTTATCGGGGTCTTCTGTTAAGTTGTATCAGTTTGTGAGGTCTTCTGCCCCCCTAATTATAAGTATTTTGAGGCTCGGCGAAAGGCTTGCAGTCGTTCTGAACATGAAAGTAGGCCCAGATTTCCGCATGGGCAAGTGGGGCACTTGCCCAGGGCCCCCAAAATTATAGGGCCCCCTAATTTAGTATAAAGTTGTACATAATTTTGAGAATTTGTTTTTTGGTTAATATAGTAAAGGGGTGCAGTGGCGGATACAGAAAAAAATCCTGGGTGGAGCACAGTGCACCCACTATAGTGAAAACATGCTTACGTCCATAAGCGTTTCTGGTTAAATTTTTTTTTTTTTTAGGAGGGGGGGGGGGAGGGGAGAGTTGTAATAACTCCAGACTGTGATTTATTTTGAATTTCAAAAGAAAATTTCATGAATTTATTTATTAACATTAAAAAGTAAATTAATTAATTAACACTTCTTATTAATATTCATTATTTTCTTCAAATTTTTGACTTGTCGGTCGAAATTTTTTTTGAATTTCTGGTCCTGATTTAAGGGAGGCCTGGGTGAGTGTCCCACATGTTCATGTGGAAATCTGGCTCTGAGGAGGGGGGGCATGCCCCCCCCCTCTGGATCTGTCCTTGAAGGGGGCCCCCAAAGTCTGCTTTGCCCAGGTCCCCATTGTGTCAAAGTCAGGCCCTGCATGAAAGAGATCTTCAAACTAGTTAGAAAATAAATAAAAAAATTAGTCAATATTTCCCATGCTGTATTATTTTTGTTCCTTTAAGGTGAATCACAGAAAGTAATGATATCACCTTTTTATCTGCAGGGATTCATCTGGAAATCAAGCTTATCGGTTGGCTCTCCAGACAAGAGAACAACATATTCGACGACATAAGGCAACGAGTAACATCTGTACCGCTCAAGTACGACAAAGTTCTTTCTTTTTCTTATCTACCTTTTTATCAATATTTGAAATATATGTTAAAGAGTAGAAGGCTGATATATGTTCGCTTAACCTTTTCCTTACGGGGTGGGATAGCATGTATCCCAAGAATATGGGCCCAACAATGAACATATATATATATATATATATATATATATATATATATTTATTTATTTATTTATTTATTCGTGTGTGTTCGTTCGTTCGTTCATTCATTCATTCATTCATTCATTCATTCATTCATTCTTGGGATACATGCTGTCCCACCCCGTAAGGAAAAGGTTAAGGTGAACTCGAATATTTTTGCATACTTGTTACTTATTTTCCCTACATCTAAACCGTAAATGCAATACAATGGATACGAACAATTTTTGCAATTCAGTGTTTGCCTGAAAGGCTAGTTTTGATGATATTAAACAGGAATCATCACAAGATTTGAATTTTCTAATGCAGATCATTAAAATATTACCTGCACTTTTTACTTACGAAATTATGCAAGAACCCATTTTGAATTTGTATGTAATAATATTTTTTATAATATTTTAATCATTATGCAATTAAGATTTTTTTTGTTCTTCAGGCTCTTTTAGCTAATATTTCTGCTATGTACACAGTTTATCATGGATCTGAAGGATTGAAAAATATTGCTACAAAAGTCAATAATGCAACGAGGTTATTAGCGGAAGGTAAGAGGATAATACTTTTTTGTGTCTTTTAGACATTTGTAAGATTACAAAGGCTTGGAATCTACCACAGCCAAGATGAAGCGAAAATTTCCTAGTTCTTAAGTGATAACAAATATTTTATTGATGTTAAAGGGGTTGAACTACCAACACAAACTGTCTCATAGTACGAACATAAAATACTTAAGTATTACACTGGACTTACGTCCTGCAGCTCCGAAATACTCAGTTGAATCAAACTGATATCCGCTGTTTATCCACATTCATTATCTTTATGGAATTTCTAGCGTACCTATTCATATTTACTGTCAAACTCTGTTTAGTTAATATTTTAATATTAAGGGCTCTAAAATAACCTACCTACTACAAGTTGATCGTTTTAGAGTGCTACAATCATCTCTTGTAGCACAAGGCTAAACTGTTCAGAACTTACTAATGAAAGCCCAAGATCGAGCCCACCGACTCTGGTTTGGAAAACTAGCACCCCAGCTCATCTCCCATCATCCTTCTATAACTCCAAACGAATATTTTTGCAGACTCTAAGGTTATGAGAGTGCGTACTAGAGGTAAAACTTTGCAACAACACTATTTACTTCCAGATACTTTTTCATCAGTAACTTTTTATGAGGTAACTTTTGAAAACATTTTTTTTTATTCGTTTTTTTTTTATTTCTGGTTTGACAGAAAATTTGGATATCAACATTTTGATTATGATCACAATTACGACTGTTTAAGTTCGTCATTTCGGGTCCGACTGAGTTCGAGATTGAGTAAAATTTTTGACGATTGAGTAAAATTTAATTCCCGATCGAGATAAACCCATTTCAACAAAACACTGTTCTGAACACTGTACTGCAGGGGTGTCAAACTCGTGGCCCGCGGGACACATGCGGCCCGCGACGAACATTTTGCGGCCCGGCCAATATATTGGCACACAATAATATATAATAAAATAACCGACGCAGAATTATAATTAGATAGGAAGAATTCGCTAAGTGCTTTTTTAATTATGCTCTTTTTTGCTATTATTAAACAAAATGCATATATTTATGTTGAATATACTGTAATTAGGTAAGTAAACCTACGTTTCTATTAATATTGATTTTTTTTGCTGCCCACCTATAGTTAAACCTTGTTTGTTTGGCCCAAGGTAGCCTTTGAGTTTGACACCTCTGCTGTACTGAGTTGAATATCATTGTCGAGTTGCCTTGTACGACTTTGATCTGTCTGCCAACGCGCATCATCGCATCTCAGATCACAGACAGTCGACTATTCAACAGCGAAAGATTGTCACATGATTCAATGAATCCGTAGCTATATACACTCTTAGACAAAAAACAAAAAAAACTAAAAAACGACGCCTCAAGAAGGGATAATGCAAATTGGACACAAATCGATATGCATACAGGTTTCGACGGAAAATGTAAAATTTTAAAGTTTGGCGGCCAATGAATGAACATGTGACGTTGCAGTGCATCTTAACTGCGCAACTGGCAGGATATTAAAGAGGAGAAATTTCGATTCCAGGTCATAAATTCTTTGCGAATTTCATTCCGTGTACTCAGTTAGACAATAACTATGTCTCGCATACTGGTGCGCGAACAATATGCGCAGATGTCAGCATTTTAGAGAGGACGTGTAGTAGGCTCAAGAAGCCCACTACACGGACGTGGACGTGGACGTAGAAGAGGACGTGGTCTCAAAGAAGCCGGTTGGTCTAATCGGCGAATCGCTCGACATTCGGATAGGAGCGATGCCACTATTAGACGATATTGGCAGGAATAGGTGAACCATGGCTGAAAACAGCGTCAAGAATAAAGGGGTCGGCCTATAGAAACGACAGAACGTGAGGATCGAGCAATTGCCAGAGCGGCAAAGACCATTCATAGGCGGCTCAGATAAAGGGGGCTGAGCCGTGAGGTCACGGCTGAGCTCCCGGCACCCCTTGCACCAACTACAATTGACATCTGTGCATCGAACCGCCCGTTTCCAGGGGTGTCGGGCACATTCGACCTGTAATGTCACTGACTGGAGTAGAATTGTCTTCAGTGATGAGTCCCGCTTCGAATTGGGCCCCGATGACCAGCGAATACGTGTCTGGAGACGTACCGGACACTGGTGAAACCATCCAACCAGGAGTGATGGTCTGGGGTGTCATTTCATTTCATAGCAGGACCCCTTTGGTTTTCATCCGCGGCACCCTTACAGCACAGCGGTGTGTCGACGATATTCTATGTCCTGTTGTGTTGCCCTTCATATCACGCCATCCTAGGCTTACATTTCAGCAAGATAATACCCACCCGCACACTGAGAGAGTTTCTACTGCTTGTCATCGTGCTTGCCCAACGCTACCTTGGCCAGCAAGGTCGCCGGATCTCTCCCCCATTGAGCACGTTTGGAGCATTATGGGCAGGGTCCTCCAACCAGCTCGACCAATTGGACAGTTAATTTTGTACGATATCCCGCAGGAGGACATCCACCACCTCTATCAATCAATGCCATGCCGAATAACTGCTTGCATAAGGGCCAGAGGTAGACCAACACGTTATTGACTTTTTCCCTTTGTGAAGCTCTTTCTCTTGAATAAATCATTAATAAATCATTCAATTTTTCTCAAATTGTAATCATTTTTTTTCTGTACATGTACATCACATCTACCAATTTTCATCCCGTTCGGATAACTCCTTCTTCATGCGTCTTTTTTTCTTTTTTTTGTCTAAGAGTGTATTGTGTTACATTCGGAATGATATGTTTTGTATGTAATACTAAGAAACTCCGAAAAGTTTAATAGTTCTGTAATAGGCCTTTATGTATTGACGTGGTCGTGAAATAACCCATCTTCACTATACCTAGCAAAGGTAGCGGAATACCAGCATTGATGTGTAGACACTCCAGTCGAGTCAAATAGGGGAACTCACATTGTTTCGCAGCTGTCGTGTATAATTCGTAATCGATCTATGCTGATCACTAAGCACGAAAAATGTTTAATTCTTTCTAAGGGACAAAAATAAAACTAAATGGTTAGAACTCAGTCTTTCGCTTAAATTTGTTTTTATGTTAGGACTGTTCTCAGTTTAGTTTTAATGTTAATTAAATTTTGTGTGTTTCAGGTGTACAAGCGGGAGGACACAAGTTAGTGCATGAAAAATATTTTGATACGATCAAAATTATGCCACAGTCAAGCGTCGGGAACATTAGAAAAAGAGCTGAAGAAAAGAAAATTAATTTAAGATATTTTGATGACGACACGGTAAGAAATTTTTGTTTTATTTTCCTAGAAATTCATTCTCCATCATATACAAAGAATTTAACGGTATTGGGATTTTCCAATATCAGGGGAAATATTTCAGTTCATTTGCTCTTTCTATCAAAGCATTTTATCAACACTCTGGGAATGAAACGGATTTCTAAAGTTTTTTTTAATTAAAAAATGCACATAAAATTCCCGTGTACCACAAAGTTTCACACGGGACTTACAGAGGTAAGTATAAAACACTAAGAAAACAGAAGAAACAGACAAAACAAAACAAATAAAAAGAAACTAAGAAGAATTACGAATATTTACAATAAATTTACAAAATAAGCCGAAAGCACACTTCCCAGAAACGAGCAGAAAGAAATTGGGAGGCCAGTTAATATTTAAGTCCTTAAGAGCCAATTTAAAAATATTTCTCTCCCTGCGGTACTTCGAACACAAAAACAGAACATGTTCAGCATTTTCCTCGCCACCAACGCTGCAGTCACAGGGGGTCGTCGAACACAATTTGAATCTACTCAAATAGCTCTTAAAATTTCCATGTCCTGTGAGGAACTGAGTCAATTTGTAGTTAGCAAAGAAGTGATGGCATTAGAGTCTCATTCTAATGAACGGGAAAAATTTCTTGGTTAAACTACCATTATTTGAGCTGACGTATTCTTGGTTCCATGACTCCACCATACTCTCAAACATGACCTTCTTAAAAAAAGATTTGGGAATATTGACACTAATGATAGTTTCACGCTTTGTGACAGACTTGGCAAGGAAGTCGGCTCGGTCGTTACCAAAGATACCTGTATGTCCACGAACAAAAGCAAAGAAAACAGAGACGGTTTTATTTTCAAGGGTTTTTTAGTTGCCTTTGAATTTCGACGATAATGCTATTGGCAGAAGAAATATATTTTAAGGTCTCCAAGGATGAAAGTGAATCGGTTAAAATGAGATAATCTTTGTCAGCACTATCTCGATCCATGATCCATTTAATGGCAAAGTTTAAACATAATAGTTCAGCTATAAAAACAGTGCATTCATCTCAAATTCTAAATTGAAAATGCTCGAATTCACTGCCATTCTTGAAGGCAACAAAAGCGAAACCAACCTTGCCATAAATTTTACTGCCATCAGTATAGAAAGTAACAGGGAAATCACCTGCAGTTTTGTTGCAATAATTAATAACATTGATAGCCTTTCTCTCCGAGGGATGAGGAAGATCATATGGAGGTAAAACATAATCGTAACCAAAAGTAGAAGAAGTAGAGAAACTTTCTCTAAAGGCAGTATTATGAAGAATGGCAGTGTCGATCGGAGGAAAACCAGAAATTGCATAAACAGATTCATAGCTTAAGGTGCGATATCCACATATGACTCGCAATGCGTCGGAGATATTTACAATTAATCTTCTTCTTGGGTGCCATACCCCAAGCTCTAGAGCCGTGCAAAATAAAAGGTTCAATGCCTTGCTTATAAATGAGCGAATGGACATCAAACCTGATGCCGTACGTATTACGTGCAATGCGACATAAACCACGTTGCAATTTGTCACACTTCTCTGAAATGTAAGATAGGTGTTTTTTTTTCTAAAGTATTTAACGAACTGATACAATTTATGTTTTTTATTTTGTTTTACAAAATCAGAAATGATTTTTAATGCATGTTTTATGTGGAACATAAGTTTAAATAAATATTTCTTACCCTCAACTCACTTCTTATCCACCAATTTACGTATTAAAACGTGTTACTCACCCAGCTTTATCGAGGTCTTGATTCCTTTCTCTAAGTTTTACTAATGAGAAGGATATTTAGCTTTACAATACAACTTCAGCCAATTTTTTTTTAACTTGGAGATCTCAGCTCCTTTTCTCTTTAAAAATTGCTCCAGCTCTTTAAAAATTGTCGGGTACTCTTTTGCTTCCTTTTAATTTATTTCATCAGAGTTTTTGAGTGGCCCGCTCACTTATTCCGATACCTGATTAGCATACCTTCTGAGTCTTAGGCTAATATATGGGTATGACGTTACGAAAAATATTTTTAAACATTGACGATTATAGAAAAGGAAC
Organism: Dolomedes plantarius; assembly: GCA_907164885.2. Classification (NCBI taxonomy): domain Eukaryota; kingdom Metazoa; phylum Arthropoda; class Arachnida; order Araneae; family Dolomedidae; genus Dolomedes; species Dolomedes plantarius. The sequence continues at coordinate 189,491,886 of OU015494.1, read as the reverse complement.
GGGTTAGAAACAAAAAAATATATTTGTTCCACATCCGAATAGCACATAAACATAAAGGCATCTATCTTGACAAAAAGCATTTTAGCACAATACTTTATCCTCTATGAAGAATTTTGCAAAAAGTGTTTAGTTTATTGTTTTGGTTTATATAAAAAATTTTCAGTTATCGATTCAAAAAATTCCGATTAAATCTATTTTGTATTAAAGCGTATTCGCCCTATATTTAGTGCATGGTGTTAATTTCATTTCAGATAGGCGTGTCTTTGGATGAAACTATTGAACAGCAAGATCTTGATGATTTAATATGGATCTTTGAATGCCCACTGACAGTAGTAAGTAAAAGAAGAAAAAAAGCTGACAAGCCCTCTCTAAAAAATAATTAGAAATATAAGCTTCACAACCATCTTCAAGGGAAAAAATTGTTTTCAAATATTGTTTCTTATAGTGTTTAACATAAAACTTGTTTGCGTACTTATACTGTTTGAAACAAAACGCATTTAATATTCTTCAATTAAACCAAAAACGTAATTACTAAGATAATACATATAGTACACGATCTATTAATTTTTTATATTTCTATATAAATAAAAAAGGCTAATATAGGTTCCTTTTATAATTAGACTCCCACGTGATCCAAATTTAAGCCGCATAGAAGAAGGATATCAAAATCTTTGAAAGTTGCGTTTTGATCAGTTTTAAGGCCATATTTCAGATATACTTGTTTTTTTCTCATAGGATATTCTCAGATAGATTTGGTACTTGCCTGTTAAATAAATCATATTACCGGAATATGTTATAGGATTTGTTAATCCACAACATTCAAAGGTATTAATCAGTTAACTTATACCAAGTTTCATGGAAAAAATTTCTCCCACACTGCATCGACTCTACTATGGCAATACTTTTTTTTTTTTAATTTATTAAAGAAAAGCGTGATAAGCCCATGTTTCTAAACCACTTAGTTGCTGTGTTTATGTAATTCTTTGTGCGAATGGCTTTTGGGGCTGTCTCAAGGGGGGTATAAACAGGGCCCGACTTTGACCCAATGGGGCCCTGGGCAAAGCAGTCTTCGGGGGCCCCCTCCAAGGATAGATTCAGAAGGCACTCACCCACCGGAAATTCAAAAAATTTTTGACCAACAAGTCAAAAATTTTAAAATTAATAATAATAATAATAATAAGTGTTGATTTATTAATTTACTTTTAATGTTAATAAATAAATTCATGAAATTTTCTTTTGAAATTCAAAATAGATCACAGTCTAAAGTTATAACACACCCCAAAAAATTATTAAACCAGAAACGCTTATGGATATAAGTATGCTTTCACTATAGGGGGTGCACTGTACCCCAGGATTTTTTTCTGTATCCTGCCACAGCCCCCATTTACTGTATTAACCCAAAACAAAATTTTCAAAAATATGTACAACTTAATACTAAATTAGGGGACCTCCAAAATTTTGGGGGCCCTGGGCAACTGCCCCACTTGCCCATGCGGAAATCTGGGCCTGGGTATAAAGTCAAATCAACATATTGACAGATCCGAAAACCTGAACCGACTTAGGATTACGCATTTACGAAACTTCCCCGCTGCTGTGCAAAATGTAATCTTATAGATATAGAGTAGCCTTTTGCTCCTTAGAATAACCTTTTAGTATTTTTCCATGCTCTTATAGAGTAAGCATTGAAAAGTGCCTCTGATAAAGTACCTCTGCCCCAGATGCTAATACATTTTTCGCTATAGTGTAAATAAATATTAAACCACAATACCAAATTTTCTTTTATTGCGACGTTTTATTATTGCTAAAAATTTCTTCTATTGTCCCAAAACGTATGAACACCAAATCAAACAGTGTTTCGGCCGCATGTTTTTCCGCTGCAGGGTTCGAAATAATGATTCTTTAAACTAGATGACCTGGTTATGCATTTATTTATCAAATCACGCTTGGCGGTAGCTGTCACTTGCGCACTGTGATGTTAATAAAGATGAAAAATTGTATTTTTGCAAGACATATAAAGAAGGCTTTTATTTAGAATAGTTAAAATACATACAAAAACGAGTTTCTTTAGTTATTAATTTAAGAATTCGGACATTTTCTATCTCTCATATCATTCTGAACATCAGATATAATCTATATATATAAAACAGTTCAGTAACTGACTGACTGACTGACAGACACACAGACAACACACAGACCAAACCGCTGGACCTAACGGTCTGAAATTTTGCATGGCGATTTTTCTTATAGTGTAGGGGTGCACTAAGAAAGATTTTTGAAAAATTCTTCTTAGATTTTTCAAAATTACATTTTTAAGCTTTTTTAGTAACTTTTTTAAGTTTGCATTTAAAATAATAATTTGAGGATTATAAAATTTATGTCACGAGAAAGATCATAAAAATTCCTTTAAAATGAAATCTTTTTCGAATTTTTACTTCTATTTTCTGATTTTTGGTGAATTTTTAAAGATTAATTTTTAGAATTTAATTTATTAAATGCTGATCGCGTGATTTCGTTTTCTGGTACTTTAAATTAATTTATCGTCACGTGTATAACAATGAAATAGACAAAAAAATAATTTTTTCTTTCTAATGCGGCAGAGGATTGTAAATTATCCAAAAAAATATTAAAATACAGTAAAAGATATGTTCCTCAAACTGTACTATATTAACTGTACTATTTTCTTTAGTATGTTCTATTAGATTTAATTTGAATATTTTCTTCTACATTATTTTGTCTATAAAAATATTCGTTAGGATTTTTTTATAAATATGTTTTTTCGTTTTTTTACATCAATTGCATACATTGATCGTTGTATTTATTATAAATACATTTATACATATTTTTGGCATTAATTGCATACATTGGCCGTTGAATTTAATTTGAATGTATACTCCATAGCGAAGTACGGGTTTTCAGTTAGTTAAACATATAACATCAAATGATTGTCCTCTAAGAATATTTTTAGACAAACGCTACCTATTCTCTTTTACAATGGATCTTGTTTTAATAAAACAGAAAATGTGTGAATACCATATACATGGGATTTTTTGTTCAATGTTATACTATGAATATGCTATTTGAAATTCTATTAATACTTGATTCTTTTCTCTAGGAAGAACTGGCCAAAAATATCTCAAATGTGTCAAACAGCGTGATGGCTGAAGGATCGCCATTCAGACGCCAATTGCCCATCCTTACTCATCCAATATTTAACAAGTATTTATTAAAATTTGTGATAATTATTTGATGAGAGTTTCGATCTCATTTTATTTCAATCTCATTTTACTTTGTTTTATGTATTTTATGTCAGACATGAACCAGTGTAATGTGAGTTAATTTTTCAGATACCAATCGGAAGCAAGTTTAGTCAGATATATGAAAACTCTCGAAAACAAAGATATTTCATTGGTTCATTCCATGATACCTCTGGTTTGTAAATTCCTTATTATAAGTTGCTAACAAAATATTGCTGGAGTTATCGTTCAATAACTTGATTTTAACATTAAGAGGCTCGTTGTAAAGGAACTAGTTGGCTTTATTGTGTAATGATAAAACAAATCTGTCGGGAAAATAGAGGGTTCCATTTTAATTCCCGTACGGCAAGTTGTGTTTGAAGTTCACAGGAAATCAATAAATGGAAGCAAGTGTGACGGAGGGTCCGTTATAACCAGAAAAGTAATCTTCTTCATCAAATATGATTTTCTAACGGATTTTTTATTTTTTTCGCACTGAAAATAAGAAGTATAAAGCATTTTCGAGTAAAAAAAAAATCAAGGGAAATCATATTTTAGATATACACAAGAGTAATTTTCTATTTATTTTAAGTAAAAAATGTATGCGATATGATTTAAACGTGCGCGTTAAATTTTAAATGTAGAAGCAGTGCAAAATCAGCAGTGTCTAGTCACTCGAGATTTTGAATCGAAATAAATAAGTAATAGGAAATAGTACTGATAAAAAATCTGAAAATTTATTAAAAACCACAGTCTTTTAAATTTTGTTTGCATTGTTTAAAAAAGTACAGGATCCTATGTAAGGTATACACAAGATTCGATTCACAAGAATCGAACTTTTGAGTGAATTAAAGAAGCTGCTTTAGATATGCTAATTTCGGCATACGCGCTTAGTATAAATACCACGCAGCGTCATTAATGAAAAGGGGAGGTTGTTAAGGTTGAAAAAGGTGTTATCCTGCGCTAGTGCATAGCGGGCCAGAAGTTTACATGGCAGTACTGCTGGTTTGACTTACTGTTCGTGAGTATAAAAATATATTGTTCTTGAAAGCTGTGTTTATACATTCCGTACAAGTAGTACGCATGCTTATTGCTGTAAAGCCAATTATATGTGCAACGAATTCAATAAACATTGTTTCATGTATAAACTGTGTGTGGTTCAAATTCAAATAGAGAGCCACTTCAAATTATATACACCCAGGTCTGGGTAGAAGTGAGCATAGAATCTCTATACCTATACACTGGATGAGTGACACATGTACTTGTAATGTAAAAGATTACGACTCTAGTGCTAACAGAAAAAATGTTTGGTAGCTGCAAATTGTGTAGCTATAGTTCTAAAGTTATATAGTTATTAAAAACAGTCTTTTTACTTTATCTCTTGTTTAAACAACACTTGGATTTAAAAAAATAGATTTTTCTTATCTTGTGGGTTATATTTATGTCAGTTAGCACTTGTTAAAGGATATTAATGTTTAAAAGTTAAATAATTTCATGACGTCATTTTGCAGAGAACAGATCTTTTCTCTTCTAAAATATACCCTTCCTTGAAAAAATATTAAATTTTGAAAAACTTTTACTTTTCAATTTTTTTTTCAATTTTTTCAATTTATTTTTTGGTTGTTTTTTTTTTCTCTTAAAAATAATTTTGTGCACCCGTCTTGATAAGTAAGTTATTATCTTTAACCTCCATTAAATACACACCTTGTCGCAAAATGGGTCCTTGAACGAGTTTTAAACAGACAATAAATAAACAATTTTTATTTGCAACCTAAACTTACTCAGCAGCAACGTTACTCTTCATTGGAAACACTGTTTTCGTAACCATATTAAATTACCGAAGTATAAGATTTTGTGAGCATAATACTATAAGAATGTACAATTGATTATTTCATAAAGATTGCCATCGCATGTAATTAAATCTGTAAATATGCTAAGAATCAGCATTAAATCATTTTGGAATCATTGTTTATTCCTTTGAAACTGCATATATGTTTCATGTTAAAATGGTAATGTTATAATTACATGTATCTATTTTTCCATTGAACGTAAAATTCTGAAAAAAAAAATTTTTTTAAATTTCAATTAATCTAAATTTATTGATTTTATTTATTTATTTATTTGGGGAAGAGTCATAGGGGAAAGGGGATTCTAGGATTATATCTTTAGGTGACTTACTGAGAATTCTAACTTTTATGCATATTTTTGCATTACAGTCGACGCTCCAAGCTACCGTTCCAATACAACGGCCGGGACAAAAAGTCTATTGGAATCCCCTTTAATTTTATATTATTTTTAAATTTTCGATACAGCGACCACTCGCTATAACATCCTTTTCCTTTGGAACGCAAGGGGTCGTTATAACGAGCGTCGACTTTTTTATATTTTATTAATTTTTTTTTTTTACTTTATAATGCAAAGATTCTCATCTCAGCGATTATAATTTGCCGTTGAAGGTTCAAAACAAACAGTAATTATGATAGTAATAATGATTAACCCCATCCTTCTGAACTTCACTTTCAATCAGGATACATTAGGCTGTTCTTAATTTATAAATAGCATGGATGTGTCAAAGTTAATAATTCTAATTGGTTTTTCTTTTACTACCAATACAGGGTTCCTGTACGATGAAATTGAACAGCACGACAGAAATGATGGTAAGTCAAATTATTTCTCTTAAATTTTTTAAAATATTGTTTGATTAAAATTTCAAACTCATAAGCCAATTATGAATACTGAAGGATATAAATTTTTATTCGACTGAATATTCATAGCAGTTTTAACATTTTGAAAATTCTATATTAAAGATAGCTTTGGGAATAAATTCCTTAAACCAATAAATCTGATTTCGAATAGCAGTTATGGACAAAATAATAGTAACATATTTTGTTGGTATTTTGATTTATTTAGGTCTTTTCTAATATACCGGAGCAGTTTTTGCGAGGGCTATAGTTTCTTGAATTATTTTGCTTGTGTTGAGTTTACCTATTGGTAAACTTAACCGATTGAGTTTACCTATTAACTTCTAGTATTGGTTATTTTATTTGGAGTGCGGTGTAGAGTCTGCTTTATTCAGAGAGAAAGAAATCGCACAGCTTCGTTAGTCAGCTAGGTTCTTCGTAGGTCGTCAGATTTACCATAGTGGGTCTGAGACACAATTCCTCAACATACATCTTCCTGTAAATCAATCCCTATTTCCTAAATAATTCAGCGTTTTCACATGGCCCGTGGGTTGTACGATTGGACATCTGCTAGGTATCAAGGATTGAGGAATTTACTAACAGTGAAGCACTTTCCATTGCATTTACTATTGATGTTTATAAGATGATAACGACTCTATATACAAAGTGAAAAAAAAACAAGCTAGTAAGAAATGGTAAGAAATGGAATTTTTAAGTACATAAAGTGCATTTCACTCTAAAAAGAATTTAAATTACATGAAAAGTTATGAGCAAAATTTGTTATTAACTTTATTTTTTCTTATAAATTATAAGGGTTTCCCTAATGAAAGTGAGACTTTTGGTTTATTTCTGTAATGGTTTCTTGTTAGGAGTATTTCAACATACAGGAAGTAATAGTCATACATGAAGCTATATAACCGCTTCAAATTTGTCGGTTCAAGACCTTGCTTTGTCGGTTCAAGAAGTGCCCCAACGCTCCACTAGAATTTGGATACCCTGAGCAAAGAACGGCCGTGGTCGTCTACAGAGCTAGTCTTGAACGTCGTCTAGAACCTCTGTATGGTTAGCAAACCGGCAGCTCTTGAAAGCCTTTTTCAGTGGGCCGATGATGGGGGTAGTCGCAGGGCGATAGGTCGGAACTATAGAAGAGATGAGTGAGGACCTGCAAATCTTGCCCACGTAACAATCGATTCCATGGTGATGATCAAGTGTGCTTCAGTAGGTCTGCCCCGTGGCCACACGTCCCTTACAAAATTCACCAAACTAAGGCCATCTGCACACGGAGCAACTGAAAAGAAACTGATAACTGACTCCAGTCACAAACTAGTCCGTGATGAGTCATAACCTGTGTAATTGAATGGAGCCACGCACACGGCGCAACTGGTTACAAACTCGTCGGACGAGTTTGTACAAACTTGTCGGACGAGTAATTTAATTGTAGTTACGACTCATCACGGACTAGTTTGTGACTGGAGTCAGTTATCAGTTTCTTTGGAGTTGCTCCGTGTGCAGACGGCCTAAAATTCACTAAATCTGACCTCTGTGCACTGGGACAGATACTTATTCCCATACACATCTTTCATACCACGATACATTTCGACTTCACTAACAACTACTGCCGTCCAAATTTGATTAACCACTCACTGGATAAGTTTGGACGAATCCGTGTCATGACCGTACGTAGTCACCTTGCTTAAACACGTTCAAACAGCACGCTGACACCTTCCGACGATAGCACTTTAGTTTCATAACATACAACGTCACATACTGGCGCAAACACAAAGCTCTGAGTATTTAATAAGAAAAGTTTCACTTCCATTTGAGCCACCCTTATACATTTAATATTAAAGTTTGTCTTCGTAAATTTGTTAACTGTTAACTGAACAACTTAAAGTTTAAAACTTTAACAAAGGCGAATTTTAAAATTATCCTCGAAGAGAAATTTTCTAATATATTGTAGCTTGAACAGAAAATATGAAATGTTAAAAAATGTCTTTTGAAGTGTCAGCAAAATGTTTTCTACTAACTTAATTTTTTAAACTAGTAAAATAAAATTTTATAGAAGTGTGTACCGATTTCTTAGTGTGATTACATTTGATTTCATAAGTATTCATTATATTATTTTAAAAATTTGGAGTTAGCCTAAACATGGATTATAATAGTTCAATTCAGTTGATTACCTCATTAAGTACAGGAGACTAGATCATTTTGCATCGAAAAATTGAATCCTTTGGACAAAAAAGAATGCATGATTTAGAAATTTTTTTTATCTTCAACTTATTTGTCATCCATAAATGCATTAGAGTACCAGCTTCTTAAAACATCTAACATAAGAATTGTACAAGGTTTGATTCTAACATTATCGTAACTGAAATCAAAGGCTGGTAATTTAATTGCAAATTATGTAACTCTGGGTATTAAACTCCGGTGTTTGCGTCCAATTTTGGGGCAAAATGATTAACTTATACACTGACAAAAGAAACCAAAAAAACCCCCAGAAAGTTCAGTTCTATATGCATGGCTACAACAGCGATTAAGAACAATAATGTGCTGCAGGTGTTATTAGCTTGTTTCTTTATTTTACATATAAACATAGGAAAAAATAAACAAAGAAATAAAACACGTGTATCAGACTGGATAAAAGAAACTAAAAGGTGTATGGTTTCATTTTGAAACTGTATTTAATAACGGAAATTCCCTCAGCGCTGGGTTCTCGGAAAATTTCTTCTTAGAAAATACATTTAAATGCATCTGTCTATCAAAGTAAAAATTTAACCCTATCTAGCGTACGAGAAATATGCAGGTTTGAATCAATAGCTCTCCACCTCACAGCATGCTGCCATTCTGTATATTATAGGAGATATCACAAAATACAATTTAAGAATAATAGTTTTTCAGTTATAATTTTTATAGATTTCTTGTATTACATATAACTGTTTACTTACTCCCAAAACTTAATTCTATTTTCCTATCGAAACATGTACTTTTATGTATTTCAGCCCTGTTCATGGCCTCAGCTTGCTAATATACATCCATTTGTTCCCTTGGAGCAAGCACAGGGTTATCAACAACTCTTTATGGAGCTTGAGAAGGACCTTTGCGAAATAACAGGTTATGATAAAATCTCATTTCAGCCAAACAGGTAGAGTATTTCTAAATAAATCTCATTTGCTTAGTAATTAATTCTCCTTGCGAACAGATGGAAAATCTCACTTCGAAATGCAAATTCGGATAAATTTATAATTAGGTCTCTAAAAATTTCTTAAAAATGATACTTATACAGTTTTTTAGTCTGATTAACATTTGGAGATTAATATATCGAAAAGAAGGTGCAATTTTTAAATTTCCGGTATGAGCGTAAAAACTGTACCTCAGTGAAAAATTCCTAAGCTAACTTCTATCAAATATTTGTTAGTTACTTTTATTATATAAAAATTTTCTAGTCTCCCGTTATGTCCAGCTCGAAGAATATATGAATAACACTCTTCATTACAGTCAATCAAAATCTCATTTACACTATATTACTTTACGCCTCAACATTAGTTGAGGCGCATATATTATTTGGACAAGATAAGATGGTTTTCTTGCAGGCCTTCAAATGTGCCAAAATGTTTATTTCGAGTTGATGTATCGAGTTGATGACATTATATTCAGCGCAACAAAAGATTTATTCAGCGTCAAACAAAACATTTATTATATCTGGAACTCCACCGTCATGTTCATAAATTAAGCATGTTATCCAATTTACGACAGTTTAATAAAAAGCTGTGTTTCATTGACGATAGTGGTGATTACCGTAAAAGTCCTTTAAAAAACGGTGTGTAAAGTACTTAAATAAGGGCAGTCTTTGGTGAGGAGCGAACGGAGAATAAAATAGAACGCGTTCAAATGAAAGTCTCCATTTTTTAATAGCGCTATTCATTCGCAAAAAAAAAACCTAAAATTACATACTGAATAAATATTATGTTTTCGTTTTTTGGGGGTAATGTTATTTTAAAGCAGAACATTTCTTTTGTGTCATGAAAAGGATGGATTCTTATTATTTATTTCGGATTTTTTTTTTTTTAGATCAAAACCTTTTGTTGTGTAACTGAAAGCAACTTGGTGAAAAAATGACGACCATATGCTTAAAAATGCACGCATTTCGTTCATTTTACAAAATGAAGGAAATGCGTTTGATAAAGTCTAAAATCATATGGCTAATCATGGAAGAATCTTATTGATTCTTCTATCAATAAGATTCAGTCTCATTCATTCAAAAGATTTTTTTTTTCTTACATGCTAAGATCCGAGGTCCGCATTAGAATCTATATTTTGACCCTATATTAAGGAAGTTTTAATTCCATGATAAGCATATCTCAAAAGAAAATATATTCAACGACAATGTCTTTCTTCAAATGGTATTTTATAATCTTTTATTCACTCAAAGGTTGTATTACTTGGGGCCTCGTAATGAAGTTAAAAATAAGATGCACGACCAGTGCTGAATACGATAGGGACCTTTATTTTTTAAACTGTAAAAAAAAAAGAAAAAAATTCGGGTCAACTAATAACTAGCGCATGAATGAAATATGGTCATTGATTGTATTCAAGTATCGTTGGAGAAAAAATTCATGGAATACGATTTACTTTGGATTGCTTTTATTTTAGCGTAGTAAACGCAATTTAACAAATATTCGCATTTTAATGTAGAGCGAAGCGATGCGACTCCTGTTAAGCTCTCGTCAATTGGGCCCCACAAGAGTAGGAGGCCGACTTTTTGCCCATTGCCACCAGAATTTTGATCGAACACCCCCAGTAGCGATATCTGGTGGGCTCGTACCATCTTCTCGCCCCTATAAATCCCGCGGAGAGGTTTTCGACTTACAGATTTATCGTGACCATACCCAGATTTCTTACAAACGAGAGAATTCATTGGCGGTTATCGAGATAATAACCGAGCATCCTGAATGCTAAATTACGGTGCGCTGACCCCTAGGCTCCCCTGGTCCCCTATAGTGAACTTGAAATTACTTACAAGAATGTTTCTGTTTACAGTGGAGCTCAAGGTGAATATGCCGGTCTGATGACAATTATGTCTTATTTGAGAGCAACTGGTCAAGGTCATAGAACGGTAATTATTATTAGCCAATGTATTCCAACACCCATGATAAACTACATCAGTGCCTGAGCATTTATTTTTTGTATTAAACTATCAATACATTTCGCTGTCTTACTTTCTCAAAATAGCTAACTTCTGTTTGATCAACAACAGGTCTGTCTCATTCCCGTTTCCGCCCATGGAACGAATCCAGCCAGTGCACAAATGGCAGGTATGTCCGTTCAACCCATTAGTGTCATGCCTTCTGGGGACGTAGACATGGATCATCTGAAAGCAAAGGTAAAATAAACAAATTTTGTTACGTACATTGTAAATAAACATAATGAACTTCATCACCTCCTCAATAGTGATGCGACATCGACAACAAAACATCGATGTTTCGAAACATCGATATTCAATATTAAAACATCGATGCTAATAAAACATCGCCCTAAAACCATCGATGTTTTTAAATATCGATGTCTATGAACTTTCATTTTTTAAAACTGGTTTAGTAACCTCTAAGATTAATGTTACTTCGGTTAGTCATGGAGGGGGGGGGGGGTGTCTGTTACCAGAAAATCTAGGAAGAAATTATTGCACTTTATTAACAAATCTTTTATTTTCAAATTAAGTAATACAAAAGAAAATTACACATATTTACACCAATAGGAAGTACAGATGCAAAACCAACGTATAGGGGAAAACTGAACAAGCTCATTTTTTTCTTCACTGTAGATAACAATTAGGGCTATTGGGGCATATATATATATGCCCCAATAATTATAATTATTATTCATTGTCTCTAATCGTTCCCCCTTTTGTATTCGTCCTTTTCAGAATTCAGACTTACATTTACTGAGTGGGAAAATTATGCTACGGGGTTAATTTTTTTTATTTATGGTACATTTTCATTTTTAAAAAAAACATCGAGCACAAAACATCGATGTTAAAAAAAATCGGCTTCAATAAATCGATGTTTAAATGTTTTTATCAAAACATCGATGTTTTGAAAACATCGACATCGATGTCGCATCCCTATACCACAATAACATTATAACGACCATCTGCGGACGTTGATTCAAAATCTCCCCACCTCTGGTATTCTGTCAATTTAATTACCTCCTCGATGGGATGAACTGTAATTCATTATGACAATACTTTGCTTCTTTCAATAATTATTTTCGGTAATTCGGTGTAATATTACAATTAAAGTGATATGATAAAGGTAAAAAAACAAACAATTGTTTTGATTATCAATTTATTGGATAATTTCTAAGAAAATAATGGCTTAAGATGGTAAATAGTAGCTGCAAAAGTTGGAATATGCTCCATCAAAATGAAAATCGGGCATAAAGGACAAAATTAGTTTCTTTATAAATTTCTCAATACTTTAAAATTATATAATATCTTTGGTACATTGAAATTCCGATAGTCCTTTCAAAATAGTTTACGGGTGTAATCGAAAAAAGAAAACATAGGTGATCCAAAAGGGGACTTTCTTACCGTACAATTGAACTATTCGCTGATTTTTAAATATGCGGCATAGAAGTACTTAAATGAATTTTAATTAAAATAATGACAAACTTACCCAGCTTTTCAGATTTTGTTCTGAGGCAGAATTGTTAAATTCCTTTGTTTACGAATATTAAAATTTCTCAAGATGTGTATTATTTCCGACTTTTTTCATCTATGATGCACAAAGAATAAGAAGTTAATTGTACATAGTTTGAATAGATTTTATCAATATTTTGTGACTGATAAACTTGGAAGAAGAAAATAATTACACTTCTATAATATATTCAAAAGCACTAATACTTAATGAAAATTTATCCTTTAAATTAGTAAACTATATAAATGTAAAAGCACTTCCCCCCCTTTAAAGTTACCTAATACATTGTACTCACCTTTTATATGAATATTCGGTTTTTATGGACTGCATATGAAAAGTTGTCAGATATAAAATTTTGTTATGATGTATTTAATATTTTTATGATTATTATATGCATAATAAATAAACCTCCATGGTACAGGGTTAACGTAAATTAAATTGCTAAAAACAAATTATGCTACATTAATCAATTTTTTATAGGAATCAGACTGAAATCAATTTCAAAATTCTGTTAGGAGAAAAGTCTGAATTTTGCAAAAGATATATCCTACAAACTGAGGTGCAACCTTGTTATTTGTGTGTTACATACCTATTGATTGTCTGAGGAACAGAAAACTATATTTTTGCTCACGCCAATAAATAAATAAATGTGCAAAAAAAGATAAATTTTCAGATAAAGGGTGCAACTTCATGTCCCAAGAAAGCAGCATTTAAAAACTAATCAAAAAGCAGTGTAAACAATATAATGAGTATGAATACTGGTGAAATTATGAAAACGAAATTTTTAAATAAAATGTTTACATTTCTCAATTTGGTAAATTCTTTACTCTTTAGTAATTACATTGATGAAGGTTAATTTCTAATGCAAGCTTAATGAAGGTGTTCTATCTGTCAGACCCAAAGTAAAAGCGAAAATAGTGATACCAGAAAAACAGACTGTAGAATGGCTTTTAAGCAGATGGAGATGTATATCTTGCATTTACTGTGCTGTTATTTGAAAAGACTCTTTTCATCAAATATTAGACGAAAATTTTGTGCGAAAGCCTCATCCAACAAGGATGTGATGTAAGAATATAAAACATGATGTCATAATTGTAGTGATATCAGAATTGCGTTCCTCTCCCAGCGCCGGGTTCGTGTTTCCAGGAACACTGATAGCCACCCTCTGTAGCGCATTCCTTTTTGGAAGGGGTGCGAGGGAGTAAGTTCAACGACCCCAAGGGGGATTAAGAGTGTGGTCTATAGGCAGAAGGTTTTTAGCCACGAGACGGCTAAGCCGTGTTGGTGTTTTGTCCTTGCGGAAACAGGCACGGGAGCTGTTAGTTGAGATTATTTTAGGGAATCCGTGGTCAGGAAAGTTTAATCGAGGAAAACAAAGAATATTGTGTTGAGGGTTTAATACTCGTAGATATAGATATTGAAGTTAGAAATCTTACAGTTTGAGCTTCCCACCTTATTTAGTCAGACTAAAGTTTTGTTTTGTGTTTCATCAGTTATTTTGCCAAGTGATTTATTTCTTGCACGAACCAAACAACGAATCTTCCAGGAGAAGGTAGAGGATTCGTTTTACAATAATGATGTCACATATAATATCCGGTATGCCAGTATTTTTGGTCTGATGTAGGGTGGTTTGTTTAAAATTTAGTAACGCAACAGGAAAGAGATACAGTAATATTCTAGATACCCTATGTTTGGCCATTTTCTGCAATAAAAGCTTATTTGACACGTAACTCCTCTTGGCTTCATTACCGCTTACGTCCGATTCACAGAAACCGAACCTAGCATGTTTCAAACTAATCGCCCGTCCAACTTGGAACAATTCATATCAGCCACAGGCTGATCAGCGAACTCACCACAGGCCAGGTGCACCTTAGCCGAAACATCGAAGGTCAGCCATTGAAGCTGAACTATTTCAGATCTCCCTTCTAACGCCTTTTATACCAGTCACATCCACAGAATGGCGTCAAACTAACAAACAAATAAAGTTGAAAGAGAAACCCATAAAGAAATTTTGTAAGACAGCAAAAATGAAGTTAAGACCCCCATAGACGAAGTAAAAAAAGCTTTTAATATACGTATATGCAACTTCTGATGTTTCCAAATAGTATAATGATATCGCACAGATTCATTTAATATACGTATATGTGATTTCTAATGTTTCCAAATAGTATTGTGATATAAAGCAAACTAATTGTTAACATTAATGCTGAGCCAAAATATTACCATGCTTAGTGCAAAAACCGTTTTATATAAATTCTGCGTTTAAATGCGTTATACGTGATTAAATACAATAATTTTTTTTTTAAATGTTAATAATAATTGGTCATTAATTCTTAAAGCGAAACCGACAAAATAAACCACTCAATTATATATTTTTATTAGGTATGTTTTCAATAAAAACTAGTTTAAGGGGGCCTATCAATAAAGACAAATGTAATAAGCCTACCTTCAATCATGATCATTTGTATACTAAACATATGTAATATTTTTTCTACTTAAAACATAAAGCATTTATTAACTCAATGAAGTAGATCTTTAATAAAAAAAAGTGATCATTAAATCCTTTTTTTATGGAGGCTCTTCGTAGTATGACAGCTGTTTAAACCCATTTACTCATTTCTCTCTGCTTACGCTAATACTTACTACTTTTTCATCTAGCACAATAAACAAAATGGATAGATGAAATATAATCACTGTAACTTAAAGCCTTCTTCAGTTAATAATGAATGACATCTGTGTTTTGCTAATTATTATACACAGGAGTCAAAACGTATCAAAAACCTACTACGCGTGGGTGTAGGGATATATGATAATGTATATGATGATAGGGGTTAGATGACACACATACAGGGCTTCCGATAATGGGACAATTGATCTAACTCCTGAATAAGGAGAAATTTCAACAAAATAGTCATTCTTTCCTATAATTCAGGAAAAAGTTTAAACTTTTTTCTTTTTTGTAACAACTAGGGCTCTTACGAAAAGAAAGCATCACTTACTTGTCTCTGTACTTTAAATATTCAAACTGTCTTCAAGCAAGGAATGTGTAAAATCTGACTTAAGGAATGTTAAAAATTTGCAGATATTAATTGCATATTATTTGCAGGTATATCAATTTATATATTCGATATAAATTCATATAGTTTCTCTAATTCCCAACATTTTTTCCAAAATGTTACGATTTTCACAACCTTTTCCTTTTGTATAATTTGGCGTATGAAAAATTCATTCTCTGCAGACTGACGAAGTAAGGGCCACAGTTCCTCTTAATCAGCAGAGTTTTATAAAAGGGCAAGTGCTTCTAAATGTTTTTATTTACATCATAGCTCTCTTGTTCCAAATCAGAGTAAAATTGCTATAATTTTTAATATAATAAATTTAAAATATCTACAATATGAAGTAAGATAAATCAGATTTAAAAGAATTTCTCATTTAGTTATCTTTGCATCATTCTGAAGAATTCTGTATCTGAAATTCTTATTTATTGATGTGTCAGCAAATATATAGGATTTTGTATGGTCCTTCAATTATATATATAATAGCCGTTGTCTCTATATAACACTTCCGGGCTGTACTCATCTTTCAATTCAAGCCCTCAGTCAACAAACGGCCGGTTAGGCTTAATTTCAATTGCAGACGTGGATCAGAATTTTTTTTTACCTAAAAACTAATACCTTCTCCATCAAATCACGTTTGTTCAGCCTATTTTTCTATAAAACATTCAGAACTAAAAAAAAATGGATGTTTTTAGCTGTATATTTAACAGTTTTTAAAAATCTGTTTACCTTTGCGATGAATTCTGAAAGTAAACAAACTTGAATGTGAATGAATCAAGTAGCTCAAGTATTCATATCACGTAGTGAGCTGTAAAAAAATGGATGGCAGTCTACTACTCCAATCGCATGAAAAACTAAATAAATAAAAGATAATGAAAGGGTTTGCTTTTACAAGGTGTGGATTAAATGCAATATTGTTAGATAATGCGGGATATTTTTTAACTTCCATATACTTTTTCCGTTATGATGTCATTATTAGTATTATGACGTCAAAATGACGGGTTACCTTCTAGTAACAAATAATATGCATGCACTGCATACCTTTTGAAATGTGTTGCATAAGTTAGATCTATTACAACACAGCAATGGCGAGTTATATATTCCGTTGCGTCAGAACATGCGTGAGATTGATCCGCACGTAACAATGATCTCTTGACAATGAATGATAATTACGATGCGATGCTAAAACGATCATAGAACTTAGAATGCCATTGTGTAGCCTAATCGTAAATTTACATATGGGTGTATTAGTCTCGCAGTGGAAGTACAGAAGGTATAATGCGACGCAGATTTATATTATGCGCTCATGTCATCCTCATCTAGAATACGAGAAACGTGCATCGCATGCATTTTAATCGCCTTAGAGTCATGGACAAAGTTGGATTTCTATCATGAATTTTTCAGGATGACTTAGTCAATAACTTTCCATGTCGAATTTTCAGGATATTTGCCGCTTTGTATTGTGGTAATAGTACTCGGATTTGTTTCACAAATGGTAGAATTTATTCTACTTATATATATATTATACTACTAGTCTGTACTTCTAATGTACCACCCTGAGTTCAGGACACTTTTATCTAAATATACCTTTGCTAGAATATTTTTTCGCATTTGATGCTATGTAAGCCTAAAATAAAATAAAATAAAATAAAAAGCTTGATTTTTTGCACGAAAATTTTTAATAGGCATAAATTTTAGTAGAAATTTAACAAAATTTAACTCTTTCTAGGGATGCACTGGGTAAAAATATATTTAAATTAGGCCCACTTATGAAATATTTATGTAAATACAGAGTGATCCAAAAGTCGCTATATCCACGAAATGCTTAAGAACTCGACAACTAACGACACTACAATCATGAAATTTACGGTGCATGGAGTTCATTTAATTCTCTATACATCCAGTTTACAATAAATGCTCAAAGTGGTTCCGTGCTCCTGTATGCATACGCTAATGTATGCATACACATCCTGTATGCATAAACGTATGCGACGACACATAGAAACACCTTACAGCATGTCATTTGAAATGGCGTTTATTTCAATGCGATTGTTATGCATGTACAACTAATGTCTTTAAGGCCAACTGTTGTCTAAGAAGAATATCTTATTGTTTCATAAGGGAGAAAAGTTCACTTTTAATTACATAAGCACTATTTATCTGAATTTATTTATTGAATTTTAAAAGAAAAAGGGCTCTATTTGCCTAAAAATACTATCAGAAAGAAAGTTAATCATCATTTTTAAGTCTGTTAGTGTACAAAAGATGTATGTGAAGTTTCAAATGAAAATAAGAAAACATGAATTACAGCTGCCCTCACGGAGCAAGTTTTACCAAATTTTGATTTTTAATGCAATGCTTTTAAATTTTAATTTACATTTTCTTAATGAACTAATAGTTTAAATGCTTTAAAACTCTCCGCATTAATAAATCAAGCCATCTATGTTTTAAATTGATTTCAAATAAAATTAAGGTAGGAATAAATTTTCTTTACAACTTACGGTCATTTAAATATGAACTTGGAGGTACCATTTTCTTCTGCCATTCATCAATAAATATGTTATACCTTGTCCGATATTTTTCTTAAAGATAGTTAACCATTTTGAAGATAATAAAAAGCGGTGAAAAATTCGGGAAAAATTCACCCAATTCTTTGTAGGATACCTCACAAGTTATGAATCATTTGTATGAGCTTAATCGAAATTAAGAGTTCACCCGTAGACTAGTGCTGTACTAAACGCTTGACTCACAACGAAAAATTCCCCTACATTAAAATGGTGTTTTACAAAAATTGATTTATGCAATGAATAATGTATGTCTGTCGTGAAAAGATCTGCATGCGCAAACATAATTAATCAAATAAATAATTTATTTATGACCAAATATCTAGTTTTGTAATTTACCCACTTTTTCAAACAATATAACATGTTTATACCTGACTTTTTAGCTTCAGGAATTCAAGGACACTGTTGGGTGTATGATGATAACATATCCCTCCACAAACGGGATATTCGAAGATGGTGTCAGGTAATTATAAAACGTATCTGAAATTATCTGTTATCTTAGATATTCTTTGTTACAACTACGGGGAAATAAATTTCTCCAACCTTCTATTGATATGAATGAGTAAGATGAATTGCATTTATTTTTCAATAGTCACTCATTCTAGTTTTGAAAAGTTTATTTTCATTAACTGTAGAGAGATTTGTGAACTGGTTCATTCGTATGGTGGTCAAGTTTATCTGGATGGAGCCAACATGAACGCACAAGTGGGCCTTTGTCGACCTGGAGACTATGGATCAGATGTCTCACATATTAATTTACATAAGACGTTTTGCATTCCTCATGGGGGAGGGGGTCCTGGCATGGGCCCTATAGGCGTGTAAGTGCTATATTATATTTGTTTTCCCCTATAATAAAAAAAATTATTCAGTTTTTATAGTACACCAAATAAGCAAGAATGAATAATCATTTGAAAGGAATCAGATAACGTAATGTCAATTATACTTTTATTTTTGGACAAAAGCCATACTGTGGTAGAATGGCCGGAGCGATCCTATTGGTAACGAGTCTGTGGGTTCGAATTCCGTGCTAGGATGGTTGTTTGTGGTCGTTCGGAATCATCTCCAAGCTGAATGCCACAATGAGGTTACTCCTTAGCTTTGTTACTTAGGTGTTGCAGAAGGTGGCCGTAGCGCTCTGAACCAAACTTTTATGGGCAAAAATAGAATAGGAAAAAGTGAAGTTCTAAATTGAAACAAACAAAAAAAACTCTTAAAAGTAGGAATTTGAAATAAAGTCAAGAACAATAAAGTATAGTATTTATCAAAACTCTCGCTAAATAAATGAGTAAATAGGAATAGGAGAAGCGGTACAATGTTTCATAAAATTTTATGCTATTTTTATGAACGTTAACACAAGAACAGTTGATAATCATTTGACAAATAATATTGAAAGTGGGACAGTGTTAAAAGTGTTATGAACCCAAAATTTTGTAATTTTGGAGATTATTTTTATTATTATTATTATTATTATTATTATATTTTTTATTTTATTTTATTTTATTTTTATTTTGTCTAATGCGAAGGCACTTGTCGTTAGACATTCACTTTAAATAATTTTGGAGATAATTAGGCGATTTAAAAAAATTTGGAGATAATCAAGTCATTTTAAATTTTTTAGAAGTTCGCAGCGTCTATATAAATTGCTCTTAACCCAAAAGCTAATCACATGTTTAAGAAATTTACGATTTGGAGCTCCTATGTTCACATTTTTTGCTGAATTTATGTGCCAGTATATAATATAGGATATAATTAACTTGAGTAAATGAATTTTATTTTTCCAGTCCTGTGTTCAAATTAGTGATAGCTTATGCAATTTAAACCACACGAAATTTTACATTACACATTTTCTCAAAATAAAGACGTACAATGACCCACTGAGTTTTAGCTGGGATAATAACTGCAGGGTTAACACGAGGTCCTAACTGCTATTTCTAAGCTGAAGTTTTTTTCTTTCCTTTTTTAATGACGCCTCAATAGCTACTTTTCATTGGAGTTGTTTAGAATTGCTTTTTTTTCCCACATCTCTTAAGGGGGGAAGAAGCGCCACTAACGTTCAGTGGTCTAGGGCAGTGGTGCGCAAACTTTAGTACCGTAACCCATTTTCTTTAAATAAAAAAAATCCCTCGACCCCCAATGAAAATATTTTGGCAGTACCAATTTTTTTTTAAATTTTGGAAAATGTTAACCAAAAAAAACAGAGAAAAGAAATAAGCAAATTTCTATACACTTTTTTAAAAATTGACAGACTTTAAATTTTGGGTATGCATTTACTTTGCATAACAACAATAAAAAAAGTCTTGCTTACCTTCTGCACTTAATTTTAGGGAATCTTGTGGGACTAAAACTTCATATTTTAATTAAAATGTATTTGTATTTTCTTTAGGTATAAAATTAACAAAAATTAAAATTAAAAAAGCACATAAATTCAAATTTATTAGCATATTTATAGCAAATATTTAAATTAAATAATTCAATTCAATATGAATTTACATTATTGGAGGTTTCACAGCTATCCGTGAAACCTCCAATAATTTTCGTGACCCAATGTTTGCACACCACTGGTTTATGGTTTAAAATTTCTATCTAGTAGTTCCAGTAGATGGATGTCCAAGATCATAATTTCTATAATAAAGTTGAATTGTGTTTGATATATTCTATTTAAAAAAATTATAAAATATAATTTGCAAATACCATCATCTTATTATAGAGCTTAAAAAGCTAAAAAGCTCTTACCCTTAAATTGTCCTCCAGAGTTTCCGCATAACTTAAATTTGGATAATAATTTCATTGCATAACAGGTATAAAAGAAATTTGCATACGTGCAATGCTAACAGACAGTAAATTAAAAGAAAAGAAATTTTTATAATCTAATAATTTGTCCTTTTACTTTGGTGTCCATATAAAATGCTTCCTTTCCCTCAGGAAATCTCACTTAGCCTCCTTCTTGCCTTCCCATCCAATCATCAATCCTCTTCAAGCGCTTGGTTCCAAATCAATGTCATTTGGAGTAGTAAGTGCAGCTCCCTGGGGATCATCAGCTATACTCCCGATCTCGTGGGCATATATTAAAATGATGGGGCCAGTTGGACTGAAAAAAGCGACAGAAGTTGCAATCTTAAATGCCAATTATATGTGCAAAAAGTTAGAGGATCACTACAAAATTCTCTTTCACGGAAAACAAGGTAAGAAATTCTTTATGACTTAAAGTAAAGTAAGGTATTATAATTCATTGTGTAGAGAATATATAATATATATAAATATATATATGTGTGTGTAGTGTAAGTAACATGGGTAAGTGTAAGTAACATAGTTTCGATCCAGATGTAAAATAAAGATATAATCGGTACACCTCCCAGATGGTACCCTCGTTGAATCAGGTTCGGAGTTCATAGAATTTTTCGGTATATAAATAGAGCACTGGGCGAAAGACAAGTCATAAGTATTACGTCGTCCCACCGTGAGGCATCCAACTTCGTAGTATCTGATGATTCTATCTTTTTCGGGCGTGATGCAATCCCACATCGCACGGAGTAGCACAGATACGTATTGCTTTAGGACAAACAGAGCAACAGGAACAAACGCCATATGGCGTTTGTTCCTGTTGCTCAAGGCCCCAACGTCCATGTCACTCTTAGGCCGTCCGCACACGGAGTGACTCAAAGGAAACTCAACTGGATAGCAACTGAAATTGCTTATCGGTTGCAAACTCGTTAGTGATGACGCTCCGCACACGGGCCGACTCAAAAGTGATTCAAATCAATAGTTTGCGACCTGTCATGGAAGAAAGAACATCATTATTCCGGGCATTATTTTTAGTTAAATAATTATCAGAAATTAATTTATTTTTAAAAAATCGTCACATTAGATTGTCTTTGGTCAATCGTTTAAAAATGGACTGTATATATGGGCGCACATATTCCATACAACAAAAAACGTTAGAATTTCATTTCATCACTAGGCAGAAGTCACGTGACTCGTGTACGTCATCTGGCAGCTTGCCAAAAGAGCGGCTGTAACATAGATTGTGTAATGACACTCACAACGCAAGAGAAACTGGCGACTGAAGTTGCTAGCGACTCGACACGTTGAGTTGCCTGCGACTGATTACAAACGCGTTGCTGACGGGTTTGTAACCAGTTGCGCCTTGTGCGTGGTTCCATTCAATTACATAGGTTACGACTCATCACGGACTGGTTTGTGATTGGAGTCGGTTATCAGTTTCTTTTGAGTTGCTCCGTGTGCGGACCGCCTTAGCCTGGGCCATCGCCCGGTTTCCAGCCGAGACTACGTGGAAGTGGTGACAACCGAAGCTGTGAGGGTGATACAGTGATTCCCTCAGAGGATCCACTCCCCCGGGAGACTCACAGTCGCGCTCTCTGCTACCAAGCACCGAGATCCTCACAGCGGATCCCGGATGCCCTAGGAGCAAGCCACACCAGCCTAACTCCGGCACCTCGGCCTGGACGAAAGACAAATAGAGAGGTAAGAAAAACAAAGGATCCAGGGCGAGGCGAGAAGTGCTTGCGCTTTTTGTATCAGCTAAATGACTCATACCACAAGTGTTCGAAATGTACAGCTATGTATCATACAGGTGCAGTTGGATAACGTACTCTTTTATAACGTTATTCTCAGTTCACTTGGATATATGTCCAGTGCTATAATGAATACTGTGTGATTTCAGATCGAACATAACAAAACTCACATGTGTAGCAAAAAATACAAAGCCACAGCAAAATAAAATAGGATTTAAGCGATCCTATAATATATATATATATATATATATATATATATATATATATATATATATATATATATATATATATATATATATATATATATATATATATGCATATATATATATATATATATATATATATATATGCATATATATATATATATATATATATATATATATATATGCATATATATATATATATATATATATATATATATATATATATATATATGCATATATATATATATATATATATATATATATATATATATATATATATATATATATATATATATATATATATATATATATATATATATATATGCATATATATATATATATATATATATATATATATATATATGCATATATATATATATATATATATATATATATATATATATGCATATATATATATATATATATATATATATATATATATATATATATATATATATATATATATATATACAGTGACTCCCAAAAGTGTTCGTACACTTACGATTTTCAATGAAATAGGGGTCTATCCATTAATTAAAATGAATATTTCAGAATGGGTATTTAATAATAAGATCTATAATCTATTCTTAACAAAACTACATGTAATATTTTTTTTTAAACAAGTAAAACTTTATTTTTAAGAAGCCAATAATCAAAAACTAACGAAAACTTTTTATCAAAAAAGTCATCGGACACGTGTAAAAAATCTCTACATATTGGTAAATATTCTAATTTTTCGTTAAATTAATATTTAGTAGGATATCCTTTAGCATCAACAACAGCTTTTAAACGTCTGGGAATAGATTGCACTAGTTCTTTTGTAATTTATGCATCAATGTTCATCCATTCTTCCTTCATAATTGTTTTTATTTTGCTTTTCGTGTGAATGTCGTGTGTTCGTACTCGAACCTCCAGTTCTCCCCAAATATGTTCTCTTGGGTTTAAATCTGGCGATGGTGGTGGTGTTTTCAAAACTTGTGGACAATTATAGAGACACCAGAGGCGAACGTTGAGAGCCGTGTGCTTAGGATCGTTATCTTGATAAAAAACAAAGTTGTTTCCAATACCCAAATTTTGGGATGATAATTTTAAATTGTCTC
Source organism: Dolomedes plantarius (assembly GCA_907164885.2). Lineage (NCBI taxonomy): Eukaryota > Metazoa > Arthropoda > Arachnida > Araneae > Dolomedidae > Dolomedes > Dolomedes plantarius. The sequence goes on along the minus strand of OU015494.1, from coordinate 189,467,825 downwards.
TTAAAATATTTATATAAACAGCATGATTCATTATGCCATCAATAAATACCAAATTGCCTAGTCCTGATGCACCCCCACACAAGGACACCTTCACCGCCATGCTTAACTGTTCCTACTAAGTTCTTGGGGTTAAGTTCCTCATTTTTTCTTCTCCGTACAATTATACGCCCATCGGAACCAAAAATGTTAAACTTGCTTTCATCCGCAAATAAGACATTATTCCAATACTTTTGGGCTTATTTATCTTTGATAGTGCGAAGTCCTGAAAGCTTTCTGTTTTTCTCACTCACAAAATATTTTCTACGGGCAGAACGCCCATGTAATCCAGCTGCTCTGAGAACTCGTCCAACAGTTTCCGGTGAAATTGAAGTAGAAAATGTTTCATTAAATTCTGTAGAAACTTTTACAGCACTCAAACTTGGATTTTTCACAAATTTTCTAATTATAAATCTCTGATCACGTTTTGTTAACTTTGCCAGACGGCCTTTTCTTACCTTGTTTTCGATCCGATTTTCTTCTTTAAAGCGTTTTATCACATACTGTACAGTAGAATGGGATAAATTAAGTAATTGAGCAATATTCCGAACTGATTTACCACTACTATGATGAAAAATAATCAATTTTCGAATGCTGTTTGTTGTTTCTTTACGACTACGAGCCATTTTTAAATAATAAATAGAATATTACGGAGTAGGCAAGCAAAAATTAAAGTCAAACGATATTTTAAATGTCCCCACAGTTCAAAAATAAAAATAAAGCGCCAGACGATAATTTTAATTACGAATTTATCCAAAAATATTTCAGTGTACGATGACTTTTGTGAGAGAAATTTTTTGCTACTTTTTGATTACTGGTTTCTTAAAAATAAAGTTTTACTATGTTTTCAAAATATTTCATGTAGTTTTGTTAAGAATAGATTTTAGATCTTATTATTAAATACCCATTCTGAAATATTCATTTTAATTAATGGATAGACCACTATTTCATTGAAAATCGTAAGTCTACGAACACTTTTGGGAGCCACTGTATATATATATATATATATATATATATATATATATATATATATATATATATATATATATATATATATATATGAGAGAGAGTGCTTAGCGTCTTATTTACCCCATACCCAGTACGCTATCTCTCCGCAGATCGACTCTCACACCAGCACAAAAGAAAATTAGTTTCGTTTGTCCTCGTGATCAACTATGATACAATATACCCAGCGACAGCTAGGAGCCTCACAGAATGGAAGTAGTTACGTAAGTGATGGGGTTGTACGGTTATAAAGGAGTTCTTGAAAGGGAATAGAATTTGTAAATGGGGGGTACTATTATTACATATACAAACTATATTAACTCTCTAACCAACTACTGACATTATTTCTAAACCTCTGGATATTCCTCCTGCCCTCAGTTATACACACGCACACACACGCACATGTGTGTTTGTTTGTGTGTGTGTGTGTGTTTGTTTCTATCTATTTGACTTGACAGTACAGCAGAAGTTGCAGGTTTAAATGTCAATAATATGCGAAAATCACGAAAAGAGGATCACTTAAAAATTCCGTTTCGGGGCAAATAAGATTAAAATATTATTCTTTGGTAAGAATAGAATATAATTATAAAATAAATGTATCTGCTCATATATATATATATATATATATATATATATATATATATATATATATATATATATATATATATATATATATATGTATATATGTATGTATATATGTATATATATATGTATATATATATGTATATATGTATATATATATGTATATATATATGTATATATATATATATATATATATATATATATATATATATATATATATATATATATATATATGTATATATATATATATATATATATATATATATATGTATATATATATATATATATATATATATGTATGTATATATATATGTATATATATATATATATATATATATATATGTATATATATATATATATATGTATATATATATATATATATGTATATGTATATATATATATATGTATATATATATATATATATGTATATATATATATATATATATATATGTATATATATATATATGTATATATATATATATGTATATATATATATATATATGTATATATATATATATATATATGTATATATATATATGTATATATATATATATATATGTATATATATATATATGTATATATATATATATATGTATATATATATGTATATATATATATATATATGTATAAATATATATATATGTATATATATATATGTATATATATATATATGTATATATATATATATGTATATATATATATATATATATATATATATGTATATATATATATATATATATGTATATATATATATATATATATATATATATATATATATGTATATATATATATATATATATATATATATGTATATATATATATATATATATGTATATATATATATATATATATATATATATATATATATATATATATATATATATATATATAATAGCCGTTGTCTCTGTATGACACTTCCGGGCTGTACTCATCTTTCAATTGAAGCCCTCAGTAAACAAACCGCCGGTAAGGCTTAATTTCAATTTCAGATGTCGATCAGAATTTTTCTTACCTAAAAACAAATATCTTCTCCATCAAATCAAGTTTGTTCAGCCAATTTTTCTATAAAACATTCAGAGCTAAAAAAAAATTGGATATTTTTAGCTGTATATTTAACAGTTTTTAAAAATCTGTTTACTTTTGCGATGAATTCTGAAAGTAAACAAACGTGAATGTGAATGAATCGCGTAGTGAACTGTAAAAAAATTTTTTAACTTTCATATACTTTTTCCATTATGACGTCATTTTTAGTATTATGACGTCAAAATGACGGGTTGGATGGCAATCTACTACTCCAATCGCATGAAAAACTAAATAAATAAAAAATAATGAAAGGGTTTGCTTTTACAAGGTGTGGATTAAATGCAATATTTTAGATAATTCGGGATATTTTTTAACTTTCATATACTTTTTCCATTATGACGTCAAAATGACGGGTTACCTACTAGTATATATATATAAATATAAGTAAGTCTCTAATCAAAATTATTCATTTAGTCTGAAATTTATTTGAATTGTCATTTTGTACATGAAATCTAATAAGCAAAAGTAAAGACAAAACTAAAAGTAAGTTTCTTGTCTGTTAGACACTTCCTTTTAAGGAAATTCGGTGTATTATGCGAAGAAACTAAGTCAGAATTCACGTTTTTGCATGTTGCACTTCATGCAAATTTTAATCCTCTGTTAGCCTAAACTGCTCTGACAGAACACAGAAAAGTTATTATGAAAATATTAACAAATTTCCTCTTTGTGAGTGTGAAGAAGAATCAAGTAATAAATTTTTATACTCTTCATATCAAGACTTGTACTTAATTCACTAAAATTAGCCAGTTTAAAATTAATTCAGTTCACAGAAAAGGCCAAAAGTTACAAAAAATAATTCAATAAATTAGCAATGCGAATATTTTGCTGTCTATTAAAAGGAAAGTGCCTCTTAGTTTCAAGCGAAATTATTGTTTAGAACTAATTACCATTTAAATTAAGAGTAATTTTTATTTCGAATCGCCGTTTTTTCAATGTTTTCACATTAAAAGAAAATTTTCATATTTTTCATATTCCTATCCTGCTCCAAGTGTGTCTTATTTCTTGCCTTCCGGCTGCTCTAACATTAGCTATGAATAACGACTCTGTTTAACGACTTTCAATGGACTGTGGAAAATCGTCCTTAAGTAGAGATCGCCCTTAAACAGAATTTGTGAAAACATAACATTTCCCATAATGTCGGAGGGGCCGGGACTGGGAAATATCGTCTTTAAATAGAGATCGTCGTTAAGTAGAGAGTCGTTAAACAGAGAGTCAACTGTATTAAAAAAATTAAAAACCATCCCAATGAATCCATTCAATCTTACTGGGATAATTCCAAATGAGTATTAATTTAGAAAAGGTGAAAGAGGACATACCATGATGGCCTAAATAAGACACTTCATGTCGGTTACCTACAGAATTTTCGTCACCTCGAGATTATACACTGCAACTCTGGAGAAAACTAAATATCAGTTACACGCCGTTCTTAGCATTTTTCTCTTCATTCTTCTCTTGGAAAGTGAAAAGATTGCGTAGTTAATACATAATTTAAAATGTTTATATAGCGATTTCAAGTAAATGAAAGGTAAAAAAATTACCAACTTAAAAGTAAGAATGGGGGAATTTCGGTAATTATGGGAAAGGGAACATTTAGGGAATGTTCAATCGGTGTTATTCAAATCAGTCACATTAATATAAGATCAGTCACAAAATGAGAATTTCACGTACTACCCCAATTCCTGAATTAATAGTGTGTAAAAGCGATTTCGAGGAAGTGAAAGCGTTAGGTTTATTACCAATATGTATGTTAATTTATGACAAGAATATTCAGATACCCGAAGTCGGATGACTGTTGCCAGATTGTAGAATGTAAAGATTGTTCAATTTGGATAAACAATTTTAACCTTCTCGAGTAGTCATCTGAGGACACTGTTAATGAAAGTAGCTTCCTATAACCATCTTAAAATTATATGCAGGCAATATATCGTCAAAAACTTTCATGGTGGATATTTCATGGAGATTGTTGAATTCAATTACAAAATTATTTTTCCCTCGTTCTACACTACAAGCAACAACCTTGGGAAAGGCTTCATTTTAAAAGAACTCAACACACAACAGAAGTCACTGCTTACCCAGGTTAATTTAACACAGGGATTTCTAGAATTATTTCATTTGAAAATCATCATCGTTCTTCGGCAAAAATTTCGAAAAAAATTCAATGAATTTAAAATTTTAGCAGAGTTAGGAAAATCTAGCATTTTAATGTTCGCCAGTTATAGTAGTAAAGAATCTGATTTAGTCAGGCAATAAAGGGAGCACTTTGAAAGTTTTTTAAAAGAAATGATTGTCCCTCTCTTTTTCACGAATTCCATTCTCAACAACATGTTTCTCCTCTCTTTTGTCAGGAGATTTGCCTGAAATCTCACTGAAATTAAATGGTAATGTCGGAAGAAATTTTACCGAGTTATAGCAAATTTCTTCCCAAGAATCTTTATACAAGTATTTGTGAAATGGATATTATTTTACAGACATTGAGAGTATGAGTGAAGGCATCTCGTTTGGTAGAGTTCCAAATTTAATAATAATAATTTTGATAGAGAAATCAAGAATGCTAAAAGAGGTTGAGATGCTGATATTAACCTTTTCCTTACGGGGTGGGATAGCATGTATCCCAAGAATATGGGCCCAAGAATGAATATGTATGTATGTATGTATATATGTATATATGTATGTATATATATATGTGAGGCTTAAATATGGGGGGCGATCACGCGACCTTAAAATGGGATTTTAGTTATTAAAATATAGGATTTAACAATTAAAAAGTCTGGGAGTTCAAATAAGCGGCGCATGTATTGCAGTGAAAATGGAATTAATGGGTCGGCTTGATTCAATCTCCGAAGAACCACAGATTCTAGAGGGAAATTCCCCTTTTCATTATATAATCTTGGCGCATCTGTGGTTTGAGTGTCGAAGAGAAAGGAAATGCTGAGTTAGCAATAAGATCCGATATGACATCACGCATAACTAATGAGCGTCACTAAGCGTTCGTTAAAAGCTATGAACAAAGGATTTATCGCCAGAGTCATGGATGGATAGGAAATGATAGGACGTGCCGCTCGACGGTACGTATTTTTGGGAAGGGTTGGGAAGTAATTTTATTAATTATGGAGCTGAGAGGTTTAAAGAAATTTAATAAAGATGTTTAGGAAGATCATTTGAAGTGTTTTATGCCTGTTGTGTTAACATCTTGCTGTTTGATGGATTTAATTAATGAAAGTCTACGCCACCGGTTCACCGACTGCATCATGGTTCTCAAGTTTCGGATTAAGATGTATTTCGATCGGGCGTGAAGCTCCAATGTCCGACAAAAGCCGACAGGATTCTGCAACCTTTTCGCTGTGGGATCCCAGCCTTTAAAATTTACGAAAATCAAAAAATTTTCATCGTATTAAGAAAAAATCTTCGGCTTGTGTCATCATATTTCTGCGCTTCAAAAATTAAGGCAGTGATGTCATCTGTGTTTAAAATTATGAAATTAGTAAAATTTTTCGTCGTGTCGGCTGCTCATCGTTAAAAGTGTTCTACATTTTGTGCTACAAAAACCAGTTAAAAATTAGTCATCGTTTTTCAAAATTAATTGAATAAGGTTGTCCTCAAGCGGCAACATGGCTGTTATGAGATGTGTCAGCGGTGTTATGCCATCTTTTGTCATCGAAAATGTTTTGTGTGTGAAACTTCAGCGTATTTTTTTTTTCTTTCTTTCTTCACAAAATTTTCCCAGCGTCAGGATGTGTGCGAAACAAGATTTCCGTGGCTCTCCGGGACTGTCTGCCGTTTTCAGGATCAATTTTAAGAAGAAAATTGTTGTGAAATCTAAACAAATAAATAGGTAAAAAATTAAATTAAGTTAAATTGGGATAAAATTAAGGTAAGCGTTTTGTTTTAAATTTACAAAATAAACATGCCAAATAGTTTTGAAGTGTAATGTTACATGAATTAATAATAATGTTAATAACTATGTCGCGATAAATTAAAAACAAATGGTTCTAAAAAAATGTTATTAAAAATGAGAAATATGAAAAATTACTAAATTGGTTAAATTAGCAATTGTACAAGTTGAAGATGTGAATTACTTTTGACTTTAAGGTATTGAAATTTTAAAAATTGAAATTGTATTGATGAAAATTGAAATAAGTAACTATTATATGTAAAATGTGAAAATTTTTTGTAAATTTTGGAAATTGTGGTTAAAATACAAAAGTTAAAATTCAGTAAAAAATGTTCTGACAATTTGAAACTATTGGTAATAAAAAATGAAAATTTTAATATTGTTAAAATTAAGTACATGTTGAAAATTGTTTTCTGGGGATGATCATTCCAGTCAATCCTATTTGGTTTTCGGGGAGGGGGGAAAGCTAGATAGCAGAATAATAGTAACAAATATTGGTAAAATTTTGAAAATTGTAATTTCATTTTGTTTTGAAAATTTATGAGTTTTGGTATAATTATTGGAAAATTTTAGAACATAATAGGGTTAAATTGTTCATTTTGGTTTTGTTGCTGTTGGCAGTCTCGTCATTTTGTAAATATTTTTAAGGTTTATTGATTAAAAGTGCTTATTTTTCAGTATATTGCATATCGGTGCTCAAGTGTATATAATTGATAAATTTTGGATATAATTTTATAAGTGTTTATTAGTGTATTGATATAAATTTATTTGATATATGATATTTGTGAGGTAGGGAATTGAGTTGTATTGATAAAGATGTAAGGTCTGAAGTTTTCATTTTTGAAATTGGTAGAATTGTGAGTTTTGATCAAAATGTGAGGGTATTAACATGTTTTATCAAATTGTGTCTAGAAGCAGAACTAAGCATGAGTTCAACCATGTTTACTTCAAACTTGAGTAGGTTTTAAAATTGGTTTTTGAATGAAATGAAAAGTTTATGGTATTAAAATGTATAGGAAAGTGTTGTATTGAAAGTTAATTTCATACCTCAATGATTTAATTGCCTTTTTCATATTCATAAATATTGTGTATTTTGAGTATAATCATTTAAAGTTGATCTTTTAAAATTGTTATTGTGCTTTTGGTTAATAATTTGATATTCATTTCTTGTGTGTTTTTGGTCGCCATTTGATTTACTAGTTTTTGGAGGTCTCCCTGTAATTTTCAGATAAGCATGAGTGTAGAGACATGCTTCATTATTTTGTAAAACTCAGAGGTATAATATTTTGTACATCATGGTGAAAGCGAAAATTTTTTTGAAATATTAGAGAATTTGAAATATGTATTAGGGTTATGTTTTTCACTAGTGATTTTGTTGTGTCAAATTTTAAGTTTCGGAGGAATCAGGTATCCCCGATGATACGCTGAGAGCTCTTAATAAAATTCCCAGTGCTGTTGTGGAGTATGACCACCATAACAGACATCTGAGGAAGGGTTTTAAATTCTAATAATAGTGTTATAAATAAAATTATTTTGTATGAAGTTTTGTGACACCCCAATTTTTTACAAGAACAGTAAATATTTCAAGAACTCTGAACTTTGTCAATTTTAAAGTCAGGACTCATTTTCTAGGTGATGGACTCAAGGTGCTTCGGCACGAGGTTTGTTTTTCTTGAGCTAAAAAGGATAGTGTGGGTGTTCACGGAAATTTTATTTACCATTTTCTTACAAGTTCAAGTTATATTTTGTGTTTATTAAATTTAATTTTAGTGTTCTATTAATAATGTTGATGTAATATTCTTTTACAATTAATTTTGATATTTACTGCTGTCTATTGTTGTCATAATATTTTAAGTGATTCAATGTAACTTCTGTCTCGAATGGAGACATTTATGTAACTTGTATTTTTCTCAGCTCCATGGGGTTAGGTGCACGATTTAGTATAGTAAATAAGAATTTTAATTTTAGTTTTTTTTAAAAATTAGATGTCAAATATTTAGGAAAATTTAGTTAATATCAATGTGGTTGAATCAAGTCGTAATTAGGAATAATTTTGTGGGGTTTCTTCTGAGTTTGCTGTGCGGGGAGGGCCCGCCCTGAGCAGCAATTTTCAGTTGATGAGTCATTAAGTTTTTTTTGTTGTTTTTCTCTTCTGGAGACGTGTTGCAGAGAACTGGCCATTCTTTGTGGGCACGCCTTCAGGAGAACGATCGCCCTATTCTAATCGTAAATGTAATTTAATTTTAGTTTGTTTAAATGGGTTAACAAGATGATGATGAGTTTCAGTAGCTAGGGTTATTAGTTAATTTTTGTAGTGTGGGAGACGTCCCAACTCAGCATATTTTCCAGTGGGTTAGAAAAAATCTTTGAAATTGAATTTTGTGTTTTCTCTTCTGAGGACGTGCTGCAGAGAATTAGCTACTCCTTGTGTGCACGCCTTCAGGGGGACGGGGGGGAAAGTTGTGAGGCTTAAATATGGGGGGCGATCACGCGACCTTAAAATGGGATTTTAGTTATTAAAATATAGGATTTAACAATTAAAAAGTCTGGGAGTTCAAATAAGCGGCGCATGTATTGCAGTGAAAATGGAATTAATGGGTCGGCTTGATTCAATCTCCGAAGAACCACAGATTCTAGAGGGAAATTCCCCTTTTCATTATATAATCTTGGCGCATCTGTGGTTTGAGTGTCGAAGAGAAAGGAAATGCTGAGTTAGCAATAAGATCCGATATGACATCACGCATAACTAATGAGCGTCACTAAGCGTTCGTTAAAAGCTATGAACAAAGGATTTATCGCCAGAGTCATGGA
>OU015494.1:189430916-189455916 GCA_907164885.2 Dolomedes plantarius | reverse complement strand
GGAATATGATTTTCTTAACATCTCCCCACAGCTGAAGGAGAACTCTGAGAAATTCATTCCCTCTTGATTTTTTCTCCCTTCTCTTTGGTAACCAGAGAGTAATTGTTTCCCGTACACAATTTCAGGATCTTGAAATTTTATGAAAAAATAGTATTGTTTGTGATTCAAATATGTTTGGTTTTTAATCATGCCCTAATAATCATTAGTTCACAATAGGCTAGAAATAGTACAATAAACGGAGTTTAAATTTACCTGGAATAGCGATTGGCATAGAAAAAATTGTCATATTTTGATTCTAAGTCTTCATTATACGATTGTATCTGTTTTTAAAGGAAAAATTACTTTCTCGGTGCAATTAAAAATAGTAGTGGCGTCAAGAAAATGAATAATTTTATGCAAAAGATAAGAAAAAGTAGCCTTGTGTGTCTGATTTTTGACATATAATTTGAAAATTCCTGTAACAAAATTTTTTTCAGTAGTTCGTCAACACATTATGCATCAATAAAAAACGCATTTTTTTTAAATTTCAGGTTTTATTCATGTTTTTATTACGATAGTCATACACGTTCGTCAATAAATGCAGTTTTTAGAAATGTTGCATTATGAATGAATTTTTAAATAAAAAATCCTATTTTGGATCTAGGATGAGTAATGAAAATGTAGTGAAAAAGTTTACCTATAGAAGGGATTCTTTTAACATTATTACTTATAAACAGAATTTTAAAGGACGTTGTCATTAAAAATATGAAAATTGCGAAACAGTGCATTAATATATAAAAATTTTGCTATTTTTCGTAAATGTGATCCGAACCGTTTTTATTACAGCGATAGTAATTTTTAGCCTGTCTTAAAAAAATATTTATGGCATATGGTAAGAACACCTTCTTTTTTGAAATGCTCGTTTTACAACTTTATTTATTTCATAGAGTAATTCCTCCTTTCCACGATGAAGAACATTTGAAAAAAATTATCCCACAATATCTTGCTGCTATAAGAAATTACTCTAGTTGCTCGTTTGGGAATTTAAGTTATAACCACCGCTCACGCAATATATCGTTTCAAGCAAGCGAAGAGGAATGACGCATCTATACATATAAAACAGTTCCGTAGCTGACTCACTGACTGACATACAACGCACAGACCAAACCGCTGGACCCAAGAGGCTGAAATTTTGCATGGCGATTCTTCTTATGGTGCAGGAGTGCACTAAGAGAGATTTTTGAAAAATTCTTCTTAGATTGTTTTAAATTAAATTTTTAAGCTGTTTTAGTAACTTTTTTTAAGTTTGCATTTAAAATAATAATTCGAGGGTTATAAAATTTATATCACGATAAAGAGCGCAAAAATTCCTTTAAAATGAAATCTTTTTCAAATCTTTACCCCCATTTTCTGATTTTTGGGGAATTTTTAAAGATTAATTTTTAGAAATGAATTTATTAAATGCCGATCACGTGATTTCTTTTTGTGGTACTTTAAATAAATTTATCGTCACGTGCATAACAACTAAATAGACAAAAAAAATACGTTTTTTTCTTGCTAATGCGGCAGACGATTGGACATTATTTTGTCTATAAAAATATCCCTTACGATTTTTTTATAAATATATATATTTTTTCTACATCAATTGTATACATTGATCGTCGCATTTATTATAAATAAATATATATATATATATATATATATATATATATATATATATATATATATATATATTGATTGGCATTAATTGCATACATTGACCGTTGTATTTAATTTGTATGTACTCCGTAGCGAAGTGCGGGTTTTCAGCTAGTCTCTATATAAAACAACTTAATTGCTTTATTTCACCCGAATTCTTTTTACACACAACAAACAGCAGCAGTTACGCATTCCCATCTCCCAAACTATATTCTTTACTCTCAGCTAACTACTTGCTAATTACGAAAGGCCCGTAACACCGGCTCTCATGTCAGTCACGCATTCGAGAAGAGAATTAACAAAGCTCAGAAACTTTGAGTAAGGGTAGATACGCTCCATAAATAAAAGTACAAGACAGTGCTAACGGTTAATATTTTTTTAAGCTAAGAGACTTTCACAAAACTGGTTTAGTCGACGCTGGAAAATCTTAAGCAAAACATATTTTATGAATTTTCATGTTATTTTTTTTTAACATTATTTCAAGAAATTTCTCATCGCCTCTCGTAACTACTTATATGTTGTATACGTCAGTTGTTGCACTATCATATTTGTCTCTCATAGTACCTTTCTTGCTGTATTAGGAATTTCAAAGGGAAAAAAATTGGCATATTTCGAACTAATTATTAACCGGTAATTTTTAAATATAGTGGTAAATTTTTTTCTTGCATAAATATACTAGAAATTTTTTCTGGTAAGTTTGACTATTTCATAACTTTTAGGCTAAGTATCCTCTGAATCCTCTCCAGAGTTAAAACTTCTGAAATAATTTTGCAAAAGATTAAAAGAAAAGCTTATATTGGCTTAATCATGTGTAATCTGTGTTTGTGTCAGGATTCCATGCCCCCACTGTTTCGTGGCCCATAACAGGATCTTTGATGATTGAACCCACTGAATCGGAGGATAAAGCTGAACTTGACAGGTTTTGCCAGGCTATGATTAGTAAGTATTTATGCTTTCTCCTTTTTTACGCATGCTATTCACACATACGATTTATGACGACTTTTCTTGAAATAGACAGAACATGGGTTAAAGAATTTTACCTTTCTGGAAGCGTGGCATATGGTATTAAATGGTCTGCTTAAATTAAGTTCAGTTCCGTTTGGGACTGCAAAAAGTAAAATACATTGCAAATAGGAAAGGGTAACATGATAATAGGGAATTACAGACTTAAATTCATTTAAAATTACTAATTCAGTTTATAAAAGTCATTCTCTGTTGTTGTATTTAAATTGGCTATAGCAACTGATATACACTGAGTAGCAAATTTATTATGACCATCTACTCGGTACGTCGTTAAGCCACCTTTTGCTCTCAATATTGTTGCGATTCTTTTTGCTATAGACTCTATGAGATTTTAGTTGAGGGCTTGAGGAATCAAAGACCCTATCCAGTGAACTGCACTTTCCAGTTAAGATTTTATGATTCTGGATCCAGCATAGGGATGCGACATCGACAACAAAACATCGATGTTTTGAAACATCGATATTCAATATTAAAACATCGATGCTAATAAAACATTGCCCCAAAACCATCGATGTTTTTGAACATCGATGTTTCCGTCCAAATATCTGTTGTGAGACACACATTTGAGACATTGCTTAATCGCTCTTTTAACATAAATGACACTGTTTCGTACTTCTGATCTCATTGAATCTATTGTTCTTCGTGATGGAACAGTATATAAAAGCACAGTTAACAAGTGTTTAAAACCCTCGTCTTCAATGATTGAAATCGGCTGAGAATCTCTACAAATTATGTAAAGAATAGCTTGAGAAATTTTACTGTGCATATCTCCACCATCTTTAAAATAAATTACATTTGTGAAACTGTTTTTCAAATTTTTTTGATGCAACCTAGGAATAGTGGAATACGAACTTACAGTTTCTTCTCTATGTTCCGTTTCAGTCACCGAAATGCTTGGAATGGCTGGGGCCGCAGCATCTGGATTGTGTGGTTTATTTTTTGCCTTGGGCTTTATTGATGACTCAAAATACTCGTAAATATCACCATGTTTGACTTCAAATGTCCAGATAAATTCTTGGTATTACCAGAAGTTTGAGGGACTTAAGGCAAATATTGAATTTCGCCGATTTGTCAGAGGTTTTGAAAAAATATTCATAAACGGTACTTTTGGGAGGCATTTAACTAATAATATTGACGTTAACTTATATAAAGCCAGAACAAAACAAAAACTTAAAAGGCCGCTCTCGTGTTTATACTATTTATAAAATAAAACTTCATGGAAGGTTCTGGAGTGTCAAGAACATTCCAAGTGCTCTAATTGGTTCATTGGTTGTTGATTACCATTTATCTCGTTGCTAGGGGATCGTTCCCCCTATTGTATTCGTCCTTTTCAGAATTCAGACTTACGTTTACTGAGTGTGAAAATTATGCTAGTTGGTTAATTTTTTTAATTATGGTGCTTTTTCATTTAAAAAAAACATCGAACAACGTAAAACATCGAGCACAAAACATCGATGATAAAAAAAATCGGCTTCAATAAATCAATGTTTATAACATCGGTGTTTATATCAAAACATCGATGTTTTGAAAACATCAACATCGATGTTTTGAAACATCGACATCGATGTCGCATCCCTAATCCAGTAGCCTGATGTCCCTCTCGATCTCATTCCATAAATGCTCCACTAGATTGATATCTGGTGATTGGGGTGTCAACTAAGTATGGTGAAGACTCAGTTCAAATTATCTGTGGGCAATGTGAGCTTTATGGCATGTAGCACTGTCCTACTGGATGCATCCATCTCCTCTGGAGTAAACTATTAGCATAACTGTATGTACTTCGTCAGCGAAATATTTAAGTACCCGCTGGTATTCAAAGGTTCTTTCCTACGAATTGCAGGAACCAAACAATGTCAGGAATACATCTCTCAAACAGTAACTTTTCCTCCCGCAACTTTAAGTGTTGTAACAATACACTTAGGATCCATGCCCTTTCGTGTTGTTTATCCCGTATTCGCACCCTGCCATATGCACGATGGAATTGAAAACCTGATTCATCGGATTGCATTAGCCTTTTTCATTCCTTTACTGCCCAGTCCTTAGGATCCTGTGCGAACTGGAGACGTTTTTATCTTAATCGCTACAGACAGCAAAGGTTTTCCAACAGGCCTTCGTCTTCCATACCCGATACGGTGTAATGTACGGCAAACAGTACGATGACAGACTATCGGAGTTCGTCCCGGATTAAGATTAACTGTAATTTGACGCACTGTTGCCCTTCTGTTTTACTGGGCAATTCTAGAATCTCTCCTTTCTACTCGAGTATCTAGTACCCGGTGACGCTTATACGCCTTATAGCGCATACAGATTGGTACAGAGTTCTCTGCCCCCAGACCCCCGACTCCTGTCATCACATTAGTCACGGTAACATTAGACACGGTCAGGGCCCGATTATGAACGCTGGGGGCCCCTGGGCAGATGCTATTTGGGGGCCCCTCTTACGGACATTTATAAAAATGCATACTATTAGAAGTACTAGGTGCATACACCAAGGGGGTTTTGGGGCCCCCTAGCATCAGGGGGCCCTGGGCAAAGTCCCGATTTGCCCATGCGATAAAAAGGCCCTGGACACGGTATTTAGAACCACCCCCATTCCCGCCCGCAAGATTTCTTTGATGTGGTGTCTCCCCCGACACCGCTCGATTTGACCCGCTGACCCCCCACTCTTTCTTTGATGGACCGCCAGAGGAGGCGATCCACGCATAGTAGAGAGTACAGAGAGACATAAATCACTGGCAGATGCAGAGAACTCTGTACCAATCTGTATGCGCTATTAAGTTGAAACCCAGTTTTTTGTATGTTTTGTAGCTCACATTTTGTAAACATGAACAACAGCTGCTCTCGATTCACAAGCGAAGTAGTTTCGCCTATATTCCCTCCACTGCTTCTAGAAGCCATAATTATTTCACGTTCAAAATCTGTTAAACCGTGATTTTTACCCATTCCAGCCATCTCTCTTTATACCAATCTCACTCCCAAGCAGAGAGCGTGACTTTATACCTGACTTTCATAAAATCGTCCGATGGTTATAATAAGTCGGCCTCTCAGTGTTTTTTCCTAAACAGAATGACTGCAAAAGTTGGCAAGCCACGAAAGGTTAATAGAATTAAAGCGGTACCACTACAATACATAGGATTCCTTCCCCTCGCATTAATATTTAAAAATCTGAGAGCCTAATATAAGAACTGTATACGTAGAGAAATACTTTTAAAAAATATGGGAGAATGTGACAAATCTCTAAAAAATAAAACGCATCGCTATCAATAATACAATGCATCGATATATTTAATAACTCTGATATGCATATCATTCCTCTTTTAAAAAATTCTCATTAGTAAAACAGCAGATTATAAAAATACAAGTTCTAGTAAATTGTTTTTTCCTGCTTAGTTTCTATTAAGGTTAATGCATGATTGCAATGTTCCCAGATATATGCATCGTTATACTTCTTCCATCTCCGTTTTCAATTTAACGCAACCATTTCATGAATAATCCCACCATGAAGATAAGATTAATTATAGTATTTTTTATTTTTTACTTGAGAATTCTAGAGTATTTCATATCCGTTTGATGAAAAGGGATATAATGGAAGACAAGAAACGATGAAGAACTTCTAAATGTCATTTGAAAGATCTATTGTGCCAGTTAGCTCATTCCAAATGTTTTTATGTCTGAAAAAAAAATTATCTTTTAGATATTCGGCAAGAAATTAAAGATATTGAAAATGGTTTAGCTGACCCAGAAAATAATGTTTTAAAGGTAAGTATAGCTAGATTTAGAAAGTTAGGATATACTTTACGAAAATACTGAAAAATTAACTTCTGTATTATTTTAATAATTTATTCTAATGTTTACAGGTATTTTCATTTTAAAAATTTATTTTAATGTATGAGTTTCCTTTCATAAGTAGGAGAGTGTTTTTATACTTACAAACTCAAAATTAATATTCCAGTGCCATAGTCGTAATCGTATTGTAGGACAGAGAGGAAATACGTGGTAATATTTGAGAATGTAACGAACGTTGCATCGATAGTAATAGTAAAAACACTGAATGATTATCAGTCAGGCACACTTAACCTATTACGCAGTTATTTATAATTAATTTCATTTTATTACTTATTTTTCGTGTTACTTTTTCATGCTGCTACATTAATTCAGATTTACAATATATCGTAGTACTATCTTTCAGCTTAGAGAATATAATAGTTCTAAACTAATATGTACCGGTAAATTATATATATAATATAATTATATATAAAATATATAATTATATTATATATATAATTTACCGGCTATAATTTTTAATATAATAATTTTAAAATATCTACAATATTAAATAAGATAAATCAGATTTTAAAAAATTTCTCATTTAGTTATCTTTGCATCATTCTGAAGAATTCTGTATCTGAAATTCTTATTTATTGATGTGTCAGCAAAGATATAGGATTTTGTATGGTCCTTCAATTATATATATAATAGCCGTTGTCTCTGTATAACACTTCCGGGCTGTACTCATCTTTCGATTGAAGCCCTCAGTCAACAAACGGCCGGTTAGGCTTAATTTCAATTTCAGATGTGGATCAGAATTTTTTCTTACCTAAAAACTAATATCTTCTCCATCAAATCACGTTTGTTCAGCCTATTTTTCTATAAAACCTTCAAAACAAAAAAATTGGAAGTTTTTAGCTGTATATTTAACAGTTTTTAAAAATCTGTTTACTTTTGCGATGAATTCTGAAAGTAAACAAACTTGAATGTGAATGAATCAAGTAGCTCAAGTATTCATATCGCGTAGTGAGCTGTAAAAAACTGGATGGCAGTGTACTACTCCAATCGCATGAAAAATTAAATAAATAAAAAATAATGAAAGGGTTTGCTTTTACAAGGTGTGGATTAAACGCAATATTGTTAGATAATGCGGGATATTTCTTAACTTTCATATACTTTTTCCATTATGACGTCATTATTAGTATTAGGACGTGAAAATGACGGGTTACCTTCTAGTCATAAATATTGATACAAATACCAAGATTTTAGGAAAAAAGTTTTTGGGCAGTTTCAAATCCCTTTTGAACAAAGTTCTTTTACAAAATAGAGATAAAACTTAAGCTTTCAAACTGCTCATCATTTATTTGTTTTAAATATGATTTCACAATTTAACTAATTTAGGTTTTATTTCATTTGAATAATTCCTGTCAATATTTTACGAGAAAAGCTAACGTCAGAATATGTCAGATATTTCTTGGTAACTCAAGGCAAATAAATATTGGGTACAACCTACAGGTTATACGTATAATATCCGAAATAACCTGTTTTAGTATCATGTTATACCGAGTTATTTATGGCTAACAAACACGAAAAGAAGTATTTTTAAAGAAAATACTTAAAAACAACCCCTTTTCTAAGAGCAAATCATCGCATAAAATTACAGCATATTAGGTTACAAGAACGGCAACCTATTTTTATATCATATCTCTAAGCGTAATGGTCTTTGAAATATTAGAAAACGTTAAGTTCACGTAACAGAAAACGGAGTTAAATTCTGCTTCCTCTCTCCTAAAACTGCAAATTTGCTCCTAAAATATTTTCTTTGAAAGGGAGAGACAAGAGAAAATTCTTCCGCGATCAATAATCTTTTGGTTGTAACCTTACATTGAAGCAGAGTTCTAACAGTGGCGGAGAGTTTTCTAATGAGATTAATCCGAGTTTTCCCACTAAGAAAATCTAGTTTATCCAAAATATTTTCTGATGTTTGGTAGCAAATATGGATAAAAATGTTTTGATTCATCCGTAAAATTTTAAAAACTTATTAGATATGCTGCACCAAATCTAGTAAAACAAATCATAGAAAAAAGAAAATCTCAATAATTCCCTGTAATTAACAGTAAAGTAGGCACGATTCAAATTTCTAGAGCTAATACCGCTTTTTTACTTCATAAAAGAAATCAGAGGGCTGGAGCTAAGCAGACATTTTTACTGTTTGTTAATTATGGACTAATTATAGGTCGCGGAGGCTCAATTGGCAAAGGCAGTGAGCCAGTGATCTGAACGTCTCTAGTTAGATGCCGGTGCTGACAAATCCACCGCCGTGTACGCTAATGGCGGCTGGCGCACGAGGATTCTGTCGTGGCTGCAGTGTCCTCCCAGTTCTCAAAATTTACCTCTGGAGATGCGGGGCCAAATGTACCGGTCTCTTCACTTGACTCGGTTCAAAATTACAGGACTGGCCCTTTAGCGAAGTCGGACTCCAACCCTTGTGGTGCTATTCAAAACCGGAGCCGCATCTTTCTGCCCAATAGCCTTTATGGATTTTATCTGATATACTGTCGGTCAAGGGGCATAAGGCACAACACACACACACACACACACACACTGTTAATTATAGAGAGTTATCAACGTTTTTCTATTCATTTTTTAACATTGCTGTACACAAATTAATTCCAATATATATATATATATATATATATATATATATATATATATATATATATATATATATATATATATATATATATATATATATATATATATATATATATATATATATATACATATATATATATATATATATTTATATATATATATATATATATTGGAATTAATTTGTGTACAGCAATGTTAAAAAATGAATAGAAAAACCTTGATAACTCTCTATAATTAACAGTGTGTGTGTGTGTGTTGTGCCTTATGCCCCTTGACCGACAGTATATCAGATAAAATCCATGAAGGCTATAATCTGAGAATATGACTAGTCACAGCGCTTCCATGATAATGCAACATACGGCTAAATAACCGATGAATATACTCAAGCTTAAAGATAATGCAAGATAAGGCAATATGCAGCAAAAATTAATGAATTTTCTTTATTTTAAAGGTAAACAGTCTATAACGATCAATTGTCGAGACACTAATGGATCTCGAGTCTATCTTTTTGTAGACAGATGCTCTAAGCATAAAGCTGCCATGACAATATTCGAGAATCTTATTTATAATGATTTTACGACCATAATCCTCATTTTTAAGGCCAAAGATATAATATACACTCATGGACAAAAAAATTAGCGCACCAAGAAATAATTGCGGGATCGTAACGAAACTTGCAATGAAGGTACATGTCGGGGAGATATGCAAATGATTAGAAATGCAGCGTGATTGCGCATTACGTATAGCCGGTAGAGGGCGTTGAACATCGTACTCTGTGGAGTACAAAACATGTGACCAAAGCTTGTTTGAGTGTGCTGAATCATTCACAAAGGAAGAGCTGAGATAGACATGCCATTACGCCATGTTCGAAGACAATATAAGCAGTTGTCGCAGTTTGAGAGGGGAAGAATCGTCGGGATGATGGAAGCTGGGTGGTCAGCTAGGCGAGTAGCTCGTCAATTAGGCCGCTCTGATTGTGTTGTGAGGAGGTGTTGGGACCAGTGGACCCGAGAGATGTCATGTACACGAAGACCAGGCTCAGGACGCCCTCGACAGACCAGTCGTCGAGAAGACCGTTACATCGTAAGAAATGCACGCGTACAGCCAACTGCTTCATCGGCCGCCATCCAGGCACAGGTAGCACCTTCACTAGGGGCCTCTGTGTCTTCTCGAACCATACGAAGGCGCCTGGCTGAAGGACAGTTGGCATCGCGGCGCCCATTACGTGTGCTGCCCTTGACGCCCACCCATCGACGCCTCCGTTTGGAGTTTTGCCGCGCACGAGGAAACTGGACTGCAGCGGAATGGAACCAGGTCGTCTTTAGCGACGAATCCAGATTCAATCTCGCCAGTCATGACAATCGTGTTCGTGTGTGGAGAGCCCGCGGTGAACGCTTCAATCCTACCTTTGCTGTACAGCGACACATCGCTCCCACAGCTGGTGTGATGGTATGGGGTGCCATTGCATACAATACACGATCACCCCTAGTATTGTTCCGTGGCACCATGACAGCCCAGCGGTATGTTCATGAAATCCTGCAACCACATGTGTTGCCACTCATGCAACGGCTCCCAGGAGCCATTTTTCAACAAGACAATGCTCGGCCTCATACGGCAAGGGTGTCACAAGATTATCTCCGCACTGTTACTACCCTTCCTTGGCCTGCCCGATCCCCAGATTTGTCTCCAATCGAGCTTATCTGGGATCATTTGGGACGACGAGTTGGGCATCCCACGAGTTTGAACGAACTAGAGGCAAGGTTACAGCAAATATGGAACGAAATGTCTCAAAACATCATACAGAACTTGTATGACTCAATGCCTGATCGTATCGCATCGTGCATTCGCGCTAGAGGGGGTCCAACGGTGCATTAACTCCTCCGTTCTTTTGCCTTTTTCTCTGAAATAAATTATCCTTTTTCTTTGATTTTCTTATCATTTACTTATATCAAAGTAGTCATTACGTATGTAAAATTTCGTTTCATTTTGACAACTCCTTCTTGGTGCGCTAATTTTTTTGTCCATGAGTGTATTATATTTTGCATATTTATTTTTTCCACATTTCTCAATCTTTCGTTATGACAAAATGGTTCGCAATCGTACTTTCCAGTGTTTAGGTGCTAGCGTAACGATCGACTTCTAGGTTCTGTAATCAAATCCTGGTCTCTAGTTTTCAGATGAATGTTTTGACCATTTAATCTACCTTTGCTAAGAAGTGTTATTTCAAATGACTTGCATCACAAAGTTAAGAAGAAATACTCGAATTTCAAAAATATAATAGAAAGAAATAGGATTAAGGCAAGGAAGAACGTAAATTTCAAAAATAGTATATATGGATTTTTTCAGGATAGTCTAATTCATTGTTAAAATCTCATTAGGGGAAATGGTTCCATCTCATTCTATTTATTTTTTAATCAGGTATAGTTTCACTGTTAATTTTCATGAAGAACTTTGCTTTGACATGCATTTTACTTCCAACTTCCAGTTAATTTCTTTAATTCTTATCTCTTACTCACTCTGCAACTCGTTTCAATTGACATCCTTCAATAGTTTTAAGGAGCTTAGACAACTTCTAGTGATATCTCAGTTTCTATTCTTTATTTTATAGAGAATTACTACTTCTACCCTAACTTTGGGTACGTATATCTTGAAGTGGCTCTCGAAATAATTTCATTCAAATACAGTTTTTACATAACAACAATGTTTATTTAAATATTTGCACATATAGATTTTGCTTTCCAACATAAAGCATACGTACTACTAGTACGAGATATACATAGCATTCATGCAAGGGAAATACAATTCAATATAATCACTTGTATAACTACTTATTCAAGAAACATACACTTTGTAACACTCACAGATACTTTGAAAGTCAACCAGCAGTGCTGCGACGTAAACTTTGGGCCTAACAAGAACTCGCGTAGGTTTGAAGCAACCTATATATGCCTCCAGCGGCTGCTCGCAAAACTCAACTATTATTAAACCAGACTCTAAGCCTAGCTCCAGCTCGATACTTCGTTTCGCCAGCACTACTCCTCCTTTCACTTCCTCTCACTTCCTAGTTCCCTTCGACTCGTTAATCTAGCTGCTTGGTATTTATACCAACCGCGTATGCCGCAATTAGCATATCTTCAGCGGCTTCTTTAGAATTATTCATCTAAAAGTTCGATTATTGTGAATCGAATTTAATCGAATTTTATGTAAAACTTACAATTTTCTACATCACCAAATCAAATTTTATTGTTTTAAATTTTTTTTAAAAATTGCTGTCCAAAATATTTTTGCCATATTTTTCACAAAGCTATGATGCAATTAGCATTTTAGGATTTCCTTTATTGATTAGTGAAGAGCAGTTGTTTCATATTTTTTTATATACTTATCATTATTATGGCGGAATTCTGATATTTTCCGTATGTGTTACGGGCAGACGAGTTGCACGTGGTTTGAATCGCCTGTACCAGACACGCTAGTCACGTATTTCATACATTGTTTTACCTGTAAAATATCATACGCTGCTTAATATGCTTTAGTTAGTATATTTTCCCAATAGATGAAAGTAGCTGTCGACAGGTGGCAAATCATCCCCAGGCTTTTTATTAGCTTTTGTCGGCTCAGGCTTTTATATATATGTTAATGGAACATATGTTAATATTTTTAAACCCTCTGTATAAGTAACTGTGTTTAGAAGTGTATTGCTAGTCGGTTCGTTTAATATAGTTGTGCATACGTTTCACTGAAATTACATATATGTATGTTTATTGATAATACATGCGTATGGAAATAATTATCGACTCATAACAAATAAAGAAGTAATATAATTAATTTATAAAGATTAATATTTTTACGTATATAAACGATAAATTGTATTAAAACTTTTTGCTTTATTCTTTACTTCAACATAATTAAATCACATACAAACTTTATAAAATTAATCGTCAAAATTAAAACATAAAATCTTTTTTGAGGTTTTCATGCCATAGCACATTATTCAACGTTCTTAGAATATCTACAACAGTTCAGACAAGAGAAAATTCCACATATTAGCAATTGTCCAAACGGAATAAAAAATTTCGCAGTTCGATAGGACATTTTGATTGAAAGTTTGATGTAAATCTTATATGTCCGCATCATATTTCTGGTGCATAGATTTTGAGTGGAATATTTTAGAACATATGAGAATTTGAAAACACTGCATTAATAGTTATTTTGAAACATTTTTGGAATCCCTTGATGCATTGCTTTTTAAACTATATTGAGTTATGTTTTACGTATAAATCTGGAAACAGGCCCAAATTTATAAATAATTGCATAATGGGGAAGGGTATATTTTATTTTGCTTTACCAAAAACACATTTAAAATGTATCCGGTTTCAGTTCAGATGAAGTTCACTACCAAATTAATTAGCTAGATATGTAAAAACAAAAATTTGAAGTTACAGTGCTATCTTGCGTTTAAAAAGTTTATTTTTAATTTATGAAAAACTTTAAGAAAACCGAAGAATAAAAATTCTCAAAAATACCATTATTTTCTGGAGAACAGATCTTCAATATTTTACTTTGATAAAATTTCTCAATAGTAAAATAGTTATTCAGCACTACAATTTTACTCTTAATTAGTATTAAGTAAGAAGAAATGGGTTTTCTTAAATTTCAATATTAAAAGCGTAATGCATTGAAGTATATATATATATATATATATATATATATATATATATATATATATATATATATGGGGGGAGCGTTTATCCCGCTGGTAAGCAGTATTATGCATACAGTTCTCTATGACCTATTTGAATGCTAATGTTTTCTAAAAATGGGACATGAGTACGAACTAAATTTCATAACGGTTAGATACACAGTTTTTCTTGCCAGATTTTTAAAGTGTCTTTTCAATTGTGTACGAGATTGATTTTTTCCTCTCTTTAATTCTTTGAGTTATGTGTGTATATTTATACAGGGTGAATCTGAACAAGTAGGCAAACCTTTACGGGGTGATAGAACGCATCTACACGAGCAATGTTCGTCGTAGAAAGTATGGGCGGAACGCAAACAGCGAGGCGCTAGGTGGGGCTGTAAATGGTACCCGCATGCCACATATCCTCATTCATTCCAGCGGCGGTTTTCCTTAAATGTTTGGGCAGGGATCCTCCATGACCATTTGGTTGGCCCATACCTCCTGCCACACCGTCTGGACGGCGAATCGTATCACACATTCCTTCGAGAGGTGTTGTCGGAGCTGCTGCGTCCGATTCTAACCCCTATCAGGTCGAGAATGTGGTTCTAGCACGACGGTGCGCCTGTACAATTCAGCTTAGATGTGCGGAACAATTTAGATGCAACATTCCCAGGGCGATGGATTGGTCGAGGTGGTCCCATAGCTTGGCCACCAAGATCGCCGGATCTCTCGTGTTTGGACTTTTTCCTGTAGGGGCATATGAAAAGCCTAATCTACGAGTTCCCCATTGAAACCAATATGGAACTAGTCGCCAGAATCACCGTTGTTGCCGGCGATATTCAGGAAATGCCCGGTGTCTTCGCAAAAGTGCGTCAGTCCCTATCCCGCAGGTGTGAAGCCTGCATTACAGCTGGCGGAAGCTCTTTTGAGCAATTTCTTTGACCATGTAAATCAATTACATTCCTGTTAAAAAAAATGTTTTCTTCAGTATCTCCTCTCATTCTTGTGTTAATTCTTTAAATGTGACAGTGGAAAACTACCTTTTAACTTCTCACCGTTTGCGTTCCGACCATACATTCTATGACGAATATTGCTCATATAGCTGCGTTCTATCACCCCGTAAAGTTTTGCCCACTTGTTCAGATTCACCCTGTATAACTACATGCATCCTTTCTCATGTTACATCAAAGGTGAGGATAAGTAACTGCATACCAAACATTTTACTTTAACACTATTATGCTAACCTTCAAATATTTATGATATACGGTTTAAAATCTCAAGAAAAAGACTGATGATTGAAAATAAAAACTTACATGCCTCTTACACCTAAATCTTTAAATTCAAATAATCCTTTTCAGAACGCTCCTCATGCTCAAAAAGTAGTCTGTGCTACGGAGTGGGATAGACCGTATTCCAGAGAACAGGCAGCCTTTCCTGCGGTAAGCAATAATTTCTTTTTAAAATGTTCTCACCAAAGTTCATGTGTAAAGATTGTATAAAATATCCAGATACATAGTTCACTGAGCAGTAAGGCTTTAGTGGAATATTCTTCGGCCTTAGAATATTTCAAAACAAGGACTCGGTATGAGAAAACACTTATAAAACGAAGTTTGTCTGTAAAAGTGAAAGAAGTACTTAATTTGATTAAGGTTACAATAACGTGAGAGGAATAAGTACAGTGAAATTTCTCCTAACGGACTCCTTAGAAAGTGGACACCTCCGAATAACGGCGCATGCCATTGGTTCTTAAGAGTTCCAAATAGAGAGGATAAGGACAGTCTAAATAGCGGACTTAATAAATACAGATTAAAAGATTGTAAAATTTAACTAATAAGATAAGCATTAAATTATTAAAAATAAATTAAAAGATAATTTATAATATGTGCATATGAATGGCACATATTATAAATTATCTTTTAAATTATCTTATAAATTATCCATAGCACATTATTCAACGTTCTTAGAATATCTACAACAGTTCAGACAAGAGAAAAATCCACATATTAGCAATTGTCCAAACGGAATAAAAAATTTCGCAGTTCGATAGGACATTTTGATTGAAAGTTTGATGTAAATCTTATATGTCCGCATCATATTTCTGGTGCATAGATTTTGAGTGGAATATTTTAGAACATATGAGAATTTGAAAACACTGCATTAATAGTTATTTTGAAACATTTTTGGAATCCCTTGATGCATTGCTTTTTAAACTATATTGAGTTATGTTTTACGTATAAATCTGGAAACAGGCCCAAATTTATAAATAATTGCATAATGGGGAAGGGTATATTTTATTTTGCTTTACCAAAAACACATTTAAAATGTATCCGGTTTCAATTCAGATGAAGTTCACTACCAAATTAATTAGCTAGATATGTAAAAACAAAAATTTGAAGTTACAGTGCTATCTTGCGTTTAAAAAGTTTTCGCATAGAGTTCAGATATACTAGGGGAAACACTTTTTTATCTGAAATTTCAGTCAAGGAAAATGGCTGGATGTTGCAAAAGGAATTAATTTCGTAGTTTTCAAATCTTAAGGTATATTTTTTATATAAACTAATTGAAAATAAACTAAAGAAAACTGGCGAGACAAATGCAATAAAATAATTTTCTTTTAATACAACACTTCCTCACATATATAAAGACTATTAGATTAGTTTCCATCCCTCCAAATATAGCTTCTGACTATCAACATTAAAGGGTGATAAATTGTATAAAGCATTCAAATCTATTGCACTTTTATTTTAGTTATTTTACGACGTAGGTCTTGAGTAATTTCGAAAAGATATTTAAAACACATAGTACTTAGTTATATTTAAAGTATTAAGTTCAATTTTTTCTCTCTTATTACATGACTTTCTCATTAGTGGCCACCTGTTAATAATGGACTTTTTCTATTCTGTATCAGTTTCTGTTACCGGCATGTTCGCTCCTGACACATCGTATTTGATACGTCGCTTAAATTTGTGACTAGAAATAAGCTACTTATCAGTTAATGGGATTATTCTAACTATTTTTACTTGTAAAATTCTTCAGAATACAGAATCTGAATCAGATTTCTATATTACATGAGTTTATTAGATTCTTACAACTGTAGCAAGTATGCTTCGTGAATTTTTAACTAAATATTCTTTCGTTCCAGCCATTCGTCACCCCTGAAACAAAACAATGGCCAACAGTTGGAAGAATAGATGACGTTTATGGTGATACAAACCTGATGTGTTCATGTCCTCCTGTAGAAGCTTACAATAGCTTGTGATATGCAAAACTACAGCTAGTTTAGTTAAAGTAAAATGTGTTCCTTTTTTAGAATGTAAAAATATCAAAAGCACTTATTTCTTTCAATAAACATTTCATTAAACTTGTAGATAATTTTATTGCCACTAGTTCTTAAATTTAATCCAGATTTAACTTGCATGTGTATCAAAGACTTCATGTATTAAAGATGCAGGCTTCCCCTTGACCTCTATTATGTTTCATAAAACAACGACAAACGTGCATTTGACGCATTTGACAAGAACTTCACTCATGCTAAATTGGTTACTATTTCATTTCCCTTTACTGAAGTATCTATCCTACAGTTGAAAAGTTTCTCACTACACATTCATTTATTTCTCTCGCGCGTGTACATGAGCTCTCTCTAATTTCCTCTCTCTCTCTACACCAATCAATCTATTTATCTATCAATCTGTGCTTGTGTATATACTGAAGAGCCAGAAAAACTGGTACACCTGCCTAATATCGTGTAGGTCCCCCACGAGCCCGCAGAAGTGCTGCAACACGACGTGGCAGAGAGAGAGAGAGAGAATATATATATATATATATATATATATATATATATATATATATATATATATATATATATATATATATATATATGTCGGACGTTGGTGCTTCACGCCCAATCGAAATATCTCTTACTCTAAAACTTGAGAACCATGATGCAGTCGGTGAACCGTTGGTGAGGACATTCATCATTATTAAATCCATAAAACAGCAAGATGTTAACACAACAGGCATAAAAACACTCTAATTGAGCATCCTAAACATCTTTATTAAATTTCCAATAATTACTCAACTCCATTAAGCTAATTTTAATACCCCACCCAAATTTAAAACCGTGCGCCTACGGTACACGTCTTTACTCGTTGCTATCTCTCCATGGCTCTGAAGATCTCCTTTGTCCTTAAGTTTTATTAACGCTCTACCGACGCTCATTACTTATTCATTTCGTCATGTCGGATGATCTTTCTGCTGAACTAAGCATTTCCTTTCTTAGCGCCAGCTCAAGGCTACATCTACGTAAAATTCTCCCATGTGGTTCTGTGGTTCTTCGGAAATTGAATAAAGCCAACCCATTAATTCTATTTTCACTGCCATACATTACCCCGCTTATTTGAACTCCCAGACTTTTAAATTGTTTATCCTATATTTTAATAACTAAAATCCCGTTTTAAGGTCACGCGATCGCCCCCCCCCTCATATTTATTAACCTTACACACACACACACACACACATATATATATATATATATATATATACGAGGGTTGTAAATAAAGTAGTGGCAACATAGCCCAGAAAGTCGTAGAACATCAGGCATGCGCAAACAGGATATCGGAGGAGTGAGGTGAAGCTGTTGTCGATGTGTAGAGTGCATAAAACCGTATATCCAGTAGAAGGGGTAGTTGCTGCGTGACGTTCAAGTGGACGGTGTCGTTTCTACAGCTCTAAATCATGTTTAGAAAAAGTGATCAGCGGTCGGGGATTAAAATCAAGGTTACCCGTGGTTACAGCACCATTTGCGCTCAGCTATACGTCGCACACGTCCACGTTTATTGCGGAACAATCTCCCTATCGTGTTGCATGACAAAGCTCGTTGTCGTCTTGCACGACCAGTAAATGATCTTTTGCGACGGTGGTTTTGGGAGGTGTTGGAACAACCTCCGTACTCACCTGACATGAGTCCTTGTGACTACGACCTTTTTCCTAAGTTGAAAGAACCCGTTCGAGGCATCCGATTTCGTGACTGTGATCCGAGCATTAGGGCGCTCCGTCACAACACACAACACACAACACCTTGCCAACGGTATCCTACGGTTTTCTGACATCTGGCAAAAGGTACAAGACTTTGCTAGTGGTTATATTGAAGGAATGTAATGCAATTTTGCTTGTACGTCCATTAAAAAAATGTTTTACGGGTATGTTGCCATTACTTTATTTACAACCCTCGTATATATATATATATATATATATGGGAGGCTAAAATATGGGGGGGGGCATCACGCGATCTTAAATGGGATTTTAGTTATAAAGTATAGGATTTAGCAATTAAATTCTGGGAGTTCAAATAATCGGAGTAACGCATTGCAGTGAAAATAGAATTAAAGGGTCGGCTTGATTCAATTTCCGAAGAACCGATAGAAGAACTGGTCGGCCAAAAAAAAAAAAAAAAAAAAAAAAAAAAAAAAAAAAAAAAAAAAAAAAAAAATTCTGCCCCTGACACCATTCTTGCTGATTCTTATGTAAAATGACCTCCTGAATCCGAATATGACCTCAGTTTCCCCCCCCCCCATCTCCCACCGTTTTTGGGGGATGGCCTCCCACCTATTTTTATCACTTTTCCATAATTTGGAGGGATGAAAAGGATAATTTTCGCCTCTACATTTCTTTTGAGGGGCTAGAGAGGTGAAAAGTTCTAAAACATGAACATTTGTTGCAAGGAGGTATATTTGGGGGGGATTTTTCCCCCTTAAATTGTAAAAAAAAATCATAAAAATGATCAATTTTTCCGGTTTTTTCGCAATTTTTTCATTTATTTTCTACTTACTCCAGCTTCCAGCTCATCCTCTCTCAAACACCCCCAAATAATAAAAATATATAGCAACAATAATAAAAATATATAGCAACAGTTCGGAAGATTCCCAATACCCCGCGCGAGCAGGTTTGCACAGGAATTTTCATGCTTTGACACGTTTAAAGTTGCATTGCTCTTGTCACTATAGTCCTGTACTGTAATCCTTATCTTCCCTCATTTTTATCACTTTCCGATAGTAACTTTATGGCCATAAATTTGATTTAGAGAGGTGAAAAGGATTATTTTAGCTATAAAGAATAATAAATAAAAAGTAAAATAATAAATGTAAACAATAATAAATAAATAACTACCTTCATTTGGTGCTTGCTTTCCTTTTATACCCTGAGGTAGAAGTTTCTCGTACCAAAAACCAGCAATACTCTGCCAAAATGCTCGCATTCCACTTCCCTGAAAATCTCCTCTCGAACTTATTGATGTCTTGATGGAATCATTCCCCGTGTTCATCCGAAACTGCTCCTAAATTCTCAGGGAAGAAGTCCAGGTTTGAGTGAAGGAAATGCACTTTAAGAGACATGTTACACGCCATGGCCTCGTACGCTGACAGCAATTCCTCGACATGAGCGACATAATCATCACTTTTGTTGTTACCCAAAAAGTTCTCACGCACGTTTTGGAATGCAAGCCAAGCTCGTTTTTCTTTTCGATTCAGGTGTTCAATAAACGTTGAATCTTGGAAAAGTTGTCTAATCTGGGGACCCACAAAATCTCCTTCCTTGATTTTAGCCTCACTAAGCGAGGAAATTTAGTTTTCAAAAAAATTGAAATGCATCACCTGTCTTGTCCAGCGCTTTCACAAACTGTTTGATCAACCCGAGTTTGATGTGCAAAGGCGGCAAGTAAAAATTTTCCCTCGGGACCAGAGGATCATGAGAGACATTTTTCTGGCCGGGAGTAAAACTTTCTCGCTGAGGCCAGTTCCGTACGATGTAATATTTGTCTCGGGCTCGGCTGTCCCATTCACATAGGAAGCAGCAGTATTTCGTGAAGCCTGATTGCAGGCCCGTGAATAGAGCAACAACTTTTAAGTCAGCGCAAATTTTCCAATTATATTCATGGTATCTGATTTTATCAAGGATTCGGCTGATATTTTCGTACGTCTCCTTCATATCCACAGAGTATGCAACCGGAACTGATGGTAACCCATTCCCATTAGCCAACAGGACAACTTTCAAGCTTGTCTTTGATGAGTCTATAAACAGTCTCCATTTGTCGGGATCACATGGAATCTTCAGTTCTATCATTAATGCATTTGAATTAGGGCAGAACACTAAGCCTTCATCTTCCGAAAAAAGTAATTTCAGGGTTGACTGCCTGGTCCAGTAACAATATATTTTTACGCCCTTTTCTAAGAGATTCCACTGCTTAAGTAGAGATTCAAGAAGTTGAGATTTACTCTTAGGTAACCCCAAATCCCTGACGAGATCATTCAATTCCGACTGAGTAACGAGGTGAGGTTGCCGATGAGCTGAATCAGCTGAACACTCTTCATCATCGGTGGACGTATCATTTGATTCTCCAGGCTGTGGCTCAAAGTCTTTCAAATCTGTTTCTAGAGTATAGGTTTTTGGGGGCACTGGGATTGGCAAAGATTCGTTGTGAGGAACTGGTCTTAGAGCTGAAGGGATATTAGGATTCTGAATTGTATGCTTACTTTTGCTAGAGAACCCAGCGGTGGAAGTCGAAACATGAAAATTCCTGTGCAAACCTGTGCCCGCGGTGTATTGGGAATCTTCCGAACTGTAGCTATTTATTTTTATTATTGTTGCTATATATTGCTGTTATATATTTTTATTATTTCGAAGTGTTTGAGAGAGGATGGGGGGGAGGGGGCTGGAAGCTAGAATAGGTAGAAAATAAGTGAAAACATTGAGGAAAATACGGAAAAATCGGTCATTTTTAATG
This sequence comes from Dolomedes plantarius, assembly GCA_907164885.2. Lineage (NCBI taxonomy): Eukaryota > Metazoa > Arthropoda > Arachnida > Araneae > Dolomedidae > Dolomedes > Dolomedes plantarius. The sequence goes on along the minus strand of OU015494.1, from coordinate 189,434,338 downwards.
ATTTTTTTACAATTTAAGGGGGCAAATCCCCCCCCCCAAATCTACCTCCTTGCTACAAATGTTCATGTTTTAGTACTTTTCCCCTCTCTAGCCCCTCAGAAGAAATGTAAAGGCGAAAATAATCCTTTCCATTCCTCCAAATTATGGAAAAGTGATAAAAATAGGTGGGGGGCCACCCCCCGAAAACGGTGGGTGATGGGGGGGAAAACTGAGGTCACATTCGGATTCAGGAGGTCATTTTACATGAGAATCAGCAGGAATGGTGTCAAAGGGGCAGAAATTTTTTTTTTTTTTTTTTTTTTTTGCCGATCAATGTAGCCCAGTCAAAATAGGTTTTATGGCTAAAAAAATATGAAAGTTTTGAAAATTGGTGGAGATGTTTGTTTATGCATACTAATGAACATGCTAAAAGTCCCCACCGATGAGATGTGAGCTTTCGCCGCCATCTTGGAAAATGCGTACACTTTTTGGGTTTTTTGAAAGTAACTTGAGAAATATTGATTTTATGAAAAAAAAATTTGAATTTAAAAATTGAAGAGCACTAAATTGTGAACAAAAACGTCATTTACATTGTTTTTATAAATTGAACACGAACAAAGATAATTGACTTTGAAAGGACGAACCATCAGACCTGGGACGCGGATGCGCGGATCATCCCCATCGCGATGGGGGATGACTCGCGCATGTGCGTCAAAAGTCTTGTATACTCACGTTTGTCAAATCTCTGCATACCAAAGCTCAAGAGAAAGTTGCAACAACACCCAATCCATTGTTATCAGGTTGTATTGGGAGGCTTGGTGGATTCTATATTTTTATGCCATACTTAGGCTGCATTGGGTACATAATGGTTGGAGGTGAGTTAAAATAAATATTAACTTTGATGTACGTAACTACGTCAGTAGAAAAAATGTTACCTGGCCATACATACGCTAGAAAAATCCTAGCTCATTTATCTACCCAAACATCTTTAGCAAAAATAATTTTTGACGCCATGGACATATCTGATTTCAAAGCAGTAATCTCCATGGGTTGTTTAGGGATTTTGAAGTCTTTTTTTGTGTTTTTGCAAATAACTTGGAAAATATTAGCTTTTATGTAAAAAGAAGTTTTATACAAAAATTAAAGAAAATTAAATTGTGTACAAAAATATTAAATACATTTAGTCGTGACCCTAACACGTACAAATATATTGACTATTAAATGCGCGTTGATTATGGAGGTAGGGTCCAAGTCTCGTTGCAGGTGCTTTCCTTTGAATTGTCTCCACTCGCTCATTGCGGCATTCTTTAAACACAAGAAAATAGACTTGATGTGTTTTGGTATGTAGATAATTGATCATTATTAATTTTATAAACGAATGTAATAAACTTGGATGTATTCACTACCGTATTTTCATTGTGTATAATTTTTCAAGCTTACCTACTTTATGGTTGACGTGCTTTTTTCGGTACGGGATTGTTCGCGTCGTCAGTCTTGAAAAGATTATCTATGGAGCAGCTAGCATCACTTCATTCATCAATTCTTTTAATTGGATCGTCATGATCTACAGGGCAATAACTTCAATGGGATATGTCGTTGTGACATACTCCATTGCAGTTATTGCAGGCCGTTTTGCAGTTGATGCCTGCTTTCCGACACACGCATCTTTCTCCCCAGTCAGTCTTGCTGTTGCAAAACACTATGCTTAAAACTGAATCGGTAGCCACTGCATCCATTGTTGTGAAGGACACGAGGGTTTTCTCTTGACGTTTCCAGTCCCAGACTTCAGGATTTAATTCATTCCCAAACCACTTCTGCACTTGGTGATACAACCGAAAGGAAAGAAGCCTGACTTCCTCTTCAGTTAAGGGAAGAGACGGAATGTATGGTTTTAGTTTAGAGTCAAATTTTGCGAAGCATTTGTACCTAAATTTATTTAGGGATAGTTCACTGGAATGTGCTTCATACCAGATCAGAAAAAAGCATTCTCCTGCTTTAACCATCGTTGTGCGATGAATTTCATTTATTAATTACTGTCACTTTGTGTTCCACATCTTTAATTTGGAACATTTTTATGCAAAGTTTCTTTCCTTTGTTGAATGCTGCAGAAGTAGTATCACATCCACTGAACGCATGTAGAAAAAGAATACTTTGGTAAGTCCCGATGATTGTATTTCATTTGATGAATATATTTTTTTCTTTGATTTCCTTTTGCGTGGTTTGACAGGGAAAATGTCTTTTTTCTGTAGGAGTGAGAGCTGTTAATAGAACCAGGTGGTTAACATCTTCACCGATAGTTACAACGATGTTTTTACAAGAACATGCTTCATTAATTGCAGTATTTATTATGAGAATGTCGGCGGCGTGATTACTTTGTCGGAATCGAATCTCATTGTTTCCCACCTCAGCTGATAGAATGCTGATCAATTCGCTCTTATTGTTTTTATTTGAAAGGAACTATTCTTGTTGAACAGTAACTCGCATGTTGCCATCAAAATTTTTGGTCTACAGATTTTTTCACTATAGACCGTATATTTTGTTCAATTTTTTTTGTAGTGTTAGTGGTGTTGGATTAGCCATTCAAAACGACTATACAGCTGGTACCATAATGCTTTTTTATATAGTTAACTTAATTTATGCAAACTGCCGAAAAAGTTAATTGTGTTCCCCAGTTGACACGGTGCAGGAGAAAACCACTGTTCACAATGCTGACGCAGTTCAGAAGGTTAAGGTCTTAGTTTGGAACTTCAAAAATGTCGTACATTGCCAATGTCGTTGTCTCTCGCATACCAGCTTCATTAAATAGAGCCAACGGAAAAGAAGCTAACTCTTATTCTGAATAAATGTAAGCGTCTTCGTCGCTTTGTTTAGCAATCGCTATTCTCTGAAAAAGCAACAACGGGTTTACTACTATATTAAAACCGTTTCTTTCACCGTACAATTGACGGTGATCAAGCTTTCATAAGGTCTACCATTTCAAAGTACTGAACCCAGAGGGCTGCAGTGGGGCCAGTCTCTGTCAACTGCTTCAAAGTCATCCTCATTTTAATCTCATATACGATGGCTCGTATATGAGTATATCCGTTTAGGGTTTCTAGCGATAGTAGTTCAGTAGAAAAATCTCTAAACAATTCATGGAGATTATTGCTTTTGAAATCAGATATATCCATGGCGTCAAAAATTATTTTTCCTAAAGCTGTGTGGGTAATTAAATTAGCTAGGATTTTTCTAGCGTATGCATAGCCAGGCAACATTTTTTCTACTGACATAGTTGCATACATCAAAGTTAGCATTTATTTTTACCCACCTCCAGCCATTATGTACCCAAAACAGTCTAAGTATGACATAAAAATATAGAATCCACCAAGCCTCACAATACAACCTGATAACAATGGATTGGGTGTTGTTGCAACTTTCTCTTGAGCATTGATATGCAGAGATTT
>OU015494.1:189053416-189425916 GCA_907164885.2 Dolomedes plantarius | reverse complement strand
TCAAACCGTTTGCCCTTGATGCGATCTTTCAGTTTCGGGAACAGGTAGAAATCGCAAGGAGCGTGGTCTGGGGAATACGGGGGATATGCAAGAACTGTGGTGCCGTGTTTAGCAAGGGCTTGTTGCACCATCAAGGATCGGTGCGCCGGGACATTGTCATGCAACAACATCCACATGTTCGATTTCCAAACGTGTGGACGTTTACCACGGATTGCTTCCCGGAGACGACGAAGAACCCGTACATACCATTCGTTGACGATGTTACCTTGTGTTTGGCACAGCTTTCCTTTCTGGACCTTGCGCCAATAAATTTCAACCAACCAAACAACTACTGCTCCTACCCGTTGGATGTTTGCCTCCGTTTGTAGGGTCCCTGGCCACCCACTTCGCGGATCATCTGCAACAGCGTCTCTCATATTTTTAAACAAGTTGTACCATTTGAAAACTTTCGATCTGCACATAGCTTCGTCTCGATACGCTTTTTGCAGTAACCTTAACGTTTCTGCAGTGGTTTTTCCTAATTTGTAGCAGAATTTTATGTTGGAACATTGCTCCAAAAAGGACATTTTGCTACATCGACATCATACGCTGACAGTCTGCAGACAGATAGTGAGCTGCTCACCTTAGCAGTTGTGCAAAGCGTCATGTGACGTCTCACGAGTACATAGATAACCACTGCAAACCACATCGTTATTTCGGTTCCCCCACACACCGGCCATGAGGGGGGAGGATAGTCCCCGAACTTATTGACTATACGAGTATATATATATATATATATATATATATATATATATATATATATATATATAATGTGTGGATACTTTAGTGGCGGGAGGTCGTTGAGACCCTGCTTTGCGTTCAGTATGACCCTCATGAACCAATTGATTCCCTATTCGCATGACAGTCGTTGGATTCCGACCAATGCGAGTAGCAATATCGCGGAACGATAAACCGCACTCTCGATAGGCCACGATCCTGCCGCTATCGAATTCCGGCACGTGCTGTTAGCCGTTTCTCCTTCTTATGCGAGGAATAACACGATCTTCTCAAAAACAACCAACTTTCAAAGGCGATTTCCGAATGAGAAACCCGCTGCGTAACTTTCCTTTTATACAGAGTTTGAGATGCCGTTTCTCCCTCCTGCGTCGTTCGATTGAGCTTAAATGCTAATCATTTGCATATCCCAGAATCTTCTTTTCATGCGAATTTGACGTTTGTATCATCCGTCCTTCATGTCGTTTAAATTTTAATGACCAGTAGTGTATGTTTGTTGTTGTTTTTATTTTTTTTTTGGGGGGGGGGGGGGGGGGGTTAGGAGGGTAAATCATTTCCTTTTGTTTATTTTGGTATTTTGAATTTCGGGACGGCTAAACACTATCCGCCCCTACTGGCTCAGTTTTGAACCCTTGTATTTTTTTCTTTCTTACCTGATGAATTACATCTTACATATACTAACCTTCTTTTGTTAGCAGCCCACATTTTATGGTGGTTTGCCTAGCAAGTTACCACTCCGTGGAACCACGTTCGATTCCCAACTAATAAGACGATAATCCTGTGATGTTTCTTCCTGGGAGCTATGTTAGCTCACTGATTGGGCGTTACCGTAAAGAAATAGCCAAGTAGTTTTTCTTTGTGTACTGGCATATGCCCTCAAAAATAAATAGCCCATCTCACTGAGAAAAATAAATTGTAGACTGCACATATGAGGTTATTGAATTTTTATTCTTAGATTCCTCTTCTTCAGCCATAGGGAAATATAATCATAATAAGAAAGCTAAAATAATTATTTTTCTAATAAGTAAATGGAACTTTTATTATAACTGTAAAATTACTAGTCAGTGACTGATATACAACTGTTATAGATGAATTTCTGTTGAAAGTTATTAGTACACAGTCCAACAATATTTTAATAGAAGAATAGAAAACACGTGTGTAGGAGAGACAGAGAGAGAGAGGGCTATTTAAAACATCTATGATTTATTTTTATAAAGACTTAATTTGTTGAATAAACCCCCTAACTTGATTCACTGAAGCCAAATAACTACAGACGCATGCTAGCACTGAAACCTTTCGTGACAGTAAAGGGATTTAATCCCTATTCCTATGTCAGCATTTTCTTTCATCTTGAAAGATTTGAAAGTCATGCTTAAGTGCAACATATAAAACATCACTTTTGTCACTCTGCAGCCAATCTTATCAATTACTGTTTGTCTCCCTATAATTATTGCCTAAATCCCATATAACCGTGAATTTTGGTAAATGACAATTATTTAACGCCATCCATATGTGCGTGTGTGTGTGTGCGTGCGTGTGTGTGTGTGTGTGTGCGTGCGTGCGTGTGTGTGTGTGTGTGTGTGTGTGTGTGTGTGCACGCGTGCGTGCGCACTTGCCTCGGCACGGCAGCGTGGTGATGTCGGTCTTAGGGTATGTTCACATAGAATCCATCAGCGTCAGCGTTACTCGTATTGAAATATATTTAACCAATTACAAACCTCGAAACGATTAGCAATGAAATTATTAAGGCCTGTGATTGGTTTAAAATATGTCAATACGAGTAACGCTGGCGCTGACGTATTCTATGTGAGCAAGCCCTTAGACCATCTACGGAGCTGCCGTTGATATTTTGGTAGGGCAGCACATAGCTTTCAAATTTTAGGTTCATTCGGTAAACTCAAATGCAAAAAACCTACAAAATATTGAAGTGCCAAACCATTCTGTCGCAAGATATGGATATATCTCAAGCCTGCTTAAGATGGTTCCCACGGAAGCTGACTGCGGAGCCTCCGTAGAGAAAGTTCGAGAGGATATTTACAGGTTTTTTACATATGCAAACTCTGTCAACGACGACTGTCTAAAATCAGCGATCACGGCATTTTTTACTCCAACATTCAAATCAATCTTTAGATACCAGACCTTTAAAATTCTTGTGTTACTCATCGAAGTTTTAATTTTTCTCTCTTAAATTAAGGCTCTTTGAACGCCTACTTCTAAATTAAAAATCAAGACTGATATCTTCAACATAATAACCTTTCAAATTTTGGACGTTCGATGGAGATATTTACATCTTTTTAGGAGGTGAATCACGTATAACCCCACTTTCCTCTCTAAAAAATGTGCGGAAAAACTCAATATCTATATATATAGTGAAAATGTTCTCTCCCGATGATTTTAGATGATATCTATCTCGATTTTATTGGAATTTTATTGGACAATATCGATCCCAACGAGCACCGTTAAATATCTTCGTGTCTAGGCCGAGTATGGGCACGTTAAATCCGTAGACCGGAAAGACCTTCTATGAGGTCAGTGGGTGGGGAAGGTACGATCCCCCAGATGACACCCCTTGGGGTAATCGATCAAAATTGTGATGGCACGTAGACAAGTCGGACTTGGACCCTTGTGGTTGTATTATAAACGGCAGCCGCACTATTCAGCCCGAAGCCTATATGGACCTTGTCTGGATCTTCCGACCAGTGGGCATTAGGAACAACAACAAGGTGATTCGTTCAAGTATACGAATTTAAGGTATGCTTCAATAGCTCTTGATATTCATCACGTTGCAACACCGTGTGTAAACTAGTATGAAAATTTTTATCAGCGTGTAAACTATAAATAGAATAAAATTAAGAAGAATTACGAATTACAATTTAGAGATAACATTTTCAGGTCTTTTACACTCATGTGCAAACGTACCTTAGTTATTTCTAAACATTTCGTGAATTATGTGATTGAAATGTGCCTAGGAGTCATTAAAAGTAAAATTAAATGTAAACATATTTAACTTAAAATTTTGTTGGATGTAATGATGTTTCATTGGATATTTGTGTTTATAAATTATGATGATGTCCTTTATTGTAAATTTCTTGCAATAAATGACCAAGTGACGTCTATTCAGAGAACTGAAAATTTTGAAAACGCAAGAGTCGAAATTAATATAATTTTAATATTAATGACAGATTTTAATAATGTCAGGGTGGTATACTAAAGAAGCCATAGCATAAAAAGATCCGCGAAAGTCAAAAACTTAAACATATGCAAAATAATTTCAAAATTAATCAAATGCATATGCAGTCGAATTATTTTATAGAATGATGATACATAAGCCACAGTTCAAAATAAATAGAGTTTTGAATATATCCTCTCATAGTCTTCCCTTTAATACAATTTTACCATATCTGAGTATGTTGAGAATTCAAGAGATTCTACCCTGCTCAGGTTATATATCATTATTCTCAGTTATTAATTCTTGAAAAGTAAAATATAGCTTAGGTTTTTTACTCAAATAAAAAAAGAGCGAATTCAGAATTCTCTTTCTCTTTTGTGTCTCAATAAAACATATTTTAAAACTGTATCAAGTTCCATTCTAAAGAAATTATCGAAAGAAAATACTTTAAAATTGCAGTGTATGCGGTGATGAAAGACTGAAAACCGTAGAGTAATGACATAATTAAAATAATTACAAACATCTAGGATTTACAGTAAACTTGTGAATGACAAATACGTAATGAACACTTCTTCAGTTCCACAATAAGTTAAAAATTTTCTTTTTAATTTATTGTTGACTTAAAGAAGTGTTCATTATCAAGGTTCATTATATGCAGGTATTACTCGACTTACGACCGCTCGACTTACGACCGTTCACACTTACTACCGAAAATTTTAAATTAAATTTTTTTTTCTCAAAAATACTGTCCCTCGAATGTACACTACATATCTATATGCATTAAGTAATTATTAAAAAATATGACGCAATATTGTACAATACTGCAAAAATTTAAGACGGAATAATAAAAATATATGATGCAATAGTTTCAATATCCATACGATAAATCAAATAAACCTTCTTGGGCTTCAAAAATGGCTTCAGCTTTTCATTATATTAATAAAGGACTACAATGTAAAATATAAACAATACAAATAAACAAAAAATAAAAAATAAAATAAATAAAAAATAAAATAAATAAAAAAATAAAATAAAATAAAAAAAGCTCGGGGCCTTGGGATGTCTTTGGGGCTTACCTGCATCCTATTCAGAAAGTTCCCCTTGAGGTAACTGATATGGTTAGGCTCCCTGATGACGAGACCTGTCGGTTACCTCTATGTTATTTTATGGTTCAGTTCCGGCACTTATACAGAATCTTGCCGTTGGTGCGTGGATGCCCAGAGTGCTTGATTTCTGTTTGTTTTTTGTCTATATTCGTATTATTTTTATCTACATATCTCTGTTGGATTATTTATATATAAAGGACTACAACAATTAGAAGCAATGGATCCAATTGAAGAAAAATTCACAAGTGTAAATCGGCATACTCAGAAAAATCTGGCTTGCTACCATGCAAGGAAAAGATGACGCAAACTGTTCAAACTACCTTGGATAACATTGTTAAAAAACTTGGAACATATCTTCTGTCGCAAATTCTGAACCAATGGATTGTACTAACATAATAAGTTTTGATGGCAAAGAATTATTTATGTCTTCTAAATACAATGTATTTAAAATTACGTATGTATGTAGGAAAGTAAAAAATATATGTATGTACATATACAAAAAAAATTGTTTGAAACTCGACTTACGACCAATGTCTCGGTCCCTCTCTCGGTTGTAAGTCGAGGAATATCTGTATATTTTTTCAAATAACAAGGATTTTAGTTAATAGGATTTCTTTCAAAATTTAAAGTCCATAATTTTCTGCTAGGAAGTAAATCACTGAAAAAAATGCTATGAGGAATGAATTTTTAAACATACTAAACAAAAACTTTTAAAACAAATTAACAATTAATATAAATTCAGGATAAGTATACTGCTGGCCATCCAAAATGCAACACCAAGAAGGAAGCAACCAACCAAACAGCATGAAATTTGCATCATGCGTATACCACGATGGAATATGCAAATGATAACGATTGCAGCGCACGAGCACATCATGGGCGACTGCAGCGCTCCTGACAAACTGTATATAAAGAGATGAAAGACAGCCTTTTTGAAGAACGTGAATTTTGCTCTCGTGGGATTTTTTTGTGTGCGCAGCTTCAGTATCCCTCGGAGAAAAACATGAGCTTCGATCGAGGCAAAATCGTTGTATATAGAGTTTGCGGATTATCCTTCCAAGTAATCGATCATCGTGTCGGAGGAAGTCAAGTCACTGTCCTGCGAGTATGGCATCGGTTGATGCAGGAGGGAACGACTGACCGACATGATCGATTGCAACCGCCTAATTGCACCACTCCACGGGAAGAGAGGCATATTGTGCTCATGGCACTGATGGAGCGCAATGCCATATCTGCAACCATAGCACAACGAATACAATCCGTAACACAACAATCGGTGTCCGCACGAACAATACGACGTAGTTTTCAGCACAGTGGACAGTCCTCTAGGCGTCCATTGCTTCGCTTACCTTTGACTTTAAACCACAGGCGTTTGCGTTTGCAATGGCGCACTGAACGGCGGAGATGGAATTCCGAATGGCGTGGCATTGTGTTTTCGGATGATCCACGCATCTGCCTGTAACACCACGATGGTCGGATTAGAGTTTGGAGACGCTGTGAAGAGAGGCTGCTCAACTGTTGTGTAAAGCCTTGTCATACTAGTCCTGCACCCAGTGTTATAGTGTGGGGTGGTATTCTATTCCACTCCCGCACCCCTCTAGTACGCATTACCGGTATACTTACCAGCCGGAGCTACATCTCTGAGGATTGCAGCCTGTTCTTCTTCCTTACCTTCAAGGTTTGCCTGCGTCCATGTTTCAACAGGACAATGCGCGACCATACATTGCATGCATTGTCGAAGATTTCTTCTCAGACCACCAGATTGCATTGTTAACCTGGCCTGCCTGTTCTCCAGATCAATCACCCATGGAACATGTCTTGTCAATTATTGGACTTTACTAGCCCGGCATGCTGCAACCGTGGGTACAACAGATGAACTTTGACAACGAGTGGAGGCAGTATGAGCATTTAGCACGCAGGACGTCCATTAAGACACCTACCACTGACTCCACATCATAGGCAGTGTCGATTGGATTTTTGCCGACCTCGGGCAAGCTGGAGTGTGACCGACTGGAGGCGTGTGATCTTCAGCGTTGAATCCCGATTCAGTCTCAATACTGATGACCAGCGCATACGCGTGTGAAGGTGGCCAGGCCACCGGTCCGATACGGCAATTGTTGTCGAGAGGCATACGGCGATTACACAAGATATACGGCGATTACACAAAGACAGTGTGGGGAGCGATTTGTTGGGACACACAATCACCTCTAGTCGTTCTTCAACGCACTTTGACGGTACGCAGTTACGTGGACGAGATTTTAACGCCAGCTGTACTGCCTATGCTATCAAGTCACCCAGGTGTCATTTATCATAAAGACAACGCTCGTCCACATACTACGTGATTCTCCCAACAATGTCTTCAAGGATATGACGTACTTCCCTGGCCTGCCAGGTCACCAGACCTCTCGCCAATAGAGCACGTCTGGGACGTGCTTGGAAGGCAACTTCCGTCCCGGAATACTGGTGAATTAACTACCCAATTGCAAAGATTATGGCATGATCTTCCGCAGGAGGTCATAGGTGACCTCACTGATTCGATGCCACGCCGTGTTTCGGCTTGTATAGCTGCCAGAGGTGGATTTACTACTTAATGATTTGTAACATTTTTCCTGCCATATCTTCTCAATAAAACAGCCTGTTCATTGAAAAAAAAATCGAATGCTATTTGTTTTACAGTATTTGTCAGATAGTAAATGCAACACAGATTACTGATATCCACTTTCTGTATATAATTCTACTCTTTCGTATAAAAATATGGAATTTGATTTTGGATTTGTTGTCTAAAGCTCCAGGAATATACACAAAATTTGTCATAATCAGTTATCTCTCATCACAACTGAAGAGTGTAATGACTTTAAGAATTTCAAAGACTATAGTTGGGTGCATGTAAGCTCAAAGGGTTTTTAAAATACTGTATTTGGCAGTCGTTAAAACCTTACTTGACAGAAAAGTTGCCTTTAGTCCGTTAGTTCTAATATTTTTCCAAGAAGCAGGGGCTGCGAGTGTTACATAAGATATACATTTGAGTGACTGTTTCAGTAGATTCTTCTTCTCTAAAGAATAAGATTAAATTTAAGAGAAAAAAACACAACATTTACTTGAGAATCAGACGACTTGAAGATGCTGACGGAGGCGAAGGAGAAAGGCTGAACAGAGCAATTGAATCTCATGTGCCGATTTTCGCCCTTTTCGCCACGCTTTCCACACTTTCATCTGTAAGGGTTTTCAATAAAAACTTGTCCAATGAGGTCTTTTTCAATCTCCCCCCCCCCCTTTCAGATTGTTTTGGAAGTGAGAGGTTGGACGCTGTTCGGTTTTGGAGGGCGACTCAACTGTATCCAGAGCAAGCTTCCCCGTGTGATAATTGCTGAGAGTTAATCCCTCGGTTTAAGACTGGAAAGTAGTCTTAGAATAATATGTATATAATTGTATAATAATCGTACATAAAAGTTGTAAGTGTTATACGTTTCTCGTTTGATCATTTGACGAGGACTTTACATGGCATTCGCTGCATAAACTAGCGGTGGGGTATCTAAAGTTGGCTAGTAACCCGAATTTTAGTTCGCAACGCAAAGCAAAAAATCTGCTAAGAGAAAGCTCGTATCTCAAAAAAGTTGGAATAGTCGTAAGTCGAGGTACCTCTGTACTTATATATATATATATATATATATATATATATATATATATATATATATATATATATATATATATACACTGAAGTGCCACTGAATTAGGGATACCTACCTAGTAACGAGTTGGGCCTCCTCTGGCCTTGATAACGGCTGCCACACGACGAGGCATAGATTCAACAAGTTTCTGGAAACGTTCCACGGGAATGGCTTGCCAAATATTGGCTAAAGCTGTCCATAATTCAGTAAGGTTCTTTGGTGCTGTGTGATGGCCTTTCACGCCTTGTTCCAAAACATCCCAACTAATTCAGAACAACCACAGTACGCGCTATATATGCAGTTACCACAGAGCCATCACTTGCGCATACATGATGCGCAGCGCTACACAATTTGCATAGGCTTTGCTATCCCTAATTCAGTGGCACTTCAGTGTATACATACATATATATATATATATATATATAGATAGATAGATAGAGAGAGAGAGAGAGAAATGATAAATTGACATATATGTGTGTGTTTGTATGCATAAAGAAAAATGCTACAAAGTTTGTAGAAAACTGGAAAACAAATAAGTAGATGAGCAACAGATGAAAACGAGCATTCAGGAGAAACATTTTACCATACTAGTTCTATTATACATTCAACATTATATTATACATTATATTAAAACATTTTATAATAGTATTTCTATTCTGTTCTGTAACAAGATTATGAATACTAAAACTCTGATACTGTAATTCAGAAATTAGAGGTTTTATTTTTAATAAGAAAATTTTTTCCTCATCTGCGATCAAAATTACTCTTAAACAAAGGATTATTTTTAAAAGATGGGAACTAAAATTTACACACTTTTGTGTAAAGCATTCTCAAGAAGTTATGGATATAACAAGTAATTAAATAATCAAAACTCAAATTTTTAATGATTTTTTTGCTATTCGAATAATTGTCTAGCACCAATGGAGTTTTCCAATTGGGACTCTATAACCTTCTCGAAACAATGATAATCGTTTAATGGTAATATTAACACTACTGAAGAACACGCATTGCTTTTAAATTTTCCTTCAGTAAAGTAGTCTAAATAACAAAAAATATTATTTTCATGCGGTTTAAATATTTCTCACTTGTATTGTGCTCTTAAATCACAGATCTCTGAAGCTACAAAAATTAAAAATTAATAACAACTGCTTTGTCAAATGATTGTCAAGCTAATCTATTTTTTTCATTGATATTTCCATTCATTTTATAGATGACAAAAAATAAAAGAGGATTACAAAAAAAAATAAATTTTTTTAAAAATTACAGGTTTTCGCTGCCGACGATAATACACAATTTTAAAAACTTCATTACGATTTTAATTACTTTAAGATTTATTTAATAATTTATTTTAAATTTCCACTTTTAAAAAATAGTGTTGATTAAAATTCACCCAAATGCTGATTTACAGATGATTATTAATTCGCTTTAAATTTATTTTAGGTTAGCTTTCGAACGAAATATTTTTTAATACTAAAATATTCTTTGTGTAAAATGAAAACCATTTTAAAAGTCGTAAATCGTTAATTGAGGCGTTAATTGCATACTCATTTGACAAACAGTAAGACGTTTAAAATTGATATGTATTAAGGCACTAAAATTTGAAGAAAAAACAAATTAGGAGGAAAACTTAAAATTCGCATTTAGAAACTATTAGCCACTTTAAAAAGTGACATCCCCGAACAATTTTAAAATATTTTAAAATATCATTAAAATCTTTTTGTAAGGGTGTTTTAAGTGTTAATTCATTGAAATATAAAATGCATAATATACACTATATTGTGCTACGGACAAAATGCAGAGTAAACAAACACATATACATTTATTTCCTATAATTTTAGATCTTATTTTATATTAAATTTAATTGATCTGACGTATCAATACCTACCGTCTATAAATGAAAAATGAATTGCGTTTTATCTGACATTCATCGCATACTGATAATAAGCTGCTCTAATTCATCGAAAATTTATCTCATCTTTATCGCAAACGCATCCAACTATCAATTGTCAGTTAAAGCTATTCTTATGAGACATTTCTGATGAATTACCTATGAGAACCCATTGCTTCTGATGAACAACGGATAACTAAGCGATAATCGTTTCCAGGAGTGTCAAGAGTTGACTCCGAGCTCGAAGAACGAACTCCCGAGCTCCAAACGCCTAAGTCTAACGCCTTAGTGTATTGGAGACCAACCATGGACCGTAAATCTTACTTTCTTTCCACCACCCCTTTTTATGTCCCCTCGTCATTTTTCAACCAGCCCTTGTCATTTTTTAACCACCCAAAATTCAGAACGATGTATAAGCATATAACGTCCTGAAAAGAAAATCCCATAGTGATACTTTTAGATAAAAAGAAAATTACCCTATTTAAACAGTAGAGAGGTCTTATATATGAAAGTCAACGTTGTTTTGTTATTTACTCAAATCGTAATTAAATGATACTTCGATATACACTTCAATTTCATTCCAATAAGACGGAAATTTCCGACGTTTGACAAGTGCAACCAAAATTCCCGCCAAGTTTTGGAATAATCTCTTCCCAGGAAAGGAACTCCTCTGGTATTGAACTGCAGAGAGCCCAATTTTCAGTCCGGGAGCTCATACATCCCTAAACAGCTTTAATTCATTTAGACCGTAAACAGGTCTATCTGAAGGTTTAATTTTTCAATTCCTACTATTAGTTCACACTCTCTATATATATATCTTGTTCAGATATTGTCGGTAAAACTTCGCGTTTTGTTGGGGATGATGGAATTTAGTTACGGTTTTCATTGTATTTTGCGCTCAAGCGAAAAGGCTCTTTGGCTTAGATCATCAAAGTATATATTTATGAACACAATTTTATAAGATAGCACTAGTTTACGACTGATAACAAGAGGTCTGAGGGCTCATGATTTCAAAGACACTTTTTCAGATCTTTTCATTTGTTTAAAAATTGTGGCATTTAATTGCAATGCAGAAGATTCCCCCAATATCACCAGTCCCTAGTATTTTGAAATTACCTGTGTTTAGGATAACTTTTTATTTATGAAATTTGTACAACATTTATCATGCTTTTATATTTAATCTTTCTTTCTTTTTTTTCTTATTTCTTCACTTGTAAACATATAATTCGATGGACATCGCTATGCTTCCTGTCCTGAATATTAAATTCTCTGGTTTCATCTGATGGTTATCACTTTAATCAGTTACATTTTTTGAGATATGACTGGAAAAAAATCGAATATGACGTAAAAAAAATGATAATCAATTTAAGCATGCGCTTCATGCTGTCCTAGCACACATTCGCATAGCCTGGTCTCACTTTAAGATTAAATACGGAGCGTAAGGTTTCCTTGAAGTGAAGTGCTCTCTGATTCGTCCATTAGCAGTTGACGCAAGATAAACAACACTGTAATGGTCTCTCCGTACTTTAATAGATTAAACTGTGTCATTCCCTAATCAACGTACTGCTTTGTTCAGGAAGAACACAGCAATTAATTGACAGATTGTTTAACATTTTATCTGGTTAATGTAGTCAACTGTGCGTGAAATGTTAATTGATTTTTGAATTTGGGGAATGGAGGAAAAGTTAGTCCCGGTCACACTTGTATCAGCGAATGTTGGATCTATATTTGAAGATGTATGTATTACAGGATGTTTAGAACCATGAAATTTTCTGTGTTATATTCCCGTATATTTAACCCGTGAATTTTGATATTTTGAGTTAATCAATCTTGGTGTGTATGCGGTTTTGTATGTGTATTCCTGCTTCATGTTTATCCCAATCTCTTTGCTGAATTCATTTGATTCCTCATCAGAATCATAATAAAACATGCCGAAATGTATTTTAGCCATACCAGTACTAAAGTAAAGAGCATATAGTATGTAAATTAATGTACGATATATATATCTTCATATTCGTATTCATTCCTGTGTTTTTTGTACAGATGTTTACTTTTGGTATCAAAATTAATTTTCAGTTATGTAAAGTTCATTTGGGTGGAACACATCTGTTTTATTACTAATGTTATATCAATGTTTGAAATTTTATTCAGCATGTTGCATATCATTATTGTTAGATGCTCTTAAATCTGTCTACAGATCTATTTGACAGTTGGAAGGTAAGTACTCTCATTGAAGTGCTGTTCAATGTAACACTTTAAAATATATCTCTTTATGAATTTTATAATGAAAAACGTTTTCCGGATGTTTAAAATTTGGTATACTAAACGTTTCATACTTTAGTTCATAATTAAAACATTAAATTACTATCAAAAATTAATTTTGATGTACCTTGCCTACTGGCAAATTATGATCTGTGTAAGCATTTTTTCCTCAGATCATTTTCTCTTCTTATATCATCAGGGCATATTATCAAACGTTGTGTAAAACCATTCTTCTCTTATAGCAGAAATAAGAACTCTGTTTTGTGTATGGACCCTTATCTACTCAGTTTTGTTAAACATCTTCATTTAACTGAGATGTAGGCCATTATTTAAAATTCTGACTTCAATTATGCTACAGAAATTATTATATGATGATCCCAATTTAAATCCTGAGATAAAAATTGTATAATTAAAAGATTTTAATGTTGGTACAGAAAATTTCATCAGATGTAAAGCTGTCGCATAAAATGTTTCGTAAAAATATTATAGTGATTGAGAAGCTTCAATCATATGATGTAATTTTGAAATACTCAATGTAAATCTTAAGAGTGAAATGCTTGTAAGTAGAGTATTAACTTTTATTAAGAATACATATATATGTATATTTTTCTCTTAAAAATTTTTCCATAGTGTAAATATAAATATATATTTTCTTGTATTTAGACACTCATGTATATTTCAGATCTTATACTTTATAATTTCTGTTGAGAGAAAATTTATAAATAAAAGATATTTTTAATGCTAAAATTATCAGTAGTAATATTTATTTTTACTCATTTGTTAAATTTTTAATTTATGTTTATAGATATATTGCTTTCATAGAAAGTCACATTTATTTCTAAAAGTAATCGTTTTCAATAATATATTGTCTTTAGTTTTATACTTAATGAATAAAATGGACTAAATATGATCATATATTTATATTTTAGTTGTTCTGTAAAAAAAAGATTTATACAGTTAAAGAAACTAACTTTTAAATGAAACTGTTTTTATCCTGCAGATGTTTTTCTGATTAAGGGGTTTTTTTTTTTTTTTGGGGGGGGGGGGGGATCTAATAGACTTGGAAAACCCAGAAGCTAAATCTCTAGGAGATACTTTGTGATTAAAAAGTAAAAATTAAAACCATGAGAATGAATTTGTTTTTAGTTTTATAATATCATGAGTATAAATACTTTGACGTCACTTTAGCATATTTTTCTGATGTTAATTAAAGTTTTTTTGTGCATTTTATATGTTGGAAAAATTCTCCCATTTTCCTTTTTTTTTTTTTTTTTAAGTTTCTAGATATCAGTAAAATGCATTCCTGCTAAACTCTCTTAGTTCTCAATTTTTCTCCCTTGAACTGCATTCTTTACAGTATGTATATGAGAGTTCAAATTTGTAGTACAACATTCAAAATATCCAGTGATTAAATTAAAAATTCCTTTATGTTATGAAAAAAAAAGATTTGATCTATCTTGTATTTTTTTTTTTGGGGGGGGGGAGGGGGGATGTTGGCTCTTGTCATTAAAATAAAGGTAGAAAATAAATTAAATGATTAACTTCTCAGTAATGATACAGAATTTTCACCAAACTTTGTAAACTTATTTTTTTTTCAATTAAATACAAGTATTTAGACAAATAACATAGTTACTTTATTAACTAATCTACTAACTTTTTTTCGTAATTGTTAAATTCTTTACACTTAACAATTCATAATAGAGATCAAGTAGTAGTTTTCTGACTCATTTCAAGATTAAAATCTAATTATTGTAATTTTTACTCGAGAAAACATGTATCTACTATGCAAAGTAGAGTGACGTTTTGTTTTAATAACTTTTAATCCAGTGTTGTGGGGGAAAAAAAATTTTTAATTTGATTTTTTCAAAATTTTAAAAATGTCTAATTCAGGGCATCTGGAACTTGTTTATGCCCCAAAACCACTTGTTAAGAATTTCATTTTGATTACTGTAGATAAAACACTACACAAAAAACAAAATGTATAGCAAATGAAGAGATAGTATGGACAGTAATGGATAGTAATAACAGGAAACAACGTATATTTGTATCAGTATCTTTATTATAAACATCTTGAAGCATTCTGGTAGTCTTAACAAATTTAAAAGATTATTATCATGTATAATTGCTGAGGTATCAATTAATGGGAAAATGTTTGTGCTCTATCTTATTTATAAGTGATACCGAATGAAGGAATAAGTAATTGGGGATACCTCATATTTCAATCCAAATTCACTTTGTGATATATTTTCATTCTGTTATCTGTATGATTTATTTAGTGGGGCTACACTCATCATCTTAGCTATACAAGGACTAATGGAATCAGAATGTTTAGCTTATTGCCAGTTATAACTATCTGTAAACACCTGTATCAACATCACGACTCAAACTCGCAGCCTCTGGTTTAAAAACCTTCACCTAAGTCATCATTGCCGCTGTCTAGCTCAGTGCTCTTTATTAAAGCTTATTAAATTGTCATAACTTGCCTATGTCAGTAGTGTTGCCAGTTCTTTAGGCTGTGTGTGATATAAAATATCATCGAATGATTGTCATATGAAGTCAGTAAGTTATTGAAAAAATCCCACTGTTTTGCCAAATTTTTTGTCAGAGAAGTTTTGTTTTAAATAAAGTGGTTAGGGAGTATGTATGTGACAGTTATCAAATAAATCTCTGAACATATACTTATCTGTGAAGTTTAAATCAAGATTTAAAAAAAAAAAAATTAAATCTTATAATGTATGTGTGCTACCTCCCAGACTAATTTTACCTACCTCCCAGAACTAATTAAAAAAAAATTCAGTACATTTACTGCAAGTTAATTTTTCATAATTTTGGTTATTAATGTTGCACAATATACTCTTACAAAATACAATGTTATAAACTATGCAAAAATTTTAAACTTTTATTATAAAAGTGATTGATTTTACCTATATTTGACAGTAAAAAATATTGATGCAATTCAGAGAGCTTAATTTCTTGAAACTCTGGCTAGAGGGGATTTCAGCAGTATAAAAAGTGATGACAAATTCTTTGATGCCACACTTTAGTGACAGGAAGCTGACTTGCCTAGAAGTGCAAGCTTAGCAGCTGTGGCTAAAAGATTTTTCTAAAATAAGGAAAGAACATTTATTCCCGACTTTTTTCTACTCCTCTCTTGGCTCATTCACAAAGGTAGTTAAAATGGCATTTCTGGTGGGAGAACAATATCATTATATATCTGATGTAGATTGTCCCTCTGTTATGTGACGGGGTTAGATTGAGATAATTTGGCAAATGTCTTGAGTCAAAATTTTGTTGTCTCATATAAAAAGTCAATATTTGATAAATAAATGAATAATGAAAAATCTTCATTTACAAGAGAAGATTTTAAAATTTCATTATTTTGGCCTTCCTTGTCACAGAAGACCTGAATAGTTGCTTCTAAATATTATGTATAGATCTTGCCCTACAGGCCTAAAGTAATACATTTAAATTTGTTAGACTATCCAAACTTAAATTTATTAACAATTCAGGAATGGTTAGACGGCTCTTACCTGCAAAATTTTCTTGTTCCTTGGAAAGTATTTCTCCTGAATGAACTGCAGTGAGTGGTTGATACTTTTTATAAAAAAGTAAAATTGAACACAGAACTGAGTGTTCTTTAAGTAAAGAACTTTCATAATGCTTCCAAAGCTATTCAGTTGTAGTTATTAATGTTTGGGAATAATTTGAACCAGACATTTTTCTGAAACCCATTTTTCATTGGGTACCATTTTTCATTTGTACTTTAATATCATTTGGTGACCATCTGCAAAGAAAGAAATTGAGATTTAAAGCCATTTATAGAAGAACCAAAGGTAAAGAATGTTTGTTAGCTTTAGTGATGTTATCTGTCAAAAAGACTATGTTTGTCTGAGTTGAAAGTTTTAATCTGAAAGTTATTCTCAAGTCTGCTGTTTATCAGAAGCGTTGTTTGGATTTCATGCACTGACAACTGATGTGTCTTTCTTTTTTAATTTTTTCTTTTAGATTTGAAGTATTTTTAAAACTATTTCAATATACATACATCTCTTAACATTTATTTTAATTTTTTTTTCATTTGAAAGAGTTTTAATGAGTGTCTGTTCCTCTTTTTTTGACAATATTTTATTTTCCACAATAATTTAACACGCCCCCCCCTCCCTTCCCATACACATATCTTAGAAGATGGTCTTGATCCACAACTGCTTAGCACTTCTAGCTAAGTCAAATATTTTGATTGTTTATTCATTTCCTGTCTTATCTTGATGTGATATAATTAAGAGTCTGGAAATAAAACATTATAATTTCTTGCTTCAGATGAAATATTGTTTGATAATGAGTCTACCTAATTTCTGTGGCATTAATTTTCTTGTTAAGTTTTAACTTATCGTGTTAAGTTTTTTCTATTCAGTACTAATTTGATTAGAAAAATACATTCATTAGTTACTCACTGTTATGCTGTATTTTTGTATTTTTCTTGCAACTAAAATTTATTTTAATATATATCTCATGGTGGCAATTTTGAACAAGTAAGTAAGAGTTTTTTAAAAATATCTTAGTTATGAGTAATATTATATTTGGTATCAAAGTTTCAAGATTGAAAAAAAAAATTTCTTTGTATTTTTATGTTATCAATCATTATTACAGCTTTTTAAAATTAAAATTAATCTTGCTTTTGGAGTAATTATTTTTTAATGGTTGAATTCATTTGCAGCCTCACGATCTCTTGAAAATATGGATCAAAGAAATTCTGATGGTAAGTGTGTCCATATCTCATTTTAAATATAATCAAAATGCTATACTCTGAAATTTGTATAAAAGTAATCAAATTTTTGGAGAGACAGTTATAAAACACAAGTTGAGAAATTAAGCTTTGCATTGATTTTAGAAATCTTGCCTTATCTATCTTCACTCTATCCATTCTGTATCTATTTTTCTTATAGTTTTGGAAGTAGATTGCAGCTTAGTAGTATCATTAAGTGCTATGCCCTTGTAAATTCCTTCAAAACACAGTCATTTTAATATCTGAAATTTTTTGAGTTTCAGTTCAAAAATGCAATCTCATAAATAAACTCAGTCACTTTTTGTAATGTCTCTCCAAAAAATTGGGGTGCTCATATTATCTTGAAAAGTATTTTCCTCACTCTTTGTGTAAACATTAACTTTTGTAATAATAGATTAACTAATAAATGTAGCAATTTTTTTTTCTCAATGACAGAACAAATCAGGGGTGAAAATGGAAAATTATTTTTTAATAGTGAAATATGGAATTGTCAAAATATTAAAACAAGTGTAAGAAACTCGTTGAAAACATAAAATGTTTGTTTAAAACTTGAGAAAAATAATTTTAAACAGTGCCTGTTACAATTTTGACGTAAAAATTTTTTTATAATAAATAACTGTCAGTTAAACATTTAGTTGCAAAGAAATTTTAACCCACAAATTGTTATGTCTCTAGCTGTAACACGAACGGTGACATTTGACACTTTTTTTTCATCACATTCAAAAATGTGAAAAAAAAAGTTTGATGTAAAGAACCTATTAGGGATTGACTCTCTCTTATTAGATTTTTAATCATAAATAAATAAAAGGTTCTAAAATCTATATATTACGGAGAATATTATAAATTATTTTACCTTCAAAAGTTACGTAGATGGTCGCGTGGGGGACAGGTGTTAACCAATGAACTTTGACTCGATTCGATCGAAGAACAGTGAGAGACTAACTAAAGTGAAAAGAGAGGGGACAAGGGAGAAGGCTCATTTGAAAATAGAAGGAAAAGGGCAGACTTCCAACCTTCTGATGGCCGCCATTAGGGAAGATGAAAGCAGGGTAGGTGACATATGTCACCCACACGACTGTTTGACGGTTAATAACCATGTGTAACATGTTTAAAGTACAGTGGAATCTCAATCTATCGTTTTTCAAAGGACCGATTGAAATGATTGATAAATGCGAGAAAACGATAGATGCGGAAACATAACAAAGCAATATGATCGTTGGGACTGGATAAAATGAACGGCACATACGGGAAAATGATGGATCCGAAAAGATCGATCGAGATTCCATTGTATATATTTAACGCCATAGTCTCTGTATCGTAAACTGCAGGATTAATTTGACTAAATGCTAGTTATAGGAATGTTTTATATCATTAGATGTTAGATGATGTTTTCTATGAGATAGGTAAAAGGGCTATCAGGTAAAGGATTGTATGTCTGTATCTTTAGTTTTTAGGTAAAGATTATATTTAAAGTAAGATTATATCAACAGTTAACTTAATTTTGATGTAGTGATAAATTTTTATGTGTACTTGTGAATGCACATATTTATGTCTATTACTCATACTGTTATGGAGTATGGAAAAATGTGAGAAGTTCAGAGGATTTCATTCTATTTTACTGCTTTGAAATTGATTATATTTGTCATTCTACTCTTTGAAATTAAACTACATATAGCTCAATAGTGTGGAGGCTGTCTTTTATTTTTTTGTGATTTCGTTTATATGCTAAGCAGGATTATAAAGCTTAGCTGTTACTTTTCTTAAAATTGAAGTTACTTTTAATCAATAAAAATAATTTTTTTTTTTATTTTTAAATTTATTAATACATTATTATATAATTCTTATTCTTATTTTTTTCTTGTTAAAAGTTTAAGAAACACATTTTTGCTCATAAGTTGTTTCAAAGAAAGAAACAGCTATGTGTAAGGCATTAATCTATTTAATAATCATTATCCATTAATGTCAAGTAGTAATATCTTTTTCAGCTAAATATATCTTTTTTAATCAGAAAAGATCATCATAATGTTGTTGAAGTGACTGTTTATCAAAAAATGTTCTCTGAAAACAACCTTATTTCTTTATAGATTAGTTGAGATTTATATCTGGGCTCAAGGTAGCCTAGTGATAGTGCATTGGCTTTCTGTGTTGACAGTGCTCGGATTGAATCCTAACAAGTGTCATTAAATACCTTCGTGTCTAAGCCAGATATGGGCTCATTAAATCTGTAGACCAGAATGTCTCTCTATGAGGTCACAGAGGGTGGGAGAGGGTAGATCCCTCCAGATGTCACCCCCAAGGGGTGCCAGTTGAAATTGAAGTGGCACTTGGCTAAATAGGACTCTGACCCTTGTGGTACCATCTTAAACCTGAGCCGCACCCCTTAGCACACTTGCCTATATGAACCTGGTTGAGAATACTTCCATCCAGGGGGGATTAGAAACAACAATACTAGATTTATCTGTTCTAAAAGTCAATTTTAAAATGAATGGTTTAGAGATTTGTTTACATGGTCACAGCAATCTCAGCGCTCAGATCTCCTGCTTTTCCCAATTGATTTGGGGTAAACTGTTCTTAAAGCTGGTATAAAGGATATGTTAAACTGTTGGATCAATTTTGAAACTTCAGATTTTATACATATATTTCAAATGTCTATCTCTTCATGTATATGTAATTTAGCCTTTTTTTATTATAGGTGATAAAACACTGTCAACCAAAATTTTTAGCCTTACATTGTCAAGAAGTTGGCGGGAAAAATTACAAAGAGACCATGAGGCATGTTGATGAATTCGTGAGGTAATTACCTTGTCATATGCATAAGTGTAGTTCGTAATGATGTTTTAATATCTCTGATTGCAGTTCTGCATAAAAAGTTCTGTTGCAAGACATTAATTTAAAGAATATAGCATTTATTCTTGAAAAGGGGTGTGCCTGGTTTTACATAAGTTAAGATTTTATGGTTTGCTTGAAAAGTTATGTTGGTGTATTATTAGATGTAAAGTTGTTTGATTACTAGTTACTTTTCTATAAAGGTATTGTAGCTAATTCCACCTTTAAAGTAGTGTAACTAATAACAAAAATTTGCAACTTTTATTCATGCTTTTGGGCAAAAATAAGGTGCATAATCTATTATGTGCTTTTTTAGTTTTCAGAACCCTATTTAAAAATTCCTTACCCTTTGATTAAGATTTTTTTTTCCACCTCATAGAAGTATTTGTGTTAGATAAAAGAGAATTTTGTCATTTTCATAATTGTTTGCTCCTCTGAAATTTTAGGGAAAATTATGTAATATATTCTCAACAAAAATTAAAAACTATATCTCCTGCTCATAATTTTGTATTAAATGAAATGCTCAGGCAATTTTAATGTAAAATGTGAGAAGGAAATTATCACAATTAAGGTAGATCCTTGTAAACTCCGGTTTTTGTAGCATTTTAACTAATTTTAATAGTTTTTTTTTAATATTAAGTGGTACCAAATTTGGATTATCATTTACCTTCATGGATACCTAAATATTTTTAAAAGTGTATACATAGTGTTGTGGATTTTCTTGTTTACATAAAACTATACTTATGGTATTTAGGGACTGGTGTCTAAAAACATTTTCAGTATTACTGTATAATTTTATTATCTTTGTACTTTTATTGTGCTAGTTTCATATTTTTTTTCATCTTTCTCCTGATTTGTGTAACTTTTTTAGGGATTTAATGACAAGTGATGAGTTAATGCATTATAGTCAAATGAGAATTTACCTTGATGAAGATTTTACATGTCCAGAGCAGTTTACGGTATTGAATTCTGTACTTATTTTATATCTTAAAAGTTTTTAAAACTATGAACATAATAAAATTCTAAAAAGTATTATTATTAGATACACATTTTTGATGTGAAAAAAATGTTTTAACATTTCATTCTTATTGAAATTTAAAGATAATATATTTATTTTCTTTGCTTACAAACATTAAAATTTGTATTTTGTATTATTAAATATCTATATATGATGCATATATCTATATATGATGCATATACAAATGTATAATATAATGTTTATACGAATGCATAATTTAAGTATGGCATTCCACTTACAATTATGGAATTTAGCCATTTAAATTATCTCCATAGAGAGAAAAGAAGACTGGTGAAAAGTTTATCCTGGTCTTCAAAGCTAGAATGTTAAAATAATATCTATGCATCAAGATTTATTTTCTCAAGCCCAAAGTGGCAGTTTCTAGGTTTAAAAGTAACACTTCTGGGCTTAAGAGTGGTAATCTTTATATTTGTTATGAATAAAAGTGTGTGAAAATATCTAAGAATAATATGAAAATCTTGCTTGTAGTTTTCATTGTTAGTCATTCTGATAGTGACTTTGTGGTAAGTCAATGATTTGAACTACAGAATTTGTGTTACTCAAAAAAAATGTGCATTTTGAAAAGAGATTATGTACTTGAGATAACTAGTTACTCAAGAAAAGTTACTTGTAATTAAAGTCAGATGTGTATATAAATTCTTCAGAGTGCTATTGCCAATGTTAGTGATGTTTTGTGAGATTGTTTACTGACTAAAGTGGACATCTTATTCTGAGAAAACTTACTTCTAAAGTGAACAAACAAGTTAACTCACACTTTATTGTTATGTTTAATAGTGAAATGTATATTGCTGTGTATACTAAGCAAGTCCAATATAAAACCTCAAAGAGCATATGCCTAGGTAGCACAGAAAATGTTTTTCGAGAAAATGTTCTGTATTAGTTTTTTTTTTTTCTAAGAAATCCATAGAAGACTTAGTATTTGCATTTAATCACTATTGTTAAATTCAAACCCTGGTCCCAAACTTCGTTTAAAGGCTGGAAAACTGATGCAAGGATTAAACTCATTTAAGTTTCTGAAGGGAATGCCTGCCTAATATAATGCAAAAGATTTTTTTTTTTCCATTTCACAATGATAGTATTCAACTAACTTATTTTAAAGGGCTAACAGTTTAGCAGTTCATTCCAATTTCTTAGAGTTAAATCAAGAGAGATGAAGATGTCACAATTTGCTGTGGATGTCAGTTGGCACTCTAATCTTTATTCAAGAATGTGGGTAAGTAATGGTAAATCTGTATGAAGCCAATGATTTAATTACATTCTCAGTATCAGTTCAGAGGAAGTTAGTAAAGCAAATATTATTAGGCAAGATTTCCATATAGATCTAAAGTTCATCTCTCTTCACCTCACCTAACCACAAAATTCAAGCAATGCTAATAAACGTCTTTAGACATTGAACCTTGTGGTTATCACAGTAGTCCAAATAAGCAAAATGAGAGAATTGTCTTCTAACAATAAATACAAAACAATAATTTTTCATTCACAGCAAAATCTGAATTTTGTTCCATATGTACATTTAAACAGGAGTGTATTTTGCCATGATTACTTGACATGGAGACATTTCCATTAAATTTTATCTGCAACGTGACTTTTGAATTAAACTTTATAATGATCTTAGGTATTTTTTGCTCTTAAAACTGCAGTATAACTGCCAGTTAAGAAGAATAAGTAAAATGAGTTTTTATAAATGCAAAACATATCAGGATATAAATACAGTTGAATCTTAAATTACTCATCATTCATTGCAACTAAAAAGAATTTTTTTTCTTTTACTAGTTCCGAAAGCTGTTAAAGAGGAAGTCATTTTCTTAAAATTAAGATGATTAGCTTCAGACAACTCTCTAACATTAGAAGTTTGTACTGAAAAACTGTTTGATTTTCTTCAAGTGTGTGTTTATACTATCCAAAGTTTAGTAAATTCAAGTGGAACTGAGGGATAGACTAATTTTGATTTCTTCCTGGCATTTACAATGTACATTAAATTGTGACTGCTCATGATTGCTGTAAGCAAGAGTGAAGATTTCTCCATTGCCTATCACATACTGTAAAATCTGGAGTATAATATGCACTTTTTTTTCACATTTTAGTCCTAAAAAATGAGGGTGCATATTATACTCGGGTACAAAGATGTACCACATTAAAATTTAAAACTACATTTTTTTTTACACGAGTATAATACGCATCCTCATTTTTTAGGACTAAAATGTGAAAAAAAGTGCACATTATACTCGAGATTTTACGGTATATGATTTGGTTGAATAGAATGTTGCACATTGAATATTTAGGTCAAAATCTTGATACCCTAGACTTCTCTTTCAAATGTTTTATGAAATTTATTAGTTTATTTTTGATTTATAGTACTAACATGTCTTACTCTTTATTTTAATATACATTATAAAAACAAAGCTATAGCAATATTTTTACTACAGTGCTTATTTTGTATAATTACTCCACATTGTATAAGGGAAATACATACTAATATGTTTTAGTATACTTTTATACATACATATTCATTTATTTATTGTATCCACTTTAGGCATTGGGCTGCTTATACTTCATTCATAATAGCTTAAAAGATGTACAGATGTGGGATTTTCATGGCAAGTATATATTTTTTCTATTTGATATTGAGAGTCCTTTTAACTTTAGTTTTCTGTGTCAGGAAAAACCAATTTTTTATTTATTTTTAATGTTAATCTGTATTTATGAATTAAGTGAATGATTTATTTTTATTATCAGGGCAGCGATTCATACCTGTAAATGGTAAAGAAGTCTATAGAGGAAACATTGAGCATGTGGGAACAAAGGAAAAGGCTAAATTTCCTCATGACATATTTCCTGAAGTATGGATACTTATTATAATTCAAGGACAGTATTTGTAAAAGTTTTTATTACATTTTTATCAGTATGTAGATTTTAATTCTTTTAGGCATGAAATTGATATTAGGCTAAATGAATGTTCTGTACAGTGAATATACTTTCAAGTACATTGATAAATTAATGGCTTCTTTTAATTTTAAAATCTTGTGTGCTTTATTATAATTTTTATATTTATTAAATACATTTATACATAAATTGAGAATGTTTCATCAGAATTAATGGATTTACAAAAAATAATATTTTGATTGTTTTGAAATAAGGATAACATTGTGAATCTGTATAATAATATAATCTCTTTATGGGGGTATTTTCTCATTTCATGAAGGGGGGAGGGGTCTGACCCCTAGTTTAATGCTGACTGTTGTAAATTAGCTCATACTTTTATACAATAATTACAGGGATCTCAAGATGTCCATGTTGATTTTTTATCTCAAAAATTATTTCAGTGTACTTTAATGTCATAAAGTATCATAAAAGCTTTTTTGCTTCTGCCCCTCTTTCTCTCAAGTTTTTTTCCTTCTTTTCTGCTTGGGTAGGATTGTAGAGGAAATACTAAAGTCATAAAATTATTTCAACTGTCTTATGATAGTGAAAAAAAAAAGTGAAGTATCTAGTAATATTACACAGTAGTATTTTAAACAAAAATATGTTTAAAATATTGCTCCAGTAGAATATGTCAAAGTGTTTTTTTTTAAGTGAAAAATTTTCTATTGCCCTCCTTATATGTCACATTTGAAAGACTAACCTCAATTTCCAGTAATTTGATATATAGCTTATAAATAAGAAGACAAATGATTTTCAGGCTTTCTCTTCCCCTCCATAAAGTAAGGTTTGTCTAACTCTGCAAAAGAAGTCTGTGTTTTTCTAATCAGTTTTGAATTTGAAGCAAAAATCTTGCCCTACTAGAATTTTTTTCATATTTCTGAAAAAGTAGTAATCTGACGAGGCCAACCTTGGAAAATATGGAGGGAGGAAGAACAATTATTCTAACAGTTTTGAGGCCACAATCGCAGATTAATAAACTAGAGCATTTTCAGGATTTTAAAAAAAATTTTAAACTTTTTTAAAAAATATTTTGCTTAATGTGGACCTTTTGTTTTAATTTTGGCATTTAAATGATCCAGTTAAGATTCATAGTACTCTTTGGGGATTGTTTTTAAATAATCAATAAAAACTATTCCATGGTGTTCCCCCAAAAACAGTAGCTATAATTTCCTACTGATGAAACCCTTTTGGCTTTTTTAGGTGTAGGTTTATCTGCTTCAACCCACACCAACAGTTTTGACTGTTCATTCACTTCTGGCTGTTAGTAATGTAACCATATTTCATAAATTGTTATAAAATGACCCTAAAATTCATCTGGATTGTTTGATTCTGCTCAAAATTATGCCTCAAAGTGTTTATTTGTTCAAGTTTTTCATTGATGTGAATCATTTCTCTACACATCTTATGTTTAAAAAATATTTTATTTTTTTATTTATTTCTAGAGTAGGTCACGGAAAGGTTTCATTCGGACGAGATGGTGTATCAACCATACAGTTTTTGATCTAGTCAACATTCACCTATTTCATGATGCTTGTAATTTCATTGCCATGGAAGAAGTAATTATATCTTTGAAACTATGTTTTTATCGTATCCTTGTATTATATATATATATATATATATATATATATATATATATATATATATATATATATATATATATATATATGATTTATAAATGTGCCTGTAACTTTGTTATACTTTAAAAATTTCTCTGTCAGGGATACATGCAAATTTGTTCCAGTCTGTAGTTTGAATCTTTCATGGTAGTCTGTAATATAAAAATAGTTGAAAGACTCTCTTTTCTGCAGAATTTCAACAAATGCTAACAGATCATGGTGATGAAAGGAATATGTTTCTATTCATATGCACTTTCATTTTTAAAAGATGTTATCTTATTCAGTTGTGCTGCTCACATTAATTAAGCTTCTATATTTAAGCTCTGAACCAGAACTGTTTAGTTTTAAAATTGAACTTTAATATTTAATATTCCTTAACTTTTAATCTTTAAGCTTCTGTTCAGTGCAGTGGTGTAACATTTTCTAATTTGGTATGTCACTAAAATATTCTTAATTGTATTTTCAAAATCATTTCTTCATCTGGAGATTATTTACAGTGTAAGTATTTTCTGTGCCTGGATTATACCACTGTTTTAGAGTCATGATCATTGTCTCTTACAGCCAAGGTTAATTTCAGTTAAATTTTCTAGTTTAGGGAGTATATCACTACAATAGCAGTTTGTTCCTGTAGTTTTGGGGTAATCATGATATTGATCAGAAATTTACAAAATTCTTTGATTTTTAAAAGTCAATGAAAGGGAATTTTTGTCTAATCCTTTTGATTCAATTTATTTATCATCATAATTATTTAAGCATTGAGCATGCTTCGCATTTGTTAACATGTTCACTGCCACTGACGCTCTAGTGCATCAGCATGGTGCTACCTCCCATGCCGGCGATGCTCTGGTGCGTCAGTCGACTAGGATAAGCTATTTACTCTATTTAGTGCGGCCTTGGAGTTTGAACAAAAATCTTGTTGAGGCATGTTAGTGAAGCATTATTTTTATATTTAGTGCGCGTGGTTTTCAAATTTTGTATTTCAAATTTTTTATATGCGTTTTTGAAAATGGCGGACAGTACAGGTATGGCAGGACCTTCACAGCCCAAGAAAAGGAAAGTAAATAAAAAATTGACTGATGCCAAAATATTAGAATTATTAGAAAAGAGTGATCTTCCTGATTATAGAACACAGACGATGAAGATTACGGTTGGGATTCTACGAGCAAATCGGAAGGAGATAGTGATGTTGTGGTGGACACCATAGAAACGTCGGCATCGGAGAATGGATATGCCAATTTTAGTGGCAGCGAATGTGTTAAATTAATATATTGGTGACAAATTTTAGTGTTACTTCCCCTTCTGAATATGCCTTTCGAAGTTTTACTTTTTTCTTTAGTATTTTCCTTGACTGCAAAGATCAGTACTTCTTATTTCCTTATTTATATAGATCATTTTTATTGTAATTATGATTTTATAAATCTCTCTTTTTATCTCTGTATATTTAGCAAACTTTAACTGTATATTATTCTGTTCTGCTGCTTCCACCATCATTGTGTTGAGATTATTTTATTAGTGTTCATTTTTTCTGTATTGCATCAATTTTATGTTTGATGCTCTGATTAAAATCAAAATGAAGGGATTGGTTTACTTATGTCTTCATTTATCTTTGAAGTACTCAGCCAAATCATTCATCTGTTTTAATTTATTATTTTTTTCCTGCGGGCTTTATCCAGTGATGCTTTTGGAATAAAATTAATTTTGAATTCTCTTTTTACTCCTCAAATATTTTAAACTTTCTACATTTTTAATGTCAGTTATTTTTGTTTTAGAAGTTTGTTCTTATCCCTGCTATTTTGTTTCTGTTATGGTTCTTAAAATTTCTTTTAACATTTTACCTCCATAAAATTCTTCTGTTTGCATTAAAATGCATATATCTTCACAGTTTGATTTTTCTCCTTTCTGCTTAAAGTTTTAAAATTTTATTAGGTTCATACAACTTTAAATAATTGCATAAATTTAAATCCATTTATTTTCTGTATGTACTCTACAAATTAACCTCATCCTATACAACAGGTAATAATATAGTATAATGAATATGTGAAAGGGCTGTGTGAACTAAGTGAGATACTAATAAAGGAATAGAATCACATTAGGTCCAAAATTTAGTTTGTTTAATATCTATTATATAACACCCATTTCCTTTTAGCTATACCATTCAATTAATGTTTTCTCCTCTCTGAATGCATAGCAGTTTTTCATGAGAAGTCCTAGTTTTCCATGTCTTTGAAATTGATAGCCTTTACATTTCTAGCTCTTTCTTACTCATATGGTCTTATTGACTTGCTTATACCCACAAATTTCACTGCTTAGGAATAAACACCTACATCTCTGGATACAAACAAGCTACCATATTGTGCATATCTAGGATTTACATATGTTGCATTACAATATCAGACTTGAAATGCCTTGTAATTCCTGACTATGTGTATTTTAAAATCCTAATTCAGCCTTACCTTCTGTAATTATATCCCATGTTTTTTGACTGAAAAACTTGTTGGGCAGGTGAAGTAATATGTTTGCTTATTTAAAAAAAAAATAAACAAACCACATCTCTACATTTGATTTAAGCAAGAAAGTATTAAAAACTGAGTTACTAAATTTAAGTAGAAGTATTTTTCTAAATATTTATAAATACTGGTCTTTGCTTCTGAAAAATAGACATTTCCGTTTCTTATCATATTTTTTAATCTTAATGTTATCAAAATTTTACATGCATTTCTTCATTTCAGTAATAGTTGCATTGTTTAGTGCTGTGCTCTAGTACCTATCTTTAAGAGTAAATTTAACTTCATTTTAGTTTATTACTTGTGTCATTTCTTTTTTGTAATTTAATAATTTTTGATTTTTAGTTATTTTTATTTATTTTACAAATGCCAGTTATTTGGCCCCTAGGCCATTAGACCATGGGCTCTCTAATATTTTAGTGCAAGGGACTTAAAATTTAAAAGTGTAGGGCACACATCAAGATGTAATGCAGTCATAGGTTGACTCGAATGGCATAAGAATCAGTCGGATGAACCAGCAAGACCAATCGGGAAAAGATATGCCCAGAGACAGTCATGGCCAGTCAAAAGTCTAAAATATGTGACCTTAGCAAAAGACGGAGTCAGGAACAAAAGAATAATCTTTACATAGAGTAGCCCAGGGCTTTTCTCTAGAGGATTCATTAGTCTTAGATTTTAAAACTAATGAATCCTCTAGATTAAAGCATGTTTATAAAGAGCTTAGAGAAATGATATGTCAAGGGCCTGTCAGATTTCTGACAAACCTCTGCACCCATCTTGGCTAGATGGCCCGCTATCTCATTTCCAGGTAAACCACAATGTGCAGGGATCCACTGGAAACACAGGGGAAAAGGAGATCTGGCATGTTAAATCCCCCATCAGTGTTCTATACTCTTGAAAGTGGTAGCAGTTATGGCCACTATTGTTTGATAAGGTTTGCTGGGTAGCAAAGCTGTAACAGAGTGTGAACCAGGGTGCACCACAAGGAGGCCTGCTACACTACACCCCTTTGGAATTTTTGTTTGAATAATGATATGTGTCTATATATTCATACATGCATGTATGTATGTGTGTGTATCTGTTGCGTAAAGAGACAGTAGTTTTAGATTAATAATATTTGGTCTCTGAGTGACTTCACATGTCTAATGTAGAACTTGTACATTCTACATTTAAGCACGGTGTACAAAAATTCCATAAATTTCTAATATTTATCTGTATTAGTTTAAATGATCTGTTTCTATATTAAGGTATAAAAGAATGAGCTTGGTTTCAATCAACTATTAATAAGTTAATTTAAATATAAAATTTTTTAAACTGGGGTTATGAAAACTATATCATTTTGAAATATAGACAGAACAAACATTCTAAAGTATCTAGGGTACTTACTAATACATCGTTATGTACACTATTTGAGTTCAGTGATATTCATTCTTGATCTTCAAGAAGTTTACCTCTGAGAGTTTTGGAAGTATTTTCCTATATTTGTAAATGATATTATAAGCTCAGTTATACTGATGTCATTAAAGAGTTATAAAATTTCAAAGTAATAATCAAATATGGCCATCTGACTCAAATATATTTTGCTGAGAATTGTGTTTGAATATTAAAGTAACTTTTTCATTCATCATTAATCTTAAGTGGTCATTTGATATTGTTGATTATATCCTGTCTTTAAAAGAATTTAATGTTGACTTTTACTTTTTCATGTGCTTCCTCATTTTTTTATTCTAGTATGTGCTCATATAGTTATGTTAATATTTTCAATTTACAGTTTCCCTCAAAATACACCAAAACTAGGCAAAATGCATTATATTATACACTCCAAAGGTACTTTGTTTTTTATAAATTAAATGTTTTGTAATGTTATGTGTTTTTATTGTTCTTTTAACTCATGAAAGTAGTTTTATTCTAATAATTTTGTGAAAGCAGTATTTTACTGTTTATAAGTAATTATTATTGAAACTAAAACAAAAAAAAGTAATGAAATATCTATCTTTAAAACCATAAGGTTTGAGTTTTCAATTTTTATAATAATGATAAAAAAATATTTTTAAAAAATGTATATTACCCATATGAATATAATTTGATAAATTATGGGATTATGTTTAATTCAATTTTAAAACATTTTCTGAGAATATGAAGTTAACTTTTTGTTGCCAAAAATGTTTTCTTTTATGTAATCAGCATTGGGTTTGTTTGCTTTAAATTATTATAAAAAATAATAATTATATCTGTTTAAAAATAAATTATCAATTCAACTCAAAACTTTCATAATGTACCTGATATGTAAGCAGTTGAATATGCATTGCCAATTCTTGGATCAATTGAAATTCTGCCCAAAATGGAAATGTTTGTACAAACCAACCAAAAGTTGTTTTCTCTCATATAGTATATCATAAAGTTGAAAGCTTAACAAAATATCCATCTTATTTTACTTTAAGTTTTATTTCATTCAATTTCACTATTGTTTGAAAGCATGCTAACATCAAAATGAAAAAGATATAAACATCAGAGGACAGTTTTTTTTTTCATGGAAATTAATTCCTTTCTTTAATTGTGTTCAGTGTTGGAGTTAATAAAATATTGTTCTTTAAAATGGTTGAAGGTTATATTTATCACCTACAATTATTTAACATCTTGTTGGCCTAATTAACAAACCCCATAACTCCCAAAAATATGATTCTGGGATTTTAATGCTATTATGTATGTTTATTGTCCCTGTACAACTCTGTCAAACCTCATAATTCTAATAAATTTAATTCGTCCCAAAAAAGTGAAAAGCAACACATACTACATAACTCTTTAACATAACTGTTGTTAACTTATAACTCTACTTTATTTATGAAGATGTTTAATTACATAACAATGTGGTTTGTATAAATCTCAGAACATTTTAACATTTATTTTTAAGAGTAAAAGAAGATAATTTATCTTTTCACAGTTGAATAAATCAGTTTTTTGTTCATCCTGTAAAAAGTGGGAAATGTGAATTATGTGGTTTGGTAATTAGGACAATGATCTGGTGTATAGAATAATGAGCTAAAGCACTAATTATTTAACTTTTGTTTGATGCCTAACATAAAGAGATTGTCTTCTGGATATAGTGCAAAAACCTGACATTAAATTCAGAGATAGGTTTTTTAAGAGAATTCCCCATTGATGCTAGTACTAATGACAATCAAAACATTTCTATCTGTGTTCAGAAACAGTTCTTATCTTCTTATCAAAAAAATAATTGTATCTGTTTAAAAATAAATTACCAATTCAACTCAAAACTTTCATAATGTACCTGATATGTAAGCAGTTGAATATGCATTGCCAATTCTTAGATCAATTGAAAGTCTGCCTAAAATGGAAATGTTTGTACTAACCAA
Source organism: Dolomedes plantarius (assembly GCA_907164885.2). Taxonomy (NCBI): domain Eukaryota; kingdom Metazoa; phylum Arthropoda; class Arachnida; order Araneae; family Dolomedidae; genus Dolomedes; species Dolomedes plantarius. Next base: position 189,393,988 of record OU015494.1, on the reverse strand, counting down.
GCAAAAGTTGTTTTCTTTCATATAGTTTATCATAAAGCTGAAAGCTTAACAAAATATCTTTCTTTACTTTAAGTTTCATTTCATTCATTTTCACTATTGTTTCAAAGCATGCTAACATCAAATTGAAAAAGATATCAACATCAGAGGACAGTTTCAATTCAGTGAACATTCAATACAGCTGATGTAGGATTAAGACTATTGTACAATTTTCTCCCATTCTTTATTAAACTATTCAGTTAGTGAGTTTGTGTGTCTGAGAGAGGGGGGGGGTGATGAAATTTATTTGCTTGAATGTTAATTAACTACTCTGTGATTTATTTGAGTATTAATGTTTTAACCCAGCACACTTGAATGTCATATCAATACCAACACTATTTGCAGTTAATTTGTAAATAAGTGATGTACTTTAACATTTTCATAAAAATATAGTAAATACTCTTTATTTTCTCAGTTTAATCCTGGCTTCTATGAAAAAGCATCTTTAAATTGATTTGAGATTATTAAAGTATTGTATTTGAGAATTACTGGGATTTTTAAAAGTGATTATTCATGATATTATTTCCAATTAGAAAAATTGACTTTTCACCCTATTTTTATATTTATAACAAATGTTATTATCAGAACTTGTTTCTAATTACAAATGTATAGCACCTAATTTCATTATTATACATAAAACATTTTTTCCTTACATTTTTCGCTGATCCTTGTAACATCTTTGTTATAACTGAAACCAGAAGCTCTAGTAAAGGCAACCCCCTCTGTTTATATTCAATGTTTTTTCTATAAATTTCCTATATTGGCAGTTCTTCAACTATTTATATTTAATAGTGTTGTTCTTTTTTACCTCTCCCTTTTTTATATTTTCAGTAAATAGATTTCATAGTTTATAATATGCTCTGAGAAGTTTCAAAAGTATTATATTTTATATTCTATCTCAAGGTTTTTATCTAAAAAAAAATATTTTTCTAAATTATACACTTTGACTTCTTGGCATTAACTTTATATTTGCAGATTTCATGTTCAGAGCATCAGACTCAGGTTAATCCTTTTAAAAAAAAAATTTAAATAATCAAACAGTTAGAGATTAGCCTAAATTCTTATATTTCTGACATGAAAAGCCATATTTTTCTTTAAAAAAAATTATTTTCACTAGTTCTCAAATAAAGGTTAATTGTGAAGGGATAATCAATTTTTATGATTATAATGGTCTCTAGAAATTCAAGTTCAGTATGTTTAAATGTGGTTAATAAAAGATTTTTCCATTTCATTTATTTTTTGTTTGTCAATTACATATTTATACATTCAGTCCATTTACAAAGTAAAATGAAGGTTGCTATTCATGTGTTATCTATGCAGAATTTAATGCATCTTGACATCTGGGTCAGTTTGTAACCAACCATGAAAAAGCCTATATACTAATGCATTATGATCCTCCACAAACAAACTCCTTAAAAATGTCTGTATAATATATCTTGTACAGTACAGATTTAAACACTATTTAGCTTTAAATTATTATTTTTACATTCTAAATTATTCTCTGGCATTATTAGGCCATATCTTATTAGAGCTTAGTTAATTTAATATATGAGTTTATTCATTCCTGAAAAAAATGTTCTGAACTTCAAATTCCTGTTCATGCTTTAGTGTATTCATCCTCTGCTAAATATGATATTTAGCCTCCTTAGCTAAATAATAGTTTATGTTATTAAAATATAAGATGAAACAACTAAAAACAGTTTTTTAACTACTGGTTTGATTATATATGCTGTCTTGATGTCTGTAATGATGTGAAGTTGAAATTATTAAGTGAATTTTATTTACTTTCCATGTCCTCTTTAAATATATTTCAATTTTCCCTGAAAACATAAACTTTTCATTGAATTTATTTAATTACAATTTTGAAATTATATGACTGCTTTTATAAAATGCTTTATTTATAAGTATAGCCATTTATGGAAAATGTAACTTTTCAAATCTTTGAAATCATACAATCATTAATTCTAATGAAGGAAAATTTAAAAGGGTGTAACTGCCATTATGTGTATGAGTTTATTCTTAAGATTTTCTCCTATATATCATGTGTGTCAGACTTATTACAATCTTAACTATACTAAATAACACAATGTGATAGCCTCATGATAATCAAGAGTGAATAGATCGTGGATTTTTGTAGAACTTAAATTATATTATTCGTTTTGCAGTATATTAAAATTTTAAGTTAGGCATGTAAAACTAAGTATTTATCAGATTTTGAAAAAGAACACATATTAGAGCTAAAGAATATTAAAAACTGCTACAACTATAAGGTGCTCTAGATTTCTTGTCCTTAAAGTGTTCCAAAAAGGGCAAAAATAGCAAAACCATGAACCTCTGGCAAGAATTGAAGAAGCCAACAAAAATTAGTCAAGGGTCACACATTTTATGCAGGCTAATAGACAAATTTTCTTATGAACAGACTATCTAGTAAAACTTTTAGAAACAAAATTTTTAGCATAAACATGCATTGCATGTTTGTGCATACATGTTCCTCCACTCAACACAACATTCTTTTTTAACAGTAGTTCTTCCACTTTAAAGATGAACCTTGTGCATGCTAAGCATATTCACGTTGTCAGTACATGTTTGAGAAAAGGTGTGCTTATCTAATGAATCATGTTGTTAGTACACATTGAAGTTCACGTTGTATTGACAAGCACTGGACTCTCTGTAGAACAACCTGTGAATGCTGACTACTATTGTTGACTGTGACAGTCACACACATCCGCTTGATACTCTTTTTAAAGAAAGTGGTGTTTTCTGTGGATGTAAATACTAATGTTTTGTCATACTGCTTTTGGACTGAAATGGTTTGATGACCATACTTTTGGAAGGAAGCACTTTAATTGACCACCATATTCCTCTGGTCTTTTCCGTATTTAGCACTGATGGGATAGTTGATAAATACAATTAGAAGACTATACTTATCAACTTAACAACTAAATTAAAGACTGTGTGAACAGGGTTTCCTCGGAAAAATGTACAAACATTTTGTTGAATTCTATGCAACACATTGATTGTCTGCCATGCTTCAGGCAAAAGGAGGCCTAGTGATTGAATGGGTCTTAGTTTGATCTCTGCTGTGTTTGTGTGTAAATAAGAAATGACGTGTATCTCTATATTTTGTAATGAGATATGTAAAATCACATGACCTTCATAATTCTGAGTTTGTACAAAGAATTTTGTTTGTTTTCATCGTCAGTATTTTCTGTAATGTTACATGAAGTTTTCGACAACTGTAATATCAATTTAAAATATGAAACATATCACAAATGAACAAAATATGAAATGTAGGGATCACAAACAGTAAGTTTTAAAAAAAATGTGTAGAAGTGTGAGATGTGTCCTTATTACAAAATTCTGACGCTGTAAATCTTATTCCAGTTACCTTCAGATGGAAAGAGTTTTGGCATATTATAGCTGCCAGAAGTATGAGAAAAAAAATTTCTTGACATTGTTAAAAGATACATTATTTATTTTGCTGAAGAATATGCTAATCTGTTTATAAGGTAGTTGTCATGAAATTTTCAAAAACAGCTCTAAAAACTTGCCAAGATGCTTATTTTGAATTTTTAACTGCCTGTGGTCAGTTTCTTGTATAACTTTTAGACTTATTGTTTAATAACCATTAAACAAATACTTTGCTGGTTATATATCCATTGATCTTTTATATCTTGGATCAGTATTACCTGGTTTATGCTGTGTAAAATGTGATTAGTCGCACAGCTTTAGTATTTTGCAGTTTATAACCTCCAAAATCTTGAATTCAGTACTGATGAAAGCTAATCAGCTCCAACATAATCCATAGTTATATTTTGCTGTTGATATTAGTTTTTTACTTCTATAAAACACATTTAGTAATTGTAGCATATTAAAATGATAAATTCAATTCTTCTCTCATTTCTTTGAAAATTGTCATTCTTTTTGTTTGATAGTGAGTTAGTTTTATGGTTAATGTTTGTTGATTTAAAGAGGAGGTGAAATACTGCAATACTGTTAGGTTTCAACAATAATTTCTAATTATTTGTCTTTTCAAATTAATTCTTTTAATCTCATTTATGAATTGTTCATTTACAGTGTTCTGCTATGCTTAGAAGTAGTTATAACACATTGTCATACATAATTTTCAAAACAACTGCCAGTAATTGCACACATTTTAATTGATTGTAGGAAATTTTTTATACTTTTCTATCATAATGAATTTTCTGTTTTATTTGATATTGTCAGCAATTCATCTAAAGGTCTTGCTTTGAATCTCAAAGCAGCTTTACTTTATCTTTACCAAGCATTTAACACTCTTGACCATAATTTTCATTTCTCATTAATATTTCAGATTTTCTACAGATCCTATGAAAAAAGTTCCTTCTTTATTTTGGTGATTTCAATTTTCGCTTGATATGAAAGGTATCGTTCAGGTGAGTTTGTAAAGAAAAAAGTAATATTTCGCTCTTCTTGAAACTTCACTTCTTGTACAAGAATAAATATTTTGATCATATATCTAGTTCCTTTAAACTTATGTTTAGTCTAGATAATACTTCTTTTTCTTCCTCCCTTAACTATTGTGAGCTTTAGAAAAATTATATCTGTTCTTGTTTGCTTTCCTAACCCATGCTCATCTAACAAGATCTTATTATGTGAATATAAAGTATTTTCTTTAACCTTGACTTGTAACTCTGATTCTAACTCATAAATTCTTCAACACGATTTCAGATTAGTATATAGGTTTTAAAATTTCATATAAATCCGAAATTGGAAGAATCCAAAATCCTAAATTTTGTGTTACTTTATATTATTCCATCAGAAATTGTAAATTGTTTTATTCTTTATTCTAGATTTGAAATAACTATAGTTTTTATTTTTCATCAAAATGCAAGTATAACCTATTCAGCCAAAATTATTTCTCACATTTTTACCTTGTGCTCATAAGTTAATAAAGATATAAATATGCTTTCAGGCTTAAAATTGAACAGCTTGGGCTCTGGCTTTTGCCAACTCAGTCTGGGGTTTGAATCCTGCCAATGGCTTGGCTGTTTGTAATTTTTCATAATTGGTGTTAAACAATCTGTTTAACCCTTTATATAGTAAAAGATGATCACAGTGCTCCCCAACAGATAATCTAAACAATGATCATGTTTTCTGTATTGATGAAAAACTAAAAGTTCAACTGTTTTGATTAAAATTCTCATTAAACACTCAATCTGTCTAAAATAACCTAAAAAAGAATTCAGATGGTTTTGTTTTCCAACAATTTTAATAATGGAATACATTCATAGCACTTATTATATAAGAATTTATTGGGAATTATGTTAAAGGACAAAGCATGGAGTAGTAGAATGCTTTTGAGATACTGTGATAGGATCAGTAATTACTGGGTATTTAACACAGATTAGCAAATGTATATTTTTTAATTCTGTTATTGGCATATGAAAGTAAACATTGGCATATGAAAGTAGTTTTTAAAATTTAAAATTTTTCAACTGTTATTTTCAGGTCAATAATTATTGATGGTTATTGATGTCTATTACTACAACATTAGTTTTAAAAAATATTAATTAAAGAATTTTGAAAAACATGTATCGCATTTTAAGTTTTTTTTTTTCAAATGCAGTAAACAGAATTCAAAAATATGCATTTGCTATTTAAGAATAAAAAATAGTGCAGGGGAAATTTATCAATGCTTGATATGAGGATTGAATATCTGCATGGCAAGTATATTAAGGCACCTGATGCCTAAACATGTTGGCTACTTCTTGGCTGTTGAAATATAGACTGCTTATCCTAGACTAATTTTCAAGCTGTCAGTTTTCAGTGAACAAAATTCTTGACTGACTTTTAAATACAGTTTGACACTCTTAGCAACATAGCACATGGGACTATGCAGCTTTAAGGAAAGAAATTAGAAAGTATTATAAGCTGTTTGTGATGTAAAGTATCTAGGTTTGGAAAAAACCACATAGAAAATTTTACAATGCACATTTAGAGAAGATCATCCAGCCCTGCTGGGATAAACTAAAAGTAAATGTTAAAAAGCTAACACAGGTATTGAAGCCTAGGTCGCATGAAGAATCTATATATTTAAGTTGCTAAGCCGACTTTTGGGCAGTCCGTGAGAGAAACTACTTCATCAATTTATTTCATTTTGGTCTTAAACGAAAGATTTAGTCTGTAGATTTGTCAAATTTGGTTTTTGTACCGCAATTTCTATTAATTAGTTATAATTTACAATTGAAAAATTGATTTCTGCGCATGCACAGTGACATGTTTTAAGGATAAACATGTTTATTCCGAGGATTGTGTCTCTGCCATTTTTATTTCTATGATAATTATGTTTGTGATTAATATAAGATTAAACCTGATGGAAATTGTTTATTTCATGCTGTTTAATTAGCGATAATTTACAATTAAAAAAATTGCTTTCTGCACATGCTCAGTGACATTTTTAAATCTGGCTTTAGATACTCACTAAGCATGAGGCTGCTTGAACACATTAATTGTTTATGCGCATTATTATGATTTTCAACATTTGGCATGATTGTTGAGTTTAATTTGTGTATTAGTACATCTATTTACTATCTAGCCGTCATGTTTGACGGGTGCCAACCTAGTAGATTTTAAAGACAGCCTTGTGGCTCACTGAAAAACAGTTTCAATTTAGCATCATTAAACATGAGAATATTAATGAGAGCAATATTACTTTCAATCACATACAACTTTGGGGTCTAAAGTTGAGAGTGTCATTTGTAGAGCTTAGATACTACACTGGTTATCAAAAATTAAGGAAAGTCACAAAAATAGCGATTACTCAAAAAAATTACAGGTAGAATTTAATGAATGTATACACATTATACAACACATAGGTAGGTATAAAATAGCATAAAAGAAATTGCCAGACATTATGGTGTTATAGAAACTAGCATATGTATACAATGAACAAATTGGATGTGTCAGTTTGGCACAGGAAAAGTACCTTTATATGGCGTATGATCCCCTCGATTAGCATACAGCACATACAGCGATGTCTGATGCTGCTAATTATGCAGTCTATGAGTTCGGTAGGAAGTGAGAGCCATTGCTCTTGCAAAGCAGTTGAAAGTGTGGCTAGGGTCCTAAGAGGGGTCCTAAGAGGATTGAGAGCAGCTATACATCATCCTAAAGCATCCCAAACATGCTCGATAGGATTCAGGTCTGGTGATTGAGCTGGCCACTCCATGTGCTGACTTGTTTCCTGCTCAGATAAGCATTCATGATGCAAGCCCTGTGCAGTCTCGCGTTATCCTGTAGCACGAAAGCATCACCTATTGCCCCATCATAAGGGTGCTCCTAAGCATCAAGGATGTCATCTCTATAGGTGTGAGCATTCACATTTCCACAGAGAAAGACATGGAGGTCTGTACGTCCACCCAAAGAGATACAACCCCAAACACAGACACTACCTGATCCGTATACATCTCTTTCATGGATGTGTGATGGATGAAAATGAGTTCCAGGTTCTCTCCAAATAAAAATATGCCTACTATCGCTTTGGAGGCTAAACCTGGACTCATCCGTAAAGAGAACAGCCCTCCATTGATCATGCTTCCAGTGGACATGTTGACGTGCCACTGCTGTTGACGTTCCCGCCTATGGCATGATGTCAGCGGAACACAAATGGCTGGTCGCCCCACAAAAGAACACCTTCGTGAAGCCTTCTACACACGGTTGACATTGATACCACCCTTCCAGAGCTTGCAGCGAGGGAGGATCTGCAGACAGAGTTGCGGTTCTATTCCTTTGTGCGCATAATGTCAAATATTGGTCATCAGCACTCATCGTAGTATATGGCCTTCCTGCGCTTTTATGCTCCTCGCAAATGACGAATTCCAACTGCAGCGCCACTATTTTGCATAATGTAGTATTGTTCAGCACCTTTTACCTAAGAACATATTCAAATTTTAAATAGATTGGCCAAGTTTTGAATGTGTTATCCCTCTTTTTGTGATTTTTCCTTAATTTTTGATAACTAGTGTACTTGAAACCAGATCTCTTGGAATTCATGTCTAATATGGAACTCTTATCAAATGCCCACAAAACAATTTTAATGTGCCCGCCACTAAAATATCTAATATTAAGATATTTGAACAATAAATACTTGTAGGTGTAATGAATAATTTGAGTAAAAAAATTAAAAATTGTAAAACCATAAAAAGTCAAAAAATTGAGCAGCCTCCTCTCATGACAGCATTGCTCTCCCTCACCGTGAGTCAGCTTCTTTTTCCTGTTCTGAAATTGAACTCTCTTTGAGTGTCAACGTATGCTTTTTAATCTTTGTTTTCCAATATGAAATACTTAAAATCAAAGTACCAATCAAGCCTCAGTGACATTTGGACCAATGCCTGAGAACTGGTAATTCAACTTATGTGCAACATTACGAGTTGGTTGCAGATTTGTGATCTCAAATATCGCATTAATTATCAATTTTAAGAATGTTTTGTTTAAATTAAAATTTTAATTTATGTATTAGAAATTTATGTTGCATTAATATTTTCATATTTAAATATCAACCCTCCCCCCCCCACACACACACACACATACATACACACACTTCTTCATCTGGTGGTGCCCACCAACTCCCGCATTTCTGAAATAAGCCCTCCTCCTAGTAAAAGCGGTTCCCGACCCCTGACTTGGACCATTACTTCTGTACGTTAGAGGTAAACTATCATATGTGAATTTTCTTCATTTTCGATATTTTTATTTAAGTGACTCCTTTTGGATGGAGCTGCTTTGAGGAAAACTGTCATAAATGCAAAATAGATGGTGGGGTTAAATTTGGACTTATAAACTATCGCATATGTAAGTCCTGATGAGAGGTAAACCATCACAAAGCTCTCCTGAAAAATTGGAATTTTGCACTTATGATAGTTTACCTCTGACATACAGATTTATCAGTAGGTTTATTAAATAGGTTAGTTATGTATCATTAGGACCATTAAATTTTTCTCAATATTCAGACACATTATATGGTTAATTTAGGAGATAATTTCTGGTCATTATTGACTATTTATAATGGCTTGAAGTCCATTGCCGGACTTGGAAGTATCAATGATAACCAAGAAGCTATACCAGAACTGAATTTCTCATTTTAGGATATCATTAACATACATCCCTTCTGTTCATATCGCAACAAAATGATATCATGGCAGATTTTTGTTAGTGTGCATTAGTAAAATGTGATTATTCCATAGGGAAGTATTTATGAACCTAATCCAGATGTTAAGAAAATTTGTATTGTGCTAAAAATACAAGATATTAGCATCTGAAAATTTCAGTTATGTATGGTTAGGTTTTGATGAGATTGCTTTATTTTCTTCATGAATTGTACATACTTTTTTTTAAAAAAATATTTTTTAATTTCATTATAGAAACTTACTAGTCAAGCTGTTCCTGTCTATGTAACTAGTGCAAAAAATGGTGAAGTTGAAAAAATATTATATAAAGATCCTGTTAATGAAAACAAGTAGTTTTCAGATATTTTATTTCTTTATTAAATATAGTTAATGTATTAAATTTTAAAAAATAATCAGTATATAACAAGTATGAAATTTATAGAATTCATTCATTCATATCAGTAATTCTTTAATGTACTTGTTAATTGTCTTGTATATTTTAATAACTAACTTCCCATAGAAACTTCTTTGTGTCCATTGTAAAAAAAAAATACTATATCTTTCTCTTCTTGAATAATTAAAGTTATTAATTTTAAAATGAATTGTATTGAGGATATCTGTTATCCTATGAATTTTTTTTAATTATCATATAGCTCCTGTTCTGTTGTTCTGATAAAGCTTTTTAGTAAGAGATATATTTAAATTTTTTATAAGAAATTTGTCTTGATGGATCTTCTCTTTCATAGGTTATATTAACTTTAGAAAAGAAGTGTTTGACTTTGACAAGCACCAAGAAACATTTGCAAGTAATGAGAAATGGGTATGATATACATATATGTATATATTTTTATTGGAGTTCAAAAATCTCTTTTAAATTTTGCATTTTAAATTCAAGTATTGTTTATTGTTCTATCATTATGAATATAATATATGCTTTGTTGATTCTCTTTATATTAATCTGTAATTTACATATTAGGTTTCATCTGCTTTCATTGGAGATTCTTGAAAAGTTACCTTTTCTTGTCTCAGAAAGGTGAATTACTGCTATTATAAAAAGTTGTTTGGCAGGGGAGAAAAAAAGCCTCAAATGAGGCATCTACCAAATTGAGGAGTATTGATATTGATATATATATATATTATAAATTGTACGTATATCATTATAGCCTTATATGAGAAAAAGCATTGGTTCAGAATATACCAGATATTGATATTCCTGGATCTAGAATGATTTTCTAAGAAAATTAATATTTGACCTGAGAGATTTTCTTAATATTTAACTGTCATGATACAAACATGTAGACATGTATGGTTATCATATATTCTCATCCATCAGGTTAATGAGAAAATATGATTACAAGAAAACTTTTAAAGGTGGAGTTTCACAATTTAAAAAAATTTATTTTGTGTTTCAGTTGATATGTACTCCATTAAAATTTGTGTCATTTGGGGCACAGAAACCAGAATAAGTGTCACCAGATACTGAGACCTGTTTGTATTTTAACCATCAACTCAACATTCATTTTCTCCACTGTTGTACCTTTAAACACAATGTAATCTGTATTTAAATAATGCAGAAAATCAATTTTGTTTACAATATAAGAAAAGACTTTCATCCAAAATTGTACTAGATTAGCCATGTGTTGCAAAAGGTGACCATAGTGCACACTGTCAACCCAACCATCCTAAGTTGTGAATTTTCTTTGTGATCATCATTATTATCAATGGCATGACAGCCCAATGTGGGGCCTAGCCTCTCAAGCACTTCCTTCGGTTTTGCCTTGTTCCTAGCAATAGTTTTCCAGTTTAAAAAAGTGAAGTCCTTGTTAATAGAATCGGACCATCTTTGTTTTGATCTACCTCTGTGTTAACTACCAGTTGGCTATGGCATGAAAATTTTCTCAGTGGTGTTACTCTTATCAGGTTATTGCATCGGATGACCAGCTCATTTCAATCTTTGTATTATAATAAACTTAATACTGTACTTACTCGGGTATAGGCCACCTGCATGTATAAGCCACACCTGAATTTTGAGACAACATTTGGGGAAATTTTTCTTCTGAATTCTGTTTTAGACTTACTAATATGTTAAGTAGCAATGTTCTGTGAAATATAGCAATGTTGTACATTCCTTAGATTTCAATGCTCGTCTAACAATATCAGCTAAGGTATAGCCTTGGCTGATGGTGGTGAAACTACAGTGTAAAAAATATGATTATATATATATATATTTTTACACTTGGGAATTATTTCGTACGAAGACAAACTCTTGGAAACTCAAAAAGTTTTATTAAATAGTCCTAAGGTATAATATATACAAACAATAATATTTACAATACATTGAATTGCCATGGGCATGATATGGTGTAATAGGTTATAAGGTATATAGATACTAATGTTTTATGGTAGTAAAGTGTTCTAAACTAAAGGGTGTTTACTGTCTTTAATTTTAAAATTTCGTGTATAAGCCATACCATACTTTTACCGACCTATTTTATAGAATAAAAGTGTGGCCTCTACATGGTAATATCAGTGTTTATCATGTAAATATGGTGTTTATCGGCGTAAATATGGTAATATCAGTGTTTATATAAAGATTTTGTAATTTTTGGTTGAATCTCCTTCTCTGTAATACATTTGCATGGACATCACCAAAATACTACTTAGAATTTTTCCTTTGAATACCAGGGTATATTCATGTCTTAGGGTCATAATCCATGTCTCCAAGGCATAGGTAAGCACATTGTAGAATGGTAATTTAGAATTAACTTTAATGAGACTACAGATATTTATGCTTTCCAAAAAAGCAGCAGTTAGCTGTGATGATGATTCTTTGAATATCTGATCCTATATCATTTCTGGTATTAACCTTTGAACCAAAGTAGATAAAAACAACTTGTGTGATCTTAAATTAGATAATTATGGGTCTAAGATGAATTGTAATGTAATCCCTTTGAATGCTATTGTTGATTCAAAGAATCTCCTCGCAAAGAAAATATTTCATGATGACAAGTTCTTTTTTCCCCCAACATTTAACCCTTTCGCAACGAACGGCATGTATACATGCCAGCAGCTATCTGCGTTTCTGGCCGACTGTCATGTATATGGGCCAGGAGTTTGGAACGATTTATTTGTTAATTTTGGGGGCACAAGATTGCACCATACAGTGGCGTAGCTACATATTCAGCAGCCCTGGAGCAAGTAAAATCGGTACGCCGATTTACTTCTCGGAAGAGTCCTTGCAGAATTTGTTTTCTATCTAATCTTATTTCGATTTAAAACCTTACTTAATAACAATTTATTTCAAATTCAAGACATTTCAATAATAAGAAATTCAATTGAATAAATATAAATATAATAAAAAAATATAATTCTTTAAGTATGGAGTGCCCACTAATATTAACTACATATTTTATAAACTGTATTGACAAAATGTACTTATGCATGTTCAGTTTCCATATAAAAAAGTTTTTACCAGACTCTATAAATAGTCGCAGCCTAGGATCGGTCCAGCACGAAGTATAAATGTAAAATTTAGACAGACTTTCACAAGATTATTGATAAATTAAAGATATTTTTGAACTTTGATTGATTATATATATTTGAACTTTAGAGGGTTTTTTTTTTTGTTCCAACGAAAATTCAAAACTCTCAAGAGTCATTTAAATATCCATTCCAAGCTTAAAGTACACGCTTCGTGTGTACTAGGTACTCCGTAAACTAAAACTACCTTGACCTTGAAGAGTCATTTAAATGAGCATTTACACTAAATGAACATTACACTATAAAATGCTAATAAAAAATTTAAATTTAAAAATAAGCCCATCATTTTTCTATTTCTCAGTTTTATGTTAGAGAAAAAGTTTTAAAATATTTTTTGTGTAAGATATTTGGATAAGATAGGAAAGGGACATATTCACTGACATTATCTGTTTTTATGTGTGTTTTCTGACTGGTTTGCAGGGTAAACTACATATACTTATCTAACAGTTTTCAATAAAACCAATTTTGTAGCGACATACCTAATTGCATGCATGTTTTCCACAACACACTGCTTCTTAAAATTCACAATAAAACTTAATGGCAACTAGATACAAACTAATTGTTGTAGTTCAGGCATCGAGGCACGGTGTATAATGTATGATTGTGTCTATGAACTGTTTTCAAATGCATTTATGAAATTGTTCAATACATTCAAAATCTCCATTGATCCGTTCTTAACTTTTCTTATAATTTAAGATGAACTTGAAAGAAAGTTTTAGAAAGGATTAATGATACTATTTATGTGAGAATTTCTAAAAAATATTTATAAACTGACATAAAATTTCCATTTAGACTTAGTCCGTCATAAAGTCTTAATTTCTGTTTAATTTCGAATGTTTTGACAAAACGTACACCTGTTCTGATCTTTTACAGTTAACATAATATTGAACTCTAATTTTACTACTAATAAAAATTATTTAATTGCCTCTATTTTTGCCTGAATGCAACAATTTTTTCTTTCAATCGTTTTCCTAAATAAACTTATTTATCGACAAAACTAAAAAGTTTAAGGTAAAACTAAAAACTGTTATTACGATTTTGTTTAATTTCTATTTATTATAACATTTTCGAATTTGGATGCACGTTGCACCCGAGTAAACACGTTGTTGATTTCGGTGGTGTTTACGGGATTCAAATTCAATGAATTATGATAGTTATGCTAATAACAACACAAATGCACAATTACATCTGTTCATTTGCAATATTAGTTCATCTGATTTGCACTAATATTGCAAGTATAACATTAGTGATTGAAAGTCAATCACAAATTTTATATTTGCTCATATGTTTTTGTACTTTGCCGCTTTTTCAATCTTTTTCAGTTAATTCAGATAAAGTTTAACTAATTATTCATATTATTGAACATTGCTTTTGTCTACAAATATTATTTATAACATTACTCTTCCGTTTAAACACAGAATAATGAAACCGGAAGTACTTTAATCTGTCGTAAGCAATACTAGTTTTAATATTTGAAAGTTGATTTCTTTCCTAAATAACTTGTTGTATTCTGCTTACATTTATCATTCAGTAGATGTAATTGAAATGGATTCAACTGTGCAAACTGCTCCGAAGTACGGGGAGTTTTTCCAACAAAAATGTTGAATGCATGTATACTCCAGGTATTTTGACAAATGAAATAGTAGTGCTGAAATGTGCTTTCCAACGAAATATTTCTTCTCTTCTTCACTTTTATTAACAAGAAATTAGTTTTAAAAGGACTAATCTCAGAAAACCTCGAATCTCAGATGATTCCAGTAAATTTTGGGGCCATATTGCAAATATTTTGAATTCTAATTTCGATTTCAGTCGGATGAGTTATTTGCTCAGGCAAACGCAGAATCGCCCTAACATAATGGACATAGTGATCTTATGTTATCCCCCACCCTAGTAGAACCGGATATAAAAAAGTTTATATTTGGCGCTCGTGGGATTCACTGGATACATGTAACTTCTTTGCAGTAAAACACAACTTATAATATGTATAGTAAGTGCCTATAGTAGTGCTTTTAAACATCCTTAGCAATCATCATACATTTTTATAGGTTTATTAGAGGTATATAAAGTGTTAAATTTATAGTGAAAATTTTCTGAAATCAAAATTATGATATGTCAAGTACAATATATTTAGGTGATTATAGTTTTATTTACTTAAAAGTGTTTCATTTATTTTTTGTATATTGTATAGAAAATCTGAAAAATCAAAAAAATTTTATACAAAAGTTTTCACAAATTTTTATTTCACTCTTTCAAATTGTGCGCCCCTATGAGTTGTGCGCCTGGAGCAGTTTGCTCCAATTGCTCCACGGTAGCTATGCCACTGGCACCGTATGTCTATGAAATTTGGAGTACATGTAGTTGGGACCTTCTATTCGAAAACAAGACTAGTATGAATCACATGCTGTCTATCATTTTATGTAAACAAACAGAGGAAGGGATGTATTGCATCTGGCTGTCAGCGGGTAGGGCATTTAAACTTTGCATGTGGTCTTTGCTTACGAGCAATTTTGTTTTTCTTTTGCAGTGGGATTGTAGCATTGGGTATATGTGTTCACCGTTTAGTTTTGAGTCAAAATCAGATCCTGTTGCAGTGAGATTTCTTTCCTTTGAGGATTTAATATGGCAAAAAGGAGAAAATATTTAACAGAAGACGAAATTTCTGAATTGATGAGAAATTTGTCTGAAATTGAAAGTGATTATGAAAGTAGTGACAGTGGTACAGAAATCTCATCGGGTGAATCTGTTTATTTGGAACAATGAGATCAGAGTGATGATGAAGATATCAGACATTTCTATTCAGAGTATATCGCGGAATGGTACTTCTTCATGGTCTTCTCATGTAAGGGATTTAACTCAACTAACATTCACAGCTGCATGCGGAATAAAGGTCAATGATGCTGTATCAAATTAATTGGATTTTTTCAGATTTTTTTTTTATGAAACTGTAATAGATTTAATAACTAAATTAATGTGTATTATATTATACTAACCAAATTAATGAATATGATAGGTACATAAACCCGGAAAGTGAACAGAGTTCATCCTCGAAGTATTTTTTGCAATTAAAGAAGAAATGTTTGATTTGCTTTGACAATATTAATGGGTATCATGAAAAAACAGAAAATTAAGATGTACTACTCAATGAATCCCATGATTGCAACACCTTTTTTCAGTAAGGTTATGAGTTGGGACCAATGCATCGAAATTCTTTGATACTTGCATTTTACTTCTTCTAATGCCAAAAATATTGAAAAAATTAAACCTTTTTTAGATTTAATCATTCAAAACTTTCAGAGTTCTTGATATATTCCTGATAAGAATATATCAGTTGATGAAAGTCTCTTACTGTAGAAAGGGAGACTAGGATTTCGACAGTATGTCCCAATAAAAAATATTTTAAACTGTATAACAAAAAATGTTTCAGTGGAGAAATAATAAAAGAATGTGTAAGTAACCCATATATAGCTCAAATAAATAGATTTGTTTTTAAATGTTACTATTTTGGAATTTTCGTGAATTTAGGCTTAGCGCTTAAAAGTCCGCCAGCCTGGAGGGAACGTTCACGAGAAACACTTCCAGCCTCAGAGGAAAGCGCATGTTCAGAACTGCCGTTGTCAAAGTGTTAATATGCTATATGATCTCTATCCATATACTTTCTATCCTAAAATATGTATCAATTGCAAGGTACTCTTGTACTGTATTATATTTATTGTATACATTCATTTCTAATGCAATATTCTTCTTTTAGTTGTTAGAATATGACAAAGAGCTCAAAGTTTTTGAAGAAGAACTTTTTGAGTTTGACATTTCATTCCCTCCAAGGTATATATATAATTGCAATTTAAAGTACATGGTTTCTACCTTCATAATAAACTGATATATTCCAGTACTATTTTATTGTAGTGTCAATAATTTTAGTGTCATTTTGTCAATATAATGTCTTCCTCTGAAGTAGTATATCAATTCTTTTCAAAGCATCAAAATGTAATTTCTCATTTTATTTATTTATTCTCTCTTATTAAAGAAACCGGAAGTGGGAACTTGAAAGTTAGTTAGCTATAGTGGTTGAAATACTTTTTCCTATGTCATTAGATGTGATTTTTTTTCATGTATACTTCTAAAAATATTTTGTGTTGAAATTTTATAATGCATCTGAAGTATTTTATGGAGTTCATACTACTGAGTGCAAATATGGAAAAAAGATTTTATTTGATACATATGAACATTTACTGTCATGAAAATATAAATTAATAACATAACTTTTGGTAATATTAGAAATGTTCTCAGGAACGTTTTTCTCTAAAAGGAATGTATATTAGAATAAAAATACTTAAAAATCAGTATAACAGAGCTGTATAAGCACCCAAAACATGGAATAAATATTTTTATAGTTCATTTCTAAAGCACTAAATGAAAATATATCCATCATTTGCATGCATACATTTATGTGTGCCATAAAATTAATTCACGCACAAAGCTGCCAGAGGGTTCTTTATGTGTGTAAATGAATAACAGAGGAAGACAGAAACTTGTTTTTACAACTGGAATTTGTCTTGCTTTCTCTCTTATGTATTATTATTTTATTTTTTAAAATCACTTAACTCAAAAAGTTTTTCAAATACTGCAGCTACCCATATAAGGAAGATACATGTAGTGGAAATTGTTATATGAAAACAAGATGCCCTTCTTGGTGCGACAGAATTTTACTAAGTAGGAGTGCTTTATCGGTTGTTAATATGGTATGAGTTTTTATTATTTCTTTTCTCAAGTAAATTTTGTTTCATAATTAAATACATAGTCTCCTAATGGATTAGATGAGTTTTTCATCTCTTGGTTCACATTCATGTTGCTTAAAAATGTGTTTATAAAACTTTTCATCATTTTATTGGCATTCTGGGCTCTCTTTTAAATATCTGCTCTAATTAAATAATTGATTACAATTATTCTAATTACTTATTTCTCTGAAATACTAGAATGAGGACAGTACAGAGTAATTGTAAGGATATTAACTGTTTACTATCGCAGTTTGAATTTTGAAACTTTCAAGAACTTTTTCTATTTTAAATTTTTTTGTTTTGCTTTCACTTCACACCTTGTTTATAATTAAAAGTAGTCATATAAAAATTATCAGTTAGGCAAGTAGCACCTTCAAAAGTATGAAATAATCATCCAATATCATTTTTTATTACTTTTAATAGAGGGGGCTGGGTTTAATTTCAGTTTGTATTATGTTGTAAAACTCTGATGTTCAAGTAAAATTACCTTGAAGTACAATATTATAATAATCTTTTAGCATCAATTTTATTAAAGTATTAGAATGAACATTATTTTGGGTAGTACCTTGTAACTGTCATAACCATTTGTTTGTCAAATTTATTTATATTACATGCACTATGAAGGCTGAACTGAACCAAAAATTAGAGAGCATTAGCATATTTTTCATATCTTATGGTAGTGTTTAGAAATTATTAGAGGAACTGTATTTTCAACTCTGTAGTAACATGAGAAACTTACTTTAGGGGAATCATGTTTATTCTGCTATTATAATCTTTTTATTTCTGTATGTGAGTGTTTGGTCACTGCAATGTAGCTCCCCTAGTAGCCTGAGAGCTGAGAACAGGGTTCTCACATATATACACATGTTACCTATTTTACATAATCATGTGAGGAAGTGATACTGGGCACGGTAGCCCAGTGAGCAAGAGCAGCGGGCCAGTGATCTGAACGTCCCTGGTTCGATGCTCGTCGTTGCAAATCTACTGCCGTGTTCATTAATGGTGGCCAGGGCATGTAAAATAGGGTGTGGCTGCAATGTCCTCCAAGTTCTCAAATTTACCTCTGGAGGTGCAGGGTCAAGTGTTCCGGTCTCGTCACTTGAATCAGTTCAAAATTGCGGGACCAGTCATTTAGCCAAGTCGGACTCTGACCCTTGTGGTGCTAATTCAAAACCGGAGCTGCACCTTCAACGTCCATAGCCTTCGGGACTTGATCTGATATTACTGTCGGTCAAGGGGCATAAGCAACAACAACAACAACAGAAGTGATACTTTTTCAATCACAAATAAGAACTGTTTTTAGATTAAAACAAGTTTCAATTATTTAGCTTCAGTAGTAAACCTTTTAATAAATTCAAATAAAATTTCTTTTGTACAAAATAGTTTTTCTTTTTCCCCCTACTTATATTTGTGTTGGATTGTCATTTGCAATGGAAGAATAATGCTGAGTCATCATGTCATAATTTGATATTCTGTTAAATATTTATACTTTCTCTTTTTTTAATTTGCATGTACATAAGACTCCTGTAGACAGTGCCTGTCCACCAATTGTTTATCGACTAGTTGGTGAAAATGTTGGAATGGGAGATCATAAAGTAAGCAAAAAGAAATTTGTTTCTTATGTTATTTTTAATGGATGTAAAAATTGTGACTTTTGAATGAATTATTTTGTACCATTTTGTTCTCATCTGTAACAAGCTTTATACATTTTTATTGTTCATTTTGAAGGAAGTTACATTTTTTCCTTATTATTATAAAGTAGTAGAGTTAAGATAGTTTACAAGGGGATTTTTTTTTTTTTACATATTCATATGTCTCTAATTACAGTAAATAAAGTAGAGTAACCCAATATTCAACTCACAAAACCTCTTGCTAAACTCTGCAGGGAGTCCCTCTCTTGCTTCAGTGAACCCTGCAGTGTATTTCATTTTTTATACTTCTTGCCTGCACCCAACTGCAGAAAAGGGGGGGGGGGCATATACCTCTTTTAAGCATTGCTGTATAAAATGTTTAGCTTTTCATTTTTCCCCCTTTCTCCTAATGAGTGGTGAATAACTTGTGATTAGCCTGTTATAATGGAGAAATATTAAAAGGGAAAAATAATGCAGAAATGTAGTTTTTATAATCATGTGTTTAAATATACCTAGGCTGTACCAAGCCAGGGTTAAGGCCTGTTCACACTGCATCCAGAGCATTATGTTACCATGTTGGCTCCAAGATTGTGGGCTTGACCTGTGATTGGTTTGGTATATGACATGGTCAATGAATTGAGCTCTGTGACTAGGTAAAAGTTTCAGTGCTGGCAGTGTGTAATGCTTGGGATTCAGTGTGAACAGGCCTTTAAGCAGTCAAGAAACTGTTACTGCCACCACTATGTGCAGATATATAGAGATATTTAAACGTATATTGCTATATAGTTTAGAAAATTTTTAAAATATCAGAAAAGACTGGTATTATCCAGAAGTCTTCAATTGTATAAGGAAAATTAAGAGATTTTGAAGTAAATATATGAATTGTATATGACAGAGAGGCTTGAATACAGTAGTTAAACTTTATTCACATTTTAAATACATTAGTGGAATTATTTCATGTTAAAATTCATATAAATATTAGATATCTCTGTAGGGAAGTAGGTAGTACCTAGTAGGAAAGATATTATAATAACTTGTAATGTATAGATTTTGCTTTTGCTGTGAAAAAGTAAGATGAGATCTATTTGCCATGACCATATAACTCTCAGGTCTAAGTATAGAAGTATAGGTTTTGAATAATGATATTTCCTGTACTACATCTCTGTAAATGCAAATATTCCTTATTCTATTTTTTTTCCCAGTATGTGGCTCATACCATGATTGAAAACTATCTGTTTAATATTAGAAAATTACATGTGGGCTCCATAATCAGCTGTTGATTATTCTTTCAATTCGCTTCAATTAGCACTGAAATATAAAGAAAATCATTCCATTAATACCTAATAATTATTTTTTCTTTTTACAGCCTGTCATGCTAATGTTTAATTTGCGTCAGCATACTGGTGAGTATTTTTTATTGACATTTTCTCTCTTTGAAATGTATATATATAATTTGAAATTCTAAAAATTGTAAGCCATTGTATATGCTACCAGAAAAGTTTTGCAGCACATTTATGTGTAGTTAATTATTATATGTTGTAATTAATGTTTTGTTGGCTTAGTTTTTTGGGTAAACACTGCATTTTTATAGTGTAATAAATAAATTTATGTGATTGAATTTAAGTCAAATGTTAGGTGATCCTGTATTACAGAAAATTACTGTAACTGCGATTGTTACAACTTATCTATATTATAGCATTTTTTACCACCAAGAATTGATTCAGTGGAATCATACATGTTGATTTTAAAATTGTTATAAGTTTATGGTTATTCTTAAAAATTTGCCAGTAAATTAAAATTACAACTTATTTACTTAGATTTTACTATGGAACAAATGTATTTAATGATCAAAATTTAAATACTGTTGTCCTCAGCTGTATGTTTTATTTATTTATTTATTTTGTGCAAGATATTTGAGTCTATAGTTATGATACTGTATTTCTAATTCACAGTTGCTCTCTCTATCTCTTGAAGCATGTAGATCAGTTTTGTTTATCTAAGTCCTTAATATGTAAAATCTGTAGAATTCCACTATGGGAAAAATGTAAAAAATCTTTTGCATGATTGCTTATATTGTTATAAACTAACTTATGTCCAGTTGGTCGGTATCACAAGAGATAGGGAGATATAATTGAAAAACTGATTCATCATTAAAACTACTTAAGAGTGCAAAAAATTTTCACCCTAGAGAGTTTATGTTAGCTACCTTTATATAACTCTGTTATTACATTAATCTTCTTCTTGCAAGTTTTCATGTACAAAATGCAAATATGGGGCTTTTAAACCTTCTCATTCCCAGTTAGAATTGAAAAACATCTTAATGCAAAATATTTGAAAATCATAAACAGAGATGGTAAAAAATTCTTCTTTTATTTATTTTAAGATGTGCTTTACCTGATAAAATTATATGGCCCTGTTTGAACACACTCTTTTAAGTTAAAAATAACTGTTCAGTTTAAATATATTTTTTCTCTTATTTCAAATTCATTAAATATGAAAATTTAATACACAAATTTCTATGTCAATAACATAAAATTAAACTGCTTTAAAAGAATATTCTCAGAAAATTGTTCTAATATTTTCTGTGATGTCATGAAAAAAGAGTATTAAAAAGTTTTGAAAAATTCTTAAACTGTCAGAAATACTTCAATATGAACTTGGAACATAAATTCTGAAAGAGTACTCTGTAAAGTGAAATTGTTCATTAGCACCTTAATTTTCACTAATGTTTTCAGTTCATGTCATTTATTATATTGATGACATTTTTTCCAAATGGATGTTGCTGGTAAATGTAGACTTAACTAAATTACACTTGAGACTCCTAGCTTAGATACAGCGGGTTAAAAGCATATTGTATCAGCTGAGCTACAAGAGTCAAGATATTATTGTGAAGTTCATTCTGCAGATAAAGGAGGGGAAAGGAGATTCAAACTCCAATCATTGTATTTAATTTTCTAATTGATGAGATCAACTTTTAATTTCAGTTTGCTAATGCAAACTAATATAGGCAATTGAATAAGATATGAAATGGCAATTTATTCATGTATGTCATACCTGATGCACATAAATCAATACAATATGTGAGAATGATCTCTATTACCTGGCTATGTCAAAACTGATTATGGCTAAAATACTAGTCAAGTGAACATTTAGCTATCTAATACATAGAAACATTTATAGGAAAAATGAAAGAGAAAAAAAAATTCAGGGCACTTTGAGTGACATTACCTATGCAATACTGACTTAAATATACAATTAGAATTAGAATGTGAATAATAATGTAATATTTTGCATTTCATATGAATATACATAAATTTGAATGTAATTTACACATTGATGAATAGCTATAAATTTATAAATATAAGTAAATTAATTTATATACATATGTGCATAAATAGTTGTGTGCATAAATAGTGTGTGCATAAATAGTTAAGCATCAATTCAATGAATTTTTTCAGATTTATTTCTGGTATAGAAAGGTCTGTTGTTTATGTTTATCAATGAACTTAATATTTACATGTGATATTATCTAGCTGTGTGCAAGATGGAATGTCAATGAAACATTGTAATACAAACATTTATTCCATGCACTTTTTCTGTTAGTTAACTCTATAAAAGTATATATTTTTTTCCCATGTGTGTGGGCTAAAATAATTCAACTTCATTTTACATCAATTTTTAAAAAATGTCATTACAATTGTTTTACATTTACACTTTTGTAATGTGGCATTGGGACTGTTGATTTTCTTAATTTATTTTGGGAAAGTTAGTGAATATAATTAAAAATATTAAGTTTGAGTAATAAAATATGTAATCAATTTCTCATTAAATTTAATTATTATTTTCTAGCTTCAAATCTCTGTGAGAAATATGTGCTATTTACATGTTATACTCACTGTAAGCTATCAGCATGAGGGTGGCTTAGAGTATGAGTGTGCAAAATCCTGATTATTCTTATGTAGAGGTGTTGATTATGCTCAAATAACACATAATAAATAGTTGGTATGTTTCAAGGACTGCTATCTTTTTAATTATGCTAAGATACTTTTAATTACATTTACATTGATGAAATAATTATATATTTACATTATATTACAATGAGCTCTGTTTATGAAAAATATAGTAATGGCAATTTATTACTGTCAAATAATATTAATTTATTGACCCTAATGAATAATAATAATAGTAAAGAGGTGATTTTTTTAAATGCTAGTTTTTGACTATCTTTAAGTTCATCTCAGCAAACACGAGAACATTCAATTGAATTTTATAAAGACATATTGTTAATATGAATGATAAAATTTATGATTTCTTGGGTACACAGTAAAGCAAAAGAGTTTGTTTCTAGCAACATACATTAAACTTCTTTCAAGAAGTATTCGACTATTTAATATAAATGTTGAAGGGAAATTATCAAATGCTATCATGTATAATGTAGGACAGCTATTTACAAGGTCTTTAGAATTTACATTAATTGAGAAGCTATTATTAATCAATTTTAAGATATTCATTTAACTCTGCTTTCCATTTTTAAAAATAAATTGAATATGCTGAATTCGAATATTTGACCACTTTTTTGGGTATGCATTTTTTCATATATATAAGTTTTTGGTTGTTTTTTTTTTTAGAATAAAAGTATATATTTTTATTTTTAGAATTGACTTCTAACATTTACATGGTTCTATATTCTTGTGAATCAGTTGTCATTTGTCTCCCGAGACAGATAATTTTTATCAATTGCTTCTTTGGTTAATATTTGACATATATCTATATGTGACTAATTTCTCCTAATCCAATTTTTGTGAAATTCACCGGTATGATATCAGTAAATATCATATCCTCATAATTTTTTAGGGCATCATTGACATTCAGACAATTATTACAAGCTTTATCTCTGAAAGTCAATTTAATTTGAAAGCTCTCACTCTCATTCATTATTGTAAGCATTAGACCTTTCCTGGGTTGGCCAGTTTAGCAGTTCATATCAAATCAACCAGTTTAGTTACCTAGTCTATTAGGCTAGGTCTATTGGGTACCCTCTTTTTAATTTAGCCATTTTCACTGTCATTCTTTGCTGTGTAAGCTAAACTTCTTGTGGATTTCCAAATTTCTGTTGGTGAGAAGAACTCACTGATTGTGAGCCAAAACCATGGCTGCAATTACTGATAAGCATTTTATTATTTTAAGGAAACATGCTGCCCAACATTTAAATCCATAATTTATTATCTGTTCAGAAATGAAGAGACAGGTTTTCTTGATATTTTTGTTAACCAGTTGATTTTGAGAAGGTATGATGATTATTTAAATACTGTGATGTGAAATTCCTATTTCAAAAGGAAGGTTTGTGTGCTTAATGGCTACAAGACATATTTTCCATTAATTATTTTGAGATTGAAGTGAGAATTCAATGGTATTATTAAATTGTTAATACTAATGGTATTATTAAATTGATAATTGTTATTCAATAATTGTTAATTTCAATGATACCATAGCTAAATCAGGGATAAAATGTTTGTTTTCTCCTTGTATATATAGTAGGTATGATTCATTGATCATACCTACTATATATGCCTTAAGAATACATGCATAATATATTTTGTGCTTAGCTAATGACTTTTACTCCTCTAAGCATACTTTCTTAAAAGCTTCAAGTTTTATGTCTAAAGAAAACACATGGTTTAGTTATTATAGGGTGTTTCTATTGACTTCATATTATTAGATTTGACTAGTGTTATAACTAAATTAGAGAAATCAAACTATTTTGAGCATGGTTATTATGATAAGGATCCTTAAAAGAATTATCCATTATTGATGAACTTAGAAATTTATTGAAAATTGCTTTATTATTTAATGCAACCAAAAATATTTCACTTATGTTATTTATGGGAGTTAAAAAATTAAAGATAGAAATAGTTGCCTTTGATTTGTTAAAGTTAGTTGGTGTTCTTTTTAGAATAGGCAAGGGACATATTTTTATGTATTTGTTTGTATCGCCTAACATGAATGCAGTTTTCTGTGCTTTACTTTCCCCGTAAATATAAAACCCTAAACATGTATTTTGAATATAAATGATTACAAGTTACTCTTTCTGAGTGTTAGTGTTTTGTTTAATTCAAAGAGTAGTTATGGGATGTATTTGATGAAAAGTCAGTAAGATAATCCTCTAAAAGAGGATGGAAATTATGACAAATGATTTCAAAATATTTGAACTGGAATTTATTAAAACAATGAGATTTTTCTCTGGTTAGAGAAGGATTTTAATAACTTAGAAAGTGGTAGAAGGCTGAACCCTCAGTAAATATTGTCTCTTTTATAAATGCCCTTTGATGACTATTATATTCATTTTATATACGACTACAATACTCCTCTTTTCTAATATTCATTATATTCAAGTTGAATAGTATGCTTACAAACTTGTTTGGTGTTTAAGGATCAAACTACTGCATTTGGGGGGGGAGGGGGTATTTTAGGTATTTGAGAAACTATTTTAGAATTGCATGTTCATTATTTATTTCTTTTTTAAAAAATTTGTTTTTTCAGTTTCTTAATTCTTTGTTTTATTTTGTAAGGTATGCAGTAAGTTAAAATAGTTAAGAAATGTCTTTTCAAATGCACTGTTTTTATTATTTTGTTGTATGCACAAACATTTAATTTCTCTTCAAAAGTAAGCTGTTATAGTACTCAGTATTTTAAGTAATAAAAATAATTGAAGTACTTCTCCTTTTTCTTTATAAATATAAACAAGATGAAATGCAGGAATTCTAAATTGTTTGAATTTCTGAAGAAGGCAGTCTAAAAAAGGAATTTTGATTCTTTCATAATTAAAAGAATTAATTTCTCATAAATAGTAATCTATTTATTCTATCTGAATAAATGAATGTAGGAAATAAAAATTAAATAAATGGTTTTCTCTTTACCTGTTTGAAATTTTGAAAAAATATTCTGAATTCAAATTTTTATTTGTAAGCTCTGCTCGAAACTGGACAAAAAAATTATATTTTGTTAACACATTTGGTATCTTTGATTATCATTTTCTTTTGAATTTTATGTTCTGCATGCCTTGCTTTTTGTGTTGCAACATTTTTCTGGCAGTATTTGCCATCAATATGACATGGCTTAACGCATTCAAAAGGTACTTTTATTATTCTAACATGTAATTGTTCATATAGAATCCTTATTATTCATAATGGCATCTGTATTTTTCCACCTTGCTATTTCTACTTCTAAAATAAGAAGGTGATCATCTCAGGATGTCAAGTCAAGTGTATATGGTTTAGGGTCTCATCACTGAGGTATCAGCAAATATGCCTTGTGATGGTAAGTGAAGACCTTTCTCTAATTCATCCGATTATAAGATGAATGAAATTCCAAATTATGAGTTAACTTTTAGAAAATTGTTCTTTGGCAGTACTCAGCTAAGTTTTTTCTTAAAATTTCAGATGTTACTCAGTCTAGTTGCACTATTCAGCCAATAATTTTATATACAATTTATAAATTAAATTTTTTCTCTTAAATGTTGATACTCCTTTCTTGTTTATTGAATTGTATATACATTCCTGACTACTGTACAAGTTAGTCGTTCTGTCCTTATCACTTTGAATTGAAATGATTTAGAGTCAATGGAATTTACATATTGAAAAATCTGTAGAGAACATATTGTCATTGCGTAAATTTCTAAATGTTAACTTATCAATGCTTTTATTTTTTTCTGTACCATGCATGATTCATATAGCTTACTTTATAGTTCTATTCTGTTTTTGCACACTTTTTTATCAAGTGCCTTTTATTTCTGTAGTAAACTAAGTCTTGATTTATTTATGGTTTTATATGAGAAACTTGAAATAAGAAAACTTCTGCAGATTTCCAAAAAATAAAATTATTACACTCTTGGTTTATGTTGCTTTGACTTAAAATTCTTTAAATAGAACTGCTCTGGCAGCTATTTTCAGTTTCTTTTTGTCATTTTGATAGGTATCCATTTTTACTACCTCTTAGTATCATGTGTATAAACTTCTTAATTATGCCTCTATTCCTGTTTAATGAAGCTTTATGTAGTCTAACAGATGGCTAAATTTGTAGAGTTTATTTTATTTTAAAGTGGGAATTAGTTAATCTTTAAATGTCAGCAAAGATGGCTTTTTTTTCCCTTCCAAATTAATGTTGTAGTATATGTTCTACCATTTAACAAAATGAATCTTAATTTTTTAAGATTAAGTTTTCTGTATTTGATGCAAGAACATTTCCAAATGAATGCTTCCTTGTTTCCTTTTTGCATTGAAAATTCATTATCATTTGTTTGTGTTACATTACATTTCTCTGGTGCTTATTCTCATTTAGTAGATTACCCCTGTATTTCATTGCCCTATTTTAACCCTCCTGTCTACCATTGGCCTATGATAGTCTGATGAATCTTAAAAGCTCAATCACAATGTTTGAATCCTTCCATCCTTCTATACTTATGCACTGAATGCTTATGAAAATTATTTTGAAATGCTAATTTTATTCAAATGGTGGGGTAATGTGTAGGTCATGTTTTTAAAGAATGCTGTGAAGATTTGCATGCCTTTATTTGTAACTAATAAAATTGATTATTATGTCAATTTGTGTGTATTTGTAACTGTCTTTGATGATTGCATTTCTGTTTTCATTTTTACTGTTTATGTATTTATATATATATATATTTTTTTTTAAGTTTAGACAACATAAATAGGTTTTTGAATTTTTAAAACAAGTTTCATTGGCTTTTTAAATCCAAATTTTGTGTTTAAAATGCTTAATAAGATGATAGTATTTTGGTCTACTAAGTTCTTTTTTAGTATATATAATTTTGATAGCTTTCAATTTCTAAGGAATTACTTACATTAGAGATTGTATATAGGTTTTTGGGGAGGTGTTATATATTTTTATAAGTCATATAAAATTCTTATTTATATTTTAGTATAAATGCTGAAACTGGGCAATGGGACAATTATTGTTTTAAAGACTGCTTGCTTACAAAAGTAAATGTGTTGATCAGTAATTAGATAAAGTGTTTGTCTGCTGTTGATATTTACAAAAGAGTAAAATGACACAAATTTGAGAGTTAATTTGGGTATCACCTGAAATAAAATAGAATTTGTCCATAGAATTAGCTGAGATGGATATGTTCTCTGTAATTAAAACATCTAAAGAACTTCTGTGTCCTTGGTCATCATGTTACACACTGTTACTGTCTAGCTGAGCATTTAAATTATAATTCTCATTTATTTTGTGCTGAACATAAATATTCCTTTTTCTTTTCTTTTTTTTCTTTTTTTTTTTTCTTTTTGACAGATTCTGTAATATCTTTCACTTCATTAGTTGTACTTTTTTAAATGTGCTACCACTATTAATCATACATTTCTTAGGACTGAAATTTTATATTTCTAAGATGTGAAAACTTTCTTATTTCTTAAAAATGGCTTTGGTTTCTAAAAAGGTGAAAAATCATTTGGAAATACATTATTTTAACGATATTTTTATACTTCAGGTGCAAATGAAGTTAATATAAATGTATCATTCAGCTTAAAAGTAATCATGCCTAAAATATACAATATGTATTAAATTTATCTGATACGTTAGTTTAATTGACATAAAATGTTTCAAATAACAAAAGTAGTTTTTTGAGACCATAGATATCAAAATCTCCTTTATTTTTTTTTATTACATTATTTGAAAATTTTTGTTTTTAACATTTTTGATTTTCATTAAGTTTTCTAACCACGCAAAATAACTATAAATTTTTACTAATATGTTACATAATCACAACTCTAAATGTTGCTGTCATTGCCTTTAATTTACTAAACAATAATGCATATTTGCATCCAGTTTTACTTGTCATTTGTTAATTCATCTCATAAATGTAATACTGATGATCCAAAGAAAAAATTATTAAAGAAAAGTTCTTTGTTTTTATGCTAATAAAAATCAGGCGTTAAATTAATAGAGTAAATATGAAAGCAACTTTTATTAACTCTATTACATTACAATTTTTAAATTCTTAAAATCTGCATTGTTTTCTGTAGTATATCATATATTAAAAATTTGAGAAATGTTGCTGTTGCTAAGTTTTAATGTACTTGTTGAAATTGATCATGGTTTGAACCGAATTGTCATTTTATTTTCTATTTGGATTTAAATCTTACGTTCTACTAAGCAGCACAGCAGTTTCTATTTTCATTTAATTTTGTTATGTGTGTTAAGAAACTACCTCTCCCCAACTGTTGAATGGATATTTCAAAGTTTACTGTTTTGAAGTTATGATCCTCGTGGTACTTCTTATGTACTTGATTTTCTGTGAATTGTTACAGTGGTTTTATCTTTGTTGAGTTACATTCAGTCAGTATTCAGTAAAATATCAGAACCATAACATATACTATTTAATGAGAATAATATATAAATTTTGATTATACATAGGTAAAAAAATATTGCAAGAAACAATAAATTTTATGTATATTTTTTACTATATTGTTATTTTACATGTGTTGCATAATGGTGCAAATTTTGCAGTCAGAACTGAATTTTAAATTTAGGGTCATCTTCCCTTTCCATTTCTCACCTTTGCTCCCCTTAAAGTTGGTGTTTTAGGCTCTGAGAGGTTTAAATGATTTGATAGTTTTCATTCATTTAAAGGTCCTGCCGAAGATAGCCTAGCCATCGCAAATTTGCAAGTCGTCTTTGGGGTTCTGTCAGTGCCGGCTCCAGTCCAAAGTTTTTTGGGGAGGCAACATAGGCTCTTAGGGTTATATATATATATATATATATATAAGAAATAAACATCCTTTCATTTTAAATTTAAACTCATTTAGTATTAGGTCTACGATTATATAATTTTAGGCTGTGAAAAAAAAAATAAAAAATACGCCAGGCTTTTTGGGGGCGGCAATTGCCCCTACTGCCCCCCTCCTTGGAGCCGCCGTTGGGTTCTGTACAGTTTTGATACTATATGAAACAGCTGCTGTCCGTATTGCATACTTTTTATCCTGTGTTCACTAAACATTCCTGAGATAATTTCTGGACTATCAGTCCCCCTCCACACATACACCTCCCACACCTCATGTGCCTGCCATGTGTTCTATACTGGTGTGCTGTAATTTTGGAATACTGCAGTCTATATAATTAAACTGGGCTCTTCATTGACATGATGTATTGCGAGTGATTTGTATATTCCTTTGAGACTGTCTATCATGACTTTAATCCCAGTGTTGCCAACCTCTATGAAGCGCCTCCCCCTAGCGCCATCTCAAAATCTCCTTGTTCCCCCCCTAACACCAACTTGAGATCACCCTAGACCTTCCTAAAAGAAATTCTGCCAAATAGGCATTCTGTTTGAGAGATAAATTGAAATAAATAGAAAATACACACTTACATAATGAAATGGAGGTTTATTTACATTTGACATATGTAAGGAACTTATAATCTAATAAAAAAAACATGCCTCGATTGTACAAAATATTAAAAAATAATCCCCCCACAAAATGCCCCTAAAAAATGTGGCCCCTAAAAACACCCCTTTTCATCTAACTAACCCCCAAATTTAGGGGGAAAACCCCCAAGTTGGCAACACTGATTAATCCCCACACACTCTAATAGTAAAATATATTTACATTTTACTGTATGAGATAATACATCAATTTCAAAGTAAGATTTGAAAGATGAAAATGTATAAAATATTATTAGGAGCAAATAAGTTGAGGAGAACATCTTTTTAATTACATTATGTTGATGTAAATTTTCCTTGTAGCATTGTTGTTTTGTATATTTTTTTCTTTTTCTGGACCTTGTCTTTTATTTTTTTTTTATTCTTGCATATTTTGTTAAATAATATTATACATAAATTTTTGTGTTTTAATCAATTTTATAAAATTCTACTTAATGTTAATAAATTAATTTCAAAGTTAAACATTTCTTTGTTGAAATTAATGTGTTTAGCATTGCAGTTTAAATTTTATAATTTCACATTTATAAATATTAATAGGTTGAATACATAAGACTGCCTTCTTTATCTCCCTCCTCCCCTCCCCTCCCCTCCCCTCCCCTCCCCTCCCCAATGTCTTTTTACTGTATCCTGCACTTTTTTTCTGAAATTTAAAATGTGCAAAAATTTATTTTTCTCTCATTATATATTAGTGCCTGCTCTGTAGAATGTTTAAGGTTAAAAAAAAAAGAAAAAATCAAAATGAAATGTATTACTTGAATTGTTAGATTAAAATTATTTCATAAAAATTTATGGAATTTACACCTGTTATAACGCTATTTAATCCTTCTAATAAAGTAAATGTTTGGTGTAATCTAAAAAAGGTGTGTATTATGCTGAAAAACAGAAATCGAGATTCACTGTACATGCTGATATTAGCGATGATACAGACTCTATCGTAAAACAAATTTAGGGCTTGAGGTAGCCTGGCGGTTGCGCTTCGGCTTTCGTTGCTGAGAGTACTCGGATCGAATCCCGACAAGCGCCATTAAATACCTCCGTGTCTAGGCCGGATATGGGCACGTAAAATCCGTAGACAGGAAAGTCCATCTATGAGAGAGGGCGTGAGAGGATGCGATCCCCCCCCCCCAGATGCTGCACCCTTCAGCCCGCTAGCCTATATGGACCTGGTCTATACTAATAAAGGGACAAGTGGATGTCGAGAGATCACGTGACCGTAACTCATCCGGGCGGGCCACTCCTCGAAAAAAATGGCCGACAAATATACAGGAAAATCGGTGTATTTTTTTTCTCATGAAAGTACATAAATGTTACATATTTGGAAAGAGCTTCGAAAACTGATAATTTTTTCTGCGTACACTTATTCTGTTAATTCAATAGGTTTAGAGATATTTTCATTCTAAAATCACTCACTCCTGAGAAACCAAATCATCTTGAGCAGTGGTGCTGCCATCTGTCGGCAGCGACATGAATGAAAATTGAAAGGAATTAATTCACTTGAATTTAATACATTTGTAGGCTTTTTTTCTTTTGTGGGGGCCCGAAGTACATAAATATGTTACACGGATGGCTTGAACGTAGCTAGGCGAAGCCCGAGCCTAGCCGGTCGAAGCCCGGCTAGTCTGGAATAAATTCCGGCCAGGGGGGCATTAGAAACAACAATAACAACATAAGATAAATTTTGCATTATTATGATTACCATGAAGAGAAATATTTTCTTACCGAAAAGAAGCGTTGAAAATTAAAATTCCTATGACGAATTTTCGAACCAAAACCAAAGTTTGCTGACTCAAAATAGTTTTTTTACTTACTCCCAAATAAGTTTTTTTTTTCTGCTCATAAACATGTTTAAAGCACATGTACCCCTGGTAGAGGAGATAACCGACGTAACGTTCCAATCGGAAATATATTGATTAAAAAGAGGGGGCAGGGTGATATCGAGGTTTTTGAGACGAGCAAGAGATGGCGACAGTAAAAAAAGAGCTTGACCTCTGATAGTGCATGATAACGATTCACTATATCGCTTACTTCGACGACAGCCGTATCAGACTTACGGCTCCAACTTACTGCAGTTCTTTCAAGGCAAAATTCTGAAGCATATTTATTATTTATTGGGTTGCTAGATAGAAAAAGATTCAGTACATTTGCAATGATAAGAGCGTTTTAGAGCTTATTAAAAGGAAGGCTAGCAACTTTTCCCAAAATTTTAACTAAAACTTTATAAAATCTATTATTTATAATGCTCTATATTTACTGTATGGTAAAGGGTTTTATTATTTGTCTTTGTTATGTTTTTAATTAGAATTTTCAATACCAGTCAAAACTGTTTGGTACCAGTCAAAACATGACTGCTGGATAGTAAATTAATGTGCTAATACACAAATTATACTCAACACACCATTGTCAAATGTTGAAAATCATAATATTAAGAAAAGAGAAATGCACTTTTAAAAAATGACTATGGAACCCAATAAAAAGAAATAGGGTTACTCAACAGCGCGAAATAAACAATTTCCGTCAGGTTTAATTCTATATCTCACAAACATAATTAAAAATAAAAATGGCAAAGTGAGAGCTAGAGAGACTTCTCGGAATAAACAAATCAACGTGATTATGCGGCCTCGTGCTAAGTGAGTATCTAAAGCCAGGTTTATACATGTCACGGAGCATGCGCAGAAGCAAATTAATATGTTTATGCAGCATCGTGCTTAGTGAGTATCTAAAGCTTTTTTAAACATGTTACTGAGCATGACCAGAGAGCAATTTTTAAATGTAAATTATCGCTAATTAATAGAAATTGCAGTTACTGAAACCAAATTTGACACATCTATAGATTCAAATCTTTTTTTTAGACCAAAATGAAGCAAATTGATGCAGCAGTTTTCTCTCACGGACTGCCCAAAGAATCGGCTTAGCAACTTAAATATATAGATAATCTCCTACATGATTGTCTGAGACACTGAAAAAAAAATTGTGCTTTATGTGAGCATAAGTTAAGCCTATCATTATTACTCTAATTGACATTTTCTTGTATTTAACTTCAGCCGCGTAATCAGAATCTATTTCTTGGCAGGCGGTTGAGTTAAATTAACTCTGATGTAATTACCCATTTTATCGATCTTTTAGCCCCTGAGTGTATGACCGACACCCATCCCGCGTTGTTGCACAACTAGTAAATACAATTTGTTTTGCATACATTTAATTGTGTGTGTGATAGAAAGAGGGAGAATTTTTTTTAAGTGTACTTTCGTACAAGTCGAAGATATTTTCTGATTGAAACCATATTGTGTTGTTTATGGATGGCTGTTTTTAGAGCTCTGCAGTCAAGATTGTGGACTTACGACCTCTCTGCAACGGTCGCGTGGCGTCTCACTGACGTCGATAGCAATTTGTTTACATTTTGTCTATTTATGGATTGCTCTGTACGCCCAACAGATGTCAGTACCTTCGAAGTGCTTATGTATGAGTCATAACTAGGGATACGTATTTTTTGTATTTACGAAATAGATGCGAATAAATGCGAAATTTGCCGATATGAGCAGATAAATGTGAAACAAATTTTTTACTACTTTTCGGCGAAAACTCGGTGATTAATGGCTTTTTAAGCGAAATTAGGTAATAATAGTAATTATTTATTAACATAATTGCATATCTAAAATCATTCATGGTCTTTAACTGAGAGATCTCTCTCTCGAAATTTGCTTATTACTTATTGCTAAAGACTTAAGGAAGAGAATGTGGAGACTTCTACAATGTTAGTTTTTAATTAAGAATTTTGATACTTACCAAGTAAAATTGTGATTTCTTATAATAAATGCGAAAATTTTGAATAAATAAATAAATATGTATGTATGTATGTGTGTGTGAGGCTAAAAATATGGGGGGGGGGGAGATCGCGCGACCTTAAAACGGGATTTTGGTTATTAAAATATAGGATTAACAATTTAAAAGTCTGGGAGTTCAAATAAGCGGCATAAGGTATTGCAGTGAAAATAGAATAAATGGGTTCGACTTGATTCAATCTCCGAAGAACCGAGGAGAATTTTAGGTAGACGTATAGCCTTGCAGTTTGGCGCTAAGAAAATGCTTATTTAGCAAAAGAACATGTACGATATGACATCACGCATAAGTAATGAGCGTCACTAAGCGTTGGTTTTAAAGTTGAAACAAAGAAAATCGGCAGAGTCATGGATAACTAGGGAATGGAAAGGACGTGTGCTGTTAGGCGCACAGATTTAAATTGGGTGGGATATTGGGAATTAGTTTGATGGAGCTGAGTAATTAATTGGAAGTTAATAAATATGTTTGGGAACATCAATTGGACTATTTTATGGCTTGGTACCAACATAACACGGTTTGATGGAAATATTTAGAGGATAAGCGTCACCACTGGTTCACCGACTGCATCATGATACAAAAGAGGTTCGGATTTATATTATATAGTATGGGAGTAGAAGTCAAGTCATATATATATATATATATATATATATATATATATATATATATATAGATAGATAGATAGATAGATCGATCGTTTTCCGAATCATCGTTTTCCCGTATGTGTTGTTTACTTCACCCAGTCCCGACGATCATATTGGTTTGTTATGTTTCCGGATCCATCGTTCTCCCGCTTTTATCGTTCTGTTCAGTCCAGTCGGTCCCTTGAAAAACGATAGATCGAGATTCCACTGTATATATATTTGCGGATAAATGCGACATTTTATACATTGTAAAAAATTTTTTGCGAAATTTGTATATTTTTTATGCGAAATTTACGTACCCTTAGTCATAACTAACAAAGAACACTCCTGCAATCATTAACATTATTTCATAGTGAACGGATATATACCAAAACACCTGATTGGCGTTTCACCAAATTTGTAAAAATTGCCTATAGAAATACATTTTTTTCATTTGATTTGTTTTTATTTATTGTAAAAATTGCGTATAGAAATGCTCTTTTTTTTTCATTTGCTTTAATTAATTTGTGTAAAAAGTGCATATAGAAATACATTTTTTAAAAAATGTTGGTTTTCATTTATATCCATCATGTCTTTAACTTACTATTTTAATAAATATTTAATTTTACAAATAGAATAACAAAAACCTAAATAAAATAGTGTTTCGTCTATCAGGGATCATGCCTGCAATTTTTAGATACGCGACCAGTGCAGGGTTATTTTGTTATGGTTGGTTGGTTGAATGAGAGCGCTTCAGTTATCTGTTGCTATACGAGGGTTAATTAGACCAGGACCTTCAGTTTAAACCCGATTCCGAACGACTACATACAACCTTGTCAACAGTGGCACTCGATCTCACAGACTAACACCAAATGCGAGCATCCTAGCCTCTCGGTCATCGAACCACCTAAATTATTAAGGGGAAGAATATGTTATATGGAAATTTTAATGATATTTGAAAGTAATAATAAAAAACATTGTTTAATTTCGATATTTCTTTTATATGCTCTCAGTGAAATTGCAAACAAATGGGCATTCGGAAAATACATACATTAATGGTACAATTTTTCATAGGAGCAGCCTTCGATCCTATAAATAAATGAGATGTCTTTTGTTGACATTTGGCGACATTCGCCTGAAAACGGTTATTTTTCAGATTGAATATGTTCTTGTGACAATGGCTCAGTGGTCAGACGTCTTGTCTCATAAGTTTGTTAAGTTCCGTTTGTTTTGTGTTCAGCATCGCAAGTAAGGCGATTGACTTAGGGATGTGTGTTTTCACCTCGTTTTAGATAAATAACCATTCTATTCGGGGTAATACCAGGGTCTTTCTCGCATCGAATCCGTATATGTAGAGAGAGTATGAGGAATTCTCTCATTTAGTTAAAACCGACAAAGTGAAGAGCTATTGTTAACTGAAAGCATACCCATACTTTCTTTTTTTCCCTTTCACATATGGACCAGAATTAGGTTGCGTCTATCCAGACGCATAATTTAGTTTTCTGTCACGAACAAGAAGTTAGCCGACAAGATAATGTCTTAAGATAACTTACAACACCTTCACCCCCCTCCTTTTTTTTCTCGACCTGGTAGATGTTAGTCGTGTTGTTTCTGTCCTCCTCCCCCCCCAAAAAAAACCTCGATATTTAAATTCTTATTTATTGTTCAAATCCAGGCTTCTAAATTTTCCCCTGTGTGATGTAGGGAAGTGGATAGCTGTCCTGTCGAGTTAGATATACGATACCAAATAATCAGGCTAATTCATAGGTTATAAATTTCTCGCAAATGCATCCACTGTATCGTTGTTCTAATTAACAAACCACGTAACTTCCATTTCCCACTTTTTACAGAATGAACAAAAAACTGATTTATTCGACATAAATTATTATCGTTTATTCTTAAAAATAAATCTTAAAGTGTTCTAAGATATATATAGGCCACATTGTTATGTAATTAAACATCTTCATAATTAAAGTGAAGTTACAGGGTTAGCAACAGTTAAGATAAGGAGTTACGTAGCATATGTTGTTTTTCACCCCTTTTTTTTTTTGGGGGGGGGGGGGGTCTGAATTAATTTTTTTGGAGTTATGAGGTTTGACAGAGTGGTACAGGGGCCATAAACCAATGTAATAGCAAGAAAATCCCCAAATTATCCTGAGAATATTTGGCCGCGAAACTTGTTGTCTATTTCAATACGGGAGTACCCAGATGATAAAACAACGTTACTTGAATGTAAAGAGGGAACCCAATAGATATAACCATGCCTCCTCCGGTTTTTGAACTCAAGCCCACGCGGTAGTAACTTTTGTCACTTACCACTATACAACACAATTACTTGAAATTATATTACAGTACGTGGTTAGTTAATTAGGCAAACAATATATTAAGAGCATTTGCTTACAGCTATTCATAGTTCCCTGCTTTTCGTGTCGTTAATTCATGCCGTATATGTTCTCTCTTAAAGTCGTAATTTCAAACTTTGATTTTACAAAATTATACTATTATGCATTTTATTGCTGTCTGGGAGAATGTTAAGTCCACCGAATCGGTATATTTAGCTGCCAATCGAGGTTTAGACTCTCTACAAAAATATCTTGATTATATATGCTGGTATAATACACAAAAAATAATCCACACTGGAAAAAAGTGTATTCAGCTCATAAAATTTTAGTTTTGCAAGTGGAATTACTGTGCCTTACTGTGGAGCATGTAATAACAGCGAAATTTGGTCCAAGATTTCTGTTAAACACGCGAGAGAGATTCCCGTAATTTTTACATTTTGTCTGTTTCTCCTATGAGGGATCTTCTGCAGTTTAATCAACTAAGCTTCATACTTTTAAATACTATTTTATTTGTCATTGTTAATTAGTATAGAACGAATTTTGAAATTTTTACGCCTGTGGTTAAGCTGTAACTAAAGCGATACTAATAAAAATGTTTACGTAGCTGTTCCACTAGACCAGGGGTTCTCAACCTTTCAGTCTCTGTGCCCCCCCCCCCCTTTGAACATTGATGTGAGGTCACGCCTCCCCCACCACATATGTGGTCAATACAAGTAGTACAATCGGAATTTGAAATTGAAGCTGGTTGTTAAATGAAAATATAGAATAGACAATTTCATACACAAAATTTAATATTACTACACATATCTTAATTTGGAACACATTATTATTAGAACATATGAAATCAAAGAATTAATACAGATCAAATATATTTGAGGTAATCAAGGATCTAGGGGAGGTTGGCATGTAATACCAGTCACTTTCACAACATTAATGAGAGGGCTAGCACTGTTTGTCCTTGAGAAGTTTTTGATTATTAGGTTGTAACTGTGACAAAGCACACCTCAGGTTACTTTCTACGTCCAGCTTTCCTCGATATTTTAACTTTATGTATGCTAATGCCAAAAATCCAGATTCACAGAGATATGTGAATGAAAACTGCACTAACAACCTCAAAGCTTCCAAAGCAACTTCTGGGTAAACAGGACAATAGCGTAGCCAAACATTTTCAATATCCATGTTTTCGAATTCCGCGTTTGCTTGAGAATCACATTTTAGGTCGATTGCCTGTTCCTGAATATGATCAGGAAGTATATCCACGTCGATTTTAAACGGATCTCTTGTCAACTTAAACTCCCTATTCTCTGAACTAATATCCAGAAAATAGTCTGCAATTTCATTTTGCAATGCTACCATATGCCTTGATATAAGGTCCTTCAATTCATTTATCTGTTGCAATGGGAGATTTTTTTTTATCATCGAGGAGGTCGTTTAATCTTGGAAAGGATGTAAAGTTTGGCTCTGAACTCTGAAGATGGCGTTGCCAAAGAGTTGTCTTTTCTGTGAAACCCTAAACTGTATCATAAGGGCCTGTTCACATAGGAGTCCGTTGCGTTAAGGAAAAGATGACGTTGAGACGAAAATAAACCAATCATAGGCCTCCAAACGATTAGCAATGAAATTTTTAACGCCTATGATTGGTTTATTTTCGTCTCAACGTCATCTTTTCCTTAACGCTACGCAACGGACTCCTATGTGAACAGGCCCGAACAAGTCTTCAGAATGTTTTTCTGACATTGTAGCTACGACAATTATCGTGTTTGTGTTCGTATGTTGAAAATACGTTACGGTTACATTGTGACCGCGTGGGCTTGTGGCGGCCCAGTGGTACAGCGCGCTGGTTTTCGGTGCTGAGGGTTCTGGGGTCGAATCCTAGCGTCGGGCCACGAAAAATGCCTCCGTTCGTGTCGTCCCTTCATAGGGGGTAATGCTGTCCGCCTATATGGTGCCCCCACAATAAAATGGGCAGTAAAATTGCGGCGTAGTATAGGCGAATGTTTGACAAGTGCCTCAAAATTAGGGGAAAAAAACATTGTGACCGCAAAATTGAGTATAGTAAATTACAGTTAGTTTGCCTTTTTACTTTATTTTTTAAGCTCACGCCTCCCTTGAAATTCTTCTACGCCCCCCAGGTTGAGAACCGCTGCACTAGACCATGTCTTAAACCTGAATATATTGTAGAAAAGTTGGTTTTGTTGTTGTTTTTCCCAATATAAAAACCACGTGTCTTTTAATTTTAAGATTAATTTTAAAAAGCTATGAAA
This sequence comes from Dolomedes plantarius, assembly GCA_907164885.2. NCBI lineage: Eukaryota > Metazoa > Arthropoda > Arachnida > Araneae > Dolomedidae > Dolomedes > Dolomedes plantarius. The sequence goes on along the minus strand of OU015494.1, from coordinate 189,354,339 downwards.
ACTATTGATATCAAACATGAAGTTTAATGGTTTCTGTCCAAATTTAATGAAAAATCGTGCAAATTTTTTCTGTTAGTTTGCTTTCAATAAATATGTAAAACGTGCAGCTGTGGAAGTTCATTACGTATTGTAATTTGCCGTTGTTTTGCTCCGGATAAAATGGGGCCAAATTTTTCTCCCCTTGCAGAGGCTAGACATGTGGACCTTAGACCTAGTTTGTTTGTTTGTTTTGTATGTAAAGTTACTTTTATCTAAATTTACTCTTTGAGAAAATATTGAGTTCATGAAAGTGTATATTTTTACATTGTAATTTCCATATCTGCATATCAGTTTTGATAAACATTTCCATGAACTGTTGTTATCGCACGCAGTTTTATTGAGGTTTACTGATACGTGTAGCCATATAAGAGTCGCGCTCAAAATTAAGTTCTCTGGTTCTATATTTAATTTTCATGAAAGTGATAATTCTTGTTTCATATTTATCTAGAACCTTTTTTCTTCCTAAAAAGGTGCTTTCATTAAGATTGTTTGCTAACTTCGAAAACATAAGTTAGTTCACTAGAGGGATTTTTGTGCTCCTGAACATTTAACTGAGTTTCCTGTTAAAAGTAGTATTTTCAAAATGTGCATTAATGAAGTGAACTGAAAACAGTGGAATGTTTAATATGTTATAAAATTTTAGTGTTTCCTATCTTTGCTTTCTCACGTTCCTCAGTTTTCCGTTTGGCTTTATTATCTTTCTAATCATAATTTGGCAATCCCAAAGCTAATAAATTTCCCGTGTTTTCAACCTGGGGAAGACAGGATAGACCGTTCGTTTCTTTGCTCTGTTCTTCATATAAATATGTGTTAGAAGAATTGATTCTCCTTGCGTTTACTGTTGTATGGAATGAATGTGTTATAGTTGTGATTGTATATGATTTTTGATATAAATTAATTACATCCAAAATCATCCCATGCGATATAACATGGAAACATGCGTGCCTTGTTTCAGTCAAGATATTTTTAAAAGGTTCGCAGAAAATCTTTTTTGTGTATTTTATTATTGAATTTTTTCAGTATTATGAATAGATTGGTGCGATACAATTACTTAATTATTATAGAGGAAAGTCTGCTTTTCGCTCCACCATAACATTATCATTATGTAATACCTGTGGAATATTAATACATCGTTATCTTTTTATAGTTGAATCCCAAACACACGCATACGATGCCGAGTATTTTAAAAAAGTAAATGCGCCTTGCTCCATTTTTGTCAGTAAAATAAATTACCAGGCCACAATTTTTTCTTTGATTCTATTTGAACTGAGAATTTTGCCTCTAGAAAGTATCTAGACTATTAACAAAACCAAAAAATTGGTTCAAAAAATTGTTTTTGGTTATTTAAAGCTAGTTTCACCTGATAAATACATGTATCGTATAAAATTTAATAACTAGAATTTAATCATTGTTAATTTTAAGGACCTTTGCTATAGTCATCACAAAAGAAAAAAAGTACCCTATTGATTAATAATCATTCATTTTGATCAGTTATAGTACCCTGTATATGAACGGAGCCGCTCACTCTTTTCTGATCTACGAAATTAATCCGTCGTATTATAAAATTTTTATTAACATAGATGCAAACCCTTTTTTGACAAATTATAAATCACATTCATAAATTTCGTTGATTGTTTCGTGATTGGTTTAAAAAGCTCTACAATAAGATAAGTAAATATTCCTGGCTTGTGCTAATATATTGAGACTGAACCTGAAATTTGATATCAAGAATAAATATCGTTGAAAAAGTTACGCTAATGAAACCAGATTTCGTTAAAGGAAACTAAATCTTCGTAAAAAAATTAAAAATATATATATGACCCAAGTCTCGATTAGCGTAGTGAAAAAACACGGGAATAAACGAAAAGTCTTAGAAAAAAAATCTTTTTCTTCTTCTTCCTTTTTTTTTAAAGAAGAAATTAAAGTCATCACATTTATGGGTAGGGCTATAAGTGAATGTTTGGAATGCAACGAAACCCAGTTATACATACAACGACATTGATTCCTACAGAGAAGCTTGGAGAATGCTCGTATTTGTTTGGGGTTGCATGAATGGTTCAGTTATTAAGTTCTTAAGTTAAAAGAAATATGAATCGTTAGATCAGTATTGGTTTCATAAAAAGTAATTTATTCTCCATTGCGACGAAAAGGGGCTTTTATTGTAATTGCATTGTTATGCACAATATTTCCCTTTGGCACACAGACGTATATATACTCAGCTATGGATGTTTATGAAATAATCAGTCTCTTTGCTTCGATCCGACTGAGCATTTGTGCAGAGTTTGTCAAGTGAAAAGGCCGATTATCCAAAGCGGTCTTTCCCCCCCCCCCCCTCCTAACAAAGACGACTTGAAAAGAGTTCCTCAACCAGAATAGGACTATATATCTAGCCCAGTGACATCAAATCTTGTCGAATCCAAGAGGCAATTATTCATGCGAAAGGGTGTCTAACGAACTGTCTATTATATGGTTTTAGTATATGCGTCTCAATTTTTTTAAATTTACGAATACATTTTACTTTCCGTGATATTAGGATATTTATGTTATTGAATCATAAGGACATTTTTTAAGTAAATATTCCGTTGGGTAGTAAATTGTATTTCACACATTTTGATTGGTTATTTAAAATTTTACATGTATAGATTTAAAGAAACGACTTCTTTACTGTAAATACCTGTGTACAAATACTTTTTAGCGTACATATATTTTCTCTCAAAAGAAATGTTTGATATCAGATTTAAATCGGGCTAAATAAGCATGTAATTATAATCTAATGCAAAATTTCTCGAAATCCCTGTGTAATTTATAACCCCTAGAAATGGAATTACTGAAAATTAAAAGCGTTTATGAACCGTTTAAATTATAGAGACTCATCACATTTCTAAAACATAATCAAAACTTTTAATTGACTTTTTTTTCTCTCTTCCAAACTTGGGAGGGGCAGAGCCTGAGTAAGGCAGGGGCATACGGGGCAGTTGCCCCGGGCCCCTACATCAGAGGGGGCCCCCAAATCGAATAGATAGTTTAGTATTAAGTATTAAGTTCTTCATTACTAAAGTAGTGAAGCAAAGGGGGGCCCCCAAAGAAGTTTTTGCCCTGGGCCCCAATTAGGCTAAGTCAGGCCCTGGGGAGGGGGGGGGGAACCTGTTTAAAGAAAATAGAAACCCCTCCTTAATACTTAAAATTTCTTTATTACAATCTTACCTATAAATATTTTTAATCGTGTTTAGAGCAATCTCGAAATCCAAATTGTTGACCGTTTTAAAAATTCCTTGTAAGCTCCTATTGTTAAGTTTTCAGTATAATTTCAATTTTTGCTCTTTCTAGTTTTTAAGGGGTTTAATCATTTTTCCTGTATTTTTTTTTTATGAGTGTATGAGTGTGTGCTTACAAATTTCTATTTAAAACTTTTTGTGGCAATATGTTTGAGATTCTACTAAAATCGTGTCCGCAATTTCTTGTTTTGTTTCACCATAAATTATATTTCTAGATTTTTTTTCCCAGCTTTTACTTCAATTTACTCCTTTTATCCCCTTAAGCAGTATTGGCTGAATATTGCAAACTGATCTTGGCTTAAAGCGAAAAGTATAAGTCGATTATTTTAGAAAGTAATCGGATGATGCTCAGATGAAGGTTTAATGTACTATATGGTTTCATTAATTGTGTCTTTAAATACATTGATGTATTATTTTCAAATTATTTAAATTGCGACGATTCTTCACATTTTTCATAATTTCGTTAGCTTATTCCTTTGTGACCATCGTTAAATCTTGGCTATGCTACTATCATAATGTGTGCGGTTATTGAACACTTTTAAATATTACCTTCAGTTGCAGATGCCTTAAAACAGATTTAAAAGTCATCCGGCCGCGTTGAGTAATATTTTTGTTTTGAATCAAGTATTTATATCTTTCTTTATCCTAAAATGATGGCAATAAGTGAAACGAATGATGGCGATTCCTTTGCACTCGGCGAAAATTTTTGACTTTCTTTTATTTTAAGAAATGTAAAATTGTGATATAATCATGTATGTGCTTCTTTTTTTCCTTTTCTTTTTGGCTACATTGAAAATGAAATATGTTGATGACTCCCCTTTCTATACAACATCCTCGTCTCAGAACATCGAGAAATGATATTTTTGAAACGAAAGTGTTTAATTCTGTGAAAAAAAATTTCAGTTATCGTTGCTTATTGTAATTATATATATATATATATATATATATATATATATATATATATATATATATATATATATATATATAAACAGGGTTTTTTTTTACTAAACTGACACTACTCAGAGCTATCTGTAGCGCGATCTATCAGCCAGAATTCCACCAAAATTGATAGAGGGACTAAGGACGACATGGAAAAGAGTTTCCGGGGGGGGGGGGGTCCAAAAGTCGCCAATAGGGGAAGGTATGGGTTTGTTGTTGTCGGCGCACCCGAGAATTTGCATAAAACGCAAGCAAAACATAAAAATGCAATTTCACGACTACATAGTCGACAGCAGCGCCAGTATTTCGATCTATGAAAATAAGGGGGGAATTCCGAAAAAGCCGTAATAACCAGACAAGCGAATAACAAAGAAATTTCACTGCAACACCGCTTTAGTCAGCAAATTCACTTCTCCCTCCTTCAATGCGACCACCGTCCTGGTGGACTACACATTGCATCCTGAACACTGCGTTCTCAACGGCCGAGCGTAACATGTCACGAGGAATGTTCATCACAGTCCGGGATATGTTGTCCTTTAGGGCCGCCATGTTTGAGAATCCACCGAGATACACTTTAGACTTTAAATAACCCAACAGAAAGAAGTCACATGGGGTTCTTGAGAACGGGATAGAGCTTTCGGCGGCTTATCTTATATGGATAGAACTTGAGAACTTAACGAAAGATTTTCCAAACCGCCGAAGGATTCATATCCAGTTGGCGCGCTACTCCCTGGCCGTTGCTACTACCAGAAGCGGTCCCCTGTGCGCCTTCGACGATTGCAGTCGAACTTCGGTTACTGTCTCTTCTGACACCGGTTTCCTCCCTCTACCAGGCCGAACAGCTAGGGTTCCTGTTTCTTCAAATTTCTTAATCCTGCCTTACAAAGCATTAATTGAAATGGAGCCTTTACGTACGTCGTTACGAGATCTAAACTCACGGAGAACAGCCGATGCGTTCAATCGGTGAAGATAAAACAGCTTCACCAGCAACGCCCGTTGAGGTAGCGTTATTATCATACAAAGTACTTCATATGGGATTCTGAATATATCTAAATCAAACCTGTTGGCAAAAAATCGTTTCTGTGTAGCATTGTCAATTCTTGGCGTTCATTGTTATTCATATAGATAAGAAGGCGTGTACCAAATTTACCACATTTATTTTCAATTTGTTTTCAGTCTGAAAATAGTGGCAAATGATTACTCACAGCAAGTCTCACAAAATGTTTACAGAACTAATTTTTAAAGTTTAAATTTCTTTATTCAATGCAAGTGCAGTTAATGTAATACAGAAGGCCGTTCGCACTTTATGGAAACGATTTTGTAATTTATTTTTGTCGTTAGCATTTTGAGATAAAAATTTGGTAACTTCAGAATAATCGTCTGCTACTAATTTCTTTTGATTGGAATATAAAATAAAAGATTTATTTTGAAAATGGCTCATAAAATTGATAGATGGCTCGAAGTTTACGTAACTACGCTTTCCGAGGAGAAATATTCCTATCCACAAATTATAAAGCGGTGTAAAAATCGAGGTTATGGTATTTCAACAAAAGGTATTTATAATATATTAAATTTGAAAGAAAAAAAAGTCTAACTGAAAGCAAAAATGAAAACATGACCGCGAAACCTCGTCGTGAGACTGTTCGAACTCGATCTAGAAAGTGAAATCTCTAATCCTAAAAGAAAATCCACCGACTCAAAGATCCATTGCATCGAAACTGGGAATGTCATCTGGCACTGTAAGTAAAATCATTCATAAAGATTTGAAGTTTAAAAAATGTTTAAACCTAAAGTTCATCTGCTTTTGCCAAAGCATATTACTGAAAGAAAAACAAATTGTAAAAAATTATATGAAAAACACCTAGCTGCTGAAAAATGGAAATTTGTGGTAACACTCGATGAGGCATGGATGTATTTAAGTGACTGTAATAAATAAAATTTAAAAAAAACTATTTTCTATTGCTCAACTGACGAGATTGACCGTACGAAATGGCTTCGTCAGTGTACAGATAAGTTCCCTAAGGGGATTCATGATAGTTGCAAAATTTTTTTACAATGGCAAATTAAAAATCAAAAAGTCTCAAGCAAAGCCAAAATTAATTCACTCTATTATCAGCAGAATATTTTAGAACCAATTTTTGATGAAGAAATTCCAGCCTTATATGGAAAGGACATTGATAAAGTTGAGCTTCATATGGACAAAGCCTCTAGTCACACGTCTAAATCAACTGCTGCTTATTTAGCAAAGAAACAGGAATAAGGTGTATCCCATTTAATGAAATACCTGTAAAATCACCTGACGCTTCTCCAATGGACTTTAGTGCTTTCGGTTTATTAAAACAAGCCTTGGAAAAACGGTCCAATAGGAATGGGGTAAAATTGACATGACAGTACTAAGAAAAAGTTTACTTTCGTGGAAAATTCGAGCTAGAGCTATTGTCAAGAACCATGGCTATCAGATAGCAGCAAATCGCGGCAACAAAATACGGCATTTAATACATAAAACTTAGATATCAAAATCGTTTCCATAAAGTGCGAACGACCTTTTTTGTATATGCCATTATATCTGTATCGGAATAATGAAATTCCTGGAGTCTAGTTTTTAAACACTTTAAGGGACGTTGGTGAGTAGGGATTCAACATCAAATGTGCAGTTATCAGGAGATATATATTTTTTATTTTATCAAGAAATTTGTGAGAGTTTTAAACAATATGAGTGTTATTTGAACTTTAGGGGGAGAGTGTACTAACTAAAGAGCTAAATGTTAAAAGCTGAAATGTAAAAAGAAGTACCTATGTTTGAAACAATGGGCTTATAAGTAAATTATGTTTATGAACTTTAGGGGTGGCAAAAAAAAAAGCGCAATCAGCTGTGCGGGGAATAATAGATCGCTTAATAAAGTTACTAGGGTTAGCAAAAATCTTCACAGTATTTTTAACTTTAATGAGATAATCATACATGTCTGTGAACTTTTTCATAAGGACCTCCTCGTAAAATTTCCTTTACTTTCTCGGTGTTCGTGGTTTTATCAAGTAGAACAATATGACCAACTTTATCATCGGTGGTAAAAATTAAGTTACAGCTGGGATTCTGTTCTTGAAGAGCGCGTTTTGGGGGAATATTTGAGTTTTTCCTTACATGGTTGTTATAAGATGCGACAGCATCAGCTGAAATGTAGCTTAGAGCCAGCCCCCACCCGAGGAGAATATATTTTGCTGAATTTCAGAGAACTCTCGATAGAAACAGTCAATTTTGGTAGAGACGGTGGGCAAATTAATAATATGGGGAGAAACGGAGTTAGATGGAACAGATTTAGACAAAGAGGCATACGTTTTAAGAAGTGAAGTTTTTTTCTTTTTTAATGCATTTTTGATGGAAAATTCGAGACGGTCCCAATTACGTTTTCTAGTTTTGTGCGTTGTCCTTAGAGGCAATTTTACCTAAGGCTCCTCTGCCTTATGAAGAACTATTAATTAGCACTGAACTAGTTCTCAACCTTATTTATTACTGTGTATATTAGAGAAGTTTGGAGTTCCGGTCATACGTTTCCCAGAAATTCAATATAAGTTATTATAGACTGCTCTGTTTATTATTTCTTCGACCTTGTGTTTGTTTTCCAATTTTGTCAATCTTCTGGCAGATATAGTGAAGCTTGGATATCTGCCAGATGTAGATAATGCTATTTTTAAGAAGCCTTCAATTCACTTTCTGTTCTTTTTTAGCTTTTTATTTGCTCTGATTGTAAAATATAAAAGGGGATTTAGTTTTTTTCCCGTTCTCCATCCATTCAAAATATACCTTATCACTATTCGAGGGGAAACCCTAGTAACATTCAACAAACGTAATGAAGGTAATTGATTAATTTAAAATATGTTTAAAGTCATCTTACATAAGAAATTAATGTTTATGTAACTTGGTCGGAGAAACTCGTGTTTTAATCAATAGGTTAAATGATTATTTCCTTTTTAAAGGAAACTTAACATATCGGAGATAATTTGAACGGCCATTTTATGTTCAAATAGGTATGATGAGTAAACGTATGTGTATGTCTCTTTATAAATATTTTATGTTAATTAAAGACAGATACTCAGGGCTAACCTTCTATATAAGTGAATCCGGTTGCTAGAAATATTTGGGACCCAAAGCAATTTCTCAATGATACAAAAAGCGTAGCATCTTTACCACCACCTTCAAAAAGGGGGGGAGGGGATAATAACAGTAATAAAGAAAATTTTCAAAAAGTTTACACATTTAAATATGTAACATTTTTATTGAAATGCTATTAATCATATTAGAAAATTCACAATGTTTTTCTAGATACATAATACAACTAACGTGTTTACTCGTTCTAACCATATTGTTATCGAAGGTAACTTTTAATTATCTTTAATTTACTATAAGAACGTTCTGCATTTGCTTTAGTCACAGGCATTGTAATGAAAATTCTTAGTATAGTTAATACTTTTAGAAAGAGTTCAGAAGTAACAGTTAATATATATTTCAATATATTCAATGCAATTATAATTTTTATCTGTTTCATTAAAAATCAATTCTCTTTGAAATAATTTCTTGAACCAAATCTTCGTCCACATTTCTGTTATAAATGCCGCAAAATCCTTTGATTGTTTTCTAATTATTTTATGCCGGTTAACGAGTAAAAATTTCAAATTTTCTTAGTTTCTTTTTTGACAGTAATTTTCTTTTTTCTAATCCCAGATTGTCTAGCAAGGCTATACAATCTCCATGAAACCAAAAATTTCTAAAAAGTCTAAAAGCATCCTTTGATAGTTTTCTAATTATTTTATGCCGGTTAACGAGTAAAAATTTCAAATTTTCTTAGTTTCTTTTTTGACAGTATTTTTTTTTTTTTTTTCTAATCCCAGATTGTCTAGCAAGGCTATACAATCTCCATGAAACCAAAAATTTCTAAAAAGTCTAAAAGCATCCTTTGATAGTTTTCTAATTATTTTATGCCGGTTAACGAGTAAAAATTTCAAATTTTCTTAGTTTCTTTTTTGACAGTATTTTTTTTTTTTTTTTTTCTAGTCCCAGATTGTCTAGCAAGGCTATACAATCTCCATGAAACCAAAAATTTCTAAAAAGTCTAAAAACATCCTTTGATTGTTTTCTAATTATTTTATGCCGGTTAACGGGTAAAAATTTCAAATTTTCTTAGTTTCTTTTTTGACAGTATATATTTTTTTTTCTAATCCCAGATTGTCTAGCAAGGCTATACAATCTCCATGAAACCAAAAATTTCTAAAAAGTCTAAAAACATCCTTTGATTGTTTTCTAATTATTTTATGCCGGTTAACGGGTAAAAATTTCAAATTTTCTTAGTTTCTTTTTTGACAGTATATATTTTTTTCCTAATCCCAGATTCTCTAGCAAGGCTATACAATCTCCATGAAACCAAAAATTTCTAAAAAGTCTAAAAACAGTAGAGGGTCCCGAAGGACCTCGTAGTCCTGTCTGTTGCCTCATTGTGGCGGAGGGGTGTTCCTGGACGGAATGGGCTAAGTACGTCGTGAAGACCATTCCATTTTGCTCAGCTAAAACAGACAGGCACCCGGGGCTAAGTTAGTCTTCTCCCTATGGTGCCCCAGGCCTTAGGGCTAATTGAAGCTGCTCCTTTCCCTTTACCATGAGTTCTCATTTTTCTGATTTGGATACTGCCTCGCCGTCGCGCAGGTTAATCAGGGGCGCGCTCGAGGCTTAGGTAGAGGGCCTCGTTCGTCAAATGACAGTCTTTGTATACCACTGTATGGTTACCACAACAATTGTGATGCGCCCGTATTGTCCGTACTGTTCTGTGTTTAGAGCGTGGAATTCATGCCGAGTTTATAAAATTTTAATTAATTGAAAATTTTAATTTATTAATTTTAATTAATTGAAAATTTTAATTTATTAATTTTAATTAATTGAAAATTTTAATTTATTAATTTTAATTAATTGAAATTTTTTATTTATTAATTTTAATTAATTGAAAATTTTTATTTATTAATTTTAATTAATTGAAAAAATTTCCATTCCCTTTTCTTTTAATCCCTTTGTCTGGGGCTCCTATACAACTTGGGCCTTGGTGCCTTGCCTCACTGCACTAAGACTCTCCCTTTGAAAAGCCCCGCTCATGCTTAAAAGTGACGAAATTTAATTTCTGCATTTTGTCCTAATTTATCTGTGAATATAAATTAATACATGATTTCTTGGGTAGAGTAATAAATCATTTGTTTGACTGAAAATGACTGCTTGCTTTTTGTTTGTGTGTGTGTGTGGCTTTTCTCTCAATCCCCATTTGTTTTAATGCCATGTCTGTAAGCCAGTATTTTTTTTTTCCAATTTTTGCACGATCATTTATTTTTTTCGTTTTCTTCAATTCGTTTTTAGTTCTGTGGATAAATAAAAAATAATATCACCCCCCCCCCCCCAATCTGTCTGTTCAACATAAATTGTGTTCATACTAAGCAGTATCTTACTATTAACAGCTGAAGGTTAACAAATGTTAGTTTGTTAGTTAGCAGACACGGGGACGGGCTAATCTCGCGAACCGAGCATAGCAGGATATCGCGACTGGTACCGATATACGCGGACGGCCGAGACGCGTGCACTGATGCTATCCTCAACTTTCAAAAATTTAAACTTTTATAATTATTCAATTATAACTGCCGAACTCAATAGAAGAGGACAGTAGAAAAAGTTGACATTCCGGGTGGGCCAGCTCCTTTCCGTTTCTCAAAGTTCCGTTCACCGAAGTAACGGTGGCTCAGAGGTATCGCTCCTGACGTCTAATCCTAAGGTCCCGGGTTCGAAACCACCCGCCGTCGGGTGCAAGAACATATTAGAAGAACATAATTGAAATCCACAAGAACATAATTGAAATAAATTTGAAGTACCAGAAATAATTTTAGTTTTAGGAAAGGAGAAGTTAAAGCCTTTAGAATTTTTTTGTAATTGAATGAGCTTTTTTGTTTAAAATGCAAAATTTGAAAAAGGAAATTTTAGATAATTATTTTTTTTTTAATCTAATATATTTTTAAAAGGGAATAAACAGTTTTGAATCTTTAAGATATAAAGCCATTTCATTTTAAATCAAAAAAAGCAACACATCGGGTTGCCACTCAGCTAGTTCTATTTATTTGTGGTTGAACTTAGATGATTTCGTAAATTTTCAAGAAATTTCTCGTTACAAAATCTTATTACAAATACACCACTAATATAGGTAAAGGGCTGTCTTTAAAAAAAAAAAAAACCTTTGTATCTATGGAGTAAAATTAGAGCCTCTCAACTAACAAAACTGGCCGTATTGTTAGTTGTTAAAATAAACCTGCATATAAATGAGCAAGTTATTATTTATTCTTTGTTAATTTATTGCAAAACTGTGGTACGGCTATGAAATATTAGATTTCTGATACTGCATGGAAGTCAATGTCATGGCTTATGTGTAATGTTAAATATCTTTTTAACCTAACAGACCTGTCAGCACTGGGAATTATTGCCAAAAAATGCCATTTATATATCATGTAATATGTATATTTTGTGCAAAATATGTTGCAGTATTCAGGTTCGCATTACAAATAGCTAATAAGTAGGTACTGCACCTATCATGTGCAATGAGTGGAAATGATTATCCACTATAAATTTCATTGAAACCATTTCATTCAAAGTCACCATTTCTGTGTATTTGTTGTGAAATTTGTAACTAGTTCTTTAAGAATTACTGTGTCTGCTAAACTGTAATTACATGCTTAATATTTTTTTTTCTTCCTAACAGGAATGCCCTATGAAGACATACATGTTCCTCCTTCGAATACAGATAAACTTCATCTGATCCTTCCTCGTATAAGTGTTACATTCCCCACAGCAAAAACACCAACTTCGTTCAGCCGCTTTATTCATGTGAAGCATCCAGGATCTCCTGCCCGCATATTTAGAGAAACCACCGTCTAGTCACACTGCAAATACAAGGAATATTTCAAGGCACCATTGATTCAACATTCTGGTTTGCGCATGAAATTTGTCTCCACTTCTACAAACATTCTGTAGTTTTAAATTGCCCTATTCTGGAGAGGATTCAGTCATACTGGCAAGAATGTTTTGTTTTCTTTTTCGAGAATGCTCAGCATTGCAACCTATAATATTAACTATTCACATGCAGCAGTATTTCTCATTTTAGAAATTATGGTTAAGGATAGGATCAAAATTTAAATATAATACATTTTTTCTCAAAATTTTCTTTTATAATGCTTTGATTATTATTTACATCTTAAAGAAATAATTATAATACATTGAAAGATCTGGAAGGTTTTCTTCTCAAATTTTCTTGTATCTAGAAAAGAAAAAAAAATTCCTTGGACAAAGAAATGTATTTTATCATAAGTTTGAAATTTTTATAAGATGCATTTTAACTCTTTAGAACAATGTTTGCATTAAGGATTTAGTTTATGAAGACTCAATAGATAAATTAATATTTTATGACACTCATGTCTAAGATGCCAAAATTGCTGTAAAATCTCAAATATTTTTCTTAAGATCATTGATGATCTGTAGATTGAATCAGTTTTCAAAGTATAACTAACTTTTATGATGAAATACTTGTTTCCTGTTTTACATTTGATTTTAAATTCAAGAATATTAGTCAAAATATTGTTGGGCTAACTTTTATTATTTCTTGAAGGACATGTTTCATTGAGGTAACTTTAAATGAATATTTGACTCTATCTCTAGAAAGAGTAAAAATTTGTAAAATATTGCTACACTAATATTTTACAAATTAATCTTTATATGATTCAAACCATCCTCTCTATTAGCACACACTTGCAATAAAAAAACAATAGTAAACTGACTTTCTTTTATGTAACAGTATTAATCATTATGCATGATACTTCTTTTTGCAATGCATGTTTTTATGTTTTCGTCCATATATTTAATCTGTATTCAAGTTCAGTGGTCTTAACTGATGTGGTAAAACCAGTTATAATAGTTTTGCCTGTGTTTGTTTTTCTTCTTATTCAGATATAATATTCCTTATCTAATATTGTTCTTAAATTTATGAAGCGAAAGTGAATTGAAAGTATTCACAGTGTGTCTATGACATTTTCACTATAATATAAAGTAGGATGTATACATATAAAGTAAGATTTGTGTTTATTTAAGTCCTGCTACCTAGATTATATTTTAAAATTTTCTTTATTATTTCCTGAAAATGCTGGGATTCTTTATTAATTCACAAGTTTCTATCTTAGTAAAATTCATCCTTTGAACTGAATTACTTAGTTAAAAAAATTTAGCCATTTTTTATTCATTCTCTAAAGACTACAAAGTTTTATTGTAAAAAGTATATTTGTGTATGCATATATATTTTTAAATTTAATTAGAAGAGTTTTTTTAACCTATCCAGAAAAAAATTAGTTTTACTTTGTCTAAGAACATCAGCATATATATTAGTTAAAATTACGTTTTGTAAACTTTTGAGTATTGTTATTTTGAAAAATATTTCAAGGTTTTTCTTTTATGCTTAAGTTATTTATGAGTACTAAATTTGTAATGAATCTCGCTATCCATTGAAAAAATTTTGTTTATTTATGAAAGCTTTTGCTGTTGAGGATGAAAAGATTAGTCAAATTTCAATCCAAGATAATGTTTACCGTTCTTGAATGTGCTTACAGCTATGTTTTGAAACCATGATTTTGGCTTAAATGTGACTTAGGTGTACAAATATTGTAAAATATTAAAGCGATGTAGTTTTATAAATATTTAAAAGTATTGAAAAATTCAGCTGAGAGACATTTTATTTAGTAGCACTGATAATATGGTAAGTCTTGTTTTGGAATGTTTTTGTAAAATACTGTCTGAATGATGAGAGTTTAAGTCTAGTTGGTAGTTTTGTGGCAGCTTTACGATACTAATGTATATCAGAGTCCAAATGTTCAAGATATATATTTTTCTTTGTCCAAGACTTACATTTGAGAAATTCCACTGTAGCATGTATTAAAAAAATTATAGGTGTGTTCTTCAGTGTTTTAATATATAGATGAGTGTATTGTAAGTTTTTAAATTTAAAGGCAGCAGAGCTATTTCTTACCCATATCAATCTAATGGACAGATGGCACTTGATCATCATAAATATGCTAGTCATTCATTGTTCCCTATTTTGTATCATTCTTAATGTTTACAGGAATTTTTAATATTTATTTTCAGGTTATGGCTTTAGATGTAAATTAGTGTTTTGCAAACTTTATGTATGGCATTACATAAGCTTTTCTGAGCTCAGGCAATTTAGTTTACTGATAACGTTAGTGAAGAATTCTCTCAAAGACTTTACCCACTGGGGCAGGTTTTTTTCTTCTTCTTCCTTTTTTTCAAAATTCTGATTAGTAAACATATCACTTTGTAACTGAAATGTGTTTACTTTCAGTTGTAACTGAAAGTAAACACATTTCAGTTACAACTGAAAGTATACCTAGACCATACTTTCATTACCTAGTCCTAACTTTTAAAGATTAACAGAGTAATTGCGTATAAATATTTATGCATCCAGATCCTATATGTATATGCTTGAATTTTTTGGCATCTCTTAAGACATGTTTATAACTAACTTGTCTTTTACCTTGGCTGACTCTAAATAAATAATATCCAGTTCCCTAGTAACATTGTGTTAAATTTAAATGGTGACACTCAGTCTCAATTAACAAGCATTAGCCACAGCTTTTGAAACAGTAATATTTAGATAACTATAATCTTCAAAAGAAATGTGTTTTTGCAGAGAATAGAAGTTTAAGATTTGCCATAGTGTCAGATAAATTTTTATGTAACCTTTTTATTACCCCTGCTTTAGCTACTGAAATAAAACTCTTGCGTGATTGGATCTTTTATTTAAAATTATATTACTGCCAAAAGTAAAACTTCCTATTTAAGAACTTATAAAAACAAGTGATATCAATTCTTTATTTTATGAGAAAGACAAAATTCCAACCAGTGCAATATTGATTTACTGCTTAATTAAGATGATAAATTTGTCAGTCAATTATGCTGTGATCCAAAAAAATTGTCAGTATGACCCTCTCCTATACATGGACGATGTTTGCAATAATCTCAGCTTTTTTTCACTAAATATTCAGCTTTGTATGGTCAAACATGGCTTAAAATATTTTATAATTTTCATTCATGCAAAAAGTTTGCATTTACCATAGAATAGTATCAAATGTTAGGGGTAACTTAGACAATCACAAAAATGTATTGTAACATTAGTTCTACTAAATGGTCATTACTCTGTCAGAAAAAAATACTTCTATTTACCTGTAAGAAACAAATGTTTGAATTACATCTATAAGTCAAATTTTATTAAGTGTTTCAAGATATTTCTCAGTGCAGTAGTGTTAGGAAATATTCTTCCAATACATATTTACTGTGCCTACAAATATGCTTGGAGTGTCCTGCAGTTTTTAAACATCTTTAATTACTCATTCCCTGCAGAATATTCTCTTAAAATCTTAGTTATTTTTAGAGTAATTGTGATACACGTGAATCTCCGTTGAAACTGTATGTGCACCCAAAGTATTATTACTAATTTATAATGATATGTATTATCCAGCCTATATAGGATATCTCTCTCTTGTCATTATTATCTGCTGTTTTTAAATTTTCTTTTGTTACATAAAGATAGTATATATATGTTTCTTTTTCTAAAGTTATATAAGCAGACAGTTTATCAGCAGTCAGTTGATTTCCCGATCTTTATGACTGCTGTTTTGTGTGATTTTTCATTTAATCATATATATATATAGATATATCATTATATATACTGTTGGTTGTTGTAATTATGTATTTTATTCGTTATTTATTTGTAAACTATATGAATACTATTCTAAGTCATGTTAAATGTTCTGAATGCATTTAGATTTAGCTTGAGTTCCGTGATATTTGTTTTATGATATATATTTGTACAAATGAGCAATATTTTCCGTTATTATCCCGGTAATGAAACTGCTTTTCAATGGTCACCAAAGCTAATTTAATAAGTAAGAAACACTTGAAAATTCCCTGTGAAATGTCTGTGATTACATCTAAGATATGTAAAAAAGAAGAAATCATGCTTTACATATCGTCAAAGTTTGTCACGTCTGAAACACTTTTTTATATTTTCCATAGTTTTTATTTGTTCTAACAATATTTTTACTTTGTGTTTTGGCTTTTGACTCTAAAAATCGTATCAGTCTCATTATCATAAAAATATTCTCGACCATGACATTTTTCTTTGAAATTCCACAGGAATTACTTTTGGAAGACGAATCTGTTAAGGCGTGATTCACGGGTTATGTGCCAAAATATTACATAAAGGATGTGTAATTAGTGTTGATAGCTTGCCTTTTAATAGTGTTATTTGGGGCCCGAATAACACTGAAACGTATTGCGAAGAAGTATTATAAAATATTTCTCAACTGTGCAGTTTTGTAATCATTGCTTAAAGTTGTAAATATTGTGTGGGATTCTCACAAGTTTTGTATGAATGAATCGTGGAAGGAGAACGATTTAGTCGTTATTCATAAAAATTAGTAGATTTTTAACTCTTGTAAAAAGAAATTAATACATCCGGTAAACATATATTTGTGGGTCCTTAAGACTCCATCATTTTGAACTGAATTTTAACCCTCCAGCCTTATATTCATTATCTAAGTTCTCCTATTCCACATACATATTTTCATAGTTTCTTGGAAGATCTTTAATTTCGAAACTTAAAATGGAACTAGAATCCAATGTTCACTAGTCATTACTCACTTCCTTATGAAAACCTGGAAAATATGCGAGAAAGAAATGTTCATTGGTGAATATTTTAAAATATTTTCATATTCAGGGTTATCCTGTTTCATTTCCATTCACTTTTAATGGGTTTGTTCCTTTCGCATTTCCAGTTCAGGCTAAGATTTGATTACCTTAAACATTTCAGAATTGATACGCATCTGAAAAATGTAATAGCTATTTCAGTCCAGTGTTTGGAGTCTTTTCTCAGGTGAATACTTTTGTGAGCTGAACACCATTCCAGGGTTTGAGTATCTTTTACTAAAAGATACCGGTGTATGAGTTCTACTCTCTGCATATCTCGACTGTAATTTCATTTTCCTCCTATCTTGTTTCCCTAAAGTTGTGCTGAAAAAAACTGTGTCATTTTTAAATTCATTTATCATTTTACTGTTTCTTTAATTTGGTAGTATTATGTCTAGTCCTTAACGTTCTTTCTCCCTCAGTACTCCGTATTTTGTGAAGAGGAAACTTTTAATTTTTGTGTGATTTGTAAAAAGTTATTAAAATTCTGGTCACTCTCTAAGATACACTCTGTTTTTCTTTTTATTTGGACATTTATCTATGTTCTTTAGTTCCCAGCCCCATAGAATCAGGCCTAAAATAATATTAAGAACTAAAAAATCTCTTTCCCGCGATTAACGTGAGGGCTAAAGGATATTTTATGTTGTTTCGAAATGTATCATGTACAAGTACCGATCAGAACCGCTCTTAAAATAGAGTAATTTTATGAAGGATTAAAGTACAACTCTCTTGTATACATTCCTTAAACCTGTTCTTGGTAGCTTACTTGTAAAATTATGCATTTAGCACGTACCCTGCAACCTGCTAGCTTGAAATTCTGTATTTTGTACGTGAAACAGGTATGCATATATTTTTATTTATTTACTTGTCAATTGTTTTCATTTTGGACATAGCTTTGAATACAGGCAAAATGAAAACTTTCGTTTTTAATCGGCAGCTTATATATATATATTTCCATTGTACCGTCATTCATCATTTGTGAAGTCATCTTCAGTCTTAAGTTTACCATGCTAAATTCTGGAGAAATTTCCAGTTTCACATTTTGTCCGGCTGAGAAAATATGAAATCTGTCGCATTAATTTTTTTCTCTTCCGTAAATATGATACATTTATTGTTTGTTAAACGTTGGCAGCTCCTAGTTGTCTCGTGACTCCGTTATCCTGTCTATGTATCATAGTGTTACTTAGATGTTTTGCATTATTTATCGATGGATGTTTAAAAGATAGTTCGATTTTGTAAAAACTCTGGGGAGTTTAATTCTGGTTGACCTAAATGTTATCAATTTCATGTTAAGTATATCTCATAATAAATGGCATTTTAGTTTTTGTCACCTAAAATCAGTGGCACTGAGATCTTCTAAAAGTGGTGATGTGACGTAGCATGAAAGACTATTGATTGTATTCACATGCATGTGCTCATTAATATCATTGTTATTTTTTTCCATGAGTATCATATTTTTACATAAATATCGTCATTCTTAGGATGGAGCATTCTTCTGAGTGTTAAGAACCTTTAAGTGCATCAATTTATTTATTTGCTTGTGTATTTTTTATTGAAACATTTTAGTCCAGTATGTTATTTCATCAAATACTTATTCATAATTTTAAAGTCCATATTGACCCTAGTTTTAAAATCGAACTTCATAGGTGCTATGTTTGTTGCAAAATTTCGATTCCGAGAATACTTAAAATTTCTCATAGTTTCACCATGGAAATTCGTTACCTGTTAAGTTCATGTGCAGGAAATCAACGAAATATTAATCAGACATGAGGTTTTACGACACTTCTCTGTTCAAATTTCTTTTCTGTGTTCTTTGCATTGCAGTATTAGTTTTATAGTCCATTTACGAAGGAAATGTAAAATTCTCTCGTCTTTTGATCATTTTCCCACCTAAACTGTTAACTATTCTTAAAAATTAATATTTTATATTGTAACGCCATTCGAATATGTTTCGAACGGAGGAATTTTTGTTTCGAAGGGTAAAAATCGGACGGTAAAAATAACAGAAGTAAATGACTCTTTTTTCTTTCTTTTTCTTTTTTTCCCTTGCTGGAAAGCTGTTTTGATTCTCAGCCCATCAACAATTCTCTGTTGCTGTGTCGATCATTCTGTATCTTACTTTCTTTCTGGAGTATTCTAACTCTGTTTACACACACACACACACTATATATATATATATATATATATATATATATATATATAAATTAAATGCTGGGGGCCCCTGGGCAGATGCTATTTGGGGGCCCCCCCTCACGAACATTTTTAGAAATAAGAACTATCAATGGGCTATACATACTATTAGAAGTACTAGGTGCATACACCAAGGGGGTTTTGGGGCCCCCTAGTATCAGGGGGCCCTGGGCAAAGTCCCGATTTGCCCATGCAATAAAAAGGCCCTGATTAAATGTTATGCCCTCCATTCTAGCATTTAAATTCCCTTTCCTTAATCCAATCTCCAGTAACTTTATTTTATCGCTACAAAGACCTTAGCATCAGAACTTCCCATGAATCGCATGCCTTTGGATTTCTACCCGTGTACATGTTCGGATTCAGGGGAGTGGGTTCGCATCTCGAGCCCCAAATTCTGCTGACCCTACAAAATAATAGCCACATGTTTTTTTCGCCCTCTCGCGCGTAAGGTTGAAAGGTGATATTAGCTTCCGAGCCGTCTTCTGAAATGGACGGATGTACTTTTATCGCTCTAATAAACGATTCGGCGTGACTGCATCAAAATTTTATTCCTTTCAGGCTGAGTCTAGCTCCAGCCATGTAAATATGAGCTAGTAAATATGAGCTCCTTTTCAGGTTGTATTTTAAGGACGTGATGTAATGAATATATTACACACACACACACACATATATATATATATGTTTTGAAATTTAAGATATGTTTTCAGTTACTATCAACTGACCTTTAAGCTTTGCTTTAGCAAAAAAATTGAACTTATTGAACTGTTGCTTGTCAGGAAATTTTTCAGTATCTTCTAGATGAAATCTTTTGCTATCGTATTGTGTTATGTTTGGTTACTGTGTGAAGGAAGTAAAATTTATTTAGGGTAATTACAGTAGCTTTTATCACTATTCATTTAAATGTGATTTCACCAAACTGAATCTATCTTTTACGGTAAACCCTGGTTATAACGGGGCTTTCGGTGACATCATACCACCTATTTTATAAACGACGAGAGCAATTTTGATGCTCAACTTTCAGTGTTAAATCTAACTTGCCCGTTTTATTACGCTTTTATTTATAGCTGGAGAATTCAGTATTTTAACTATTATTCTGAGACAGACTGCAATTAGTAACCTCATGCATTACTGTACAGTCTGCTTTATAGTACAACTTACATGCATTTCGGTAATAAAGGTAGGCTCTATGGAAGCCACGACATTTTAAACGGCTTATGTCAATTTTTAGTTCTTTTCTCACCCATTTCATGGTGGTTAATGGGATGAAATGGTGTTTTTATGCCCTTTAAACTGCTTCAGAACGGCATCAATACCCTTTGGAACATCATTTGTTATGAGTATATAGTAAATTTTGATTTCTGAACGACTGCAGAATCTTCCTCATCAGTAATTGCACGCAAGAGAGATACTTGCCTATACTTGCACTCTCACGACATCCGGATTTGATAGTATTTTAACATCGTTTAACCTCGAGCTTTTCATCAGTAATTCTTAATATTTCTTATTCCAATTTTAAGTTACGTATTTTTTAGGATTTTATTACCATTAATTTTTTTTTTATAATTACATGTCTGAATAGACGAAAAATATCATTATATATATATATATATATATATATATATATATATATATATATATATATATATGTTTTAAATTGCAAAATGTTTTCATCTCCGTCCTCAAATCAAAGAAAAAAAGTGTAGAATCTAGAGGTGGGCTGATCGTGTAATTCATTGTTCTTTCATATGAAGTAATTTTCTGTCCTGCTGTCCGTCTCCCAGCAATAATCATAAGCTGCTGTAGCATCCAAAAAGATTTCCTCAACACTTACTTGAGAAATTATATGGTTAATACCTTGATTTACATAATATAGTCGTAATGGTTATGAATTTTACTGGACATAAAATAAAAATCAGGCTCATAGTGATGGAAAATAAGTCTCGCTTATCGCTTGGGTAACCTATTTTGGAAAGCGACTGTCTCGACAAAGGGAAGGTCTGAGGCTTGTGTCCCAGCATTGGCATTTTACCGTTACAATTTATTTTTCTCTCTCTCTCTCTCTCTCTCTGTTCTTTTATTGTGCAGCGTCTACTTCTCTTATGATCACATATTAGCACATATGTGTGCATTTTAAAGTGGTTTTTAGTTTTTCATTCTCCTCGCTAGTATTTGATACAATGTATTGCCTTCCTGCAAAGAGAAGATCCCCGAGACATAGGTCTTAAAACCAGTGCTAGCAGGGCCCGACTTAGCCTAATTGGGGCCCGGGGCAAAAACTTCTTTGGGGCCCCCCTCTGCTTCACTACTTCAGTAATGAAGAACCGAACTTTAGCTGCGAAAAATTCATATCCTTGCTGACATTAGGGCGGAATTCAGCTAAATTCCGCCCTCTAGAAAGCCATGGATTTACGAAATATAGATTTTTTATGTTCATACGATAGATTAATGAAGAAGCTAACATAAAACTGATGGATTTTACACTGTACTGTTATTTTGTTTAAAAAAAGTTCATTAAAGAAGGAAACGTAAAATAAACTTTCTATTCGATTTGGGGGCCCCCTTCTGATGTGGAGGCCCAGGGCAACTGGGCCCCGTATGCCCCTGCCTTAGTCAGGCTCTGAGTGCTAGGCCTTTTCTGGCGGGAGGTTGACTATACTTCTACTTGTTTGAAACTTTAAAAAGAAAACCCGTAAAATCGCAATATCATATGGCGTATTCCTTATTCTAGCTAACAATTGTATGAATGTGTTTAATGTAGGAAGCACATTGGATAAATTATCAGCTGTAGTTTTGAAAACTTTTAAAGTTGAACATCACATTATTTCGCTATGGTTTCCTTGGAATGCACTATAGTAAATTTATATCTAGTTTCAGTCATCTTAAACGAAGTAATTTTTTTTCAACCTGTAGAATGGGCTATTGTTAATAAACGAACTTTCTTAATAATTTCACGATATTTAATTTTAAAATAAACCAATACCTTATAAATAATGAGTTTAAATCCGGCATATTATAAAAAAAATACTTTTCTCGAATTGTTATATGTGTAATTGTTACTGTTGTTATTATACAAAAGAATAGAAAGGTAGATTATTCCTCCTTATTAAACTCCAGTTTACTAATTTTATGAAAGTTTTTATTTTCCTTTTTCATATGCTTAAAAGTTATTTATTTTGTTTTTCTAACATTTTATGTTTTATTCAGAAGCATGAGTTTATGCATTTATCATTTGTTAAAAGTTTCGTTATACTATGTGTTTTAAACTAGCAGAGTTTATTCATACATTTTTGTTATGTCTGTGACTGTGCCAAATATACAAGTGCTGTTATATAATTTATTTATTTATTTTGTTTGATGTATTGTTCTATCAGTTAAAGACTTTTTTTTTTCTTTCTAAGAAAGCGTGAAGAATGTAATATTTTACAAGTTGTTATGCTCATCCTTAGTGTCGGAAATTAAACTATTCACTTCTATTGTGTGGCAAAATGTTGAATCATGCCCTCTCTGATGATGCTATGGGAAAATAATAAGAATGTCCTTGTGCAAAATTTTTATAATTTTAAAACTTATAACTTTTAAACCTGTATTTAGTATTTTCAACTTCATAAAAAGTTACACTTGTGCCAAAAACGAGTATTGATGACTTCATTCACAAAGATGACCATCGCAAGTACGCAGCCTGAAATGAAACAACATGTTGAAATTATGCGTCTAGCTTGGACCATTGTTTGTAACCGATTATGGGTGGACTAGTAAGCGCCAAATTAGTTTCTAAACTTTGTATTTGCTGGGGTTTAGCTTTTATGAAAGTAACCATTTAGAAATGAAGCTGTTCCTAAGTTCTTTAATGTGAGTTAAAAGATCTATATGATTTTTTTTCTCTACATTTTTTTTTTCTAAATAACTTTTATATTTAATAACTGGTAGTAGAAAAAGAATATTTACAGAATAAAGTTGAAATTTTATAGCTTCTCTTCTTACCCATATTTTTGTGACGGATAGTCTCAAAATAGGGGTTATCTTGTCGCAGATAGAAATGCCAGGCATCTCTTGAGTGTCGGTTATGAGAAATGATATCACTTAAATTAACTATTATGAAGTCTCCAAAAATAAACTACTTAATAAATGAAATGCTGGTAAAATTTCTGTTTTTGCGTTAGTATATTGTGTCTCTTAATGCGTGCGATCTATTCAAAGCAACGAATTCTAAGAATGCTTTTCTCAATTCTTAGAAATATTTTCGCTGTTTGTGTCATAAAACACCACATTGCCATTAAGTCAGTTTCATTCACTACTTCAAAGTGTTTTTTGCTATTGTCACTCAATTTGTAGAAATGGAACAATGTTGGTGACTAACTGTAGAATATCAAAGTATGTATTTGAGAATTCATTTTTTGGATGTTTGAACGAATTTTTATTGTGTTTGCGTATAAATAAATGTAACGTCAAAATACTCGTTGAAGCTCACACACGGGTTTAAAATTTAATATGAGTATTCTTGTTTTCCTTAATAGCGTATATGTTTAGATTGAAGTTCCACGATATTCCCTCCTTGGATATACTTATTTAATTGCAAGACCCTGGTGCAAGCTTTGTAACAACGTTATGCTGCAATTAATAATTTCGAATTGAGTTTCGAACAGTACAAAGGGCGTATAGGATAAGAACATTTCTTAAAGCTGAGTTTAAATAACATTTCTTAGAGCTCAGTTTAAGTTTTAAAAAAAAATTCCTACCATTAATTTTAGTACATGGCTGGTCTGATAAGAGGAACTATGCATTTTAAATTTAAAACTCGCATATTGAAATAATTTGTTCTAAAATACCTGGGAAAATCAGTTTTTTTATTTTTAATTGAAATCGTTTGATATGAAGACTACAAAATTTGAAATTTCGTATTGTTGTAACAGCATGTACAGGTTTTATGACGTTGAATTAATTTGTATATATATAATTCACTATATTCTTATTTATTAACCCCAAGGTAGGTAGTCTTGACAATTCTATTTATGTAGTAGTTGTGATTTTGTCTCGTATACCGGAAACGAAAACGACCAACTTCTGACCCAAGGAAGAAATGAATAGATAGATATTGATATTGGAGTTGTTTATCTGCCTTCATGGTATTTTAACGTTGTTATGAAGTTTCTAATTCCCGTAGAGTACTCAAAGGTCGCACTTTTAGTTGTTATACTTATTTAATTATTCTTGTTCTGTATATCACTTGTTTTCAGGTCAGTATTAATAAATCATTGTATTGAAGATTTTATTGTTTTAAATGTATTTATTCTTAGATTAATTATTTTAACTATTACTTTATTTATGTTTTATGAACTATTTCATGACATTTTTTATTGATTTGAGTTCAATATGTAAATAATGTAAACGTAAGAGTTATGTTGTGGATAAAAGATACTATTCAACGAGAATTTGTTACTAATACAATGGTCTTTGAACAAAATTATTGTATTAAAATGTATGAAAATAAATTAATGATTGTGATGTAAAGTTTCAATTATTACTTTTTTTTTTCAATTCAAATAAACAGTTATATGGTCAGAATCTCGTTTACTCTTCACATGTCGCTGATCGGGAACAAAAATGATAGAAAAGTAATTTTCTAGGTATAGAAAAAATTGTCACATTTATTAAATAACGAATAAATGTTGGATATCATTGAAAACAGAACAGTTAAATTTACTCCTTTCCCAGCTCTTATAATGTGGTCCTTCTAAAAGAGAATTAACTTGAGCTTCTTGTGTCAAGAATTTAATGAGGTAAATTAAAAAGTTTGATTGTAGTAGTAAAACTTTATTTAACTACTAGAATCGGAAAATCAGAAATAAAACGTTAAAATACAGTAGTAAAAAAATATGTATTACATAATTCACAAATAATGCGTATGATATTGACATACAGCCAAATTCTATTTCGTAATTAAAAACATGCTTGTATTATTGTGGAATTAGGAATGAAACTAGGATTTATTAAACATACGGCAAACGTAATAATTTTATAGTAGCTCCTATGATGGGAAAAATAACCTCGAAACTCATCCACGATCATTAGACCTCAACCTTATGAAGAATTTGGGAGGTCTGTTGGATTTTTCAGTGGAGAAATGGAAAATTTTCTGCGACAACAAAAGGAGAGCACAAAACTGAAGAAGGCTAAAAATCGGTGTTTAAACAATTTAAAATCGCAACGTTAAAATTGTCATTTTCCATTTCAAATCACTTCAGATGTTTGTATTGAAAATATGTTTATCCTACGTGCAATATGTTTTGAGTTTATTCAGGATACGAGGAAAATAACATGGTCTGCTGAAGAGCTTTTTTCCACCTTCTGTTTAGAAATTTCGAGAACGTCATAATAATGTAGTTTGAAAGGCTGTAAAGTAGGGGTCTTCAACCTTTTCATGTTTGCGGGCTACACCAATAAATTCGCAAAGTTCCACGGGCCACACATCTTTGAAATAAGTAGTTTGACAGAGGAAGAAATGTATTTGCAAACAAGATTCAGCCTTTGAAATGATTGCTTGATTTGCTTTTTATAGAATGACTAGCTGAATACCCGTACTTCGCTACGGAGTACATTCAAATTAAGTACAACTGTCGATGTATGCAATTAATGCCAATATCAATATATATATATATATATATATATATTTGGGGCGCGGGGTTGCAATAAAAACATCCACAACGTAAACTAACAACCATAGTAAATAACAATGAACAATTAAAGTTTATTTACATTTAGAATTGAAAATAAACGTAGTCCGTCTACGACGGAATCCAAAGCGGGAGTCTTAATGTTCTCCCCAAACAGAGTAGAGGGGTCGTGATAATGTTCGTGCTATCGGCGCCCTCTTGCGCCAGACATTATATGCGTTTACAGATAACATTTTAGGAAGTTTACAGTTCATAGTTAAGAGTTCAGTTCTGCTTTCTATAGATCGGCCATCCTAGCTGTCATGCGGCCTCTGATGATATTAAGCAATAGGCACTGACAGTCTCTGAAAAAGAAATAAAATGGAACACACTTACAATACACGGGACCATGCAGGGGGTGCTCTGTTGCTGACAACGGATGGCGGGATAGTGGGGATGCCATGGTTTCATGTAGTCGAAAGCAGAGGACGTGATGTTGGGACCTTCGTGTTGTCCGACTTTGACGACATCGTACCGGTCATGGAGCTTGACACTGGTCACTTGGTAGGGACCTAGGAATTTCGGTCGTAACTTCATTCCAGTTCTGTACTGCGTGCGCTTGATTGCACACAGTTCTCCTACTTTGTACTTGTACGATCTTTTCCTCTTCTTATTATAGGATTTCCGATTTTCTTCTTGAATTTTAAGAATATTTTGCCTTGCTTCTTCCTTCATTTTATCTCTCTCTTTCATCATCGCGTTAAGGTACTCTTCTTCTAAGACTTCTTTCACTCGTATGTCTTATGCCTTTTAGTTTCACCCCTGTCAACAGTTCGAATGGTGTGAATTTAGTACTTCGAGAAGCGGTACTGTTCATTATTCGTTGAACCATAGACACTTATTTGTACCATTTCGTTGGATAGGAAATTGAAAGTTTAGAGAGTATAGGAATTAAAATTTCATGCATCCTTTCAACCTGACCGTTACCACGAGGAATTCCTGCTGTAATTTTAATATGCTCTATTTCTTCTACGCAATAGGTCTCAAAATCATTCGAATTAAATGCGCTTCCTCTGTCACTGATAATTCGGGAAGGATTTCCAAAGGTAGTATGTTGTAGCTTTAATTTTTCTATTGCGTCGCTTGACGATGTCGATTTTACTGGGTATAACCATACAAATTTCGTAAAGGCATCGACGACAGTGAAAATATGTTGATAATTCTTGTTCGTAGAAGGTCAATTACCTATATCGAATATTACCTATAAAGTCAACGTGATACGTGCTCAACGGTGAATTTTCTTTTGGGATAGGATTAAGTAAACCTTCTCCTTTGCCACGTTTTCTGTTACATAGGATGCATTCTACGCAGTTGGCAATGACGTTATCAATTTGTTTTCTTTCATTACGTATGTAATAATTTTGATTTAAAACGTCTTCGGTCTTGGATGATGCAAAATGATTTTTACTATGAATTCGTTTGATTATTTCTTTTTCCATTTCTTGAGGCACCATTAAAAGTTCTCTTCCATTTTTATACTTATATAAAATTCCATTTTTGGCAAAATGTTCTTCATCATTTCCCTTTTCTATCAAGGTTTTAATCGTTTCAATATTTTCGTCTCGTTTTTGGGCAGCTTTAATTTTGGCGGTTATATCGTCGTCCGTATTTGAAATAATTAGCACAGTGTTGCGACTTAGCGCATCAACATGTTTCATCTGTGCTCCTGACCGATGGATAACTTCATAGTCAAATTCTCCCAAGAATAATGACCATCTTGCAATTTTCGGTGAAAGGTATTTCTTGCCCATTGTCTTCTGGAAAGCGGCACAGTCGGTTACAATTGTAAATTTGGAACCAAGCAAGTAATTCCTAAATTTTTTCAATGATTCAATGACCGCGAGAACTTCTAATTCGTACGAGCAATACTTCTCTTCAGAGTGCGACGTCTTCTTGCTCATGTAATGGATGGGGTGATATCTTCCATTTTCGTCTTCTTGCAATAACACAGCTCCGTATCCATGTTTGCTAGCGTAAGTATGCACTTCGAGTTTTCTGCCTTGCGTAAATATGCTCAAAACGGGTTCAGTAGCGAGATATTGTTTTAATCGCAAAAATGCTTCTTGTTGGTTTGAACCCAAAATAAACTTCTCAGGTTTTCTAAGCAAGTCGCTCAACGGTTTGGCGATAGTAGAGTAACCAGGGATAAATTTTCGAAAATATCCCGTGAGGCCTAGAAAGCTTTGGACATGCTTAATTGTCGTTGGCTGAGGAAATTTCTGCACTGCAGCTGTTTTTGACGGAGATGGTTTAACAGTTCCGTTTTCGATGACATGACCTAAGAATTCTACTTTTTGCATTAAAAACTGGCATTTCTTCAATTTAATTTCTAATCCGTATCGAGAGGCTACTTCTAAAACTTGGCGTAATCGTTGAATACCTTCTTCATCTACTGACGGAATAATTATATCATCCATATACAATACAGCAATACCTTCATTAATGAGATTTCGGAATACGTGAAAGATATATCTTTGAATATCACTGGGGCTGTTAGAGAGACCAAAAGGTGTTTTCAAAAATTCATATTGTCCATCAGGAGTTACAAAACTAATAAATTTGCGACTATTTTCTTCTACATCAACATGAAAAAAGTAATTTCGGAGATCAATCGTTGTGAATATTTTTGCACCCTGTAATTTATCCAGAACGTCTTCAATTAACGGTGAGGGGAAACGATCCTTTATTGTTTTCTTATTTAATGCTCGGTAATCAATACATGTAGTCGCGTAGATCCGTCTTTTTTCTTAACCAGAGCAATCGGACTTGCATAATGAGAGCAACTAGGTCTAATTATTCCGGCTTCTAACCATTCTTTAATTTGTTGATCTGCAAGTTATTTCTCGGGCTATTGCTAAACGTCGAGGTCTTTGATACACGGGAATATCGTCGTTTAAATTTATTTTCATAGAAATATCTACGGTTTTGTTTGGCGTATATTTAGATGCAAGTTTAAAAATAGTGTCTGTTCGTTGCTTATCTTTAATGTGGTTTAAATCTATTTCGTTAGAAACAAAGTTGGGTAAATTTTCCATCAACAATAAAAAGTTGTTCGTGTTGGGGGGCTTCTGAATGATTAAAGAATCTTTTTTCAAAATAACGTCAGCGAAATCTAACAGAGGGGTGCCAATAATAAGGTCAAAAGTTATCGCTTCGTTCGGGACGACGTGAAACAGCAATTCGAAGGAGTGACCGTTGATTTCCACGCTATGCATAAAAGAACCCTTGATAAACACATTCTTAGAGCCTAGTCCTACTAGATTTATGGCGGGGGGAGAAACAGCTGGTAGACACAGTCTTTCATGGCAAGCGGATCGTATTACATGCAAACTGGAACCACTGTCGAAAATACCCGTCAGCTCATTATCGTTCAACTTGACGCTTATATGTACAAGAGAATTTTTCTCTGCGGGAACACGGCGACTGATATTCACGGCTTGAGTCGGGGTTTTATCACTTTTCACCGGACAGTTAGCAGAAACGTGGTCATTCTTAAACTGGTTGCAATTGAAACATTTTCTTCCGAGATCTTTAAATGGCCAAACACTATGATTTTTATCACCGCAATTTTTACAACGCTGAAAGCGGGGAGACACGTCTGAAAGAGGGGTGAAATGTTTTTTCTTTTTTGTCGTTTCTGGTTCAGTTGGAATCGTAGTATGATTTCGTATTTTTTCGTAAATACCTAATTTTTCCTTGAACTCTTTTAAATCTTTCGCACCGTAAAGAATTACTTTGTTAGACGGTTTATCGGGAATACTATCTATAACATATTGAATTAGGCATTCTGTTTCGATGTTACCTCTGCTTGCTAGTTCTTTCATGACCAGAAAATATTCTTGCAGAGATTCTTCGTTGTTTAAACGACGTTTCGTCAACATTTTATGGAGTTGGGCGCTTGTGCACTTCGAGGCAAATTCTTGTTCAAGAGCTAATTTAAGCTTAGCCCACGAAGTTGAGCCAGATTCACCTTGAATAAAGAGTTTCACTAATCCAGTTAATGATCGTTTCGCGAATATTAATTTTTGAAGATCATTCCATGCGCAAATACCCGCTGTTTCTTCAAAATCAGTTATCCCCTTTTCGATGGAATTATCTTTCTCGTCAAACTTTCTCAAACTGTTTTCGATATCATGATAGGAAATAGTAAATTTAGAAAATTCATCTACTGATGGTTCTAAACGGGTTGATTCACTAACTTCGCTACGAATTTCTTCATTCACGTGTTTGTCGTACGAATCGTCGCTATCAGATTCAAAATTATCATTTTTAAGCGTTTTAATATCTAATAGGCTATCGAGAATTCGAGTAGCGAGAACAGTTTCATTTCCGTCACAATCAATACATAAAATATTGCAGATTGTAATTAAATTCGCAAGCCTAACGTGTTTCACAGCAAAAGTTAATTTCTTTTCATAATGTTCGTCGTTTTTCTGGTAGTCAAAGCCAGAAAATTCTCGTAACCGTTTCCGGTTTAATCGGTCAGCTTCAGTTTCATAAACAAAATTATGCAAACATCTTATAGATTTAACAGAAGCAGACTTCAAGTTTGCTTTGATTCGGGGAATATCAGCTAATTTCATTTTTTTCCATTTAGAATCATGAATCGTAGCAAAAATCGTAATTATTCGTAAACTTAAAATAATGCTCGTAAATCGTATAAATAGAATTATCGTAATTAGCCGTAATTCGAAGAAACAAAACAGTCACTATCGTAATTCATAAAAATAGAAGGATCTTACTTCAGTTCGGAGTCCGTTGCATCGTAATGCGTTGATGGGGATTCA
The DNA here is from genome assembly GCA_907164885.2 of Dolomedes plantarius. Taxonomy (NCBI): domain Eukaryota; kingdom Metazoa; phylum Arthropoda; class Arachnida; order Araneae; family Dolomedidae; genus Dolomedes; species Dolomedes plantarius. The sequence continues at coordinate 189,323,579 of OU015494.1, read as the reverse complement.
TGTCGTGTGTTCGTTGATTACTTTTAATTCATACCTCATCCCATTCTTCTGACACCACGGTTTGGGGCGCGGGGTTGCAATAAAAACATCCACAACATAAACTAATAACAATCGTAAATAACAATGAACAATTAAAGTTTATTTACATTTAGAATTGAAAAAAAAACGTAGTCCGTCTACGACGGAATCCAAAGCGGGAGTCTTAATGTTCTCCCCAAACAGAGTAGAGGGGTCGTGATAATGTTCGTGCTAGCGGCGCCCTCTTTCGCCAGACATTATATGCGTTTACAGATAACATTTTAGGAAGTTTACAGTTCATAGTTAAGAGTTCAGTTCTGCTTTATATATATATATATATATATATATATATATATATATATATATATATATATATATATATATATATATATACCGTAACCACCGCTTATAGTGATCAGTGGTTATAAGAATCAACCGTTTATAAGAATCAATATCGGAAAAACAAAGACAAATGTATTATTTCCATGTTAAAATTTCCGCTTTAAAGAATCAATCCACCGGTTATAAGAATCAGTTTGCAATCTTCGCCTTCCTTTCATTTTTCCAAAAAATGCCACTTGAACTCTCAAAAGGTACGAAATTCTTTCTTAAGTTTTTGAAAAGAAAGATTGATAAAACTTTGGGGTGGAAAACAGTCGTAAAATATATTCCTTTAGACATAACATAAGAGTTTCTCCTTATACGTTTTTGCTAAACACTGTCTTATTAGCTTTACCCAGGGGCATCTAACCCGCCCGGGTCCGATTTCACTTTTCTCCAGACAGGCACTCCTTTTTCCCACCACTTACTTCCTGGTTGCGGATTTCTGGACCCTGAAACACATAAATCTTCTGCGAAGTGTCCACCATCACTTACGCAAACGGGACAGTGGCGTCGGACAGTGACGGGACATCAAACCGTGAAACGTAAACGGATCCATTTTGCTGAATCAGATGAACCAGATGCTGAATCAAACGTTTCAAGGTTTGATTCAGAATCAAACCGTGAAACGTAAGCTATAAAGTGAATCTTCGTCTGAGACTGTAATAAGCATACGTCGCTAGTATTCACTTTAGTTTTCTAACAAAATTGCCAGTTAGTGTTAGAACTTTTTGATAGTCGAATTCAAATATGATAAAAACAAGGAAAACTCTTAGTTTTTCTGAAAAACAGAACTTGTTAATTAGATATGGTGCTCTTCCAAAGTGTAGTCAAAGAGAAGCTGCCTCTTGTTGATTTTATAATCATGTGTTGTTACTTGTAGGTCTAGAAATTGAGTTATAGTATTTGTTTAGAAATTGAGTATTTTTAAAATTATAAAAAATAATTTTAATAAATGATAAATAACGTAAATTGAAGAGTATTTAATGGTAAATTATGTATATATGTGCCTGTGTGTTTATATATATGTACAAGTATATATTTGTGTATGTGTGCCTGTCCAAAGGGAAGTTTCGGTTATAAGAATCAACCGCTTATAAGAATCAAAAACAGTAATAACAAACGTGATTCTTATAAGCGGAAATCACTGTATATATATATATATATATATATATAATACAAAGATCATCAATGTATGCAATTGATGTAAAAAAAAAAAAAAAATACGCTGTCACAAAAAAAATATATGCACCCAAAAGAAATCGAGCGACTATCACGAAACTTGGAAGGTATGTAGTCTGATAAGAGATACGCAAATGATTAAAATTTCGACGCCGATGAGACAAGGGTAAGCGCTCTATGCGCGTATGAGATGCGCAGCTGGGAGAGTTTAAAAGCACGATTCCTCGTGCCATAGGGTTATTTAAACAAATCTGTCGACTTCGATGGACAGTATTGTGATTACAGACGCCTTTGAGACGTAACCGGCGATAGTACGAACAATTGTCGGACTTTGAGAGGGGACGTATATAGACCTCAGAGAAGCAGGTTGGTCGAACAGGCGTATCGGCTGCCACCTCGGTCGGAGCGATATGGTAGTTGCTCGGTGTTGGCAACAGTGGATCACGGAAGGGATAGCCTACCGTCGCGGAGGGTCAGGGTGCCCCAGGAATACAAATGCGCGCAATCATAAGAGCGACCACGTACGCACCAACATCGTCTCTAGAATCGGTTCGACGCCATTTACCACCTTCCAAACATCCGGTGGTATCAAGGGAAACCATTCGGAGACGACTAGCCGACGCAGGTATATGGAGCTGACGTCCATTAAGACGCCTACCACTCACCCCACATCATAGGTAGTGTCGATTGAATTTTTGCCGACCTCGGGCAAACTGGAGTGTGACCGACTGGAGGCGTGTGCTTCAGCCATGAATCCCGATTCAGTCTCAATGCTGATGACCAGCGCATACGCGTGAGGAGGCTTCCAGGCCACCGGTCCGATCCGGTATTTGTTGTCGAGAGGCATACGGCGATTACACAAGGTGTGACAGTGTGAGGAGCGATTTGTTGGGACACACGATCACCTCTAGTCGTCTTACAACGCACTTTGGCGGCATGCATTTACGTGGACGAGATTTTAACGCCAGTTGTGCTGCCTATGCTATCAAGTCGCCCAAGGTGCCATTTATCAGGAAGACAGCGCTCGTCCACATACTGCGCAACTCTTACAACAATGTCTTCACGGATATGACGTACTCCCATTGCCTGCCAGGTCACCAGACCTTTCGCCAATAGAGCATGTCTGGGACGTGCTTGGAAGGCAACTGCAGCCGTCCCGGAATACTGGGGAATTAACTGCCCAGTTGCAAAGAATATGGCATGATCTTCCGCAGGAGGTCATGGGTGACCTCCTTGATTCGATGCCACGCCGTATTTCGGCTTGTATAGTTGCCAGAGGTGGATTTACTACTTACTGATTTGTAACCTTTTTCATGCCATATCTTCTGAATAAAACAGTCTGTTCTTCTTAATTTGTAATCTTTTGCTTATCTCCTCATACACTACATACATGTTAAGTTTCGTGATAGTAGCTCGTGTCCTTCTGGGTGTATATACATATATATATATATTTTTTTTGTGACAGAGTGTATTTATAAAAAAAATCGTAACGGATATTTTTATATACAAAAAATGTAGAAGAAAATATTGAAATTAAATCTAATAGAACATACTAAAGAATGAAGTACAGTTTAAGGAATATACAGGTGGTTATCAAAATAATGGAAACACCTATCAATATTAGTGGTGTTTACCAATGTGCTTGGTATTCCTTAAAAAAACAAGTCTGGCCACCAGTATTTTTTAATATAATATAGTGTATGTATTATTCTACTGTCAGGTAGCAGTAATAAAGCTGAAGGAATAGTGCTTTTGGGGGAACAGCGTAAAATGTCAGCCCTTGCGAAAAGGGCAAATTGTTGGAGCGCGTTTAAATTGGAGTATCTGTTACTGCAACCCCCAGGCTAATGGGTGTTTTTCCAGCTATGGTATCGAAAGTCACGATAGCATACAGAGTGCACGGAAAAAGATCCCTTGCTAAACATAATAGTGGACGGAAGGGAGAGCTGAGTGAAAGAGACGAACGAGGTATTGAAGCTGATTCGGTATCAACCATTAGAGGTAGAAGGGAACTTCACAAACAAAGTATTTACGGAAATGTAGCTATTCCCAAGCTACTTGTAATAGATGTCAATACGAAATATCGTCCACAATGGTGCCACGAGCGCAAATCCTGGTCGAATAATATGTTGAAAAACGGCATTTGGTCCACATTGTTCCTCGCAACAGGACGTGAGTATGTCTGGAGAACACCTACACAAGCGTAAGATTCTGGCTGTCTCATCTCAACTGTCAATCATGGAGGTCTATCTATTAGAATTGGGGGTGGCATCTCATGGTTTTCTTAAGGCCCTATTGTAACCCTAAAAGGGAGATTGAATGGGGAAGACTATGTCGAAATTTTAGCTCACTACTCCATCCTATGGTGCAAACATTGTTTCTTGCAGGAGATGGCGTTCTCCAGGATGATAATACCCCTATATATACAGCTAAATCTATCATTTATTGGTTTGGAGAACATGGTAAAGAAGTCAAATATCCTATCTTGCCCTGTACAATCTCCCCGACTACATATCATCCAACCACTGTGATCTGTATAAGCGGATAGAGCCAGGTATTGATATCCACCACAGCATCTCTACAGGAACTTTCATAATTTCTCCCTGAAGAATGGTATAATATATTCTTAACCACTATTCATGACTTGTATAATCCGATTCCAAGGTGAATCAGGTGGAATTAAATGACAAAGGTGATCCTGTGCCGTATTAATAAAGATTTTCCTGGTATTTCTTAGTGTTTCCATTATTTTGATAACCACATGTATATTTTACTGTATTTTAATATTTTTTGGGATATTGTCTAATCGTCTGCCGCATTAGCAAGAAAAAAAATATTTTTTGTCTATTTCGTTGTTATGCACGTGACGCAAAATGAATTTAAAGTAACACAAAAAGAAAAGAAACCACGTGATTAGCATTTAATAAACTAAATTTCTCCTCATGCACTACATACATGTTAAGTTTCGTGATAGTAGCTCGTTTCCTTCTGGGTGCATATATTTTTTTGTGACAGAGTGTGTATAGATGATGAAGGATTAATTCTTTCAAAACACGTCACTGAAGTTTTGTGTGTATGGTATGTTTTAAAAAGTATTTTGCACCTTTTTATAACCATTATTAATTGAAAATGTTTTTTTTTATGAATTTCTACAAACAACAAAAAATGGGAGTTGAATCGATGTGTTTTGCACTAGCTGAAAACCCGCGCTTCGCTACGGAGTACATTCAAATTAAATACAACGGTCAATGTATGCAATTAATGCAAAAAATAAATATATATATATATATATATATATAATAAATACGACGATCAATGTATACAATTGATGTAGAAAAAAATATATATATTTATAAAAAAATCGTAAGGGATATTTTTATAGACAAAATAATGTCCAATCGTCTGCCCCATTAGCAAGAAAAAAATTTTTTTTTGTCTATTTAGTTATGCACGTGACGATAAATTTATTTGAAGTACCAGAAAAAGAAATCACGTGATAAATTCTAAAAATTAATGTTTAAAAATTCACCAAAAATCAGAAAATGGAGGTAAAGATTCGAAAAAGATTTCATTTTAAAGGAATTTTTATGATCTTTATCGTGATATAAAATTTATAACCCTCAAATCATTATTTTAAATGCAAACTTTAAAATTCACTCAAACAGCTTAAAAATTAAATTTTAAAAAATCTAAGAATTTTTGAAAAATCTTTCTTAGTGCACCCCTACACTATAAGAAGAATCGTCATGCAAAATTTCAGCCCTTTAGGTCCAGCAGTTTGGTCTGTGCGTTGTATGTCAGTCAGTCAGTCAGTGAATGAATGAGTCAGTCAGTTACGGAACTGTTTTATACATATAGATGAAACAGAATAAAGGCAGGAAGACGAGACGCATTTGAGCTTCTGGAAAGAAAGAGCCTTGGCATGCTGCTTTTAGTGTTTATTTCGTCTTAAGATTCTGAATACAATTACCAGTTTATTATTTTGATAAACCTACGTCCTGTGGACTACTTTCCCCCTTGCATTCTTGATCTTTTTTGAGAGAGAGAGAATTTGCCGTTCTAAGGTATTTTCAAATTTATATCAAACTTTCGTTTAAAATGATCAAAATGTTTCTGCGGGCCCCAAAATACCGTCGTGGGGCCACGGGATGAATACCCCTACTATAATGTAAAATAAAAACTTATAAAGAATTTTTGAAAAAAGAGTTAAATATTTGATGTATAGTAAACTCTCATTATAACGATAAAGGATAAAATTTTGGCAAGTTTTCGTTGTAACAGAAGTAGTTACTATGTTAACAAATTAGATGATGTAGTATCTAAAATTCTCAATATAGATAAGTTATTTCCAAACATCTATATTGTATCTAAAATTCTCAATATAGATAAGTTATTTCCAAACATCTAAATTTTGTATTTCGTGTTTAAAAAGTATTCTAATTCTTACATCCTAACGGAAATTCTTAAGCTTCTTCCTTAAGAACGTGTTATGATTTTTATAATTTTTATTAAACAAAATGCTTTTACGATTTTATTTTATCTTATTCATCGTCTGTAGAGATTTCGCATACTTTTTTTCTGAAAAATAGATGTAAAATTATTTTATAGTTATATCAATACTGTCGTTGTAACGGAAGTTTCGCACATTTGATTACTCATATCAGCGAATATAACTCGACTGTACACCTCCAAATAATTGTTACCGTTCTCGTTAGATTTCTCGTTATTTGAGGATTTTATTCCATTTAATGATAGAAAATAAATGCACGAGTAATCAGTGGCGTAGCTAGGGGGGTGCGGTGGGTGCGGTCCGCACCGGGCAGCACATATTTTGGGGCGGCATATTTTTATTTAGTATTAGTTGTAAAAAACCACTTATTCAATTCATAAGTTTAGTATTCGATTTCTACGAATTATGAATTACTATATGATTTCGAATATTTTTCCTCATCGTCAAGTCAATGTAGGGTTGAAAATATTATCTCTAAAAATTTTGATTGACTTAGAAAGGGCGGCAAATTGGAGACCGCCCCGGGCGGCAAAAGTTATAGCTACGCCACTGCGAGTAATTATACGAGTGGAAAGAGTCTGAATGGGGTGAAAATGTTACTTTTCCATATTTTGATATTTCGCGTCCTGGCAAGAAAAGTAGTCAAATTTTGAGGTGGAAGAGTCTGAATAGGGTGAAAATGTTACTTTTCCATATTTTGATATTTCGCGTCCTGGCAAGAAAAGTAGTCAAATTTTGAGGTTATGTCATTGAAAAATATGAAGTGCCCCATCGTTCACGAAAAGTGACACATCTTTATCTTGCAATTTGTTCATCTGAGGGCATTTGTATCAGTTTTATTGTAATACTAGTTCAAGCTGTATAGTATTCTTTAAGTTGATTTTTCTCAAATGCTGCATTTTTAAGTTGTGTCACTTTTCTTGCCGGGGTGCGATTTAACCTTAGTCACGAATGAATGGTTCATAAGGTTTCTTAATACAGTCGGCCCTTTACATTTAAGGGGGGTTAGGGGCCCGAGAACCCGTGAAAACGAGAAACCAACGAATATTTCGAAACCTCCGAACTTTAACTCTCAATATCAATATATCAATATATATATATATATATGTGTGTGTGTATGAAGGCCTTATTTGAATAGTGGTCCAACTCCCCTTATTTTAAAAATGGAGTTAGCCTCACTTTCATGTTCATACAAGTCATTTCTATCTTGTATGAACATGAAATATTCATACAAGAATATTTCATGTTCATACAAACTGGTATTTTCAAACTGGTACACCACCAGCTTATTTCTGCTTCCAACAGAGGTCATTACAAATCTGACTACAGCAGTCATTTCTCAGCACTCATAAGACTTTATGGTTCTGTATCTCAAAATGAACAAGAATAGAGTTCGACCACTAATCAATTAAGGCCCTCATGTTCATATATATATATATATATATATATATATATATATACTATAAACTTGACTGTAGCAATTAACTTTATAGATTGAAAATAACAGTATCAGGGATAGTAGAAAATTCACGCCCTCACAATAAAGAGATAAGCAATATGGACTCCTACACTGCAGTATGTGATGCGATACATGTACAGAGTTTAGTTGGATAAAAAAAAACAAGTTCTTAAAATACAATTATATAGTATAAAGCACAGCTGTATGTTTTATGAATCCTTATAGTTATAGTACAGTACGCTTAAAAAAATCGTCATTTTTTATATATTAAGAGCAAATTTAAATGAAAAGTTAAGGTTCGACTGTACTTATAATTATAAATATTACTTATTTTAAACGTTTTGTCTTTTGGTATGAGTCTTCAGACTTGAAAGAACGGAAATATTTTAATCACTGATGTAGTTGCGTTCCCGTACTTGAGTGTCATGCGCCATATCACGTTGTCTTATTTTAATCATTTCCTGAATCTCTCTATTACTTAGTGTCTGTGAAATTTTGTATATACTTTTCACACATCAGTATTTCCGTAAATAAAACAGCTTAGCGTATAGAAACAAAGTTTGCGTCCAAAGTACACGACAGTCTGTTTCAGATAACTGATAACTTTTTCGCCGATAACTCAGTTCAGCTTTATCTGCCTTGCTGATCCCCTTCTGTTTTCTCTCTAGTTGAATGTTACCACTACTACCTCGCTGCTCTTTCTTGTTCGAATTTTTAATGCTTTATTTCATTCATTTAATTAAGCTGAGAATTTTTTTGTTGCTTTATATATATTATGATTAGTCAGATGATAATCGGCTACAAATAGAGGGGGGGGGGGGGGGGGGAGGATTTAGGCTAGATAATCTGAGTACTCTAATCGTGAGAAATACACACAACAAGAGATTTCAGCGTACAAGACATGTTTTATAAGGAATAACAACGTTTTTCATTTTTCTTTTGTATTCTTAAAAAGTCAGTAGTACATGCTTATACTGTTTTTGTATTTTATATAATTTTTGTTTTCAATAATGCTGTGTGGTTATTTTTTTTAAATAAAAAATGCAACTAATGTTTGTACTGAATTTTTTCCCAGTCTCTAAAATAATTTGTTATTGTTACTTTGAGATTATGAGTTTGATTACTTTGAGGTCATGAAGAATTCGAGCTAATTTCTGTAATGGACCGAAATGAAAAGTTTTTATATTATAATTTTAATTAAATATTTCAGTCCATCCGTGTTATTCATAATTAAAGAATCGAGATTAATTATTCCTTATTATTTGAGAATGTATTTAGGTCCATTTATTCACAAGCTCTTTTCAAGTGAATACTTTGATTGCTTTTCATTTTACCAATGGCACATAGAGAGTTTATCTTTATACAAGTAGAGTTTATCGTAGCAAGTTTATTCATACCTTTTGAATCTATGGCCCCATAGCTCGAAAAGCCGGTTTTGTTCTTAGCAAGACTGTTTTAAGTCGATATGAACTAATTGTTACCAGTTGGAGCACCCCGTCCTGAGGGACTCCAACTTAACGATAATTTACTCTACTTTTATCAAACACGTACAGCACACTGCAGTAAGCATCTAACTCCTCTTTGAAAGTTTAATACGGATTGGCTAAAATTTTAATAATCTTCTAGAATTTTAATTACTTAGTAGGGTTTGTGTATATTTTGAGGATTTTTTCCCAACTTTGCAGTTTACCTGCATTTTTATTTTATTTTTCTAAACAAATATTAAGATTCTTACTAAATAATTTTGAAAGTCACTAAATTAGATGACATTAACAACTTTTTGCTTTTCGAAGTTAATTTATATTTGTGTTTGTAGGTGTTCATTTATTCATTTTTACAGTCCAATGGGTTTAGATCCGTTAACACACTGAAGGCCGCGCCAATTACAGACAAAAATACATGCATCGTGAAAAGTTATATCAATAGTTTACGAGTCAAGGCTGGTTTTTAACTTATTGGTCCGAACTGTCCCCACGCGAAGTTGGCCAGAGGGTTGACCAGAGGTGGGGAAGGCGCGGCCTTCATAAAAGCTAGCACTTGTATTAATTAATATTTAATTATATAGATTACAACAATTTCCAAACCAATAGAATTAAATAAAGAACGGCATGAATGTATGCACAGTGTTGGCCAAAATAAAGTTGACATTTTGAAATTGTTGTCTAAAGCCGCTACAGTTGTATATTTAACCAAATGAGCTTTGTTTACCTTGATTGTATGATACTTTAACTGCACTTTATATGTAATTTAATGTTCAGAGTTTCCTAGCAATACTACCAGATATATCATATGATCTCTACACAAAAACTATTTTCTTACTATTATTGTTGTGACTGACTCCATGTACGTTAAAACGTATTATTTTTTCTACAAAAAAAAAAAAAATAATAATTAATGATTAATGTTATAACAATTTTTGTATCCTTATGTGAATACAAAAATATTTTATATTGTAACTTTTTATGTCAAATAATAAATAAATAAGGACTTAATTTTTTTTGTTATTTTTCTATATAATGCACCAAATTGTTAAAACTATATTTAACTATAATAATTTCATAAAAGTCGCATTTATAGGTTCATCAACTTATGCGGCCTCCTTTATTACTACCTAATTTGCATGTGGCCTCTAATGGTAAAAAAGTTCCCCACCTCTGTAATAGACTCTTGCGTTATTAAGTACTAGCCGGCTAACTTCTCCCAGCTGTCGAATCACAGTTCACTTGAATTTAAATTTTTTTTCACTTTTATTTGCCAAAATAAATCCCCCAAAAAATTAGTACATCTTCAAATGATCTATTTAATATTAACAAGTTTGAATTAAAAGTATGAAAAAATAGAAAAAAAATTAAAAATTAGACACGATGAAACATTTCTTTTCAGTGGTTCATTTTTTAGTGAGAATCACGCTGTGTTTACATCTTAAAACATTGCGGTTGCGTTTTGTATCGGGGGAATATGCATTTAGAATTGAAATATCTCTAAAACTATTAAAGTAACAGAATAAGTGTACGCAGAAAAAATTATCAGTTTTTAAAGATCTTTCCAAATGTGTAGCATTTATGTACTTTCATGAAAAAAAATACACTGCTGGCCACTGTAAATGCAACATCCTGAAGGAAACATGCAAATAACATGAAATTTACAACATGCATTAGCGGAGGTGAGATATGCAAATGATTAGAATTTCAGCGCAGACGCACATCACGAGCGCCTGTGGCGCCACTTCAAAGCGCTATTTAAGGCTTGGAGATTTCGACGATTTCAAGTTCGGCAATTGTGTTTTTCTTGTGGTTTTTTCAAAAAAAAACGATCAATTATGCCTCGTCGAAAACAGCGATCATCTTTTGATCAAGTATCCGAGTTCGACAGAGGAAGGATAGTGGCCTACCGAGATTGTGGATTATCTTTCAGGGAAATCGGTAGTCGTGTTGGACGAAACCAAACAACTGTAATGCGGATATGTGATCGTTGGATACAGGAGGGTACGACGGACCGGCGTGTTCGATCGCATCCACCTCAGCGCACCACTTCACGTGATGACAGGCAAATTGTGCGCATGGCAGTGACGGATCGCTCAGTCACATCACGAACCATAGCACAGCACATGCAGTCTGTAACGCATCATCCAGTGTCTGCGCGTACCATTCGACACCGTTTACAGCAGTGTGGTCTGTCCGCAAGACGTTTGATACTTGGTCAACATGATATCTACAAAATAAATTTTGTTGTGATATCTCTTGTCTTTCTTGGTGTTGCAATTTGGGTGGCCAGCAGTGTACATCGATTTCGACATTTTCAAACATGGCCGAATTTCATAACGGATGTTATACCGGAAACGGTCTGCCCGGAATTGTTCCCCGACCGACAAAGTTCTTTTATTTATATAGATAGGAGACACATTGCAACATGCACCGAATACTTTATTTCTGGTTTTTAAGCAAACGTCGGGAATAATTTTCATCGTCATCTGAATTCTTAGAATGTCAATATCTGCCACCTACATGGTAAAGTGGTTAGCTCCTTGAGCTTTCACGCAGAGAGTTTCGGTTCAATTCCCGAGTAAGGCATGGACGTTCCCATGTTGTCCTCTCAATGTTGGCTTTCCTAAATGGTGCTCCCATAATAAAGTAGCCAACAAGTATATAGTGGGAATGTTTCACAACAAGTGCTTCTGCATTAGAAAAAAAAAGAAAAAGAATGTCAATTGTGTTTCACTATAGTGTTTTAATTTTAGCGATTTTAAGTTACCAAAAATGCTATTTGAGTATATAAAGGAATTTTTTCCAATAAAAAAAATTACCATTTTCACTCTACTATTTTACAGTCTCTACAACAAGTGATGTTACTATTTACTTAAGCAATCTACACTTTTTATTATTATTATTATTATGAAGTTTACATCAGTGGAATTTTATACTGAAAATTGCGCAGATCATTTAGGTCAAAATACTTGCAGGTATTTTTTAAGTGGAAATTTTAGATACTTCCCATTCTATTATTAACACATAAACTCTATAATAAAATTTATTTATTTCTCCTAGATATTAGAGACCCTGTCTAAAAATCTACGGTCTCTCAAAAATATTTTTTTTCCAATTATACTCCTGCAGCTCCTAAGACCGGCATTGTTTAATCCTGCCGGGGGAGAGCCGAATGTCTTTGCGCAATTTTTTTTTGTAACCAGATTCTATGTCACAACGTTGTGCCCGAAGTTGCCTGGTGGTAGCGCGTTGGCCCTCGGATTGGAGGTGCTCAGTTTGAATCCCGGAGAACGCCATTAATTACCTTCGTGTCTAGGCCGGATTTGGGCACGTTAAATCCGGAAAGTCCTATGAGGTCAGTGGGTGGGAGACGGTCCGAGCCCCCCAGATGTCGCCCTAAAGGTGGTCGTACAGGAAATTCTCGAGGAAAAGGTCTGCAGGTTTCTCAGCTATCTCTTCTGTTTCTCAACTGAACCTTCAAGCGCACACGTACAGGAAATCCTGCAGTCTTTTCCTTTGAATGTTGTCTTTGTTCGACAGCGCACACACTTCGGGTTTTAACTGCTCAGTTCTGGTCTAGTGATAGAAAGAAATAGTAATAGTGAACAGTAATAGTAATAGTAATAGTGAACTTATCTGTCGGGATTTCGAGGACTGTACAGTCCACCACCGGTCTCAAGGCTTCCTCACACATGACGGGGAGATCCTCAAGGTTTGGACTCCGCAGTCAAAGTCTCAAGGATTTCCTCTACGTGTATGAGTACCTTTTTTTCGGGGGGGGGGGGGACTATGTCGAAATTGTGCTGGTTGTCGTTGCTAATGCCCCTTGGTTGGAGGTTCCATTCACCAGGTTCTAATAGGCTATTGGGTTGAAAGGGGCGGCACCTCTTTTGAATTAGCACCATAGGGGTCGAAGTCTAACTTGGCTAAATGACCGGTCCCATAATTTTGAACCGACTCAAGTGACGAGACCGGAACACTTGACCCCGCACCTCCAAAGGTAAATTTGAGAACTTGGAGGACATTGCAGCCGTGACCTATTTTACGTGCCCCAGCCACCAATAGTGAACAAGGCTGTGGATCTGCAGCGACGAGCATCAAACCAGGGACGTTCAGATCACTGGTCCGCTGCTCTTACCAACTGGGCCACCGCGCCTTTATTGTGCTGGTACCTGGCTGAATCGTACTCCAACACTTGTGGTGCCATTAATAACCGGAGCCGCATATCTCAACCGACTTCCATATATAAATCTGGTCTGGATACTCCCACCATGGGACATAGATAACAATAACATGTCACAGTGGAACAACAAAGCGTCAGATTTGTAGCTTTCGAACCTTACGTTGAATGTTACCATGTAGATATGGAGCAGAGAATTTGCATATTAACCCCTTAACGATCGCATAATTTTCAAGAAAACGGTGTTTAAAAGTGCTTATTTTTTCCGGAGGTTTCCATTTATTTCTTGATCTGCCACATCTACACTGCTGGCCACCCAAATTGCAACACCAAGAAAGACAAGAGATATCACAACAAAATTTATTTTGTAGATAACATGTTGACCATGTATCAAATGATTAAATTTATAGACTTCTGTGAAGTGTGGTTCCTGCCAAAATCAGTAGCCAGAGTAGCCGCCATTGTTGGAGATCACCGCTGCCACACGCCTCGGCATTGATTCAAAGAGACTTTGGATGAGTTCTTGGGGTACAGCAGACCAAGCAGCTTCCACACGTTGCCAAAGTTGATCTGCTGTGGCAGCTGGGGATGGAATCTGGGTCAATCGTAGAGCAACCATGGACCACATGTTTTCTATCGGCGAAAGATCCGGAGAGCGAGGCGGCCAGGGAAGCAATTCAATCTGCCGATTGACGAAGAACCGTTGGACAATGTGTGCCACGTGTGGTCGCACATTATCCTGTTGAAATATGGCTGTGGGCAAGCCCTGAAGGTAAGGAAGGACAACTGGCTCCAACACCTCGGAGATGTAGCGCTGGCTGTTTAAAGTACCGGCAATGCGTACTAGAGGTGTGCGAGAGTGATATCCAATACCCGGTGCAGGACCAGTGTGGCGGTGCATAACGCAGCTGTTCAGCATCCTCTCTTCACGGTGTCTCCAGACTGGAATGCGACCATCGTGGTGTTGCAGACAGAAGCGTGACTCGTCAGTAAAGACAATTTCATTCCATTCTGCCGTCCACATCCTTCTGTCATCGCACCATTGGCGGCAGAGACGTCTGTGGTTCTACGTGAAGGGTAGACAAAGCAATGGACGTCTTGCGGACAGACCACTCTGCTGTAAACGGCGTCGAATGGTACGCGCAGACACTGGATGATGCGTTACAGACTGCATGTGCTGTGCCATGGTTCGTGATGTGACTGAGCGATCCGTCACTGCCATGCGCACAATTTGCCTGTCATCACGTGAAGTGGTGCGCTGAGGTGGATGCGATCGAACACGCCGGTCCGTCGTACCCTCCTGCATCCAACGATCACATATCCGCATTACAGTTGTTTGGTTTCGTCCAACACGACTACCGATTTCCCCGAAAGATAATCCACAATCTCGGTAGGCCACTATCCTTCCTCTGTCGAACTCGGATACTTGATCAAAAGATGATCGCTGTTTTCGACGAGGCCTAATTGATCGTTTTTTTTTTGAAAAAAACACAAGAAAAACACAATTGCCGAACTTGAAATCGTCGAAATCTCCAAGCCTTAAATAGCGCTTTGGAGTGGCGCCACAGGCGTGCGTGATGTGCGTCTGCGCTGAAAGTCTAATCGTTTGCATATCTCACCTCCGCTAATGCATGTTGTAAATTTCATGTTATTTGCATGTTTCCTTCAGGGTGTTGCATTTACAGTGGCCAGCAGTGTAGTTTTAAAAAATCCATCTCCAATTACATTATAAATAGTCTAGTGCTGCCATCTGGTATGTAAAATAAGAAATAAAAAGTTTTCAGGGTAAATGAAATGGATTGTTTTAATCTTTTTAGTGCGTTACTTTTAAACACTCCAGCCTGGAAATATCACGGGCACGAGAAATAGAAGGCCAAACCTCACCACGCAATTTTGAAGGGAGCGATAAGGAAGGGGTTAATGATTTTATGAAAGGTAGCATGATAAGAGTATTTCATACGGATTACTCCAGTTTTCCCTCTGTAATTTTACGAATCTGAGAGGCGAACATCGAGCTAACCCCTTCAAAACTGCAAGATCGCTGCACTTCTTTCTCTGTATTTTTTACAGTATAGTATGATTCATTGTCATGTTAAAACAGAAGTGCTGCAATAATTTTAGAGATCGTAGAATTATCTTCAATATTTAACTAGGTGAAGGCATCACATAAGGAGATTCATTTAGGGGGCTTTCTCTCATTAGAGGTTATCAGTGAAACGTATATTGATCTATGATCATAAGAAAAAGCTCGGTAGTACTGTTTACTTTTTCTACTACTAACTTTTATGCTCGGAATTTGTCTTTATAAATTGGGTAATAAACATGTCGAATATTGAACAAGAAATTGCTCAATATTGTGGCTCAGTTATTAAAATCTATATATATAAAACAGTTCCGTAACTGACTCACTGACTGACGTACAACGCACAGACCAAACCCCTGGACCTAAAGAGCTGAAATTTAGCATGGCGATTCTTCTTATAGTGTAGGGGTGCACTAAGAGAGATTTTTGAAAAATTCTTCTTAGATTTTTTTAAATTAAATTTCTAAGCTGTTTTAGTAACTTCTTTTAAGTTTGCATTAAAAATAATAATTTGAGGATTATATAATTTATATCACGAGAAAGATCATAAAAATTCCTTTAAAATGAAATCTTTTGCGAATCTTTACCTCGATTTTCTGATTTTTGGTGAATTTTTAAAGATTAATTTTTATAATTTAATTTATTAAATGTCGGTCACGTGATTTCTTTTTCTGGTACTTTAAATACATTTATCGTCACGTGCATAACAACTAAATAGACAAAAAATGTTATTTTTCTTGCTAATACGGCAGACGATTGGACATTATTTTGTCTATAAAAATATCCCTTACGATTTTTTTATAAATATATATTTTTTTTCCTACATCAATTGTATATATTGATCGTCGTATTTATTATAAATATAAATATATATATATATATTTTTGGCATTAATTGCATACATTGACAGTTGTATTTAATTTGAATGTACTCCGTAGCGAAGCGCGGGTTTTCAGCTAGTTGTTATATATAAATCAATATGGTTTTGATTTTCAATTATACTCATAAGTATTAGGAAATGTCAGTTGTACAAATGATTTACATCGTTTATTTTTATTTCATTAAATTAAAAAATCTCTTATTAATATAGCAGTGAATTTATAATGAGGAAAAAAGACGAGGATACAGATAAAAATATGGGCTCCGGCAAAATATTTCTTTCGTGAAAAGGCTCGTGAGATTTCAGTTTCGAAACTACTGACAAGAAGTATGTCTTGTTTGAAGTCTAAATTCGGAATTTCGATTAGGAGTGTGATGATTGCATCCAACTGTAGAGCCCGATTTTTTTTTTTTTTTAGTTAATTAATTTATTCATTGTTTATTTTCAATGCGGCAGGACTTGTTTCTGATGGTAAGTACTTCTTCTGACATTATCCCATGGAGATCCGCAAAGTTCGGTTACTTAATTCTGAGAGCACGATATGGGTGAGCTAGCATTGCTCTTTATGAAGGGGATGAAACGGAAAGGACCAGGCCTTATTCGGAATTTGAACCCAAGCCCACTGTGCGGGAGTTCAGAACGCTAGCCACTATACTATGCGGGCGGCGCGTCTAACTGAAGTTGTAACTGAAGTTGTATTAACCTTTAGCTTACGGGATCCATTTTTCCGATTCCCTCTTTAGAAAGGGATATTTCATACCCCCTTTTTTCATATCCCCCAAAAACGTCCATCAAGGGGGTTATATATATATATATATATATATATATATATATATATATATATATATATATATATATATATATATATATATATATATATATATATATATATATATTCATTCTTGGGCCCGTATTCTTGGAATACATGTTATCCCACCCCGTAAGGAAAAGGTTAACTGAAGTTGTATTTGTTCTAGATTTCAAGATTTGTGGCTAAACAAAGTTTTCGGTGTAATCATAGGTATAGAGCAGGGATTCCCAAAGGGGTCCAGGTGGACCCCTTAGGGGTCGATGCAAGTTTTTTTAAAGGGTCTACAGTATTCCAGGGGTCTATTGGGGGTCTATGACAAATTTTTGTTTTAAAATTTAGTTTTTTTAGGAATGTATTTATTAGACAATAATATCCGTTTTAATATGTATAAATACAGATTTGCATAGAGCGGAGTGATCCACGCATCTAAAGTCGAATGTCATGACACTGTCGTATATGCCTCGAATGCCGCCGTCGGTTTTTATTTGTGTACCAACACTAGGCAGAACTGGGGAAATCCACTGGACCTTAAACAGCACATGGGTCCTCCCGATGCAGCCAATCAGAAGCAGTTTGTGCAATTACAATCTGTGTTTCTGAAATCTTGCTTATATTTAGGAATTTATAAATGAAAATACCGTGTTCATTAATGGTGGCCTGGGCACGTAAAATAGGACGTGGCTGAAATGTCCTCCAAGTTCTCAAATTTACCTCTGATGGTGCATATGCATTCATGCAGAATTCTCTGCATGGAGACCCCCGACTCCTGTCATCACATTAGTCACGGTAACCCTACTCGTCCAAAGCGATGTGAATGAACACGTGTCTTCCAGATATTCCCCCATTTAGAACACACACCCCATTCCAGCACCCAAGATCCCTTGTGTTTCTTGATCTAGTGTCCCCCGCCCCCATTGACACCATTTGACCCGCGGGACCCCGGGATCTTTGATGCTCTGTAGCAGGACCGAAAGAGGAGGCGATCCACGCATATACAGAGTACGCAGTGAACATAAATCACTGGCTTCCCCAAGGCAGAGCAGAGCAGAGTACATGAATGCAACGCAGCATGAGGTGCGGAGTCAAGTATTCCTGTCTCGTCTCTTGACTCGGTTCAAAATTACGGGACCGGTCATTTAGCCAAGTCGGACTCCGACTCTTGTGGTGCTGATTCAAAAACAGGAGCCGCGCCTTCATCGCCATAGCCTTCGGGACTTGATCTAATGTTGCTGTCGGTCAACCGGCATAAGCAACAACAACAACAAAAATGAAAATAGTACGAAAATAATAAAACATAAACCTAATGAACCACTTTTTCTAATTTTTTGTTCATATTCTTAGACAAATTGTTATCTTTAAGTGTTTTATGTGTAACTAGCTGAAAACCCACGCTTCGCTACGGAGTACATTCAAATTAAATACAACGGTCAATGTATGCAATTAATGCCAAATATATATATATATATATATATATATATATATATATATATATATATATATATATATATATATATATATATATATATATATATATCACGGGCAAAACATTTAAAAATAAACTTATATAAAAAAACAAAATTCAGCTAATAACACATATTGTGTACTAAATTTTACTAACCATAAACTAAATAATATAAACTTCAATAGTATATTTGATAAACTTCATGATACGTTTCCTATAAAAGAAATAAAAATAAAACGTGCCTTTAAATATACTCTGCCTATGGGTAGACGTATATTTAACTATAATCAGGTTTCCAAAAATTTTTCTGAGTCAATAAATTTAACTTGTGTTTGTCATCTGCCCATTTACAATAGTTATTTAGCTACGACACATGGTCATGTAATAACAGGCAATTTGGATATTGTGGAAGATGTTGCACTGCGAGAGTTGATGAATTTGGGAACTAAGTTTAGATTACCTAGTACTAATAATAATAAGAAAATAATAAGTTTCTTAAATGCTGATTTAGATAAATTTATTTACAAAATAGCAATTAATTACTCTATACCTACAGAAGCATTCAACCAATGGAAAATTAATTTACTAAAACTAGTACAAGCTAAATTACCCAATAATAGAAATAACATTAATAATTCATATAAACACTTTAAAGCTGCTATTACAAAATTACAAGATGACTTTATAGTCACTTATGTAGATAAAGCAGCCAACAACTATGCTATAATTTGTAAAAAATATTTTGCCATATGTTTAAAAAAACACCTAGAAAATAGTGATCTTTTTCAGCCATTAAAAGAAACTACTAGTATTATTATTAAGAAAATCATAGCAAAATATAAACTACTAGGTATTTCATCTAACAATTATCTTTTTCCTTATATAACTTTAGTTCCTAAATTTCATAAAACACCTATTGCTTTTAGAGCAGTAACCTGTGGTCACAACACTTATGCTACAAAAGCAAGTAAATTATTATTAAAGTACCTTAAATTAATCTATAAAAATATAACATCTGGTGTTTGTGGTATAATTGATAATATCTATAGTCTAATTAGAAAACTACAAACATTAGATAACTGTAAATATATTGTAACTTATGATTTTAAAGATCTATTTAATAATATTGATATAATTGATTTAAATAGAATAATCATAATGTTAGTACAAAATAATATTCAATACTTAAGCAACGCAATTAAACTAACTCGTTTCAATAGGCTCCTAGAATTAGTAACTAAACATAATTACATAGTTCATAATAATAGTATATACTTACAGTCCAAAGGTGTACCACAAGGTGGTAATGCTTCAAGTATGCTAGCTAATTTATACTTATATTATTTTGAAATTAATAATATAGAAAATAGCAATTACAATATATTTAGATATATAGATGATATAATAGTAATTAATAAAAGTAACAACCCTATAGACTTAAATTTTTACCCTCCTAATTTGGAACTAATTAAAAGTAGCCATGATAATATTAATGTAAACTTTCTAGATATTAATATTAAATTAAGTACTCAAAGTAAATTTACTTTTGACTTATACGACAAAAGATCAGACTATAATTTTAATATTGTTAAATTTCAAAATTATCTAACCTGTTTACATAAATCTGTTTTTAATAACATTATTGTAAATCAGTTAGTTCGTATAAATAGGCTATGTTCTAAAGACAATAGGATTAAGCATATTATAGACTTGAAAGCTGTGCTAACTCGTAATAATTACCCAGTAAGTCTATCCAAAAACATAATTGGTTGTTTTTGTTTTAATGAATAGTTTGTTCCGTTGCATTAATATGTTAAACATAACAATAGGTTAATATAGAAATAATAACTACTAAAAATAAAAATAAAATCATAAGTAAAATAAAATAATAATAAAATAAACTCATAGTAGTAAAAATAATAAAAACTAAATAATTAAAGGATAATAGTCTTAAAATACGGTAACCTAAGTAAGTCTGTTACTGAGAATCCACTACCTCAATGGTTGCAAGTTTTATGACGTCAGTCATCTTGCGGTTACAAGTTCTTAACTTCCACTCTGACTAGCGCCAGGCTTGGTGTTCTTTGGTTAAGTACTTTTAATCAATCTTGATTCATTTATTAATCAATTCTTCTGCTAATAATTCTGTGTCTGAGTGTGTTTATTTAATAGATCATACTCATCAGAAACAATCCATTGGTTTTTAGACAGTATTGACACCGCTGATGAAGAAATGCTGTCAAAAACCTTATTCATACTTTTCTTTACATGTTGTTTGTTCCTGGCTGCAAGTAGCTTTAGAGCTATTACTGGTTTTCTCTTTCATCTTATTCTTATATATATATATATATATATATATATATATATATACACACACATATATATAAAATCGTAAGGGATATTTATTTTTTTTGATAATATCCAATCGTCTGCTGCATTAGAAAGAAAAAGAATATATTTTTTGTCTATTTAGTTGTTATGCACGTGACGATAAATTTATTTAAAGTACCAGAAAATGAAATCACGTGATCATAATTTAATAAATTAAATTCTAAAAATTAATCTTTAAAAATTCACCAAAAATCAGAAAATTGGGGTAAAGATTCCAAAAAGACTTCATTTTAAAGGAATTTTTATGATCTTTCTCGTGATATAAATTTTATAACCCTCAAATTATTATTTTAAATGCAAACTTAAAAAAAGTTACAAAAACAGCTTAAAAATTTAATTTAATAAAATCTAAGAAGAATTTTTCAAAATCTTTCTTAGTGCACCCCTACACCATAAGAAGAATCGCCACGCAAAATTTCAGCCCTTTAGGTCCAGCGGTTTGGTCTGTGCGTTGTATGTCAGTGAGTCAGTTACGGAACTATTTTATATATGTAGATTATTAGTATTATAATTATGTTGTATGCTGCATATTATAGAGAAAAATGTGAGGGGGTCGATGAAGAAAATCATTCTTTTAAAAGAGGTCGATGTAGGAAAAAGTTACCCCTGGTATAGAGGAATGAGGGAAAAGATGTTTTGCACGACTTTGAACTTCGTGGACGTATTTTTAGCTTGTTTAAACTTTTTTAGAGTATGATATCTATATTTTTTAGTGAAGTGCCTCCTCATTGGAAAAAAAAAAATATTTTTTAGTGGTTTCGTTATATATCAACAAACTTCGTATATATTCATATTTTTTACAAGTATAAGTTAATTTAAACTCTCATGTAGTTTTTACATCTAAATTTGTTGCATTTTATATGTTTCTATATTTCCAGTCTAAAGCATCGGACTTACTTATTTTTGAATCCGATTTTTCCTGACTTCCATTCATGAGTATTTTTTCTTCCATTTCCACTTTAAGCTCCAGAAAGGACACTGTGAACTGATTGTATACAATGTATATGTAAAAAGTGATAAAAAAGGGGGAATGTTTTTTCTTTTTTTTTTAGCTTTTTTCACGTTTGACTAAAGTTAGGTTGCAATTCTAAAAGATAAAAATAGCAAACAAATTTCTAATTTGAGTTTATCAGTTACTTTGCACAATGCGTTGTAACTTTATCGGTATGTTGCAAAACAACCCAGTTTAGTAGCTATCTACTAAACTGGGTATCTATACCATTATTTATGTCATGAATTATGAATGATCAGAATTGATTCCCAAGATGACGTTAGAGGGTTTAAAATTAGAACATTTTTCAATGAAATGGTGCAAGGCCCTTTTAAATAATTTATCTATTCACAATCAGGATTTCAAACTAAGCAAAGCTCGTGGTCTTCAATTCCTCATACAATACAGGATGGGTTATAACCAGTCCTGTATAGATTTATATATTAAATTTTCTAAGCAAACATACACACTAGTGTTTATAATCTTTTGAGAGAGGAATTATAGGAACCAAAAGGAAATCGTGACACAAAATGCAATACAAATTATGCCTTTCAAAACAGAGATCAGGGCTTGAGGTAAGGTAGCCTAGTGGTAGCGCGTCGGTTTTCGGTGCTGAGGGTGCTCGGATCGAATCCGACAATCGCCATTAAATACCATTAATCGCCATTAAATCTGTGTGTAGGCCGGATATGGGCACGTTAAATACGTAGACCGGAACGTCCCTCTATGAGGTCAGAGAGGGTGGTAGAAGGTACGATCCCCCAAATGTCATCCCTGGGGTGCTCGGTCAAAATTGAGGGGGCACCTGGCTAAATCGGACTCCAACCCTTGTGGTGTCATTATAAACAGGAGCCGCACTTTCAGCTCGCTAGCCTGTTTGGACATAAGAAACAACAACAACAACAAAACTAAGATGAGACAGGAGCCCGAAAGCCCAAAACGTACTTAGGCTCTGAAAAAAGACTTCGGGCTCAGGTTTTCACGTTCGTTTCGATACCTTATGCTGCGTTTGCATTCATGTACTCTACTCTGCTCTGCCTTGGGGAAGCGAGTGATTTATGTTCACTGCGTACTCTGTATATGCGTGGATCGCCTCTTCTTTCGGTCCTGCTACAGAGCATCAAAGATCCCGGGGTCCCGGGGGTCAAAGGGTGTCAATGGGGGGGGGACATGGCGTGTAGGGTTACTGTGACTAATGTGATGACAGGAGTGGGGGGGGTCTCCATGCAGAGAACTCTGAATGAATGCATATGCACCATTAAAGGTAAGACTTAAATGTGAACAAAATTAATTTAAACGAACTACTTCTGAGTTGTTTTTTTTTCATTCATCATAGAAGAATTAACTTTTTTCAGAGGCTCTTACAACTAACAGACATGTTTTCTTTTCAAGAATCTAAGCGTTTGACGATTATAAACGATCACTTTTAGTTGGTTTGAAAGAGTAAAGGTTTATGTCATACTTTCTTGAACGGTGGAAAGGAATAATGAATATGAATGATCGTTTTCGGATGCTTTAACAACCACAGGTGATAAAAGTATTGAATGTCTGAAAGCGTGTTCGTCCCCAGCGAATGAAGTAAGCACCTCCTCTTCTGGTCGCTTTATTTACATTTGACGTCTGTTGCTCTTTTTTTCTACCTTTCTCAGCAAAATAAGTTTTGTACGCGTAGTGAAAATGTGTCACCGTACTGTCGTGACCTTTTTTTTTTCTCTTTCCAGATTTTAAGCCTGTATTGAAAGATGAGTAGTTTTTAATTACAGTATTTCATCCACTGAGAGCAGCAATTTTATGTATATTGATACTTTATGCTCATTTATATGAACTTCCGAAAATTCTTTTCAAATGTTCAACTGAAAGAATATTTCGTTAAAAAAAAATAATAATAAATCCAGGAGCGTTTATAAGGGGGGGGGAGCAAGGGGGGTCTTTCATGTCCCGGGCGCCACTCGCAGAGGGGTGCCAAATGGTCCCCAAGACCATGGGGGTCGCCAAAAAGGTATCGTGCCCCGGGCGCCAATTATGCCCACTACTCCACTGGAGGGGGGGGGGTCCTAAAAAATAACGTAAATTAGCAATTCAAAAAGCTTTTTATAAATGTAGTTTTTGAGAAAAAGGGAGGAAAAAAGTTATTACATAAACACCTCTTTGCTTTTTAAATAAACAAACTGCAAAAGACTCATCAGACTTCCGGACTTTGATTGCACTCAGACTCAGAAAAACTCAAAATCAGTGGGAGCTCATTTTCCTGTAATAGTAATAGACATTTTATTGCTACATGTAAGGATTGTCACATTTTACATACACGGAGAGCTATGTTGAACTCTCAAAAATAATATTTATAATTTATCGTCTAAAATTTTTAATAGCGAGAGAGGATTTTCAATGACACACAACTGCTACACCGCAGATAAGATATTCATTGTATGATTCAATTATAAGGGCTAAGGGATTTCATTCCTAGATGAAATCATTCCGCAGATCGTTAAGGCTGTTGTGTGCTAAATCTTATTGGATTCGCCCACCTCAATTTTAACATATGAAGAAAATTTGTCTACTATTGACAGCTACATAAATGCTGATAATCCAATAAAAATGGTATTTTTAGATAGCCTGAACTTTTCTGCACCTTGCAACAGGATTCATTTCATAAATTTAGTCCACCAAAGGAATTTAGGAAACGTTTAAAATACACTAGACCAGATTTTTCCCAAAATAATTTAAATTTAAATTTTTTTTTTTTTTTAAAGGAAAAAAATGCACCAAGGGGCAAAATTTCTTTCTCTGTTTCGGAGCACAATTTTAAAAAAAAATCCATAAATCCAAGTCAGCAATCCTTGAACACATTTTCTCCATAAGTTAACTTTGAGGTGAGCGAATCCAATACGGTTAGTACACAGCAGCCTTAAAGGTCAAGGGGGGGGGGGGATAGAGCGCATCTGAAAGGCTCTAAGAACTTAGCAACTAAGAAATTGCTAAGTTCTTAGTTGCTTCCTAAGATCACATGTAATATAATCCCTTTTCCAGAACTTCCGTAATAAATAAGTACGACATGAAGTAAAAAAATGATTTATAGGTGGATTTAGCCAAAAATTGAGACCTACTGTAGTTGAGTTGATTCGTAAAGCGGTATATCACAACAGCACGCTATCTAGTCTAACTATTCCCGTCACTAGTTTAGTAGCTAGTATGGCAAGGTAAAACTTGTTACTGAACACAAACTTTCCGTTTCTACTTTCGCTTGCTGCTTTTATTCCGTGTGATTCCAAACTCCGCTCTCATTAATCACATTCAACTATGCACAGACGCTCTGCATAGTTTACAGTTATGCCCAAGCCTTAGAAGAATACCTCTCATTTAAACATGGAAAGTTTTCAGAATTTTAGATTATAAGTTGACTTAGAATATATATATATATATATATATATATATATATATATATATATATATATATATATATATATATATATATATATATATATATATATATATGTATATATATATATATATATATATGTATATATATATATATATATATGTATATATATATATATATATATATATATATATATATATATATATATATATATATATATATATATATATATATATATATACAGTGCTAGATTTCTAGAAATAGAGGTGCCGGAACGGTAACCTTCCGGGATGTGTGGGTAGGGGGGGGGGTATTCCAAATTATTGATAAACGCGTTCCGCCTCAAATCTAGCCCTGTATATATATATATATATATATATATATATATATATATATATATAACTAGCATTATTGCCCGGCGTTGCCCGGGTAGATAAATAGATATAAAATTTTTCATGCATTCCATCAAAAAAATACTGGGCTGCACCCCCGCTCTTCATGTTCCTCTGGCCAGTTGTGTTTATTTGGGGAGCCAGGGCCAAAGGTCATTCCCAACCCTCTTCCTCCCGCTCATTGGAATTTGACCCCCCCCGTCACCCCCCAAACCATCTCTCTTAACGCAGCTGGTTGTGGTGAAGGGGCTCCACAGGTGGTCGCGCACCTCTTAGAGACACAAAAATCATTAAAAAATTAATTTTGAAAAAACTAACTGAGCCCCAAATTTCGTTTTTCCTGATTTAAGTTTCTCGGGTCCTAAACATTAACTGTGCCGAATTTGGTTCCGGTGGGTGAAACAGTCTATGATTCTATAGCGGACAAACAAACAGACGAGCTCTTTTATACATATATATATATATATATTCCTCCATTCATTCATTCATTCATTTCATTTCATTTCATTTCAATTCAATTCAATTCATATTAATTAATTATCGTTTTCGTTCCTTGTAAAGTTGTGTTTTGAAATTAAATTGTAAGTCGCTTTGATTTAACACAGAAGTCATTGTTTGGGGAGCATTTCTCTCTATGCTACGTTGGATTCAACTTGATCCCTCTTTTTTCAGTTATCTTCATCTTTTAATATGTGTTGTTCCGCTTCCACTATGACACAATGAGTATTTCTATATTTTAGTAAATTTCCATAAATAACCTAAAAATTTCAATTTTTCAAATGTTTTGGGGGGCGTATTTTCACTAAAATCTCCCCGTAATTTTTCTTATTATTTGTATTTTTAAGGCATGGTAACTTCATTGAGATTTTTCACATTTTACTTACTTATTTTTTAGTTTTATGGGCATTTTAACTGGTTTAACCACTTTGACAATTTAAAACTTCTATTTAAACTACCCTCACATATATTTAGTGTCACATATCATAAATATTTAATTACACTGTTCAGACTTTATGTAAAAATGGCTTGTATCGGATTGGTTAGTATGTTTATTCAGAATTAAAGCTATAGTTTTGTTATTATATGATGTTTCAAAATTTTTCCTAACAGGTTTTAACATCCTACTCATTAATATCGAACGTAAGGACTTGCATGTACAGAAGGTCGTTCGCACTTTATGGAAACGATTTTGATAGTTAAGTTTTATGTATAAATGGCGTATTTTTGCACGATTTGCTTCTATCTGATAGCCATGGTTCTTGACAATAGCGCTAGCTCGAATTTTCCATAAAAGTAAACTTTTTCTTAGTACTGTCATGTCAATTTCACCCCATTCATCTTCGACCGTTTTCCAAAGTCCGCTCAGTGTTCTTGGATGCCGTTTTCATAAGGCTCGTTATAATAAACCGAAAGCGCAAAAGTCCATTGGAGAAGCGTCAGGTAATTTTGCAGGTATTTCATTAAATGGGATACACTTTATTCCTGTTTCTGATTCTTTCTTTGCTAAATAAGTGGCAGTTGATTTAGACGTGTAACTAGAGGATTTGTCCATATAAAGCTCAACTTTATCAATGTCCTTTCCATATAAGGCTGGAATTTCTTCTTCAAAAATTGGTTCTAAAATTTTCTGCTGATAGTAGAGTGAATTAATTTTGGCTTTACTTGAGACTTTTTTGATTTTTGAGTTTCCGTTGTAACAAAATCCTGCAACTATCATGAATCCCTTTGGGAACTTATCTGTACACTGACGAAGTCATTTCGTACGGTCTTTCCCGTCTGTTGAACAATAGAAAATTGATCTTTTTTTATTACAGTCGCTTAAATGCACTCCGGCCTCATCGGATGTTACCACAAATTTCCATTTTTCAGCAGCTAGGTGTTTTTCATATAATTTTCTACAATTTGTTTTTCTTTCAGCAATATTCTTTGGCAAAAGCAGATGAACTTTAGGTTTAAACATCTTTTTGAACTTCAAATTTTTATGTAAGATTTTAAATACAGTGTCAGAAGACATTCCTAGTTTCGATACAATGTGTCTTTGAGTCGGCGGATTTTCCTATAGGATCAGATACTTCACTTTCTTGATATTTACCTGCGTTCGAACAGTCTTAGGATGAGGTTTCGCGGTCATGTTTTCATTTTTACTTTCAGTTAGACTTTTTTTCCCTTTCAGATTTAATATATTCTAAATACCCTTTTTTGAAATGTCATAACCGCGATTTTTACACCGCTTTAGAATTTGTTGATACGATATATCTCCTCGGACAGCGCAGTTACGTAATCTTCGAGCTATCTATCAATTTTAGGAGCCATTTTCAAAATAAATCTTTCATTTCACATTCTAATCAAAACAAAACAGTAGCAAACGATTGTTCTGAAGTTGCCAAATTTTTTTCTCAAAATGCAAACGCCAAAAATAAATCACAAAATCGTTTCCATAAAGGGCGAAAGCCCTTCTGTATTACCTGGACATTTTAAGTATTCATGTCTGAAATATCTCTTTTTTAGCTTCGAACCCGGCATTTTTTCTCAACATATTTTATTCTCTTGTTAGCAGGAGAGAAAAATACATTGAGTTTCTTTATTCCTGTAGTGAACTATTCCGTCCTGGGATGTCAATCGTAAAGTAACGGGAGGTGTGGTATTTTTAACCTGGTAACTCGACGCCAACCACTAAATGAGTTGAATTAAGTCCTGAGTTAAGTGCAATTTGCTAGCTATGTTTTCAACATCCTAAAAGCCATCGGTTTATATCCTGACATTATGAAAAAGTTTATTTTGAAAAGAGAGAAGGTTTTGTGTGTGTGTGAGTTGCTACAGTACAGTGCAATACTATACTTTTCTAAATACAAGGGAATCGGAGAGTTTTCCCCGCGAACACTACGGCGAATGTAAGTTTTTTATCTTATATAAGTTTCATTACTTAACAGGACTGTGGCTGAGTGTGAAAATGGAGTCCTAAGTTCCTCTAAGTTAAAATCTAATAGTCAATTCTGATTCACCCATTTTTACCTCATTTTAGATGTTATTCAATTCCTTATTTGCTTCCAAATTTGTGATTCGATGCGCACCATCTTTTCCATCACGTTTACGGGTTTATTTTTAACAACAGGAACTTCAAAAACTCGAATAGACTTATCTTATCTTTGATTTTACCCATTTATGTAATTTTTAGTGAAACGCAGTAAGTAGGTGGATGCTGCTGATATATAATACGCATAGATGTTTCTTAGAGATAAAGAAGTTGGCATTGGTTATAATCCCGATAACTGAATAATAGACCTTCTTGCAATTGGAAGCTAACCGGAGATTCGTTTACTTCTTGAAATTGCGTTTTTATGTCTTATTTGCTAGCGAGTTTAGCGCTACGTTGACTAAGATTTTCATTTAGATATTCATCTGTTTTGTTTTTAATGTTTTTGAGGTTTTAACTTACAAAGTACAAGTCAAATGATCCAAATAAATCAAAGAAATATTGCAAATGTAAAAATATTAGAATAAAACGAAATTATTGCAGTTACAAAATATAGATTAATATTTAGCATTCCTCCTGTGCATGTCATTTTTAAGTCTCTGCCGCCAGCGTGGTATAATGGTTAGCATCGTGAGCTTCCACGCAGTGGGCTTGGGTTCAAATCCCAAATAAGGCTTGATCGTTACCATGTTGTCCCCTCATAGAGAGCAATGCTGTGTCACCTAACTGGTGACACAGCTCATAATAAATTAGCCAGCAAGACTTCGTGGTGAATAACAAAAGGCGGATGTCTCATGAAAAGTATCGCATTAGAAATAAATAAATATATATATATATATATATATATATGTGTGTGTGTGTGTGTGTGTGTGTGTGCGCGCGCGTGTGTGTGTCTTCAAGCAACATTTATCCCTCAGTAACTACACCTTGCCGCTAAGCTTTTATGCCACATGGAAAGTGATTACAACGGCTTTGCGACGGCTGTGGAACACCTCATGACTAGATTTCTGAGAGTGTATTGAAATCCTTTTTCAGCTTACCATTAGGTCATTTTAGTCCTCTTAGAATGCATCTATCTCGCGGCACCGTATTGTATATGACATTAGATCAGGATACAAGGTTTTGTTGATAACCCATTCCTACCTACTCCTAGCTGAGGAGTGTTAGGTGTAATTTTCACTATGAACAGTTCACAGAAACGAGGGTCATCGGAAATCTGAAAGCCGGGAAGACGGGGTCATGCAAAGGATTAAGAATAAGAGTAAGATGAAATAGGCCAGTCACTTGTGTAGAGATTAGTTATTATGTGAGGCGTTGAAAGGCAAAGTGGTGTAAGTCAGTAAGTCAAGTGGTGTAAGTCAAAAGAGTTTAACTGCAAAAACTACAAAAAATTCCACCATAAATTGAACAAATTATAATTCATAACAATTATTACAATATTGCAAATAACTATTTACAATTACACTATAAATTGAACATGGATATTACATATTTGCCCTCAAATGAAAAAGTTGAAAATGTGACTTACACCACTTTGCCTTTCAACGCCTCATGTATTGGCAATTGTAAAGATTAGTTATTCTGTATTGGCAATCGTAAAGATTTATTAGTTTTCGTTTGGTGCTGCTTTCTCCTTATAGTGCTCGAAAGCCGACAGATTTCTGTACTTACCGTCTGTGTGTGGAACTATAACCTTCCAAATAAAGGCATAAAATTTACATGAACTCGTCTCTTTTCTGGGATGTGTACTGCAGAAGATGATGAAAGGGAGTTGAAAATCTACTTAACCGAAAGGAATTCCCTAACAACATGTAAATATATTTCCTTGCTATAGATAAAGATTACCATAAACCTAATCGTCGTGATCCGAGAAATAAATATGTCGTAGAGTTATTCATAAATGGAGAAATGGCTTTTATTTACATCTTGTTTAATATGCACTATTTACATCGATCAATATATACATTCGTTTCGTTCCGTAGAACCATCATACATAGACTAAAGGGCGAGGAGTTGATAAATCAGTTCAATAGAGACCATGTCTCTCAATTCTGCCCCACTCGGTCGTGTCGTTTATGACATAGTCCAAGTTCAACCTGAAAAGAAGCCCTGTCTAATAGTCTTTCCTTCTTTTATACCTTTTTCCTCTTAAAGTTCTCTGGAACATTCTCATTCTTTTCCCACCTTGAATTGCCCTTCCAGTTTTTTCTTGCACGTGGACCACCCACGGTGGTTTCCTCAGCCGTCGGCCCTCGCTTTGTTGAATACCGCTTCTTTCTGCGCTAACAACCTTCGCTAATCATTCTAAATGATGTGTCCACTTCACTTAGTATTGGTCATTTTCAAAGGTGCATTCCACTTCGCCACCTGTTTGTGTTCTTTTGAGCTTATTGATGATCCTGTCGCTCAAACTTAATTCAGTCCCAATTAAGAATGTGGGACGCGAGTCTGACAATTACAAAATCATATCATTAACTAAAATAGATGAATTATTTTAAACAGCGAGATTTTCAAGAAAATCTAATCCAAAAGCATGGGTAGTAATGATGGAGAATTTTTGTGTCCGAAAATTTATATTTAGGACCGCATTCCCGGGAGTGTTTAGCTATGCTTTATTTAGCTATCATGTCGAGAGGTGCAGTGGTAGAAAATGAGAAAGTTATTTGTTTGGAAATGAGGAAATGGAGGGCGGGGGAGTTAGGGAAAAACATTAGCTCTTGCACTTGACTTTGGTTTATTTTACCATGTTTGTATATCACCTTGCTTAGAATCCTATGTTTCCAGAAAAGGGGCGGTTACCCTTCACGAATATTCTTTCAATCTGAATATCCTTCCAATTCCCTCCTGAGCACGGGTCAAACGTGATGGATGTTCTGTACCCTGTCAGTACATGTTGAATTGAGAAAGTGCTGTTGGAGGGGAAGGGGGGGGGATAATTAGAACAAGACATGTGGATCGCTTTGTTACGTATACGTTCTCTCTAAGTCAGAAAGCTACTGTTAGAGCAAAGGAAAATTTTTGAAATAGAGCTAAGTAGAGCATTTTTTATAGTCAAATTCGGACTCAGCTATCTGACTCTGTATAGGAAAACCATCTAGCAATATTCTAGCTCCGCCTGGGGACTACACAAGTACGAATAATTTCATCAAATGCTGGCCGACTTCAACTAAAGAAAGTAACTCCAGTTTTATTTACAGCGGTAGCCTCGTCTCCATGTAAGTACCTCTTTTTTTTTATATACCTCCATGAACTTATCGGCTCTTCCTTAGCTAGCAGTTACCTTCGTTTCCCCTCTTTTCTTCTGACTGGTTCAGAACGTATTTTCGGCCGATAGGATTCTCCGTCCGAGAAAAAATGGAAGATGTTGTTGTACAGTTAAAAGACCCTGACTCAAGCGAGCATGGTGGGACTAAAATGTTAGGAGCCTAATATGATAGCCAGTAATCTGCGTAAGTCAGGAGATTTGGCTCTATCCCTAGGGATTCTGGCCCGCCGATTACAACCAAGCACTGGCTAGCTCATGCTAACCACCGGGTGCCACGACTCGTGTATTCTTTTTATTTTTTATCAGTATTACCACCCTCATTGTTTTTCTCGAGTTCTCTCGAATTTTTTCCTGAGGTCCGCGGCCCGAAGGATTCTTTTTGAGCATGCCACTTCACGGGGTTTCCGCAGGGTGGGTCACGACCCATGACGTTGATCTCTTTGAGCTGCGAGATACGGGCTCAGGGTTGCATTTGTCACCTCTCAAAATCAACCAGATACTATATTAGGCTTGGTTGGCTCTTAGATAGTCGTAATATGGATGCCCAAAATTTTCAATTTTGTTCCCTTTTTGTCCGGATTAGCGGCGTTTTCGCACCGCCCTCATTAATTGTGTGTCGCTGGGTATCTTCTCTTGCCTCTGGAGCATCCTTCTTTCGGCAATATCTTCAGGATTAATTCATTCAAAATTCTCTCCTACCACAGCAATCCGAAATGGCTACTCGCCAGCCGATCTAAGTGGCTCTCGCTAAGTTCCCTCTGGCAGCTCCCGAGGGTAGGGTAGGAGCACTCGGGTGCTTGGACGGGTTGGTGCGTGGGTTCGTGCCATCTGCTGCGGTCTTCACCCACCGGTGGGGGGTACATCCCGGAGTGCCTTAACTGATATGTCGGGCCCCACCCGGTGCAATGCATATAGTAAAATTTCTGTGATGGTTCAAAGAGAATTCTTTTTAGGGTAATATCTTTCATCTTCAAAGTTTAAAGATTAACAAAATGCTGTTTTACTTCACACAAATTTATTGTTAACCAAAAATTACTCAGTAATAAGAAAAAAATTAAGTTTTTAAGCTTATTTTAATTTATTTCGATCATGCAGAAATTAATAAAACCTATTTTGAAAGTAAAATTACATGTAAAAATACATGAAGACGGTAGCTGAAAGTCATTAGGTTTTTAGACCAGTTTTCGACTCTGCACATACACATGTATACCAGAGGCGCAGCAAGAGAGTATTCTGGCGTTAAATCTCCCTTAAGCCACCAAACTATTTGTATACATCAATAGTATACCTTTAAAAAATTCGTCATTTACAGTAGTTTTAGTATATGTGAAGTTCACACGCACACACTTACGCACGGACAATTCCTACAAGTTCGCCGCGTTCTGAAAGAGGCCTTTAGAGTGAATGTAATAGTCCAGAATAATACTCGCATTTCGTATTAATATAAAACCGGTGTTTCTTCAATTAATGCTAAAAATATTGTTAAATCATATTAAAATTGTGGTTTTTTACGCTTGTCTTTTAAATTTTTTCATACAAAAACAAAACTACAAAAATAAAACTGTGATGTAAAATACTTTAATCTTTTTTATGGTCTTATACAACCGTCTTATAGATTTAAATTATACTTCTTTTTAATGACTTTATAGTGATGTCTACTATCGTAAAATGTTTAGAAAAGTCAATTGATAATGTCATTTTTAATTCGATGAAGCATTTGACGAACACGTGAAATGCATTTTGATGCTTATTTTATTCGCAAGAAGTGTAGCAGAATGTTTGGTTTGGAGCTCTACGGATCAATTTTTGCTACACGAGGGCTTACTATACCGGGACCTACAGTTTAAAGTCGATTCCAAACATCCATGCCAGCAGTAGGAATCGAACCCACAGAGTCTGGTACCAGTTGCTAGCGCCCTAGCCATTCAGCAATCATCCCTCACAAGTGTAAATGGTGATGAAGTAATGTAATTGAGTTCGACTGTGGTTGAAGTGATTCCCTTCAATAAAGGAAAAGTTTCAGAGGAAACCTAGTTGTTATTTCCATATTTTATTGCCTTAGTCTATAACTGCTAGAAATTAAATTTTAAAGCCCGATCCGGCTACATCATTTATTCGCAAGATAAAAGCTGTCGACTTCAGCTAACATTTTTCAATATTATATAAATATATAATATGTTTAAAGAACATATTATATATTTATAATGGTTTTTTAATAATATCATTTTATTTCTACCATTGATGTCATTATTACCGATTTCAGCTGAACATTCTCCAGTTCTAATCAAAATTTTCTTATTACGGAATATCAGAGGGTAAAACATTCAAAAAGCATTTTTAAAACACGTATTACATGTACATAAGTTATTTTTATTTTCAGTAAATCATTGATAAATATAAAATTCGAAGAAACATTTTTGTTGGAATTTTTTTTTTTTTTTTTTTTTTTTGGGGGGGGGGGGGAGTTCCCTTGGGATTTCAGATGTCTCCGAAAATCCTTTATATTTGCATTTTATAATCATAACATTATCGTTGGCTATGTCTTTAAAACATAAATATTTTTTTTCTGAAATTAAAATTGTCCCAAACCAGTGGTGAAGGATTCTCTCTCAAACATCACTGCCGAACTATAACAGATTATTTAAACTTGAAGTTTTTCAATTAGATAGCGCCCGAATACAAAGAAAAATAGGCCCTGCTCGGCCCAAGTTAACAGAAGGGGAATTAGGCTCGTACAGATCTCTACCTTGAGCACATACATTTAGCTTCCTTCTAGAGCTTTCAAAATTAGAAGAAAAAATCACTGAAACGCAAAAGCAAAGGCCGACGGAGCGAAAGGGTAACCAGAAGACTTCACTAGAAGTCAGTGTGTTTGGAACCACCCATATAGAGGGCGCTTTGCGCGCAAGAGAAAGCTTTGTAACGTCCTAGACAGTGTTGCCAACTTGGGGGTAGATTAGATGAAAAGGGGTGTTTTTAGGGGCCGCATTTTTTTAGGGGCATTTTGTGGGGGAACATTTTTTAATATTTTGTACAATCGAGACGCGTTTTTTTTATTAGATTATATGTTCCATACATATGTCAAATGTAAATAAACCTCCATTTCATTATGAAAGTGTGTATTTTCTATTTATTTCAATTTATCTCTCAAACAGGATGCTTATTTGGAACCAGAATTTCTTTTAGGAAGGTCTAGGGGGATCTCAAGTTGGTTTTAGGGGGGAACAGGGGGATTTCGAGATGGCGCTAGGGTGAAGCGCTTCGTAGAGGTTGGCAACACTGGTCCTAGAGTTTGTTACTCGGACTTTTGTCTCTCACCTGACAACAAGCAACATGCTGCTCTTGAAATTAAGTTTCTATTTGTAAATAGATATATATAATAAACCTAAATTTTTCGCTCTCCCACACTGGAATCTTTATTGAACTTTAAACTATTCTAATTTGAAATTTCCTGGACCTTTTCGTTTGTTTTTGGATACGTTGGATTTCGATCGGCTTCACAGTGAGTTAATAATTTCTAACTTAAAGGTATAGTTTGATTATTTTTGAGAGAATATATTAAATGAATACATTCTCTATTATGAACTCTTATTTTTGATGAAATATTTAAGACTTTTCTTGAAACATTTGTCTGAGTCCTCTTCAAATTTTGTACCTTGATATTCGTTACTTTAATAACATTCGAGGATTCTGCTACCCAATTACAATCCGAAATGTATCTACTTCTGATGATGAGTTCATCCTAAAATAAGTACTTTTACTTTACAAGTTCAACAAAAAAAAATTATATACGGCTAAATACAAACTCTCAGTAATTCTATTTAAATCACCCTCTGCGTTTGAATTACAGTAACCACCGCTTATAGTGATCAGTGGTTATAAGAATCAACCGTTTATAAGAATCAATATCGCAAAAACAAAAACAAATGTATTATTTCTATGTTAAAATTTCCGCTTTAAAGAATCAATCCACCGGTTATAAGAATCAGTTTGCAATTTTCGCCTTCCTTTCATTTTTCCAAAAAATGCCACTTGAACTCTCAAAAGGTACGAAATTCTTTCTTAAGTTTTTGAAAAGAAAGATTGATAAAACTTTGGGGTGGAAAACAGTCGTAAAATACATTCCTTTAGACATAACATCAGAGTTTCTCCTCATACGTTTTTGCTAAACACTGTCTTATTAGCTTTACCCAGGGGCATCTAACCCGCCCGGGTCCGATTTCACTTTTCTCCAGACAGGCACTTCTTTTTTTCCCACCACTTACTTCCTGGTTGCGAATTTCTGGACCCTGAAACACATAAATCTTCCGCGAAGTGTCCACCATCACTTACGCAAACGGGACAGTGGATTCAGCACTTCAAACCGTGAAACGTAAACGGATCCATTTTGCTGAATCAGATGAACCAGATGCTGAATCAAACGTTTCACGGTTTGATTCAGAATCAAACCGTGAAACGTAAGCTATAAAGTGAATCTTCGTCTGAGACTGTAATAAGCATACGTCGCTAGTATTCACTTTAGTTTTCTAACAAAATTGCCAGTTAGTGTTAGAACTTTTTGATAGTCGAATTCAAATATGATAAAAACAAGGAAAACTCTTAGTTTTTCTGAAAAACAGAACTTGTTAATTAGATATGATGCTCTTCCAAAGTGTAGTCAAAGAGAAGTTGCCTCTTGTTGATTTTATAATCATGTGTTGTTACTTATAGGTCTAGAAATTGAATTATAGTATTTGTTTAGAAATTGAGTATTTTTAAAATTATAAAAAATAATTTTAATAAATGATAAATAACGTAAATTAAAGAGTATTTGATGGTAAATTATGTATATATGTGCCTGTGTGTTTATATATATGTACAAGTATATATTTGTGTATGTGTGCCTGTCCAAAGGGAAGTTTCGGTTATAAGAATCAACCGCTTATAAGAATCAAAATCAGTAATAACAAATGTGATTCTTATAAGCGGAAATCACTGTATGATAAACTTCAGTGGAGTTTAAACTGACTCCGATATTGTGCTCCCTCACAAACCTCCCTAACTGATTCTTTCGACGAACTACCTAATATTTTCGCTTTTTCTTTCCTTATCTTAAGGTAGGGTGGACAGAGCCTCTTATGTTTCGAAGCGAATGTTAAATTAATGGGGAAGTTATTTCTAAATTCCAAATTCGTATTTAAATATTTTTAGATATGATATTAAAATAATTTCAGTTTAACTATAAATATACTGCAGTAAATGTATCAAGCAGTGCATTCATCGGTCCATCAAGATAGCCTGGGTTTTTTGAACGAAAAAAGTAAGAGCAATTTTGTAGCTCTTTATACATAAAAAAGCTTTACATACCTCATGAGGTAAAACACAAATGCAAAAAAAATGGGCTTCTTACCAAGAGTCCCACCTATGCTCATTAAAAGTTAGCTCAATGTTGTTTCATACGCTTCTTGCTCTTTTTTCAAGATTGTGTGTGTAGTGCCATCTAACAAAAGTCCAACAGTGTGACTTCAAAAATAAAATGATAACGTTTCTTATGTTATACATATTGAAAATTCAAGAAATTTTTTTGTTGAAACCTAGGCGAAACGATATATTTTTGTACAATTTCAGCAAACTTTGTGACAGTCTCACAAAATTCCGCCAAGCAATTTTTTTTTTCATTGCCCATCATACCTAGTTGACTGAAAAGTTCTTGTCAGTTAAGTGAAGATAAATTGTTACATGTCGCCCAGTGGCTAAGTGGTTAAGGCGTCAACCTGCACGCCGGGGGTGCGGGTTTGATTCCCGCATAAGACTTGGCTGTATTCTGGGGAACCGGTCAGTCTTTCGCCTGCAAATGGAGCCCCGTCTAGAAAGGGGAGCTGCAACCCATCGTCCATCGCCGGTGTCATCGTTTGTCAATAAAATTCTTCTGTGATTGTGTCATTTGTCTGTTTCTATTTCTTTGTATTCATATGTACACCGGACTGGGGTGTAATGTCGTCATCCCCCAGGGACATTAGCAAAAAAAAAAAAAAAAAATTGTTACATACCTATCCATTTCAACGAGGGTATCTAAGTCTCGCTGTTTCATGGCTGAAACATTACCACAGTATTTCCAGCATAATATTTCCATGATATAAGTAATCCAGTTTATCTTCCTCGTCATGCAGCTGTTGTCATACCTACAGTAGTCTAGTGATGAAATCTTAGGTAGCAAAAGGAAAAATTTCTTCAACAGATCAGAACAAAAATAATTTCCATGAGATAAACGAATTTGGAAGTGACATTGAAAACTTATGTAACTACAAAAGCAATAGTTTTCATTTACTTTTGATATTGTAGTATAGTCGTTGTATATATAGTTTACATGCATTGGAAATAAATTCCTTCCCGCAAGCGGAGAAGTAAGCAACGACAAAGACAATCCTATCATAGTAATAATATTACATAAATGTAAAAATAAATTCCTTTTTCTTTTCTGAACTAGTTAATCAGATGGTCTGAGGAAGGGGAGGGGGGGGGGGGATGGAGATTTCTTGGACGGCTAAAATCTGGGAGCTGGAAACTAGTCTGATTTTCAACCACAGCGTTGACTTTATATGAAAATCAGAATTAATATGAAGTATAAATTTGTGCTTCCTTTCTTGAGGAAATATATCAATCATCTCGGAGTTTTCAGACGCAATATATTATTCCAGATGTGGTCTGAACCTTAGACCATATAGCCTCAAATGGTTACCGATCTTACCCCACTCTTCCTTGCTGCACCAAGTGACGGATCATTGCCCATGCATAAGGAGCGTGCACTTGGGGCCTCCGAAAGTTAGCAGCTTTAAAAAGAGATACATTCTTGGGGCCCTCCAAGTGCTTGATCTGCTACTGGCTGCACTGTTCATCAACAGGGTAACATAAACCCAGAGTTTCTTTTCAGCTGAATTTAAAAAAGTGCAGAAAAAAATAAACTATGCCCGAATAATTTCATAATTAAGGAGAATTTCTAGTTCTCACGAAAAGCATTTTATACTTTTCTGTTTGATAAACATAATTATTACTTGCTATATAGATGTGACTGGAAAATAATTGCTATTCGAAAAGTTCATTAACGAAATAGACCCATTGCGGTAGAAAGAATTATATTTTCACGAGGTTGTTGGGAATATTTTGAGATGCGAAATTAGTTAAACAGAAAATTTCCCACAACCAAAGATCAAGCTGTGATTGACGTCACGCCTTGAAAAAAAAAACTTAGTGGGTCCATTCAATAAACGTGTGATATACTAAGCAGATGCAAATATTTTAAAATTCTACTTTAGATTTGAAAATTTTCAGGGCGAGTTTCCAGGTTCTTTGATATGGTAAATAACTCTAAAAAGATGGCAACATTGGGTCTGATATTATTTTCGCGGGGGAAGAAATGATCGTAGTTTAAATGTTTAATTGTAATATATATAGGAGATCTATGTGATTTCCCCAAAAGTACCGGGATTCATCATTTGAAAACATTTCTGTATATAAAAAAGAATATATTGAACACTAATGAAATACATGATAAAGTTGTCTCGTATGTTAATAATGTCAAACAAGGTGATAAGTGCTAAAAATTTAGTGGTTTAATATTCAAACAGATAGCGCGCAACATGTCAGTCAAACTAAAATATTAATATATGTACAATGTAGTTTCGGTTTTCCTCCTTAGAAATTTGAATAATAAAATGACTACAAGTATTGATTCAAGACGATCTGCTAATCAGCGTTGTGACGTAGCGTTTTGTTTTGACGAACATTTTTTTTAAGCGCTGTATATTTCAGATGTAGATCAGATAGTGTAAGTTACATGTGATCAGTGTGTGACCGGTGGTAAGTGCGTACGTTTCCTTCTAACGTAGGTAATAATTTATCGGGATGTCATGTGTTTTTGTATGGGTTACCACATGGTTTTGAAAACTCATTACTTTTAAGTATATTTCAAGCAAGACTTGACATGTATTAAGAAAGCTTTTACTAATAAATCACGCGTTTAAATTTGATATCTGACATGATTGCCGCATTTCGTACTTTTCTTTACTCTCAATAAATTTTGTTTTTTTACATAAGCCCTATTTTATTGTACGGTTGCCGAAATTTTAATTTTACGAGGTATTAATTAAGGACTAACTTTCGTAATTTTTTTTTTTTTTTTTTTTTACTTTGGAATGACCTTCTTCTCCCGTCTACGTGATAATTAATAATTATACAGAGTCTCAAATTTATTAAATTTGTTTAGTGTCTTAAATTATTCATTTGTCCAAAGCTTAATATCAATATTTTCCATATTATTATTTAAAACAATAATGCTGAACATTTATCTACAAAATCTAAGATTTTGGTGTTCCGCTTGTGATTTATTTTTTGACATATAGTTTAGCCTTTTTATCCTTCATTACTTATTTGTAACATTTAATAAAATTGAGTGGTAGGTTGTAGATGTCTCATTCAAATTTTGTTAGGATTTTTAAAATCTAATTTACTTGTCGTAATTCGTAAGAATCTGGTTTACAAACAAGAAACCAGAGAAAAAGTTCGTCCTCGAGGGAAAAGAGGTGGGAAAAATAAGCTCTATATGTATGTATGTATGTGTGTGTGTATATATATATTAGTTTATTCTGGTTAAATTGTTTAAGAATTTGATATGGTTGAGGATAATGATGTTACAGAATCCTCTTTATCCCCTTTCATATGCATCATGTTTGTAACGATCCAAAGATACTACAAAGGAGGACAGGAGGCTGAAGAATTACTGTCCTAGATCTCGTTAAACTATTAAATAGTTATTAAGATTTATAACTCTATTCATTTTGACAGTAAATTTATAATTAAGACATGTATATTAGATCATTAATAGACGGATGAAATGTATTTGTCTTTTAAGCAGCAAGATTCAGAAACATATAATTCAATATGTCATCCCTGTTTACGTGTAGCTTTTGCATATATTCAATATTTAACCTAAAATTTTATATATATATATGTATATGTGTGTGATTATGATATATAATACGATTTATAAAAAAAAAAATTTAAACGATGACGATGGGGCTTCTTTGAAGGTAAGTCTTTAAGGTGAATCTGATATTACAGTGATGATCACTGTAATACTTCGTTATATGAATTTAAAATAAGTAGGGAAGCCTGAATTCTCTTGGAATACACATGCAAAATTTATTTATTGATTTTTAAGGATGGGCATGAGTTCAGTTATTGAAGAATTCTTTTACATTAAATTACCTAAAGATCCTTAATAATTTTTAATTATAACTTATGTTACCTATCTGTGCTTTATTGATTTTACTTGTATCATTTTCCAGTTTCAGAATCTTTCATTTGATAGTTTCATTGTGTTACTTCTGGACTGTAATTTAGTAAATAGCACGAGCTTTCACTTTTAATTCGTTGTAAATCATTTGTTGGTTGCTTTTAGAGTTCTGTGGTCATCTTTTCTTATATCTAAACAGCCAGGGCCTGCTGTTCTGTTAACAGTTTGAACCATCAATCCTAACATTAGGGCTCAAACTCTGGCTCCTGTAAATCTTGAATTCCTTTACAAATGAATGAAATTAAAGTGATATAGTTGAAAGAGTTTGAAGGTTTTTCAGAACTTTCAGCGAAGAGAAAGATTAAAAATACCCAAGAACTGACATGGTTTGTAAATGACTAAGGGTACTTAAGTATTTACATACTTAAAGAAGACTTATGTAATAACAAAACATTTTATTTAAACATATCTGTAAAAATTGAATACAAAAGCTTTTCAAAATATATTCTTAAGTAAAGTAACTGAACTGCCTCATGGGTGCTTTAGATTTATGGAAAGCTCTCATCGTCTGTATCCCTCTTTCATGTGATTGCATCCTTTATATGCATTTCTAATGTTAGACTATGATGGGTGAAATATGGATCTCTATAATAAGGCTGAAAAATGGTCTTAACATATTTGCAAAGCATGTCAGTTTTTATTTTTTTTGCCTTATCATAAATCCTATGCTAAAGTTTTATTTAGCTCATCTTATCTCTTTTATTGTTTTAACTTCTTACTACTGAAGTTTTTAATGTGAGTAAATTAAAACCATTAACATTTTTAGGTAATGTTCTTTTTGCAACAGTTTGCGCACCCAGGATTTTTTCTTGGGGGGGGGGGAGATGAATGGATAAAAATATTTATAATGTATTGGGGGGGGGGGGGGCAGGGTCCCTGGGCCCCCCTGGGTGAGCCACTGTTTTGCAATTCTAATTGGTAGTAACCCCATGTCACAAAATAAGACTTATGCTCTAAACCAGTAGTATGCAAGCTTTTCGACTGCGACCCATTTTCTCTAGATAAAAAAAATCACTAGACCTATGAAAAATTTTTGGTAGAAGCAAATTTTAAATACAATTAGGAAAATGTTCGCAAAAATAGAAGGAATAAGCAAATTCTGCAGACTATTTTAAAAATAAATGAACTATAGATTTTGGTATTTACTTAATTCGCATAATAACAATAAAACAATATCTTGCTTACTTTCTATACTTGTTTTAATCAAATCCCATGGGACTAAAGCTTCATATTTAAATAAAATATGTATTTGCATTTCATTTACCCAAAATTAACAAAATTTAAAATTATAAAGAGCATGATTTCAAAATTATTAGAATATTTAGAGAAAATTTTTGAATTTAATAATTCAGTAGGATATAAATTTTCTTAAAACTATCCGCGACCCCGCTAATTATTTTCGTGACCCACCAGAGGGTCATAACCCACTGCTGTAAACCAATGAACCTTTAGTTTTAATTTTTTCTAAAACTGCCGTTTTAAATGTAATGGGGAAACCATGTACTCTGCTAGTAAGAGAGAAGGGTTAAATTGTACTTAATGTATTAGTTTTTATAAGTTTCTATATTTATTGTACATTCATCTTTTGTTTGGTTTGATTTAAAAAAAATATAATTCCCAGGTTTTTAAAACTGCTTCTGTTCTTTGAGAATTTTGTTTTAAAAACCTAGCCTACCTTCCTTTAAAAAATTAAATTAGATTTAAAATTATTTTTAATCTTAACTTTATTAAATATGTAAACCGAATAATTATGACAGTTCATATCTAAATTAAATTGCCTTAGCAGTAATCATAGTAAAATTTTGATACCCTTTTTCACTCAGCTACATGTGTTACCCATTTATGAATGAATATCCTTCGCTCTTTTGCCTCTCATAGAGGCACTATTAAAAAAAAGTCATCAGAGAGAGAGAAATTAGTTGGAAGTTATGCATTTTTTTGTATGCAATGAAGAAGGAAGTTTTAGGTTTACAGGCAATTTCATGAAAATAAGTAGGACATCGTTATTTTAGTTTTTTTTTTTTTTAAACTAATGACTACCAAGTAATGGAATGAAGGGAGATCATACATTATGAATTTAAAATTAAATTTTATTTTTAAGAAAACCATTGGGATTATATTTTAACTTTTTGTTTGCAAGTTTGTGATTTATAACATTTCAGAGTTAGTTTAAAATGGCTAAAATATGCATTTTTCTAATTTCATAAATGCAGGGATTGAAGAAATTTAAATGGGGACTTTAAAAAGTTTTGTTTTTAGTGTTTGAAGTGTACATAACTAAAATCACCAAATGTGAAATATTAATATATATATTTTAATTAATATTTCACATTGGGTGATTTTAGTTATTATGAACACACACACACACACACACAAATTAATATTATTTATATATATATATGTATATATATATATATATTTATTAATATTAAATCTGGCTTAAAAAAAAGTTGTCACTGTAAATGTAATGAACATTTTTTCGTGATGGTTTATGTTATAGATTTATCCTAACTTCAAAATTAATGT
Source organism: Dolomedes plantarius (assembly GCA_907164885.2). Classification (NCBI taxonomy): domain Eukaryota; kingdom Metazoa; phylum Arthropoda; class Arachnida; order Araneae; family Dolomedidae; genus Dolomedes; species Dolomedes plantarius. The sequence continues at coordinate 189,279,883 of OU015494.1, read as the reverse complement.
AAGTTTTAACAGATATAAATTAAATCCTTAAAGTTCTTTTATGTTCTTTGTTAATTCCAAAGTTCTTGGGAAATGTTGATGATGTCAAAATTTTAAGACTAAGACCTTCTATCCAGAGCTAAGGCATGGACTGTAGGGTTACTATTAGATTGCTTAAATTGCTATGATGTTTTCCATACTTAATTTTTATTTCTAAATCACCAGCCTGATTTTTATAGTCATCTAGGATTGTTAAATTTTAATTTTGTTCTATTGAAATTAAACCATGATATAACCCATATCTGACCAAAGTTGGTTAGATCTCCAATGTATCTTGTATAAAGAAGATAAAATCTAAAGTTTTAAAAATATTTATTCTTATGCATTTATAAATCGGTTGATCGTCTAGAGCTGGCCTGCACAACATACGGATTGCCAGTACTCAAGCTGTGGGCCACGAAGCTTTTTGTCAAAACCCATCATATAATAAATCTAAAAACATATAGAATATTATTTATAATATGAAAAGAATATATTTTCCACTTTCCCAAGTATTCTACTTTCTTGCGGCCAGAAGAAACTTTCTACAAAGTTATGGTGCTCATTTTTAGAGTTGTGCAGGTCTAGTCTTGAGAAATGCTTTGACAAATTAACTGAACAGATATTGACCATCACTAGATTAATAACAATTAGGGAATTAAACATCCTGAATTAAAGAAAAAATAACTATTTTCAGTGTACTGAAACAGAGGTGCTGGCTTCACTACATGGTATGACTACTTAATCATTTTTCAAAATCCTATTGTTTAACTTATCTAATTATTAACCATAGTTTGAGCTCTCTTGTATTACTTCTATACTGGTTCATTAGAGGCAGGCTCAAAAGTACTGGAACAATTGGTAGAAAAAATTAGCTTTTTATTTGTTTTTAGCTTCTAGGGAGTGAGAGTTTAACTCTGACCTCTTAAGGTTTATTTCTTTGCTTTAGTACCAAAACTAGCTGCTTTGCTGTCCGACATGTTTATTAGAGAGCCCAGGTTATGTTGCATGGTTAACATAGAGAATGGTATACATTTCATAAGTTTGCAGGCACCGCTGATTATTCTTCACTTATCAGTCACTAATGTTTGGATGCTTGAGGAGCATGATTCTATTATATTTACAGCTAGTTTTCAATCCGAAATCATTGTTTTGCTATATTTTGGTAATAGTGCTATACTTAGCTTTGTGAATGTGATGGTATAGAACAGGCCTGCTTGACATACAGCCTGGCAGTACTCACTCTGTGGCCCTTGAAACCTTTTGTGAAGACACATAATCTTATAAATCTAAAAAATACTCAAATGTGGAATATTTTTAGTTTTATAATATTACAATAGAATATTTAAGCAATGAATATTAATATTCATTTAATTTTTAAAATGATCAGTAATTTATTTTTGATTAGATAATTTATTCTTTGCTTTCCATCTATCCTATTTTCTGAGCAGCAACAGTAATATCCCAAAAAGTAATATGGCCTTCATCACATTTAGAGTTGTGCAGGCCTGATTTAGAACACTATTACGATATCGGTTCACTGTTTGATACAGAAGGAAAGGCAGGTTTACTGTGCATCAGTATTATCTTATGGAATTATTTTATGAATTTATTTAGGGCATTTGTAGTTTTATACACATCAGTACTACACTCTAAATTGAGCCTGAGGTAGCCCAATAGTAGCATGTTGGTCTTTGGACTAGGGGTGCTTGGTTCAAATCCTGATGAATGCCATTAAATATGTGTCTAGGCCGGATATAGACTTGTTAAATCTGTAGACCAGAATATAATGTGTGTATGTGTGTATATATATATATATATATATATATATATATATATTATGTATATGTGTATATATATATATATATTATGTGTGTGTGTTCATAAAAAAATATAGAATATTATTTATAATATGAAAAGAATATATAAGCAATGAATATTAATTTTCAAAATAATCTGTTATTTATTTTGTGTTAAAGTATTTTCCACTTTCCCAAGTATTCTACTTTCTTGCGGCCAGAAGAAACTTTCTACAAAGTTAGGCGTTATATTTAGAGTTGTGCAGGTCGGGTCTTGAGAAATGCTTTGACAAATTAACTGAACAGATATTGACCACCACTAGATTAATAACAGTTAGGGAATTAAACATCGTGAATTAAAGAAAAAATAACTATTTTCAGTGTACTGAAACACAGTCCATCTATGAGGTCACTGGGTTAGGAGAAGGTATAAGCCCCCAAGATGGTCCTCCTGGGGATGCTTGATCAAAATTGTGATGACACTTGACCAAGTTGGACTGTGACCCTTGTTGTAGCATTGTAAACCAGAGCCACATTCCTCTGCTCACTGCTATATATGGACCTGGTCCGACCAGGGGGCATAATAATAAAAAAAAACAAATTTAAGAGAAAAATGCTATAAATTAAAGATTCAAAATATAGACCGGAACATAAATCCTTTTAAAGATAAACGTTTGTTTTAAATTTGATATTAATAGGTCGAAAGTTTTTAAAACTTCTTTTTTAGAAATAATTTCTTGAAAATGGAAAACTCAATATTTGTCATTACATGGAAATAATTTCTTTTTCTGTCTGAAAGAGAGAACTTGTTTAGTCCTGCATTTTAAACTTTCTCTCCATTAAGTCTTGTCACCTGCATTCAGATTTAATTTGCTACCTAAATTCAGTTTTATTGCTTTTATTGGGGTGCAAGAATGAAACTGTTTATAAAAACTGAGCCATATTTTTAAGGGTGTAATTTATGGTTAAGAGATTATGTCATGAATTACTGAATAATACTGTAGATAGTGCCTGTGTTGGGGGAAATTTATTGTATTGTCTCAAATAACTAAAAAATGCAAAAATAGGCATCTTCAATGCAGTCGGTTGTCATATTTTTTCCCCAAAGGACCCTTCAGTGAAAACTTGATTTGAAGGTAAAACTGCAACATTCCAGCTGTCCTAAATTTTACTCCTTAAATTGTGTATAATACAGTTCTTCCTGTTAAAAGTTTAGACTGAAAATTGCCAATTAAAATTTAAGAGAATTACTGTTTATAGAATTTTCTTGTACTGCATAATTATGAGCTATATATGGCATGCTGAGAATCCCATAAAAGATAAAATGGAGGTTAGTCTGCAGATGTCTACTTTAAACTGCTTCTTCGTGGGTGTGTTCTATTCAGTTTTGCCAGATGAAATCCTGATGGTTAAGGAAATCAAATTTTGCATCTGATATGAAAACTAAAAGTAATGGTACTATAACTATCAGTAATGGTACTATATTTACCATTACTGATGGCTATCGTTTCAGTAATGGTAAATATATTCACTCATAGGCATATGCTCATATGTATATGTTTAGGCTTGTAATGCATTTAGCATACATTTTTGATATGAAAACTAAAAAGGTGTCATTGTATGATGTAAAATTTTAAACAAAAATTGGTTATTAGAATAAAATTGGAACTGTTTTCTAATTTGGGTACCTAAGAGTATTGTTGAGGTTAATGTTAAGAACCACATCGTATTGAAAGAGTTATTAAATAAGAGGGATTATAATAGATTTCTCAATGTATGAAACATGTAAAAAAAAGGTTGTTGCTTGGTTTTAAATGTCATTATTTCTGCTTTTAGTGTTCAAGCTTAGACTTTTTATTTTACGTAGAATAGTATAAAAAATGACCTTAAACTTTGTTCTATATTGACTTTGCTGACAATTATCAAACTTCCGTTACATAGAGGTGAGAAAATTATATTACTTAAAAGGATGTTTGTAATGAATTTGTGATATTTCTTTAAATAAAAGTGTACCAGTTATTTATCAGTTTTAAGACTAATTCGGTTTTATATGTAGTCGTGTTACTGTGGGTGAAAAATGACAAAGCAAGGCAAAAATTTCCTCCACAGTTTTATATTGTTAAATTCTTGCAAGTTTGGACATTTCTAAACATAGTATTCAAGAATTATTTAGCAATTTTTGTTTGTGAAGTAAATTGTGCAAGTAATATTGTATGTTTATTGATATAATTATAAGCCTGTTTGAATAGACATTAGCTTCACCTTTTAGAATCCAGCATAGAATGACTCCTTAAAAAGTTTCCCAGTGTTTTATTTTGCTAGTACAACATCTTCATTTGTTTTTAACTTTATCCTAGTGTCCTTGAATAAATACAATTGCCCTTTTCATGCTAAATTTGTAGTCAGTCAACTTTGCTCTTTGTGTATACTTTGAACTATCTCTTTCCAGTCTGTTGCTGCTGATAACAAGTTCAAGGTAGATAAGTCTTTTTTTAGCTTTCTTATCAGAATTTCATACATATAACTGTACCCTGTTCTTAGGACTACATTCTCACTTGTGAGTGAAAGAGTAATAGCTGACTTGTTTTTTCTCCTCGCATATTCCTTCCTAAAGCATTTCAGTAATGGTAAATATATTCACTCATAGGAATATGCTCATATGTATATGTTTAGGCTTGTAATGCATTTAGCATACATTTTTGTTATAACTTTTGTATATGATAAAGTGTTTAATTTCAACTCACCTGAAATTTTTTTTTTTTCCCATTTAAGGTTTTCTCTCAGAAATCATTAAGTTTGTCATCATCTCCAACGTCAGGTTGTCTAAAAATGGATGGTCCTAAGATGGCTCATATTTCAGAAGAGGTAGGTTTATTTTGGATTTTTTTTTTAAACTCAAGCAAATATACCTTAATGGTTATTTTATAGACCAGTTCGAGTACTGAAAAATATATAAAACCTTTTCTATTACTGATTATTGAAAAATTTTATCATTAATCCAGAAACATGTTTATTTTTTTTATACAAGTAGAAAAAAAATTGTTTGTGCCATGTTATTATCTTATGTTGATAATTTAAGTTTGAGCCTTTTAGGGAAAATTGCAAATTTATAAAGTCAATACTTTTTGCTCATACATATGCTCTTATCGGATAAATATTAAATGTTTAGTTAGTTTAAATGTTTTGCTGACCAAAAAGTTTTTGTATTTACAGATATTGAAGGATTTGTACATAAATTTATTCCTGATTGACACCAGAACTGTAAATAATTAGAAATATTCCATTTTACATTAGAGCTTTTGATACATCATACTTTTAATCAGATGAACATTGAAAAGTTTGAGTCTGAGCATAAAGAAACATGATTTCATTAATCCAGCCTTCTATAGTTTTCTAGAATCATTACAATTGAGTAAAATCTGCATTTGCTAATGCCTTGTTATATTATTTTGCTTATTTGGCAGTTAAGACTTATGATTTCAGACTCTTTTAAGCAAGCTATTTTTTATTATGAAAAAGCACTTGACATTATAATCTTAGAATTACTATAAAAGCATTCCAAGTGAGTTAGAAATCATCTGCATTCATAATGTCCGATAGCAGTATATGATATCAGACTCAATGGTTAGATTGCACCTTGCAACATTATTCCAAAGCAATTAATCCCTTTATGCTATCGACTCTTCCAGTGAGATAGTTTTGCATATCCTCAAATTTTGCTGGAGAATGCTCACCTGAACATTTAAACTTTTTAATAATCTACAAATAATTAAAGCTTAAATATGTATATAGACATAAATATGCATATGTACATCATGTAATGCTTAAATATGTATATGTACATTTCCAAACCTTATGGCTGCTTGTTAAGAAATTTTTTTTAAGCTAATAAGGCACTAATCAGGTCTTGTACCTAAAGACGAAGTATGGCTTCTACATAACTAAATGTATAATATAACAGTTCTATTGTTTTATAATAAGCTCTATATGCATGCTATACTAGTATTCTCAAATTCCTAATAGGTAGACAACATCGGACTTTTCCATCTCAAAGCTATAACATTACTGCCTTCCAAATTACTTTTAAGTATCGGTGTATTACAATATTTTGTTACTCTGTAGCAGTTTTTTGCATGCAGTATTAATTTTACAACTTGCTGTCCGTATCTCCTTACTACAAATTGTGTTACAAGTCTGTTATCACATTGTTCCAGTGTGTGCATTGTAAGGCTCCTGTTTTTAAATTCCATTGTTACTGACATTATATAAGTTATTTAAACATTTCAGATAAGTTTAATTGATGTTTAACTTTCCCAATTTTTTCTATATGACCAGTTTAAACTTAGCTATGCATTATAAAGTGTAATTATGTGGTAGTTAAAATTCATGGACTGTGGAAGGCTTTCAAATCCATGAAATTTTAAGTTCATTTTGAAATAAAGTATAATATATATTGTATTTGAGTAGATTGTTTCCTAATATTCAAATATTTCTTTCTAGGTCATTTCAACTGGTGAATTTGTTTCACTAGAAAAATACAAGTACAAAGATCAGGATGGAGTTGAAAGGTATCAAAAGAATGTTTAACATACAATAGTGATTACAAAATATTATGTATATGTTGCTTTACAATACAAAAACAATGAAACCACATAGGCTGCTTTTCCACCGATAAGTGATAAATGCTGATGGTTGGTGTGTAGTAGACTATTAAGTTAGGTGAAATAGTTATGCAAGTGGGGCTATCTCTTTAACCTAGACAAAGTCTTAAAATGTTCTTTGAATTGATGTGTTGATAGCTATTATACTGTATTTTTCTTATTTATTCTAACTACTTCTATTAAGCTAGAATTAGTTATTTGATTGTGCCCAGTGTTAATTACCTTAAGACTTCTTAAATATTTTTAAGAACTCCTTTCTTCCTAAAACATATATAATTGTTCTTAAAAAAATTACTTCAAAATATTCCTAATGCTATAATTTTTGACTCAAACTTAAGAGAAAAATTAATTTTTCCCCTAAAGCAACTTTTAAATTTTAGTTCTAAACTAAACATATGCTAATGTAATTTCAGTTTGTAATGAAGTTTCCCATTTGTATGAAGAAGCTGATTTTATTAGAATGTTTTGATGCTAATATGTAATCATGAATATGCTTCTAATATTTCTGGTTGAAAATTGAATCGTATGTACCTGTGCTACAAAATAAGGAGACTAAAGAGTGGGAGCTATGCTTGCTACGTAACATCTTCATTGTTATCATGGGGGGGGGGGTCTTTTTGTGAGATGTGGGAATAAGTTAATAAGTGAGAGCTGCTCATAACTCAGTCCTGCTGTAGCATATTTTTATTAATAAATCTGAATCTTTAAAGTCCAGAATGTTGTGCTCTTATCCCTATATTGGACATATAAATGAAAAATTGCATATCTGTTCTAGGGTTGCATTTCAAAAATGAAAAACATCTTAATAATTGTAATGTTCTGATTCTCATATCTAGGTAATCTCCTAAATTGCATTTTAAGGGGAAGTACTATCAGGTTGGTTGGTATGGTCATCTTTTGTGTGGAGGATAAGTAGATTGTGACCAGCATAAGTACTGATAAGACATAACTAGCATATGTGAAGTATATATTGAGTACCTTCTATGCTGTCATTCCATATGAAAAAGAAATTCTGTCTGATATGTAAATTATGCTGATAAATAGCAAGCTGTAAATGCACAATTTGTATTTAAATATTACAAGATTAGAACAATGCAATTAAAATGACTGTATGGTGCTTTTGAACAAAATTTATTTGATATGGAACCATGCTAAAAAATTTTTTCATTGTTAGTGTGATCTCATTTTTCTGATAATTTGATATTATACTGAATGAAATAGATAGGTGTAACAATGTGTCCAGATGTGGTGTATAATTTTGTATTCTATCAAGACTCCATTGGATGTCTTTCATAAAAGTTGCCAAAACTAAAATTTTAACTGTTCAGCTTTGTTCTGTCATTTTCATTGTATACTCAACTGTAACTCTGTTTCAAGGAAGTCTCCCCTTTAAACTATTGTATAAACACTTAATATTAGGAGCAAAGCTATATATCTCTTAACATCTGTATAGTCTTTTACAAGTTCTCCACCTGAATTCTTGATATGCATGTATGGCTTACCTTATACTCAAAAAAGATTTATCAATTACCCTTTCATCAAAGTGACAAGTATGTGTTTATTATAAATAACTGTAAATGTTAAGTTTGAAAGGGTATTTAAAGCTTATTAGAGTATCTTGAATATTTTAACATGTTCGCTGCCACTAAAATTGGCATATCCATCCTCAGATGATGACATTTCTATGGTGTCCACCGCAACATCACTATCTCCTGATTCGCTTGTAGAATCCCAACCATAATCTGCATAGTCTGTGCTGTCATAATCAGAAAGATCACTCTTTTCTAATATTTCAGCATCAGTCAATTTTTTTATTAACTTTCCTTTTATTGGGCTGTGAAGTTCCTGCCATACTTGTACTGTCCGCCATTTTTAAAAACGCACATAAAAAAATTTAAACACAAAATTTGAAAACCATGCGCATAAAATATAAAAATAATGCTTCACTAACAAGCCTCAACAATATCTTCGTTCAAACTCCAAAACTACACTAAATATAGAGCAAATAGCTTATCCTAGTTGATCGATGCACCAGAGCGTTACCGGCATGGGATGTAGCACCATGCTGATGCATTAGAGCAGGGATTCTCAACCTTTCAGGCTCTGTGCCCTCCTTTGAACATTGATGTGAGGTCACGCCTCCCCCCCCCTACCACCACCATATGTGGTCAATACAAATAATGCATTCGGAATTTGAAACTGAAGCTAGTTATTAAATGAAAATATAGAATACATAATTTCATAAACATAATTTAATATTACTACACATATCTTAATTTGGAACATATTATTATTATTAGAACATACGGAATCAAAGAATTAAATACAGATCAAATATATTTGAGGTAATCAAGGATCTAGGTGAGGTTGGCATGTAATACCAGTCACTTTCACAACATTAATGAGAGAGCTGGCACTGTTTGTCTTTGACAGGTTTTTGAATATTAAGGTTGTAACTGTGACAAAGCACACCTTAGGTCACTTTCAACGTCCAGACGAACGACAATTATCCTGTTTTTACAATTACGACAATTATCATGTTCGTGTTCGTATGTCGAAAATACATTATGGTTACATTGTGACTGCAAAATTGAGTACAGTAAATTACAGTTAGTTTTACTTTTTATTTTACTTTTTTTAAAGCTCACGCCTCCCTTGAAATTCTTCTACGCCCCCCAGGTTGAGAACCGCTGCATTAGAGCATCAGTGGCAGCGAACGTGTTAAAACTATTTTGTTGGTAAAAGAATAGTAAGTTTGCAATAATAGTTAGGGTTCAGTAGTAATATTCAATCATTCCTTTTATATCTTTTTAAAGTCAGATTTGTTATGGTTTGAGCTTTATAGTACAGAAAGATCATAAGAGAGTGATATCAGTAGGCCTTGGAAAACTGAATAGTCATATCACTATAAAATTCAGTAGATGGATGATTAAATTGCTCCTATAGTTTTTTTTTGTGGGGGGGGGGGATATACATTTTTTTTAAAGGATTCAATTTTCTATTATAATTTTAGTCTAAGTTAGGTGTTCTATTTTTATATTTATTTTAATGTTTCCAAGCGATTCTAAAGAATTCGAAAAAAAGTTTTCTCAGTTTAAGTGCATGGCTGCTGTTTGAAAGCTTGATTTTTTTAAATTTTTTATTTTAGGGTCATTTCCAAGTATATTTAAAGTCAAAGTATTCCTTAATGTTAATTAAATAGTGTTTAAATCAATTCTCTTTTGTTAATTGTTTCAAGGAGGGAAAAACTGTTTGATATATTTTATCTACTATTTTTGGTAGAGTCAACCAGAAACTGCATGTTTGTAATTGTTGCAGAAATACAGATGTGGTGTTCAAATTCTTGCTTTTTGGGTTTAAGATTTGACCAAATGTAATGATTACACTTGTCTGTGTTTTTAGTATTTATTTCAAAACTAATGAAAATTGTCTCTCTGAAGCATGTCAATGCTAAGGAGAGTACTGTCATGATCGGTAAAGTCTGAATTTTTTTGCAGCATTCTGTAATGATTGTCAATACATTCCCTGAAGTTAAAAACCAGACAATGACCAAATGATTAGGGTGCTGGCTTTTGATATCAGTCTGTGGATTAAAGTCCTACTGTTGGCATGGTTGTTTGTAGCCATTTGGAATTGGTTTTAAACTGTAGGTCTCGGTCTAATTAGACCTCATGTAGCAAAAAATTGACCATAGCTCTCCCAACCAAACCCTGAAGTCAAAATTCAGTTATCAGAATATTGAACAGTTTTCCAAATACATAAAGTTTACATAAAGTTTTCCAAAATTTACCTTTTTAAGGTTTACCCATCTCAAATATTATGCTGAAAATTATATAAAACTCTAAAAAGTACTTCAGAACATATTAGACTGTATTCTTTATTACTGGATAAGTTATTTAAACTTCATTTAACTAAAGTATATTTTCTGTTTTGCAGCAAATTATTTGAATAGTATTAGAATTCAGCTAATGTTTCTTTTTGTGTTTTTCAATATAGGACATGGGAAGTTGCTGGACGTTCAACCAAACCAGAAGAGGGACACCCTGATTGTAAGTCAACAAGAACACTTGATTTAATTCTATAGTATGATGCATGTTCTTTGCTAACCTTTGTTATTCTTTCCCTTTCACATTTCAGGAGGGTGAAGTGCCTTACCCCATTCTGCCTTGCTCTGCTTTGTCACCAATTTAATTTTAAATAAGGATTTGTAACTTAGACCTATTTAAAGTAAATTTTATTTTTAAAAATGAAATGTTAATTTTCTAAATCTAGTTTCACTTTATTAAATATGTGTTGTATAAAGTTTAACCAAAATCCTGGCTACGTTGAGTGATTTAAATAACAATCATGACATGAAAGTGGCCTTTTTTGAATGAGCACCCTACCTTATTTGTTTCTTCTAGGTGTCAGTTTGTCCAAACCTTTTAAGTTTAAAACCACTGCGATATAGAATATGAGAACATAATATTTATTTTAAAACTCTTTCAGGTGTTGGAACATTAGCTGTTCTGAGGCGTCTTTTGAAGTATGATTGTTTAATCTTGGTAAAGCAATATAGACCAGCTCTTAAGCAATATACCTTGGAGTTACCTGCAGGTTTGTATCATTCTATTGCTCTTTTCCCTCTAGTTACTGTTTAATTGTTTTGATTTTCAGCATGGTACTGCAGATGTTATGCATTTACCATTAAAATGCATGTTAGAGAGAGACGAGTGTTTTACTTCAATCACTAATATATATATAAATGACCTTTCTCTTTTCTATATTGCAAACATGGTAGAACAAATTATAACTATTTAACAGTTTATAATTTTTCAAATTGAAATTCAGTTAGTAATATATACTTAGCAATTTATTATTTCCTTTCATATTTAAAAGAAATAATATGAACTGCTTGTTGTCTGTTGCTGCTTTATGATATCACTGAGTGATACGATTTGAATTCTAAATTTTAATCTGTGTATTGATTTGTTTTTAAGTATTGTCTCTTAAAAGTTGTACATAAGCTTCTATGTATAAATTATACTTTACACATTTAATATACATATGTAAATTAGAAATAAGGCAGATTACATGTCTTGCAATTGTAGACCTCGGTTTCATTTGTTGAGATAATGGGTTTGTAAGTCATGTTATGGAAATTAAACTGTCATGTATACAGGTTTTTGGTTCAGTAATTAAAAAGTCCATTTAAAAAAAAGAACTAGAGATATAGAAAGATTTTAAAATTTTAATACTTAAAATTATGCAGTTACACAAGATTTTTTTAAATCGTGTCAACACAAACTGTGGAACACAAGCATTATGTAATACATGAGCCAGTTCAATGTGACCCATTATAAATATTTCTAAACATCATAAAAAGCGTACATCTTTTGTCCAAAGAATCAGAACCATGATGTCTTTGTTTAAGAACAAGGGTTTTCTTCTATTCAGCATTGAATAAATGTCAGATACAGATAAGCACATAGTTTCTTTATTAGGAATAACTGGTTTACAGTCAAGCTGTTTTTTAATAAATTGGCAAATACCCATTTATGGTAGTCACATTCATGATTCTCTTGCCAAGAAATATTTATGATTAGCAGTAAAGTAATTTTTTGTTTTTTGGGGAGTGTGAATGTCGTACATATTAACCTAATTTTTGATATTCTTTCAGAAAAAAATACAAATTTTTATGTTTTGGTTAAGATGGCTTATTTTACATTTTTACCTATTAACTTACTCAAAATATTTATCTGTGACCTAGACTGTTTTAATCTACAAGTGAGCTGCTCTTTTACAAATTTTGTTGCATTTTGCATCTGTGATATTCTTATTTAAGATTTGAACCTGTTTTGGATATTTTTAATTTGTGCAAAAAAACTTAATTTAAAAATGCTAAACACTGCATGAGTACGCTTTATTTTTCTATTTATAATTCTTTTTTGAAAATTATAAACTGTTAAATGATATCTTAGAAGTATTTACAAAATATTATTTTGTAAATACGAAAAAGGGGAAAAACCTGTCATTTTATTGTGAAGCAATCATCACATTGTGACTGGTTAGGAGCAGTAATGCATTCTTTTGCAGTGCATGGTAGTGGCTTTAATCTGCTTGGGCATTGGTTGAGTTGCTATATAGCTGAGGTGCCTGCTATATAATTTATCTATATTAAACTTTATCGTTTATTTGTTAAATGATATAAAACATCTACTTCATAAAAATGATGTTTTTATGGAACATATTTTTTCTGAAAAGCAATGACTTCTTATTTGCTGTGTAGAAAATATTGTATTGATTTTATGTATATGAATTCATACCAGATTTAACTTATTGCTCTATATAATACATTTATAGTTGCTTTCTCACTGCTGTACCTAACATGCACTAGATAAAATGACTGATGTATAATTTGAATTTCATAGGTTTATGTGATCCCACTGAAAAGCCTCATGAAACTGCTATCAGAGAACTGAAGGAAGAAACTGGGTATATGACTACTGCTGTGAAGCATTCAAGTCCATGTAAGTATAAGAGAGAATGGTTTTAAAGTAATTTAGTCTCTTGATATTTTGTATAAATTTTACTTTATAAAAGTCTACTAGAGGCTAATTCTTTAAAATAGTAGGCCATAACTTTTTTTTTAAAAAATCAGTATAAATATTTCAAACCTTCATATGAATTTCAGTTTTAGCTGTATAGTAGTGTTTACCATTATTCATTTCTAAAGACCTGAAAATTGTTAGAAAAAGCATTTAATTTTATTCTTTGTCATCCACACATTCTACATATTAGGCACAAATATTTGAATCTAATTCATGTGGTGTCTTTTTAAAAGTAATGTTTGTCAAGAACTGAATTTTTACAAGCTTCCTTTAATAACTCATTGTAGAAACATCAAACTGCATTCCTTAGCATTGATTGACCCTTAGCAACACATAAAATTTACATATCCTGTCCAGATTGCTTATCCTCTTGAACAAAAGCAATCAATCTGGACAGGATAGTGTGCTTTGACATGATCTAAAGATATTTTTGCTTGCGTTAAACTTTTGTGAAGTCCATGCTGGAATTTTTTTAGTTATGTTATCTCACGGTTTGAATAGTCTTTTTCAGCATGAGATTTCTGCTGTAACATTGTGACAGGGTTGACTGATAAAGATAAAATTTATGCAAAATCTTATTTTGAATTGAATTTCATCAGTGACATGCTTATAAACTAAGCAGTCCCTTGCATTTTAACATTGATCTTCTGTTATAAATTTTAAAACATAAAATGGAAAATAGCTCACTCATACTTTCCCTTATAGTAACAGCTATGGATCCTGGTTTGTCAAGATGTACAATGAAGGTTGTCACACTTGAGGTAATTATTATACAGTAGCTTTGTTTTTATTTCAGTGACATGTCATTAGAGAAACTGATTAAATTTTATTTTCAGGTTAATGGAGATCAGTTAGAGAACCATTATCCCAAACAACGTCCTCAAGATGCTGGTAATTTTTTTATTACAATTTATTTAATTCAAATGTTTTATCCCAAAGTTGAACTGTTTTGACTCATAACAAAATAATATAGTCTCCCTCTTGAAATCTGTGGGCTGTAGAAATGTTAGTTGGCTAATTGCTTTGTTTTCAGTTGTGTTATTCCTGTAAAAAGGATTTATAAAATATTGCTTTGGTATACTTGTTATCATATGCTAAGATATTTATACAATTGTGTGAATCTGTTTCATATTAACATTACACTGAAATTTTGTGACAATTTCAAGGTGTTTTTTGTGTCTTATGATTTTATTTTAGAAGCTTGAAAAGATTATATGAGCATTTCAAAGCTACTCTCTTAAATGTATTAAGTTTCTAAGCTTTGAGTTTAAGAAGTTAGATGGCTCATATTTTTAAAAAAATTTATTCATGAAAAAAATAAAACTAGTGCTACAATGAATGCAGAAATGCTTTAAACTCCTGTTTAGCTGTGAATCACAAAAACAAAACGGTAAAGAAACTGGAAATCTATGCATCTTAGTTTTAAGCCTATTTGAGCCACTTTGTTGCTTGTCTTAAAACTCCTGAATAGTTTTTTTTTCTGAATACAAGGCTTTTTTAGATTATCCTTGTCTTCTGATTTTGTGCCACTTAAGGCACATACCAAAAAAAGGAGTTTAGTTTATGTTAGAACCTGGGAATAATGATTAAATCTTCAAAAATGTTTACTTTTTAGGGATCTAAGTAAATAGTAGCTTTTACATCTTATCATAATTTTTGTTGATGGGATATTTTTACATGACATGTTTTAATTGGTGTAAATTCAGTATTTGATGCATTTTATATACTTTTTTTGAATAAAAATGAATTTCTTGTATCACATTTTCTTATATCATTCATCTGTTTAATTGAAGTAATGGAACTAAAGTATGATGCATAATATTACTTTGATCTTTCATTACTTATTAGTACAATAAAATGCCATGATTAAATTTTTACCTGAAATCTTATATATGAATACAAGCATTATAGTAAATATTAGCTGGATGTGCTGTCATATGTATATAAGTAGCTTGGTACTCAGGTCTTTGAATTATTGTCATGAGTAACAATTTTGTGTTGATACATACTGAGTATTTTGGGGGGAAAATATTTATAAACCACCTTCTTGAAATAGAATCTACCTTAAAGGGTTATGAACATGTTTGTTAATCTGATTGTGATGTCACTTTCTGTAAAAGTGGTATGTGCTTGGACTGCATCTATTTGCATGTTATTGAGGAATTAAAACATAGTTGTTTCCTTATCTGATTATTTTTTAAATATATTAAAATTTTAAAATCCCTTCTGTTCACAGGTCTTGTAGAAGTTGTTCACATTCCAATAAATGAACTGTTGACTCGATTGAATGGTAAGAATTAAAATATTTTTTCGTTATTTCTCGTAAAATTTCTAATGCATAGCTTGTAATTCGCAACAGATTGTACTGCAAACATGCAAAATGTATTGTATACCCTCTTATTTATTGAAAAGCTGAAAATTATAGGGTCTCTATTTTATTTTATATGGGTTAAACATATGCTTTCAGCTAGCTCAAATCAATGATGTATTCATGGGAAGAATAATTTCTTAGTCTAATTGAGATATTAAATGAGTAACTTATACTAGGCATTTTTTATTAAGATTCTTAAGGCATTAGAAGTGTATTGCAGGATTGTGACAATTGGGTCTGCATGAGAATAAAATTACCAAATTTTTGCAGTTAATTGTTATGATCATCTCAGTTTAGATAAACATTTTGATGGCTAATTATTCTGTCTTATAGTGAGTTATCAAAAATAAAGTAACCTTAAATTTTGCTGTGATAAATTTGCATTTTTTTATAAAAACTCTTATTACCTTAGGTTATAAACATTCATGATCATAGTATTTCTTAAGTTCTCAGTCTGCCCTGAACTCTCATTATGAAATAAAGCCAATTGGGATTGTTTTTGCATGCATGATGGCAGAGGCGTAGCGAAGGGGGGGGGGGCAAGGGGGTCTATCATGCCCCGGGCGTCACTCACAGAGGGGTGCCAAACGGTCCTCAACAAATTCTATATATTATACTAGCTGAAAACCCGCGCTTCGCTACGGAGTACATTCAAATTAAATACAACGGTCAACGTATGCAATTTATGCCAAAAAATAAATATATATTTATAATAAATGCGATGATCAATGTATACAATTGATGTAATATATATATATATATATATATATATATATATATATATATATATATATATATATATATATATATATATATATATATATATTTATAAAAAAATCATAAGGGATATGCATTTTTTTTTGGATAATATCCAATCGTCTGCTGCATTAGAAAGAGAAAAATATATTTTTTTTGTCTATTTAGTCGTTACGCACGTGACGATAAATTTATTGAAAGTACCAGAAAAAGAAATCACGTGATCAGCATTTAATAAGTTAAATTTTAAAAATTAATCTTTAAAAATTCACCAAAAATCAGGAAATGGAGGTAAAAATTCGAAAAAAATTTCATTTTGAAGGAATTTTTATGATCTTTCTCGTAATATAAATTTTATAACCCTCAATGTATTATTTTAAATGCAAACGTAAAAAAAGTTTAAAAAACAGCTTAAAAATTTAATTTAAAAAATTCTAAGAATTTTTGAAAAATCTTTCTTAGTGCATCCCTACACTATTAGAAGAATCGCCATTCAAAATTTCAGCCCTTTAGGTCTTGCGGTTTGGTCTGTGCATTGTATGTCAGTCAGTCAGTCAGTCAGTCAGTGAATGAATGAGTCAGTTACGGAACTGTTTTTTATATATATATATATATATATATATATATATATATATATATATATATATATATATATATATATATATATATATATATATATATATATATATATATATATATATATATATATAATATATATATATATATATATATATAGATTACTATGTGTTTTCGGGGGGAGGGGGGGGCGGCGGCAAAAAGGTATCGTGCCCCGGGCGCCAGTTATGCTCGCTACGCCACTGCATGATGGACTTGTGGAATGTTTTCAAACATTTTTAATCGTGAATAATTACTATATTCAGTAGTTACATTGGCCAGTACATTTTTCGACTCGCTAGTATGTCTTGCATAAATGACTTTCCCTACTTAGCTCAAATCAAAGGAAGCTGTTCTGATATCTCTTGTTATTGATTCAATTTTAATATTTTATTAAAGGCAAATATGGTTTTCAAGTGAGAATTTTGGTTGTAATTGTAAATTGTCTTTAATATTTCAGAAGTGTGTATGTTTACATACATTTTAACATTGGAACATCAGCTGTCAGTGATATTTATTTTCATGCATGTATATCAATTTGTCTTCAAAGAGTTAGGGTTCATTAACTGCCACTCTCAGAAATTTTATGTTTGATATAATGTGAAAGAACCCCTTTTGGGCACATTACTAGCACAAGTTTTTAACTAGAGATTTTTTTAAAACTGCAAAATTTTTTTCTAAAGAATTAAGTCCCATTGCTTTTTATGAGAAGCTTTTATCATAAGTTTTTATTCAGTCTACATGCCTTAATATTAAAGCCTTTTGAGTTTGTATGGTAGAAAAGGGAAAAATCTTTGGACTCTTGTTATTGTGCAAAATGCATTGATTTTCCTTTGCACTTTGAGAGTAAAGTATCTGAATCTAATGTAATTTGGTTAGATGTTTACTTTAAGAAGCATTTAAAATTATTTGGGCTCTCTTAAATGCCCCCCTCCCCCTATCATTGACTTTTCATAATTTTGAAACTGAACTTGTATGTAACTTTTCTTAGGAATCCTTAGGTGTTAAATTGTATTTGGCATGGTAATCATCTGACCTTGAGTTTATATGTATATAAATATTTGAAAATGCCTGCAGTGTCAAAACCTGTAATATAGGGTTTTTATGGCTTTGAAACTTGGCATTGTATAAAGAAGAGCAAATATTTCTGCAATTTTTTAACTAACTACATATTCAAGAAATATTTTAGAGCTTATTTTAAAATTTTGACTCATAAATATGGAAAATTCCATTATAAATCTCTCATTTATTGGTTTAATTTAGTTACCTACAATTATTTTCTTTGTAAGGTTTTGAGTTGTCTGATAATACTTTCCTGTTTTCCAGATTTCAGCGAACAAGGAATTATTATTGATTCAAGAGTTTACTGTTTTGCCATCGGTTTAACCATAGGAGCTAAAAATGCTTGTTATAAGCAAACTGCCAATCCATATTAATGCTTTGATATGGTTCATCAGCTGTGTACAGTGATATCCAATATAGAATTGACTTTTATATCAAGGAAATGCTGCATATTTTATATTTTAGATAAATCATCCTGTTTTTATGTGAATTTTTCACGAAACACCCCAAAAAAAAAAATGAAAAAAAAAAATCCCATGTCAAGGGGAGTGAACTCCTCTATTAAACTCATCTTTCATCATGAAATTGTTCTTGAACTTTATGTTTTGTGATATTGTGGAATGTGTTCTGTGTTAAGTTCTTTTTAAATGAACCTTTAATATAACATTTTGTAAGCATTTTTTTGCATTTGTTGCATAAAGTATTTGTAATTTTTATGTAATTAATAAAGTATTTAACTGTTAATAATTATGTATTGTTTGTGTGTATTTATTATTTATAAAGTTCTTGTATTGTTAAGCACTGGATTTTTTTTATTAAACCTTCTAAAAGCTATCTTTTGTATTTTGGGATTCTTTTTAAAAATTTCACCTTTCTTATTCTTTTCGCTGTTTCTCAAACTGAAATGAGAATTTTCTTGAGTTAATAATTCTATGTTGATAAATACAATTGTTTTGTATCAGTTTCATAATAAAATTTTATGATTTAGTTCTTTTGTGTATAATAAATGGTTTTGCCTTTATTTACTATTGTATTGTGTAGTGCATTGTAATTCTGCTGAGGGGGAAATATAATCACTGTAATATCTTTGCAGGTAGTTCACAAGTAAATTTAAAGGAAAATTGCTGTAGAAACTATGGCTTAAAATATTTTCATTGCACAGGGTCAAACCTTTTTGTTTGACACTTAACACAATCAATTTGATCTGCTAATAAATGAACTTATGTGTATTGTAACTGTTATGTTATATTCAGTTTAGACTAAAGGGTCATGATTTTATCAGTCTTGGAACTGGTGTTTCTTACTATACAAGCATTGAAAACAGATTTTAAAAAAATGTATTATTTACTTTTTTATATGTATATTAGACACTTAAGCTGTGTGATTCTCTTGAAACCTCATTATTTTTACTTTTTCAATGTCCAAACTTCAACAATAATGGTAATATTTCTTTTACTCATTTGAATGTTTGACTTAAGTTTCTTAATACATGCTGGTCTCAAATGGATGGTGAATTATATTTCATTTTTTTGGTCTGAGGATCATTTCAGTTATTTATCTTAGGCATGATTTCTTAATAATCCTTGAAGTAAGCCATTTAAAATTTTTACAATGAGACTGTCTTAAAGTAAATTCTAAGAATAAGTAATTTATAATTTCTTAATATAATTTTAAGTACTAATTGTACAATGTTATTTTCTTTAAAAGTTTAAATAAAAATGCCTTCATGATTGTCTAAAGTTTTAGTACCTTTCATTAAAGGAAAATGGAGCTCTTCTGTAAATGCTGCTTTTAAATATCTAGGAAAATGAGTTGTACATAAGCAAAATTGCATCTCTTTTGGAAGAGTAGCTCTTCTATAACTTTTTAGATATCCGCTGTCATTAATTCTGAAAATTATGCAGTTCACAGGTAGTAAAATGGTAAAGTAAAATGATACAGTTAGTGAAATGGTAAAGTTACTAAACTCAGCATTAAATCTTTCACAACAGTTTATCTTTAAAAGAACACATAAAAAAAGGGCTAATATTCAGTGTCTCATACAGACAGAATTAGATACTGATGAAAAAGTTTAGTGTTCACATTTAAGGGTTAAATTTTGCCAGTGATTCTTTATTACTAAATTCTGGAAAATTCACTTGGATAAATCTTAGAGTTCTGTTGAAAAATGAAATACACACACACTAATGTGGGGGGGGGGGGGGATTGTTTGGCCAAACATTTTGCTTAAGGTAATTAAATGAAAAATGTAAATAAGAATTTAAGAAACTGTTTGTGGGTTTGATTTTAAGAATTTGATCATCGTAAAAAGAGTGAATTCAGTCTATTGAATCTAAATGTTTTTTTTAGAGGAGAGGAAACCTTAGTGAAATTATTGGGAAAGTACTTAGCACTTATTTCCACCTTTGTATATTATCTCTACAAACTGGTCAGGGTCTTAACATTTTGTCTAAGTAGGTATAGATGCCCCTTATAATATATTTTGTTATGGGTTAAGCAGTTTCAAGCTTAATTTTGTAGAACTGTTTAGTTTTTCACTGAAAAATGGAAGGAATGAGGGGTTTTAAATATTTTAATCTGATTTGGGATCCTTTTTAAATTGAGATTAATACAACAGATGTCAGTTTTGTTGGGATCATAGTATCAAATCAGTTTCACTTAATTCTATTGTATGAGACATCTTTGGCCAGTTTCAGTTCAGTTGGTTCTTATGAAGACTTCATATTTATAAGGATTACCGTAATGCTAACTCTTACTATATTAAATGTCTTAATTTGAATTTAAATGTTCTGTGCTGCCTTGATGCTTGTGTTTCTCTGTAAGCCTGGTAATTTACACACATCTTGAGATTAATCCAACTTTTCAGGTTTGGAATAAGTAATTGTTACTGTTCAAATATTTTCCGAAAAAGTATATTCACCTGACATCCAGGGGATAGTATATTCATATTTGCTACGCAGTTTGGATTTGTGAATATTTTAGTGTCTTTTTTTTTTTCTTTCTTTTGGTCTAATCTATCAACTAAATCCCCTGCTTGGATTGAAAAAAATATGTAAACCTTCAGTATAAAGAAATTAGCGCTGATGCTGAGAAAATATGCTATTTGGATAATGCATCACCCTTCACAATAGCAGTCTATTTTTCAACATAAATTTACACTAATACACAGTACTAATCATGCTTATTCTGGCTCAGATGCTGCGAGGGAAGGATTCTGAAAGTAGTCTTATTAATGTATATTCAGTAAACCTCCCCTCCTCTCCCACCAAAACAGCAACAAAAACTTCTGAACATTAACCTGAGTAAAGTGGCTCTTCCCTTTTGACCCTCTTCCATTCATTTAGAAAAAAAAAAACTCTACATACTCTTACTTATTATTTGGCATTTGTTTTTAATTACGAACTTTTAAAAATTCTCTTTAGTTTATTTTCAATATTTCAATCAGAGTTTTTGATTTTTTAAAGTTAAAATTCGTCATATATATTAAAAACACCAGAACTACTGACAATGAAGTTATACATGTTTCTAACAATGTTAATTCAACAAATTTGGCGTCCCGGACGGTAAGTCCATACGCAGTGGTGAACCTGAAAACCAGGAGCTGCGTAGCAATACCTGCAAACTCAGCCGAGGGTTTTATTTCCTCTGTTCGGTTTATGATTAGTATGGGCTTGGGCGCCGGATGGACAGTACAGATCTACCGACCAATTGAGGCCACCCGGGGCCCCTCTAACAAGGCTAAAACCATTCATTTTGAATAGGTTGGTAGTTCTAGTATTAAAGCCGTTACAAACATAACTACTGTGCGGTTGTAGTAAGATAACTCGCACTTAGGAATAAGGGTTACAGTTATATAAGATGGCACCTGTATATGACGAGTATTTCCGTGAATGTAATTCGCATCGTCAGTACAAAGTTATTAAAGTATTTGATAAGACGTACAGCGAGAGTTTATTCGCAACTGCGTGGCAGTTTGTAAGTGGAAATCTAAAATATTTGTTAACTTATTTATTGCGATCTCATGACTTGAAACCCACGCCATTAGCAGAAGGAAAATTTCGAAAAAACACCCTTTTATTTATATTTTTCTTTTTTTGTGAAAATTTCTGCAATAGTAAACTGCATTGTGAAGATAGTATGTTTTCACGTTGATTCCTGGTATTCCATCACAGCACTAAAACCACTCTTGCTTGTCTTTACAAATCTAAAAAAGCAAATGAATGTCATCTGACACTTAAAAGTTTTATGGTTGCTTATCCATTTTTTTATTTTCTGTAATCTGTCGCGAAATCGACCAATTTCCTTGATTTACATCTAAGCAAACTAGTATGAACTTATTTGAAAACTGTTTTTGACTTCCATTTCACTGTTGTGCTATTATGAATTTCATGATTTACTGTTACTGGTGGTATTCATCATTCTATTTGTGAATATCCGTCTTTTGTTAAATATTCGGGGGGTTGATTTTGTTTTGTTTATACATGATGTCGGGACCATACATCGACCTGTTGCAGTAAGAACAACTCCTTTGAACACATCCCCCACTGACAATGCTGCTTTCAAAACGAAAGGTGGTATGCAGATTTGAAGGTAGCATTTCCATAATTAATGAAGCTTTGTGAAACGCATATATTTGTTGCGTAAATTTATTTGCGATTTGCCTAAATAGACTCCGCGATTTATTTCTGCCTACTGAAGATCGTTGTTAGCAAAACTTAGGACCAAGGGCATTGTATGAACCAGGTTTTACGACTCTACAAGTTTGATACATCCTTTTATATAAATTAGGGATTCTCGACCTGTTTATGACTAGGATCCCCTTTGGGTAGTCTTCAGACCCTCTCCCGAATATCACTCACTCCTCCCCAGTGAGTGATATCGGAGGGGGGGGGGGGGGGGGGGGGAGCGCCTTCCAGGTTGAGAACCTGTGATGTTAATTATCGAGCTCTTGATTACTCGTTCTCATTCTTGGGTATTTATTTTATAATTTACTTCGTCCACATTTAGTTTTCCAGGCAAGCACGTCATCTGGCTACATTTGCGCAACCAGAATTGCTTTCTGGAAGTTGAGGGTGGGTTGGAACCATGGAAACCTTTTTTACATTCAACTAATTTTTGAACTCCTGGGGAAGATGGTTAAACTTAACATATCTTCATTCTTTTCGCTACTGAACATATTTTTAATCGCATTCACTTATAGATAGCAAACAGAAATAAGAGTAACGTCACTATTACTTGATTATTGGCCTTTTGTTCTGTTTAATCGGTGACATTTATGTTTAGTAGTTTCTTCCAGAATTTGTGGAAATGATACTGGATGTAGACTTATACAAATCTGAACTCTGATATTTTGATCTTGCGGATACCATGGAAACCTTTTTACATTCAACCAATTTTTGAACTCCTGGGGAAGATGGTAGAACTTAATATATGTTCATTGTTTCCGCTACTGAATATAATTTTAATCGTATTCACTTATAGATAGCAAACAGAAATAAGCGTAACGTCTCTAAGCATAGGCGTAGCGTGCTTCTAACTTTTTTTTGGGGGGGTGGGGTGGGGGACACGAATTGAATTCAGTTAGGGCCCTCCTCAGCGCCTTGACTGCCGGACGGTCCTTGAAATATGAAATATTATGTATTTTTGAAATTGAATAACAATAGAACTGATGTTTGAGTAGTATTCAAAAGTTATACAATGAGAAAAATAAATATAATATAAATAAAATGAGAAAAAATATAGCATCGAATTTCTGTTATGGATCATATCATTGTTAAAAACTATTTTAAGACTAAAGACATAATCAGAATCTTTATTTTCACAGCTTGAAAAGGCGGAAAAAACCAACTTTCTTAAAAGTTTTCTACAATTTTCTGATTTTAACTGAACTTCTATTAACGTTTTAATTTATTTCAAGTCAAGCTGGGGGGCACGTGCCCTTCCGACGCTACGCCTATGTCTCCGAGATCACTATTACTTGATTATTGGCCGTTTGTCTGTTTAATCGGAGACATTTCTGTTTAGTAGTTCTGTAGACTTATACAAATCTGAACTGTGATATTTTGATCTTGGGAACAAGCAGAATTTTTTTTATATCAAATTCTGACTGTCCTCCGCTATTTATTTCTGGTCACGAAAGATTATTGTTAGCAAAACTTTTTCCTGTCACCCAATAAAACAAAACACTGCACTCAATTTAGCAAAACTTTTTCATAGTAATATTTTCTCGACACCTGAGAGTGAGTTATAAACAAATGTTTAAGATTTTTTTTTCCTGCGTTGATAAGAGACAATTATTTTTCGAGTTTTAAGGAAAAACCATGGTAATAAAATATTTTGATTAAAGTTGAAAGGCAAAATAAATCTGAGACTTGTTTCGAAGAAATCTAGTGAGAAGGGAATTCGACTGAGTGATCTGAGTCTAGAGCGCCCTCTGGTGCAAAATTTATTTCCTCTTAAAGAGTTGAATAAGGAGGGAATATGTTAAGTTATTTGCAGGTAATTTTAATATATTCATATCTTATGAAATTTTCGATTGAAAATAATTATCTGTGAATGCCACGCTGAACCCATGAATTCATGACAGTCTTAGCTATCAGTTATACAAAATTTTATTTTTAAATTCAATATCTGTCGAAATAGTAGCAATTTATTTACTCGTTGAAACATATTCTTTCACTGTACGATGGTCTTAAGGATTTACTGAGGTTTTTAATATTCTCCTATTGCGGGCTATCCAGATACCATAATCTGTGTTATAAGAATGTTTTCTCACTTCAAAATAGTTGTTATTGGATAATGCATCAAATTTTAAGGGGTAGGGAAGGTTTCTAGTTCAACTTCCTTAAATTTCTCCCCTTTCCTTCCTTTATTTAACACCTTAAAAGGGCTAGATTACCTGAACACATTTATTTATACAGCGTAGAAAAAAGCCACGACCAAGCTATCGATGTCTTTGATATAGTAAATAACAGTCGGCCATCCCATTTATACGACGTCATATTGGCAGGGGGCTGGGGCATAGCATTAGAATGAATGTTGAAAAATTGCGAATATTTGTAGGCAGTGGCGTAGCGAGAATAACTGGCGCCCGAGGCATGATACCTTTTTGGCGCCCCTCCCGAAAAACGTATAGTAATATAATATATAGAATTAGTTTAAAAAGATAGACCATTTGGCGCCCCTCTGCGAGTGGCGCCCGGGACATGATAGACCCCCTTGCCCCCTCCCCTCGCTACGCCACTGTCTGTAGGTCCCCATACGGATTGTTCACGCTTAATCCGGAGCGTTACGCAGCATCAGCGTTACAAATTTTAACCAATCATAGCGCTGAATTCATTGAACACGTGATACGTGAAACCAATCACAGGTCATGTCAACAATCTCGGAGTAAGGGCCTGTTCACATAGGAGTCCGGTAGCGGAGCGTTAAAGGAAAGATGACGGTGAGAGGAAAATAAACCAATCATTGGCGTTAAAAATTTCGTCGCTAATCGTTTGGAGGTTTATCATTGGTTAAATATATTTCAATACTTTAACGCTCCGCTACCGGACTCCTGTGTGAACAGGTCCTAACGCAACTCAAAGCTCCGGATGCAATGTGAATATGCCTTACACTTTCACTTTTAATCCCGTTACTTATATTTAATGTATAAGAAAGTAAAATATTTTAGAACTGCGAATCTGTATGCTATTTGTAGTGAAAAATTAAATTTTCAACAATGCAGGCTTATAAAGAATAAAAGAAACATTATAGTACCCGTAGAGAGCATAATAATAAATGGATGCAAAATTTAAAAATTAAATACCATACACAGTAAAATACAGAACAGTACAGCACAGCGTAATAAACTTGACTAACGAGTTTAACAATAGGCTGTGAAACTCAGAAGAATTCGATATTCTACCGAATTTATTTACTTCCTTACACTGCACGACGGTCTTAAGATTTTTCTTAGACTTTTAATGTTTACCTACTGAGGGCTGTCTAGATACCATACTCTGTGTTATAAGAATTTTTTCTTCATTTACTGCAGAAGTAGATTCCAGTGATGGTCAAAACTATTGATTCAGGAGTTTTATCAGCAAGGTACTAAGTTCAATTTTCGACGCTGGAACATCGTGTAAATCTAGTGAACGGAGATGTTAAAACTGTGGGTTAGATGTGGCGTTGGGAAAAGGGGTATAGCTACAAAGGTATCCGCCAAGGCTTCATGTCGCTGAAACCAGGCCCAGATTTCCGTATGGGCAAGTGGGGCAGTTGCCCAGGGCCCCCAAAATTATGGAGGTCCCCTAATTTAGTATTAAGTTGTATATATTTTTGAAAATTTCGTTTTGGGTTAATACAGTAAATGGGGGCAGTGGCAGATACAGAAAAAAATCCTGGGGTCAGTGCACCCACTATAGTGAAAGCATACTTATATCCATAAGCGTTTCTGGTTTAATATTTTTTTGGGGGTGTAATAACTTTAGACTGTGATCTATTTTGAATTTCAAAAGAAAATTTCATGAATTTATTTATTAACATTAAAAAGTAAATTAATAAATCAACACTTATTATTATTAATTTTTAAATTTTTGACTGGTTGGTCAAAAATATTTTGAATTTCCGGTGGGTGAGTGCCCCAGATGTTCATGTTGAAATCTGGTCCTGGGGAGGTACATGTCCCCTTCTGAATCTATCCTTGGAGGGGGCCACTGAAGTCTGCTTTGTCCAGGGCCCCATTGGGTCAAAGTCGGGCCCTGGCTGAAACTGAGAAAATATTCCTTTCAAGTTTGGAATCATGTATGTAAGGGTTTAAAAAATTTTTTCTAGACATTTCTTTGTATTCTGCACACAGACCGATTCTTATGAATATATAACGTGGCTATTTAGAATTGCAATTTTTCAAATTATCGATAAGGTTTATTGTGGTATGCATATTCGTTATTCTCTGAATACTGCCATTTGAATGTGACAAGACTTGTTTCTTGCAGTACTACGTCACTGATATTCCGAATACAAGCTTTCTCTTCTTATATATATATAATGCATTACTTCTTTAAATAAGTTGAAATGCAAAATAATAAATTTTGATATCCAACGCTTGATAAATTTTACTCGTTACATGGATAATTTTATTTTTGAGCTCTAAACACAATTTTAAATCAAAGAAATGGTTAACATTTAGGGCCTGTTCACATAGGAGTCCATTGCGTTGCGTTAAGGAAAAGATTTCGTTGAGACGAAAATAAACCAATCATAGGCGTTAAAAATTTCATTGCTAATCGTTTGGAGGCATATCATTGGTTTATTTTCGTCTCAACGTCATCTTTTCCTTAACGCAACGCAACTTACTCCTATGTGAACAGGCCCTTATTCAGACAAATAAAATGTGGTGAACTGACCAAATGCCAAATTTTATTTTTCATGATTTATTAAGGAAATTGTAGGCATTTACATCTAAATTAAGTGAAGGAAGAATTTGAAAACATAACAGTCAAAATTAATACCGAAAACACTAATTGGAAAAAAATATATTTGCATTGTCCATTAATATCCCCTTTAATTCTAAAAAGCTAAAAGGTGTCTTTCTGTGTAGCTTTATTTAACTAAACAGATGTATTACAGTGCTAAACAGGAGTAAAACAGGAAAGTAAAGACATCGAAATTATTATTAAAAACATGAAATCAGAAGCGAAGGAACCACACGAGATGAAGGTAAGGCAAATGACGAAGTGCAACTGACAAAATCTCCAAATTGAATGTCAAGTAAAGACGAATAGAAGTAGATGCGAATATAGCATGTGGATGCCGCCCGAATTGTATAGTGATTAGCTTCGCGAGTTTCCCCTCAGTGGGCTTGGGTTCGAATCTCGGTTTAAGAATGGAGATTCCTGTGTTGTCTCCTCATAAGGAGCAATGTTGGTTACCCCATATGATTCTCCTATAATAAAGTAACCTAAGACTACTCGATGTGGCTTGGGAATGTACTCAGGACAAAGTGTCTGCCACGTTGAAAAAAAAAAAATAATAGGGTGAGGCTGAAAACAATATTGAAATAAAATAGAGAAAGCTATGTATAGAGAATGTTATATACAATTAAGCGCCCTCAGGGACAAATTAAATTATGTATAGTCGAAAAAGGATATTTGTTTGTGCAGAGGATCAACTTTATTCGAAAAGAAACCTTTTACAACGGTTACAAACACTCGCTCGCGCTTATATATATACATACATATATATATATATATATATATATATATATATATATATATATATATATATATATATATATATATATATATATATATATATGTATGTATATATATATATATATGTGTGTATATATATATATATATGTGTATATATATATATATATATATATATATATATATATATATATATATATATATATATATATATATGTGTATATATATATATGTGTGTATATATATATGTGTGTATATATATATATATATATATATATATATATATATATATATATATATATATATATATATATATATACACACATATATATATACACACATATATATACACATATACACACACACACACACACACACATATATATATATATATATATACTGCTGACCATTAAATTGCAACACCAGGAAGGAAAGCAAATAACAAAACTTTACTTATTGTACTTATACAGCATAATAGGAAGAAAACATGATTAAATTTGTAGGTAATTTGGGGGTATACAGGGTCCGAAATTAGTACACACAGTTGCCGCCTCTGGCAGCTAAAACGGCTGTAACCCGGTTAGGCATCGAGTCGAACTAGGCTTGGATAACAAATACGAGATTCCATGCTGCTTCAGGTCTATACCACACTTCATCAACCGTAGTGGCTGGAGAGCGGTGGCGGCCCAGTCTCTCAGCAATCCATAACCAGAAGGTTCCAATGGGTGAGAGATCTGGAGAACGTGCTGGCCAGAGCAACAGTCGAATCCCCCCTGTGTCGAGGTAGGTCAGGACACGATGGGCAACATGCGGTCTTGCGTTATTTTGTTGAAAGATGACGTCTCCGAGGCCTCGAAGATAGGGCACAACCACCAGTCTTAAGATCTGAGAAATGTAACTCTGGCTGTTCAGATTACTGTCGACGCGAACAAGAGGTGTTTGTGTCGTGTACCCAATGGCTGCCCATACCATCACACCAGGTGTAGAGCCCGTATGACGATATCGAATGCAAGCAGGCTACGTGTGTTCTCCTCGGGGCCTCCAGACATGGATACATCCATGATGATGCTGCACGCAGAACCGGGACTCGTCTGAAAAGACGACGTGGTGCCACTCCTGTATCCAGTTTTGTCGTTGGACGCTCCACTGTCGCTGCGCGTCTCTAGGCCACGATCCTGCCGCTATCGAATTCGGACATATGCTGGTAACCGTTTCTCCTTTTTATGCGAGGCATAACACGACCTTCCTACAAACAACCAACATTCAAATGCGATTTCCGAATGAGAAACCCTTCAGGAGCTTCAGGAAGAGTAGTGGTAACTACAGTCCATGGGCCGGGCCCTCCACTGTAGGATGATATAGCAATGCATAAAGCTTCAGTGATCAATAAAAACGAAAGTAGGAAGGAAAATAGAAAGTGGGGAAAAACAAATAGCTTCGATAGAACAAGTAAAGCTAAAACAAGGGTGAACAAACATTACAAACAATTAAAGGTTTCGAGCAAGAATGAGAAACCCGCTGCTTAACTTTCCTTTTAAACAGAGTTTGAGATGCCGTTCCTCCCTCCTGCGTCGTTCGATTGCGCTTGAATGCTAATCATTTGAATATTCCAGCATCTTCTTCCTTTCATGCTAATTTGACTTTTGTATCACCCCTCCTTCATGGAGTTGCAATTTTAATGGCCAGCAGTATGTATATATATATATATATATATATATATATATACAGTAACCACCGCTTATAGTGATCAGTGGTTATAAGAATCAACCGTTTATAAGAATCAATATCGCGAAAACAAAAACAAATGAATTATTTCCATGTTAAAATTTTCGCTTTAAAGAATCAATCCACCGGTTTTAAGAATCAGTTTACACTCTTCGCTTTCCTTTCATTTTTCCAAAAAAGCTACTTAAACCCTCAAAAGGCACGAAGTTCTTTCTTTTTTTTTTAAGAAAGATTGATAAGATGGGATGGAATATAGTCGTAAAATTCACCCCTTTCTTTATTAAACATAATAGTTTCCCCTTAAACGCTTTACCACAACACTGTCCTATTAGCTTGACCCGGGGGCAACTTACCCGTCCGAGTAAATCTTCGTCTGAGACTATAAGTATGGAAAGAGGTATAAACAGCCTTCTGAAAACTTCATTACGTCAAACTACCGTAGAAAACTTTCTTGCTCCCTTCCTGTAGTTGAAATGTTAAAACTGTTAAGCAGGTATGTTGTAACTTATAACAAATATTGTATTTTTTTCTTCTCTTACTATAATCATGTGTATCTACTTATAGGTCTAAAAATTAAGTTTTATTTTTAAAACTATAAAATATAATTTTAATAAAAGATAGTTAATGTAAATTGAAGAGTATTTTATGGTAAATTATCTAATATATGTATATATAGGTGTGTGTGTTCCTGTCCAAAAACCTAAATTTCGGTTATAAGAATCAACCGCTTATAAGAATCAAAAACAGTAATAACAAACGTGATTCTTATAAGCGGAAATCACTGTATATATATATATATATATATATATATATATATATATATATATATATATATATATATATATATATATATATATATATATATATATATATATATATATATATATTTCGTTTTTTTACATCAATTGCATACATTGATCGTTGTATTTATTATAAATATATTTATAAATATTTTTGGCATTAATTGCATACATTGACCGTTGCATTTAATTTGAATGTACTCCGTAGCGAAGTACGGGTTTTCAGCTAGTTTATGTATATTTAAAACCATTTTGAACTGCTGACTCTTAGTAATTTTGAAATTTTATTCTTTAAAAATCTCTAAAACCGTGCGAATCATGTATTTCCGATTTGCAAATTTATTTTCCATTCAAACTAAAGTTTACTTTAAAAATTAAAAAAAAAAAATCATTTCTTTTCGAACAATCGGGTAAAGGGGGGGGGGATAATTTATTCTTTCCCATCCATTCTTACGTTTTCACCGATGTAGCTCAGAAACCTGCTAGGTATTTTATCAAGGGTGGAATAACGAAAGTTCAAATCCAGTACGAAAAACTTCATGTCGAGTACACCAGATAAATGTGTCGACCATTGAAACATAAATTTCTATTCTGATTTAAAAAAAAAAACTTTTGAGGATTTATTTCACTATATATATTATCGTAATCCTGTACTAAAGTATTTTATGCACAAGCCAAAATCACCCTCATATATCATTTGTGTTCTTTGATACCATCCAACTTATGATAAAAACTATTTCTTTATCTATTTAGACCCGCAAAACATCTAGATGATGAATCAATGAAAGAGAGAAACATTTTAAGCAAAAATTTCCCTTAAAAGTTTTATGAGAAACCAGTACTCACTCACTCGGTTAACAAAATTTAATGCTCCAAAAGAAAATTTTTTTAAAAATGCATAATCTGGGCGAAAATGTAAGTTGATAAAAAATCTAATGGGCTCATTGATTTCCGGTATAGGACCTTTTTACTCTCAATTCTCAGAAAAATGTTCTATTGTGTTCCAGTTATTTTGTTCTTCTATTCACAGATTGTTTCTATTCGAAGAGTAATGAGAAACCCAAAGTAGTTTTAAATCTCTGTTCTTAATAATGTATGTACTTCCTCTTGCGTTATAAATTTAAGGGAGGTCTAAAGGCGGAGCTCTAGGTTCGATCGATTCTCTTAGCGGAGAAGGTAGAAGGATATCATAAATGCTACATATATCTATCTATTTCTATGTACACACACATACATACTCTCTCTCTCTCTATTTATATATATATACTAGCTGAAAACCCGCGCTTCGCTACGGAGTACATTGAAATTAAATACAACGGTCAATGTATGCAATTAATTCCAAAAAAAAAAAAAAATATATATATATATATTTATAATAAATACGACGATCAATGTATACAATTGATGTAAAAAAAACATATTCATAAAAAAATCTTAAGGGATATTTTTATAGACAAAATAAAGTCCAATCGTCTGCCGCATTAGCAAGAAAAAAATATTTCTTTGTCTTTTTTCTTTTTTTTGCACGTGACGATAAATTTATTTAAATTACCAGAAAAAGAAATCACGTGATCAGCATTTAATAAATTAAATTCTAAAAATTAATCTTTAAAAATTCACCAAAAATCAGGAAATGGAGGTAAAAATTCGAAAAAAATTTCATTTTGAAGGAATTTTTATGATCTTTCTCGTGATATAAATTTTATAACCCTCAATGTATTATTTTAAATGCAAACGTAAAAAAAGTTTAAAAAACAGCTTAAAAATTTAATTTAAAAAAATCTAAGAAGAATTTTTGAAAAATCTTTCTCAGTGCACCCCTACACTATTAGAAGAATCGCCATGCAAAATTTCAGCCCTTTAGGTCCAGCGGTTTGGTCTGTGCGTTGTATGTCAGTCAGTCAGTGAATGAATGAATGAATGGGTAAGTTACGGAACTGTTTTATATATATAGATATATACAGATTCTGTATGTATATATATATATATATATATATATATATATATATATATATAACAGTTCCGTAACTGACTCATTCACTGACTGACATACAACGCACAGACCAAACTGCTGGACCTAAAGGGCTGAAATTTTGCGTGGCGATTCTTCTTATAGTGTAGGGGTGCACTAAGAAAGATTTTTGAAAAATTCTTCTTAGATTTTTTAAAATTAAATTTTTAAGCTGTTTTTGTAACTTTTTTTAAGTTTGCATTTAAAATAATAATTTGAGGGTTATAAAATTTATATCACGAGAAAGATCATAAAAATTCCTTCAAAATGAGATCGTTTTCGAATTTTTACCTCCCTTTTCTGATTTTTGGTGAATTTTTAAAGATTAATTTTTTAGAATTTAATTTATTAAATGCCGATCACGTGATTTCTTTTTCTGGTACTTTAAATAAATTTATCGTCACGTGCATAAAAACTAAATAGACAAAAAAATATTTTTTTTCTTGCTAATGCGGCAGACGATTGGACATTATTTTGTCTATAAAAATATCCCTTACGATTTTTTTATAAATATGTTTCTTTTTTACATCAATTGTATACATTGAACGTCGTATTTATTATAAATATATATATATATATATTTAAATGTTTGTCATTAATTGCATACATTGACCGTTGTATTTAATTTGAATGTACTCCGTAGCGAAGTGCGGGTTTTCAGCTAGTATATATATATATATATATATATATATATATATATATATATATATATATATATGTATATATGTATATATATATATATATATATATATATATATATATATATATATATATATATATATATATATATATATATATATATTGCACTTGCATAAACCCTCATTATGTCTGAACATAAACGACTATTAAGTGACAAACAAGTAATTAATTAAGGTGAGGTTTGAAGATTTTTAAGTATTCAGTTCCACTTAAGAGAGAGAGGTTAAGATAACTAAGAATTAGGAGTCGTCAATTTAGAAATGGTTGAAAATAACTTTAGAGAAAATTTGCAATGTAAAAGCTTAATTGCTTCAAACGAACTTTTATGAGCAAAGAATTAATAAAAATGTAGTGAAAAGCATGTATTTTATTTAAGCATTTAATATTTTGAACCATCTCAGGGGTTTTCAAGAGCTGTAAGAGTGAGAGCAACCCCTAGCCCTCCATGGTTATGGTGCTGGGTCACATACTTATTAATCCACCTCTTGGTATCACCTCTAGTAAACGTATGCTGCTTTTTTATTTTACAAAAATCTTCCAGACTACCAAACTGAGTGTCGAAAAAAGAACTGATTTCCTTGTTTGAACATACTGGGAGCTATAAAAGCATAAAAGATATTCAATCTTTTAATATGTTTTACCGACCATAGATGTAAATAACGCAGCTCTATTATGAAAGTCTATTATCAAGTAGCGCAAGGAAACGGACTACTAAGTGCCTGCAATCAGCGCCTTTGTTATTCCCCGCAATGCCATCCTTCTTAATTCCCGCCGTTTTAGAAGCGGAAGTCATCATTCAATGATGGCGAGCAAAGTATCATCATTCTTGTTTGGTATCCACTCCTATTAGAACGCTTTTCACGGAGGTAAGATTGTCGCGTGTTAAATATAGAGGTGTAGTCCCGTTGTGCCATCTCAGATAATGAAATCTGAAGAATAACAAAATCTTGCCCATGAATGAACGTTGCAGCTCGTCAGGAAGATTGCTTTTGGTAGTTACTGAAACGGCGGGTGAAAACACAGTTTAAAAACTGGTCCTCAGAACTTTGTATTGCTAGTAAAAAAACCTATTGCATATATTAAAAAATAGACTTTTCATAAGCACACGTTAATATTTGGAATTAATTATCTGATATTCCAATTTTTTTTCGAGGCTAAATGAAAAATGTACTTATTACACATGTGTTTTAAATATACAGCGATTTCCGCTTATAAGAATCACGTTTGTTATTACTGTTTTTGATTCTTATAAGCGGTTGATTCTTATAGCCGAAATTTAGGTTTTTGGACAGGCACACGCACACCTTTATATACATATATTAGTGAATTTACCATAAAATACTCTTTAATTTACGTTATTTATCTTTTATTAAAATTACTTTTTATAATTTTAAAAATACAGCTTAATTTTTAGACCTATAAGTAGATACACATGATTATAGTAAGAGAAGAAAAAATCTAATATTTGTTACAACATACCTGCTTAACAGTTTTAACATTTCAACTACAGGAAGGGAGCAAGAGAAATTTTCTATGGTAGTTTGACGTAATGAAGTTTTCAGGAGGCTGTTTATACCTCTTTCAATACTAATAGTCTCAGACGAAGATTCACCTTCTAGCTTACGTTTCACGGTTTGATAACGTGCTGAATCTACTAATGTCACGTTTGCCTAAGTGATAGTGGACACTTCGAAGATTTATGTGTTTTAGGGTCGTCCAGGAAGCCGCAACCAGGATGTGGGAGGTGGGAAAAAAGAGTCCCTGTCTTTGTTTGTCAGTGGAGAAAAGTAAAATCGGACCCGGACGGGTAAAGATGCCCCAATGTTAAGCTAATAGGACAGTGTTGTGCTAATGCGTTTAAGGGGAAACTATTATGTTATGTCTAACAAAGAAAAGGATGAATTTTATGACTATATTCCATCCCATCTTATCAATCTTTCTTTAAAAAAAAAAGGAAAGAACTTCGTGCCTTTTGAGGGTTTAAGTGGCTTTTTTTTTTTTTTGAAAAATGAAAGGAAAGCGAAGAGTGTAAACTGATTCTTAAAACCGGTGGATTGATTCTTTAAAGCGAAAATTTTAACATGGAAATAATACATTTGTTTTTGTTTTCACGATATTGATTCTTATAAACGGTTGATTCTTATAACCACTGATCACTATAAGCGGTGGTTACTGTACTTATCTGGTTGCCCAAATAAATAAGCTAATACAGTTGGCTCTCTATTTAACGACTTTCAAGGGACCGTGAAAAATCGTCCTTAAGTAGAGATCGTCCTTAAACAGAATTTGTGAAAAAATAACATTTTCCTTCACACTTTACAGGCTTAGGACTGTCAATATATTTCTTAGTATATAGGCTTGTTTATAAATGTTATTATTATTATTATTTTATTCGCAAAAAGATATTTTAAAGTACATTGAAAGAAGAGTACAAACAATACAATAAATTAGGTTTTTAAAAATTCAAAAAGTGTTGATGGCTTCCTTTTTCGTCTTGTTTTCGTTATTCTCTTTTCCAGATTTTCTAAAATGCTAAATGTGTCATCTTACATATTCGATGTAATATAGCATCGGAGAACATCTAGAGAAGAAGTTGCATCTGTGTAAGACGGTTGCAGTGTCTCGTTTTTCGTGTCTTCATCTTCTTCGTTTGATACTGTGTTTTCGTTTACTATATCTTCATAAATAGGTTCTACATTTCCGTAATCTGTTGTTAAAACAGATTCATCACAATTGTAGAAATCTTGAATTGAAACAACATCACCTTCAACAAGATTTCTCCATTCTTCAGGGGTAATGTCATCTTTGTTGATTTCTACATCCGTACTTTGCAGTTCCACTACACGTTCTTTGTGAATTCAAGCAACGCGAAAGCAGTTTCTTATTGCAGATGAAGAAACTCATATAAAAAAAATTCGTCGTTAAACAGAAACAATGTCGTCTTTAAATAGAATTTTTTTTACGTCTGAGGGGCCGGGACTGGGAAATATCGTCTTTAAATAGAGATCGCAGTTAAGTAGAGCGTCGTTAAACAGAGAGCCAACTGTATTTTAAATTTGTCATAAATTTTTAATGGAGGTAGGTTGTATGATAAAAAAATTAGCCTGAAAACTTATGAAATAAGTCAGGGAATAGAAAAACTTTAATGAAATCACTATTATAAACGACTATAAATTATGCTCAGATTGAATTTCTAAAGTAAATTCAACTCCTGAGGAGGAAAGCTGATTTCTTTGAAAATTTGAATTGAGCTGTTGAATGTCAATCAATACATTCGCACATAATCCTCGAGAAATGTTGGTTGCTTTCAATGGAGGCATCGTATAGGTGAACAAACACCCCCGCTGGTGCCACCTCAATTTTAACCGAGTTCCCCCAGGAGCGACATTTCAGGGAATCGTACCTTCTCCCACTCTCTCTCGTCCCATGGATTTGCAATTTCCTGTAATGAATGGTTTTATAAAAGTTCAATATTTATGAATAATGGTTTTTTTTTATTGAAGGTAATTAGGAAACAAAATACTATATGAAAGGATTTATACATTTAAGACTTCTTTAACGTATAGAATGCTCCGTGGCTCCAACTTGGAGTCACAGAATGTTGACATAAATTCAAATGACCTCTGTTGACATCGTAATATCTGAAGGTGCTTCTGGTCTCATATCGATTATTGCGGAGTTACAGAATATTGTACATTTATAGGGCCAGAAAGATGTGAATAACCCCAAACTTTTATGCTCATTCATAATTTCTGTAGTACCCACCTAGTTGCTCATTTAATAACTTTTTTTAACCTAATAAATATTTTCCCCAGTCTCCTTACGTATCATATTTTGCATAGATCTATGATTTATATTATTTCCATGGAGAATTTTTTTCGTCTGTATAATTTACGCTTGATTTTGAGAGCCCTGGATTTTTATTAATATCCCATCAATCTGACTTAGCTGTGTTTGCATTTCAATCTCTCTCTTTCTCCCTTTTAATATAATATAATATAATATATATATATATATATATATATATATATATATATATATATATATATATATATATATATATATATATATATATATACAGTCGAACCCCGTTATAACGAACTTCAAGGGACCTAACGTTTTGTTCGCTTTATCCGGTGATTCGCTATACCCGAACCGTTAAAAAAAATGCAGAGAGTTCACAAATTGCATAACTCATTAGTTGCAGTGTGTATTCAATAATCATGTATTAAAAATGATAAAATATATTAAAAATGATCATTAATGAATTCAATCGACTAAAATCGATTCCATTAAACTGACACAACATTAATTCAATTACTCACAATAGGAAAATGGCGGGACCAAAATTTTCGTTCGTTATATCCGTGAGTTCGTTATATACCGGGTTCGCTATAAAGGGGTTCGACTGTATATATATATATATATATATATATATATATATATATATATATATATATATATATTTATATTTATATTTATATATGTCGCTCAATCCTTTCAACAACGTCATATCTCAAAAATTGGCGATTTTTAGTTATGCTTATTTTCAGAATTCCCTAAAAGAGTAGTACAGTCGAACCTCCATATATCGAAGTAGCAAAGTGCCGGAAAAAATTTCGATGTATAGAAATTTCGATATATAGAATTGATCTTAGTTTTATCATAATTCTCCTAAAACATTAAAATTAAAGCTAATTTTCGTATACGAAACTCCATTTCCAATTTATATGCGAATCACATTAAATGAAAGTTAATAACTAAAAAATGAGTTAATATGAAAGATTTATTGAGTACTACATACCTTTTTAAAAGAACAATAATCCAGACAGTGGTTTCAATGATCACAGTTACATTCTTTAAAAAAAAACTACGAATACCTTGCCGAACAGCCAGTTTTGAGGAAAGTTCAAAGAAATGTTCGTATTTATTCAGTCCACTAAAAACTTAATCAGGGACATTTTCCGCGAATTAGTCCACGACATATTGTTTCAAATGCCAAAAATTGGAAGATTTTATTCTAAAGTGGAATAAAATCTCCCAATTTGTCTTGAAAAAAATTTCGATATGTAGAGATTTTTTCGATGTATAGAAGCAATTTTTCTATGTAATGAACATGGAGATTTGCTAAGAGTTCGATATATAGAAAATTTCGATATGTGGAAGTTCGATGTATGGAGGTTCGACTGTATATCCCTTCAAGATCGCCATATCTCACCGCTCAATATTTAGCTGCTAGAGAGCAGAATTAAAATTTATTTTCAATACATTTCAATGTACTTTTAAGCTTTCAAACCAATCTCCTGAAAAATCTTGTTTTTTGAGATATGACGTTGTTGAAAGGAGTGAGTGATATATGCGCGGTTTCCAACCTGGGAAGCGTGGACTAATGCTAGGGGAGGCGCCAAAACTTTTTAATGAAAAATTAATATTCATACCATAATATCTAGAAATAAATAAACTTCATATCGTAACTTAACAGTACATATTGAGTGAAGTAATGCTTATTTTTATTTTTCTTACATTTTTATACATTCATTTAATTCTTATTCAAAAATTATCCGGAGCGGAAAATTTTAAGAATGGCGCCTTTTCAAACGCTCTGTTTCTGTAATGCAAAAAACGACCGCTATGCATGAGACTATAACCTCAAATTTAAACGTCACTCGTAGCTAAAGTGTCAACTGAAGCGTATTTGGCGGAGTGTGATATAGTTTTTATCATGATTTCATTCTAAAAATAATCGTTAGTATATTTTATAATTATATTTAATTATTATTTATTTTAAATTATATTAATAAAATATTGTTTAGACGACTGGATAAATTTTTGAGTGGTTACAAGAGAAAAATCGACGATGATGAAGATACTGATGCTGATACGAGTGGGAATAAAAGCAAAAAAGGAGTAAA
The DNA here is from genome assembly GCA_907164885.2 of Dolomedes plantarius. Classification (NCBI taxonomy): domain Eukaryota; kingdom Metazoa; phylum Arthropoda; class Arachnida; order Araneae; family Dolomedidae; genus Dolomedes; species Dolomedes plantarius. The sequence goes on along the minus strand of OU015494.1, from coordinate 189,240,674 downwards.
GCTCCGAAGAAAAGACAATTTAGTTCATCGTATTGACTAAACTTGTACGTATGGGATACATGGGAACTTGTACGTATGGGATACTTGTACAAGTGGGATACAAGTGGTATTGACTCCCACTTGTATCAGCATCAATCGACGATACTGATGCTGATACAAGTGGGAATAAAAGCAAAAAAGAAGGAGTAAAGCTCCCAAGAAAAGACAATTTAGTTCATCGTATTGACTAAACTTGTACGTATGGGATACTTGTACAAGTGGGATACAAGTGGTATTGACTCCCACTTGTATCAGCATCAATCGACGATACTGATGCTGATACAAGTGGGAATAAAAGCAAAAAAGAAGGAGTAAAGCTCCCAAGAAAAGACAATTTAGTTCATCGTATTCAACGTCAAGATTCACAAGTGTTATTATAGATGGCTTGGAAAAACCAATGTGTTTGTTGTGTTCGAAAGTCTTGGCTTTAGATAGTATGAGACCAGTCAAATTGAAACGGCACCATGAAACTCTACATTCTGAGTACATTGGAAAGCCCATAGAATTTTTTAAAAAGAAAATTGCACGAGATAAATTCAGAAGCAAACTTTTAAAAAAACTACTTTCAGTTACACCAAACGCATGTCTTTTACCGAATCGCGAAATGTAAGAAATCACATACAATAGGATAATCCATAATTTTACCAGCAGCTATGGACATGGTTCGAATAATGTTCGGCGAATCGTATTCAAAACAGTTGCGACAAATTCCGCTCGCTGATAGTACAGTGAGAAGGAGAATCATGATAATATCTAAAGATATTTGCGATCAATTAGTTTCTCGGCTGGGTGCTTCGAAATTCTCCATTCAAGTTGATGAGGCAACTGATATAGCTAAAGGTGCCCATTTAATTGCATACGTTCGACATGTTGCGGAAAATAATATATTAGAAGATTTATTATTTTGCAAACCCCTTTCTGGAAAAACCACATCCATTGAGATGTTTAATATAACAGACAGTGTTTTTGAAGAAAACGACATAACGTGGAATAATTGCATTGGACTCTGTACCGACGGAGTTCACTCAATGTCTGGACACAAAGCAGGTCTTCAAGCATTAGTCAAAAAGAAAGCACCACATGCTATCTGGACGCACTGTATGCTTCACAGAGCAGCTTTAGTGTAAAAAAAATATGAGCGAGGAACTGAACAACGTTTTTATAAAAGTTATAAAAGTTATAAACTACAATAAAAACAGTCCTTTGAGAGCTAGGCTGTTTGCAGAGCTATGTGTTGCTATGGAAGCTAATTATACCTCACTATCTGTATTATTGTGAAGTTCGCTGGCTATCTCGTGCAAAAGTGATTCAGAGGGTGTTTGAGCTCCAAGAAGAAATAGCAACCTTTTTCGAAGAAAACCACCATGAAGAGGCACATTTGTGGATGAACGATAATTTTATTGTTAAAATTTGCGTATTTGGTTGAAATTTTTGGAAAATTGAGAGGTTTGAATAAATAAATGCAGGGATCACAAATGCATCCTCTTGTTCAGAAAGACAAAGTAAAAGCTTTCATTAAATAGCGGAAGTTATGGAAATCAAAATTACAAAAGAATGAGCTGGATATGTTTTCACTTCCAAATGATTTCTGGGCCACAGCCAATATTGAAGCAAAAATCTGTTTATTGAACACTTGGATGGTTTAGCGTCGCGTTTTTCAAATTATTTCAAAGACCTTGATTTCTCAAAGGTTTTGTGGATACAGAATCCATTTATCGACAAGATGAAGAAGACGAATTTGAGTTGACAACCATCGAAAAAGAAAAATTGATAGAATTGTCATGCGAAAATTCACTGAGACAAAAGTTTCAAAATGAAACCATAATTAAATTTTGGATGAATCTTAGTGGAAAGTATGAATCTTTATATTGCAAAGCAATGGAAGTACTTCTACCGTTTGAAACGTCTTATTTATGCGAAACGGGCTATATCTAACCAGGTTAATAGTCGAAAAAGAGTTACGAGTGGCACTTCCCCCATTGCCTCCAAGATTTAATGAACTTTATTAAATCTTGGAGGCATCAAGGAATTAGCATCACGGAAATCCTGACTTTATTGAAATATTTAAAAATTTTATCACCTACATTTTTCTTCATATAAGGAAACCTTCCTTTTATTTTGGATATAATTTCAACTTTTAATACCAATATTTAAGCATTCGAGCGCAGGTTTGGGTGTAAGGACAGATGTGTGCATCAACACAGTTAAGGTACGAATATTTATTACAATACGGATAAAGTAAGATAGCTCCTTTAGGAGTTCAAATTTCTAAAAACATTTGAAGAGGATTTGAATTGCATTTTTCTCTCTCAGTTAGGATTAGAATTCTCAGTCAGTGATTACTACAAAGAGTCCATTATGTTCTTGTAATTGGTATCTCTAGTCAATGTAACATGACTTACAGAGAAATGTATTAACAAAAATTAGGAAAATCCTCCTATTTCTATTTTTCACTTTTCTCTATCCTTATCTGATTTCTTCTTTATTTATTTTCTGAATTAACCTAAAGTCAAAACATTCAAATTATTATGAATTGGATAGTGAATTAATTGTTTATGATAAATATTCGTCTATTGTCTATTTCCTTACTTTCCACTTGAAAAGACAACCCTTTAAATAAAATCTATCCAGATTTGAACTTGGAAACATATTTTAAGAATTTTTCCCGTTCAGAAGGAAATACTTTTAAGCGATAAAATACTCTTTCAAACTTTAAAAGAAATTACATATTTATATTGACAAATTGTTGACTTAAAGAGTATGCATTAAATAAATAAATAACCAAGTAGGTTAGCATTCGGTACCAGGGTTTCTGGGTTCGAGTTCCCTTATTGACATGGATGTTTGTAGCTTGTCGGCTACAAACATCGGCAGTAGATCCCTATCTAATTAGTCCTTGTGTAGCAAAGATGACTGTAGCGCTCTCAACTCAACTCAACTCAAACCCAAGCATGCTAAAATTAACCAAAATTTAGAGTGAAAATTTTTTACTCGTGATTGGGAGTGACATTGATCTCTTTCAAGTGTTAACCCTATACGGTTACGGTAACAAACAACTTCTTAAAATCTCCAATATAATTAAAAAGATGGGAACATGTTTCGAACTAATTAATAGTTCATCGCCAGGCCGATAAGCAATAGATGTTATTGTCACTGTGAACTTTTGCCAAATGCCATTGGGAACTACTCAAAGTGACAATGACATCTAATGCTCTTCGGCCTGACAATGGACTATTAATTAGTTCAAAACATATACCCTTCCTTCTAATAATCTTGTAGATTTTAAAAAGTTGTTTGTTCCCATTTAGATTTATCACAAGTTTCTTATCAGTCCCATACGGTTAAAAAAGGATGCTTTAAAATACTCTTAAATCGAGTTAAATAGGCATTTCGAAAGTCAATTTAGGTAAAACTAAGTACATGTATTAAAGGCATCGTACAATGCAAAAAACATAAATTTTCCAAATTGGAACTAAATACGCATACATTTATTTATGCGAATTTCAGGACTATATTTTATATTAAATAAATATAGCTGATTCAAAATATTAGAATGTCTAGCTGTAATATGTCAAGAACAGCTCGCATGTTTATCTGAAGTTCATTTGGCACTCATTCCAATTTGCATTAGGTATATCTCATCCGAATCTATCTCAGACTTTTTAGAACTGACCATCTAATAAAGCCACCACTAGTGCTCCATTCCTGATAAAGTTTCAGTGATAATTCTTCACACCAAGGGAATACAGGATCACTGTTTAACCCTTTGCATTTGAGAATATATTTACTGTGAAGAATAGGAAATTCTTCAAGCAGTCAGTCGTGTGAATATTTGATGTGTTTTTGTCACCCCTGTCCTTGGCAACAGAGGGGGGCGTGAACTGGGTTGAACTCTGGTGTCAAGCTAACTGACTGATGGTCATCACCGGGCTGAGGGCGGTATTCCTCTCCTTGTGTTCTGGCAAGAGGGTGTCAGCTGGCGATAAAGGCCACACACCGAGAGTCCAACATTCTTCATGCACAAAAGGGCTGTTCGTTACGCTAAAACCCTCTGCGTGGGAAATTCTCGAATGTTGGAAATAGCTGATAGGACTGATTTCAATAAATCAGCGTCTAAGCACAAAAACCAACGCATGATAGGACGAAATATGTTCCAGGGAGGTGCTTAGAGTTTTCGTGGAGAACCTCGGACCGAAAAAGAATTAGATAGACTTGAGATCTACTCTCAGAAGGTGATTGATACCTGCGGCCTTGGGCCAGATTACATTTTTGGGAACTTGAATCCCGGGCTTAGTGCCGTTTCACGTAGTTAGTGGACTCTGACTGTTTGGGGAAGAATTTTAACTCCCCGGTGCCTTAGGGCGGTTATGACTGTAAAATTTGATGTAACTGAAGTGTAAATATTGTATATAATTAAATACATAATTTTAAATCCTAAACTCCGTATCTTGAATTAATCTATGCCCAGCTACCTGGGAGAAGTGTTCATATCGTCACATTACATATCCTTCCCCCAAATAGATAATCATAAACAGAATATGTCATGTTTATTTTTACTTTTTAGCTTAGAAAGCCGACTTTGGATGTTATTATTTATACAAAAATTTATTTAGAAAACCCCTCAAACTTTGCATTTTATTGAAACAATTACTCCGATGAAGCCCGGGCTTAATCTCACTGATGTGACAAAAATAACTGCTCCGTTTTTTCTCACAGGTTTACTAAGCTTGGAGAACACCACTCAATCTCAGGTCTTTCTTCCCCTGAACTAAAAAGGAAATGCGGGATGTTTTTCAGCCGTTGCTCCCCTTAATTGCAAGACACCGGCTTTGTTCGTATATTCGGCTGCATTTGCGCTATCGTCCATAAGTTGATGAAACAACCCTAAATTCAAGTTGTTACAGAGATGAATCTTTACCGTGGTAGCTCAGCAGGCATTCCGAATTTCTGGTTCATGTAACTACAGCGCATAGTATTCCGTGTACAAACAGTTAGGTCGTTTGCAATGAATATTCTGTTTATCAGCTGTTCTCTTTTGCTTCACGGTTTTCGGTATTCCTTATTTTATCCAGTGACTTTCTCGTTTATATGAATATTTTCCTTTTTATATATGTTACAAATAATTTTGTTCTTTAGGGAATGTTTTTATTACATAAATCATCCCACGAGGTTTTGAAAAATCTGCTCTTTCGAGAACATGAGTTCAAATACTTTCGCTTACTGCAGTTTATTCTATTACCAATATATTGCGGGAGAAAGGAGCAGTAGCTTTCGCGTAAGATTAGAAATGGGTGGGTGTGGGAAAAAAAGGGTGTTGAACAGTACCATAAAGTAAATCAGTAAAGTTTAACATCAAACAACAAAATTGCATCTACAGTACTGTGCAAATTAATTGGGACAAGCTTCATTTTTCACAAATTCGTCCTTTCTCGGGGTTTTCCTGCCTGAAACCGGTTTCAACTGCATTTTGTTACGAAGGGATCTTGGCCTTGACTAGTCTAAACTGATTTGACCACGTAATCATCACACGTAGAGCATTTTCGCGTCAGTTGCGTTTAAGCTGTTGTAAGAAGTGGTCATTGTGTGAGTTGCCTGGTTCTCACTCGTATGAAAACAATGGATTTCACTCCCAGGAAAAGGACTAGAATTGTTACCCTTAGTCAGCATACCTCTATGACTGTGAGGGATATTGCTGCAGCAGGTGGAGTTCGAAAATCCAGTGTTTCCAGGATTATTAATCAGCAAATTAAGTTTGGGAGAGTTTCTACGAAACGGAAGAGTAAATGTAGATGCAACCGTAAGACAACACCTCGGACGGACAAATTTCTTGTACGAAATAGTAAAATGCATCCTCACAAGACAAGTACAGATCTTCAGAGAGAATTATTGGCTACTGATGTGAGCGTTGATTCATCGACAGTACGACGAAGGCTTATTGAAGCAGGGAGAAGGTTAAGAACACCAGTCCAAAAAATAGTTATTAACACCTGCAATGAAGAGAAAACGTTTGTATTGGGCCCTGAAATATCAATCTCGGACTGCACAAGACTGGAATAAGATTGTATTCAGCGACGAAACGCCCTTTTTTTATGCAAGGGTTTCGATCAATATTTGTCAGACGAAGCGCTGGAGAATCTATAAGGGAACAGCATCTTAATAAAACAGCTAAGCACCCTCAAAAGCAGATGTTTTGGGGGTATTTTGCATCTGGGGGACCTGGCAGCTTAATACCAGTTGAAGGAATGATGAACTCCAAAAAATACATTTCAATACTAGAAGACAAAATTGTGCCTTTTATGCAAACGTTCGCTGGCGGTGTTGGTGTGTTTCAACAAGATCTTGCTCCATGCCGTAAAGAAATTTTTTCAAGAAAAGAGATTAACATTTTTGGATTGGCCTGGTAATTCTCCAGATGTAAATCCCATCGAAGATTTGTGGAGCATTGTGCAGAGACGCGTGAGTAAGATGGACTGCTCAACCAAGAGAAAAAGGGCCTGTTCACATAGGAGTCCGTTGCGTAGCGTTAAGGAAAAGATGACGTTGAGACGAAAATAAACCAATCATAGTCCTTCAAACGATTAGCAATGAAATTTTTAACGCCTATGATTGGTTTATTTTCGTCTCAACGTCATCTTTTCCTTAACGCAACGCAACGGACTCCTATGTGAACAGGCCCTAAGGATTGAGAATGTCATAAAAGTTTGATTTCGTAATGACGATGTCAAAAATTTATGTTCTAAATTAGTGGAATCCACACAGAGAAAAAAAAGTCGTTCGGTGAACCCACTTCTCCGAGTTCAAATCCACTGCACAGGGGAACTCGCTTTTGGTGAGTCGTACAACCCATGTGGGAAAGTGGGTTCTAGAACCCAGATCCTAAGCGGGTTGAATTACCCACCACCAACTCATTAAAATGGGTTATACAACTCACTTTAAAGTGTGTCGAAAATCACACCAACTTTGAGCAGACGAACTCTTATTTCGAGTTCATGATCTCACTTTATATCGGGTTATAAAACCCATGTCTAATGAGTTATTTTAAGTAAATGAGTTTAAGCTATATTATTCGAAAGGTTGCCTATTTTCCCCGTAATTCATTATTCATTGTTTATGTATTTATTATTTTAATTCCCTCATATTCTTTCTCGTGGAAAGAAAAATCACCCTCCGCTATACACCTATATTTGGAATTTAATTGATGTTAAATTTAAGGATATTTTTTCAAAGTCTCATAAAAACAAAGCTAAATATCTGTTATAAAATCTTGCAAACTTATATCATAAGTGATGAAAGGCTGTCTAAAAATTGTAAGGATATCAGAAATTTAAAATGTTAATCAAGCATCCATTATTTTTTTTAAATCAGTTTCCGTCACGGGGTAACAGAGAGGAACAAAAAAACTCAAATTAAAAGAAAACAACTTTTAACTGAATTTTATGATGAGATTTAGTGGTGGTGCTTCTATATACCTGTGAAATAAAATTTACAGGAAACTTATGAATATTATAATGTATAAAACCTTAAAATTTCGTTGGGCAAAAAGCTTTCTTTACAACTTTTAGTTTGATTAAACTGAGGTACAAATATTTGATCAAGGAATTTTCAGATCTTACCTTTAACATAGGAGAGATATTGACATTTTATTAAATGAAGCAGAAAATTAATTACTTTGAGTTCAGTAATATATATTTCTAATTGGTAGAGATACCATGATCCCAAACAACTAGTTCAGAGACAATTACAATATCTCAAACTGCAACAACAAAGATTTCAGGAAATATAGATAATTATTTTCTAAGACAAGTTTTTCACAAGTATAAACTAGCTCTATTCCATAAATCACCCATTTATACTTACATGCTTTATAAACTTCATAATGTGTTAATATACTTACCTAGTTGCTCTAAACAAAAATAGCTCCAGGCACATGGGCAGAAAATTTTATAATGTGCTAATAGATATTTACTATAAATACACTTTTCTACATAGAAATGAAATAACTCATGTAAATTGCATTCATCCTTCCTGCTAAATCTTATGGTTTCAAATGCACACTTTAATGAGAAAGAAAATAAACTCACATTTAAATAAAAAAAATCCCAGCAAACAAAATTACAAATACAGAGAAACTTTATTTACATATATATGTACATATTTTTTTATTTAAACTACCAGGCCCAATTTTATAAAAATTTATTTTTTTCAATCAAAATCTTCAGTTCAGATAGTCAAGCTTTTTTTCGGCTGCAGTATTCATCTGAAATATAAAATAAATTTCATAAATATTATGCATTTCAGTATCAAAGTTGATTTTAATTTTCACGTAGTTAAACTTTTAAAGTGCCCAGTGACAGCTTCTACATTAATGGACACTTTTTTGCTCAATTTTTATTGCAATGTTTGTCAGATCTTGACATTAGGATTTTAAATTTTGAAATTTTAAATTTTGAAAACAGCTAGCAAGAAATGACACACAGGAGCGAACAAATTTTTCCATATTAAGCTAAAAAGGTTCGTGAGAATGAGTGGATATATCTGTCATTACCAGTCCATAACAAAATTTTAACTGCAGTTGCAGCATAGAGAACTGATCCTCCATGTTTCAGTAAAGTAACTGCTAGATTAAGAGACTAGTCCCTCCAAAGTATAAATCATAATGTGTGCATTATTACTATTATTATTATTTTAAGGATGAATCTCATACAGGTACTACTAATACATTAATTTCAAAATGAGCATAGCCAAAATTTTATAATTCATGATGTTGAAGATAAATTTATTTTAATGCATGAATTAGATACAGGTGCAAAATTCATATAGTGTAACGTACGTTTCAAATACAGCAAAGTACAATTTTGTAATAAATCCATGTTGTTACCATTTCAAGTTCCTCTTGAGTTGATAGTTTTGGGATCTGGAGGAATATGAAAAGCCAGGCAGGTCTTAAAGAGCTCCTAATATCTAAAAATAGAGAACAAAACTTAATGAAGTGCAGATGTTATGAAGAAATTGTTTTCCTACACTAATTGATTCTAGAATAAATAGCTAAATAGAAAAAAATTAATTAATCATAAAAATAAGAATTGTGTAGCAACATTTTATACATATTCGCATCTATACAACTCTTATATAAAGTTTTTTTAAATTGTTTAAAAAAGGATGTTAAAAAGCATAATACATTTACATATACAAACTTGCTTGCGAAAAGTTAAAAGTAATTTTGCTTCAAGGTTTTAACAAATATTCAACTGTCTGCAGTAAAAATTATATAGACATGTTATTCTTAACCTGTATTGATATTTTTTTCAAAAAGGAAAAAAAGGACTTTGTCTTAACACATTAATTCCAATGGTCAATAATCCTAAATAACTTATGGCAAGATTTATATTTTTAGATTCTTTTGAGAATGCATATTCATACTTTTTCAGACCATTAATAAACTCATCTATATTTCTCCCCACTTTCTTTAAAATACAGCCAAACTTACAAAAATACAAAAGGTGTGCCATATATATTTCGAAATTAAAATTCATAAATTGCTTAACCTCTTTAACAGACATTTATAATAAAACCAGAATACTTATTTCCCTCAAAATTAAGAAGAAATACATTTAAGCTAAAATATTATTTTGGTTTTCAATAATTTTAATTACTTTATTTTTAAAAGAACACAATTAACTTTTGTTTTGATTGAAAGTAAAAAAAAAAAAACCTAAGAATTCACTCTAATAAATAAATCCTCAACATGCTCATCAATAGACATAAAATTTTTCAACAGAATCAAAAACAATATTTTTTTGTAATAAAAAAATAACTTTTCAAAATTTATTACTTACAATGTCTTTACCAATCCATATAGACAACCGTACTTTGGTTTATTAGGGGTAAAACTAGCCACAGAGTAGAGATAGGGGTTACTTTTTAATAATATGAATAAATAAGTCCTGCATGAGAGGTGAACAAAATATGCCATATACAAAGAAGGTAGATTACTATCATTATACGAGTAAGACATCAAGTGCATAATAGACATTAGGCAGTATTTGTGCAAACATAAAAATGAACTATACTTTCAGTTTTTACCACAGAAAAAATATTAAGGGACTTTTAATTATTAAAATGCTTAAGGAAAGTTATATAAACAACAAAAATTAACAAATGGAAACAAAATATCAGGTTTTAACACATGAAATTCAGTTTGATTTTTAACAAAAACTATGTATGTAACTAATTACAGCACTTGAAATTTTTTTAAAAAAAGAAAATCATATATGCTTCCTTTTTATATTTCATCTAAAATAAAAAGAACTGAAGAGAGGGAGAACCTCTCATTTTGTATTTAAAAATTAAAACTTTATGTATGCCTGAAACACAGTATCCTGTATTGTTTTATTTTCAGCATTCCAAGATTAATGATAAAATTACTGATAAATCCTTTTGAAATAGTTACATCAGAAGAAAATTTTAACTATAATTTTTACATACTTATAATATAAAATTTAGAACAGAATATGAATGTTTCATCAGTTGAATACAAAAACTGTGCATTAATTCATTATTATATATGGCCAAATTCCCTTCATATATATATATGTATCTATATCTGTGATAGAGAGAGATAGATGGATAGAAGGATATATATGTATGTATATATAAATAATGATAAATAGAAAGACAAAAATTACTGGAAATTACATTTTTAAACTTATTTGAATAAAAATGTTAGCATAAAAAATTAAATACGCTGTCACTTTTTTTAATAATAGTTTAAGTTCAATAATAAAGTAAATCCCAAGATCCTATTTCATAGCATGCTTAGTTAATTTAATAACTAAATTAACAATATAGAAACAGAATATGTAAAATCAGACAACAGAAATATATATTTCAGCCCAATAAAAATAAATGTAAATCTATTTCTGGGAAAGCACTGACCTTTTAAATTTTTAGGTCTTAGGGGCATTGGTCTTTAATACTTGGAACCTTATGATCAGCTACAATATTTTTTTTTAAACAGACAAAGCAGACTAATTTTATAAATTTACACATACAGTATGTATGAAAACAATAGTTTTTTTTCCTCCTCACTATTGCATATTACTGATAAATTTTAAAAAGTAAATTAGATGAGGTTTACATTCATTGACATAGAATAAGATTCAATAATAAAAGTATTAAATAAATCGCACTCACATAAGGGGCTCAGAAAAGGGATGATTTTGAAGCCGCAATCCACTGCGAACTATTTTCAATGTGAAGCAGTTGGGTACTGTAGTACGATGAGCTGACACTGCCCTCAAAACTTTAACACCCTTCCCACCCATAAATATACATATGTAGTCGGTGGTCGGGCACATCTTACTATCATCTTACTAATCGTTCTAAGATGTACTTAATAGTACATCTTAGAACACCTGGGACACCTTATTTGAGATGTTTTTCCTTAAAAGATTCCCGCCATGCTTACGGGAACGTACTAGACAATACATGGCGGAGACCCACAGTTTCGTTTGAAGAATAAAGAGGGAATAAATAGCTATCGGACAAAGACTATTTCCTGTCTCTGGCGAACACATGTGAAAGCACGTTTTCCTCGGGAAACTCGGACGATGGAATTCAAACTGAAAATATTACCTCTATTTGCTAATTGCAATTCTTTATAGCTGTTAAAATAGTCGTTTTCAGAATTACAAATTTCATATTTTAAAAATTATGAATCGAGATATACATTTTAAACTATTGTTAATCATAAACGTCAATGCTCTGTGAATGTAAGATGCTATTAGTGGCTAGATTTTGGCCCGGTAAATTATAATAAAATAAGGTTTGAAAAAAAAACATATTGGAGAAGAATATAGTTTACAGTTACAATTGTAATTTTTTTTTTCCATAAGCAGCTTCAGTGTCGCAAAGTCTGTAAAATGAAAATAATCATAATCTTTGTTTGTGTTATATATACGTATATAATGTATCCGATGTATGTGTATGTAAGGGTGTATAAAACATAACTTTTTGCGATGGAGGTTTATTCTATACCGATCAATTTTACACGATTTTTTATTAGCGATGTCCCATAATTAGGACTTCTTTCTTTTATTTATTAATTTTTTAAAAATACTGTCACAAGTATTCCTTATGAAGCGTGCGAATCATTAGTAAGCTATTAAGCTAACCCTTCGAAAATTCAGAAGAAAAGTATGAAAACGCAAACCTGCGAATCCCAGCCTTTTATTATCGAACTATAAGCGTCTGCCTTGCAGATCAAGGCGTAAAATATTAACAACATAAGCATAAGAACTTCAGCTTGTTTTCGTAAAAGAATGTTAATTTTGTTAAAAAATTTATCTGAAACTGATAGTTGCTTTGTACATTTATTACTTTATGAAAAAAATTCTACAAAATTTTTCAATAACTTGGATTTAAAAGATACTCTTTTAAAGGAAAACATTTCTACATAAAGGAAATAATTTCTAAGTTGAGAACAATAGTCAATATGTAAAATATAAATATAAACAAAAAATTGATTTGGAATAATAGAAAAGAATTTTTGTTAATCTCGTCTAAAAAAGTAGACATTGTATTCCAAAAATTAAATTCCTTATAAAAAATAATGGATAAAAATTTAAGTACATTCGAAAATTTTCATCCCGAATACTTCATTTCAGCGTTTTGTGACATTTACGGTCTAATACTTAAAATTGGTTTTTCAGCTCAGTAAACACACATAACATAAGTTATTTAACACACTTGCTTCGATAACACAGTTGCGATAACTCGGTAGTATTTTAACTCACTTTTATCCGCTTTCAAAATCATGGGTAGTGGTTTGTTTAACTCACCTCTCACAATAACCTACACGAAGTGGGTTGCAGAACCCACTTATTCCGGCGACTGACCGACTTTTTTTTCTCTGTGCAAGCCAAAACGTATACGTATACATGATATCATTAAGGCTAGAAGAGGACAAATTTGCTACTAGATTGCTATACTATACATGTAAGTGAACTTATACTAACTAAACAACATATGTGAAATTTTTTGTGTTTGTCCCAATTAATTTGCGCAGTTAAAAGCCTAAACTTATTTCGTGAATTTTCGACCAAGGTTTTTATCCATTTCGACTCACTTTTCCCCTAGAAATAAAAGAAAAAAAGTTTGTTAGAAAGCAATATTCTGCATTTTTTACACGAGTAAAAATCTTATTCAAATAATTTCCTTTTAAATGTTAACATAGCTTCAAAGGAAGGAATGTATGCTCTTGTAAATCTGCATGTTCAGCATTTAGTCACTAAGGGCCTGTTCACATAGGAGTCCGTTGCGTAGCGTTAAGGGAAAGATGACGTTGAGACAAAAATAAACCAATCATAGGCGTAAAAAATTTCATTGCTAATTGTTTGGGAGCCTATGATTGGTTTATTTTCGTCTCAACGTCATCTTTTCCTTAACGCAACGCAACGGACTCCTATGTGAACAGGCCCTTATCTTTACGTAAAATAATAGTTTGATTATTTGTTCCGTCATCGCAACTAATTTATCTCTTCAAATAATTAAAAACCAGTTAAAGTGGGATGGGCGTAATTTGCAAAATTCCTTAAAAACACATGTTTGAGATGATATATAAATATTCTCTCACACTACATTTTAAAAACTAAATTTCCCTATTTCGCTGATTTCATTCTAATATGAAGGAGGCCAATGTATTGAACTTTAGATTACAAATTATTATTAATCTTTTTTATAACGCATGATTTTAAAGGAAAATAATCATTTGATAGCATTAGTTTTACTTCGCATTGAACGTGTATTTGGGGAGTTGTTGCCTTACTTCAAACATTAAGGAGAGTCAGGCGAGTTCAGTTTAGCTTGAAAACGAGGAATAATTTAATATTCATTTATTCTTCCCGTGGAAGACATCTAGAAATCTGTACGCATTATTTTCAATTACAATTTCTGAGCGGATGTTCAGTGATTTTCCTAAAAACGACGTAGTATCTAAAATCGGGGGAGCTTCGAAACCCGCTGTTATTAAAACTACTTTGACATCAAGAATAGACATCAAAATTGAAAAAGCATCATGGGATCCCACGTTTTACAGAGTTATATCTCCTTGTTTTAAATTATTAACAATGTACCAGAGCACGCTAGAGGCATAAAGACATTGGCCGTATCTCAAATCTTGCGAGTTCGATAGATTAGCAGTACACTATCTGGCCAAAAGTATCCGGACACTCCCCCTTAAAGAAATGGATCTGGCAGTTGACGTAATTTGATGCGTAACCGAAAGCTATAAAAGTGTTGGTAGGGGTTTGTCAGTCATATTTATGCGTTTGTGAGACGATGAGTAAGTCAAAGGAGTTTAGTGACTTTAATCATGGCTTTATAGTGGGATGCCACCTTTGTGGGAAATCAGTTCGGGAAATTTCGGACGTTCTACAGAAGCCAAAATCCACTGTGAGTGATGTAATTGTGAAGTGGAAACGTCGAGGCAGTGAAACTGCAGAAAAACGACGTGGCAGGCGGAAAAAAATTAGTGAACGCAGCCGTAGAACTCTGAAAAGGGTAGTGAAACAAAATCTCAAGTCCTCGTTGGTTGAAATCACTCAGGAGTTCCAAAGTTCATCAGACGTTAGTGCTAGCAGCAGGACTGTTCGTCGAGAGTTAAACAACCTGGGATTCCATGGTCGTTCAGCCGCTCACAAGCCGAACATCACTCCCCAGAATGCGAAGCGTCGATTGCAATGGTGCAAAGCTCACCGTCATTGGACTGTGGACATGTGGAAAAATGTTCTTTGGAGTGATAAATCTCGCTTTACAATCTGGCAGTCCTATGGATGCGTCTGGGTTTAGTCTTCTTACGTGTCTTTACTCTTCTTACGTGTTGCATTGTGCCGAATGTTAAGTTTGGTGGCGGCAGAATCATTGTGTGTGGGTGTTTTTTATGGTTTGGCCTGGGTTCCTTAGTTCCTGTGGTTGGAAACATGGACTCTGAGATGTATGTGGACATTCTGGACAATGCTGCTCTCCCAACTCTATGAAAATATTTCGGGGAAGGCCCATTTCTTTTCCAGCACGATAAGGGCCTGTTCACATAGGAGTCCGTTGCGTTGCGTTAAGGAAAAGATGACATTGAGATGAAAATAAACCAATCATAGGCGTTAAAAATTTCATTGCTAATCGTTTGGAGGCATATAATTGGTTTATTTTCGTCTCAACGTCATCTTTTCCTTAACGCAACGCAGCGGACTCCTATGTGAACAGGCCCTAACTGCTCCATTCACACATCGATACTTGCGAAGGCATGGTTCGACGAAATGGGTGTTCAAAAACTGGACTGGCCTTCTCAGAGCCCCGATCTAAATCCCATTGAACACCTTTGTGATGAATTACAACGCAGATTACGTAGCCAGCCAAACCGACCATCCTCACTGCCAGCACTCACTTCAGCTGTGATGGACGGCTGGAAGTCAATTCCTATGGACACCTATCAAAAACTGGTGGAAAGTCACCCCACACGTGTGCAGGCTGTCATCGATGCAAAAGGAGGACCAACATCATATTAATATATGCCTCAGGACTTTCCGAGTCCGTACCACTGGGCATCCGGATACTTTTGGCCAGATAGTGTATCAGGCAGCGTTAGTTTTTCAGAGTTATCAAACCAACTTTTCTGATTTTAAACACTGGTACCAAATGTTGAGGAACAATTAAATAGCTAGGAGGGATATGCTTAATATTAAATTGGCTTCTCAAAGAAATAAACTACCAGATAATTGTCCGATAGCATTCATTGTGCACTTAGAGGTACATTGATTAAATTCCAGAAATTTAGATTAACATCTTAGTCAAAAAGGCTCATCCTGTCATAAATTTATCTCTTGCTCTCAAAACTATAAATTTAAACGTAAAAGTATCATTTGATAGCATTTATTCTGCATTGTTTTCATTTTTTTATGGTATGCCAAGAATTTATATTTAAAAAGTAAAAACTTTGCGCCATTAGACTTAAAACGCTTTAATTCCATGCTTCGGGATAATTCCGTCATTTAATGTTAGTACTCTCCCTTTTTTCCATAATGTACCTATATCTTTTAAGGATTATTTTTATTTTGAACACATGAAATGTAAAATTCCATATTTCCTTTATTATTAATACTTTATTTTTGAACATTATAGATTTATTTAGTCCTAAGATACTGCACTAAAGAAAATTTGTTTATTTTGAAAGCAATATTTACTAGTTCAATAAATTATTCCAAAATCTTTATATCCCATCAAACTTTGAATTGGCTGTACATTTCAACATTATAGGGCTTTATAATAAAACTTGAAGGCATAGGGCCTGTTCACATAGGACTCTGTTGCGTTGCGTTAAGGAAAAGATGACGTTGAGACGAAAATAAACCAATCATAGGCGTTAAAAATTTCATTGCTAATCGTTTGGAGGCATATGATTGGTTTATTTTCGTCTCAACGCCATCTTTTCCTTAACGCAACGCAACTTACTCCTATGTGAACAGGTCCTTATGCTCATAAATGATTTGAGGTATGCGGCAAGCGATACATGCACAATCGGTATGAGAAGCACATGACGTCAATTTTAGTTTTACTAGCTCGACGTTATGGTACGTGCGTCAAGTCAGAACAGATGTCGATGTGTCCCTTTAGATTTATTGAGGGTATATGCACCCCGGGTTCTAGATATACAATTTTCTTTTTCTAAGTTAAGCAAGATTAAGGTCGAGATTCTAAATTTCTGATAGTACAGCTAGCTCATATGAACAAGAAAGATAAAAGACATGTCAAATTTATTAACTTTAACATTTTTCAAAGCATTTATTCAAAATTATGGTAAAAATTTCATTTAAAATGCCAGAAGAATCCTTTCATTAATCGTTCAGAAAAAGACTAATCTGAAATATTCAAAAATATTTTTAGAAATACTGAAAATATTTTAGATGAGCTTTTATAGAAAATGCTGCTCATTGAAGAAATGAAATGAAGAACAGAAATGACGTCATGCCCAAACAAAATAAAATAAAACTTATCGTGTGTGAATGTGTTCAACGTGTGTGAGGTGCTTTGTATGCGACTTAATTAGTGGATTAAAAACTAGTGAGTTCTAAGGTCTCTATTTTTTCTTACACTCTGAGTCAGTCTTAAATTCAGTTTCGGTACATTTTACTGTGAAAATTTTTACGGCTGTTAGTTTCAGTTAAAAACTTCCATAGTAAGTCACCATAGTTTAGATCCTTCGCTAACGAAAAAAACCTAGTTCATGAAAGGGCCACTACCGAGCTTTATAAAATCAAATCGAATGCTAAAATAGTTTAAAATACACCATTTCGGTAAGTTGTGGTAGGTATTTTATACTACACATGGATGTAAGCATATAAAATAAAGAGCAAATAACAGTTTGAATACGAATCCCTGTGAGAAAAACGAGGGGGATGAGTGATTTTCGAAAAAATGTTTTTTTCAGCATATCTTAAGGGGACTCACTACCCTTAAATCTTTAAAACATTAGATTTTTTTGAAAAAAATATATGTTAAAGCCTCATCATTTCTGAACAAACTAAAGCAAACCGCGTGAAAGTATTCCTCTTAGTTCCGGAGATATTGATATTCTAAATATTTAATTACTGATCATGTTTATGGTAAGAAAAATTTTAAACTCATTTTTCTCAAAATGGAATTTTGCATCACTCCGCAACTGATATCTCATAAACTATGAAACATAATTCCATGAAATTTTTATCACTGCACAATCCTGTTATTTTATTGCGTTTGAAATAGAGTTATTGCAATCACTGCACATTTTGTTATTTTTTCAGGGGTAAATTAATGCAAAAATTTAAGGAAATTTTAAGTATATATTGAGCAGTTTTAAAAAAATTGGAAATATATTTTAATGTTTTATGTTCAATTGTATTTAGAATTGTTTTAAATATAAAACAGGAATTATACATTTAAGTGTAAAATTAATTTCAAAATTCTGCTCGCAAGCCAGTATACAATAAAAATACTTAAAAAAAACAAGGTATATCTAAAGCATTTAAAAAAAATTTATTTAAAATTATTTTGAGTTGAAAATTTGTTTATTAAAATAAATATATCAATTTATCATATACATAAAATTTGGAAAAATTGGGAGTAAATTGAAATAGTTAAATAAGAGTCGAAAAGTGTGAAAATATGCCTTGTTTCCTCGACTTAAGGGTCGTGAGTCCCCTTAAAAGAAATGCCATGAGGTAAGATTTAACAAAGCGGTGAATAATCAGAAAATTCACTTGATTGAAATACTTTCAGTGTTTTGATACTGAGGCATTGAGTTTCCCTGCGAATCTGAGGGAAAAAAATTTAAAACTGGAAAAAGAATTATCATTGACTTTTACCATCTTACTTGAATTTCCCTGATAGCAAGCTGTCGTGTCGTTTTGATATCTTTGTTCAGTGCTTTCAACTTTTTTCCCCAAATAAACTTTTAAAAACATAACTGCAAGATTCTATAATTTTTTTAAAATAAAAAGGTAAAGTAGTAGACATGACATCTGTTTTTGTAGTCAGAATCAATTTATCCTCTGTCATGACAACATAAGTTTCTTCCAAATAATTGACATGCATAATTCTCTAAAAAATCTTTTATAATTTATACTAAATTTCGGTAACAGTACTGCTTGTGATTGTTTATTTCATAAACACTAAGACGTCTCTCTAAATGTGGTTTCATCACCACTCGGACATTGCAAAAAAGAGCACAAAAAAAACAAACTTCAAAAAGTAGAAATGTTATCTTGAATTTTCGAATAACTAATTGTAACTAAACGACTCCTCGGGTTATGCTCTGTATTGTACCGTATTAAGTTTCTTACTGAATACATCTTGATTCCTTATTTTTTTTTATTTTGCTTCAAAATTTGTGTTCTCACGAGACTGAATGTTGAGCAATCGTTCAATATTTGAAACTGCATTTCAGACTTTACAAAATGATATTAGCGTTAAAATAAAGTTTTCTAATTGAATAATTAGGTGGCTAATTTCTGTACCTGCACAGTACAACCAAAAGTTATGTTTTTTATTTTTCTTTTCAGATAGCAATCAACAATGCGTGAATGCATTAGCGTGCACGTTGGGCAAGCCGGTGTTCAGATGGGAAACGCGTGCTGGGAATTATACTGTCTTGAACACGGAATCAACCCTGATGGTCAACTAACTGATTCGTCTGTCAGTGGAACCGATGACTCTTTCAATACTTTCTTCAGCGAAACAGGATCTCGTAAACACGTTCCTAGGGCAATTTTTGTGGATTTAGAGCCAACTGTTGTTGATGAAGTTCGAACAGGAAAATACAAGAAACTCTTCCATCCTGAACAGCTCATAAGTGGAAAAGAGGACGCTGCGAACAACTACGCCAGAGGACATTATACGATTGGCAAGGAGATTGTTGACGTTGTTTTGGATCGAATCCGTAAGCTAACCGATCAATGTACTGGTCTTCAAGGCTTCCTAATTTTCCATAGCTTTGGAGGAGGTACAGGATCTGGTTTTACATCTCTACTCATGGAAAGATTGTCCGTTGATTACGGGAAGAAATCTAAATTGGAATTTGCTATCTATCCAGCACCCCAGGTGTGTGCATGTCTGTGCGTGTATATATATATACACACACACACACTTATATCCTAAGAAAATTAGTTCCTGTTCTAAGAGTGTTCTGGTATATAGGTGGTGCATATTAAGTTTTCTAATTTTGAGGTCTATACCTCAAAATATGGTTCAATCCCATCCAGTTGAGATATTTCGATATCGAGTTAAGATGTAGTTCGAGACTTTGGGTAATCTGCGATCTCGATCAAATTAAGGAAAATTGTTTGGTTTGGAGGTACGCGTTTACTCTAACTTGAGTTTCGATAGTGATATGTTGTCTTGAATTTCCTCTGCAGCATCTGTCTTCAGTTTGTAAATTTTCCTTACACTGAACAGAACTGCATTTTACAGGACAACTGCCATTTTAGTCAGAATAAAGGAGAATGTTTGAGATCGGTACTGAATGAGTCATTTTTTTAGTTGACGTTTTTCTTTATGAATGTTTGAAAAGTGCGGTTCGGTTTTCAAAACTTCTGCGAACATGTTATCCGTATTTACTCAACCCTTACATTACAACCCAATACTCCTGATTATTATCGCTTTGAGGAGAATGGCTTTTGTAACATGACACTTTCAAAGGAAAAAAGCGTAGATTCCGTTATCCCTATGATTTTCTAGGAATATAAATCATACCTTTTGGTATGTAACCTTTTAGTCATTTCTAAACTTTCACAAAAGCGACCTCTGATCCATTTTTAATAGTATGTTTAAATGTAAATTCCACAGCTTAAACAAAAGTTTAAATAGCTACGGCTTGGGAAATTGTCATTTGAGTTACCATTAACTCTGCGAAAGCTTGCAGAATTTTTTTAGAAATACTTTTTAATTTCGTTTGTAACTTTTGAATGATTTGCACTTAGGTTTCAACAGCTGTGGTAGAACCATACAATTCAGTCCTGACCACCCACACTACCCTAGAGCACTCGGACTGTGCATTCATGGTTGACAACGAAGCTATCTATGACATCTGTCGTAGAAATCTGGATATCGAAAGACCTTCTTATATGAACCTCAACAGATTAATTGGACAAATAGTATCTTCTATAACTGCTTCTCTGAGGTTTGATGGTGCTCTTAATGTTGACCTTACTGAGTTCCAGACCAATCTTGTACCATATCCGCGTATCCACTTCCCGTTACTCACTTACGCTCCAGTAATCTCAGCCGAGAAGGCATATCATGAGCAGTTGACTGTTGCTGACATGACCAACGCTTGCTTTGATCCAGCTAATCAGATGGTGAAATGCGATCCTCGACGAGGAAAGTATATGGCATGCTGTCTACTGTACAGGGGTGACGTTGTACCGAAAGATGTCAATGCTGCAATTGCTGCTATCAAGACAAAGAAATCAATTCAGTTTGTAGACTGGTGCCCAACTGGATTTAAGGTAATTTTAATCAACTGTGAAATTTATAACTAACAACAACATATTATATTTCGTACTTGAATGGGTGAGTTAATACTGGAATGAGATTTTTAGTTTCTTAACTAAAACAACCGACCTTTGTTGGGTACATGTTTAGGATAGTTCTAGTGGGGATTTGTCATTCTAAATTCCGAAGTAGAGATCATTTCCTCATAATGTACAAAAATCTAGCAATTACATTATTCATTAAAGATCCTATTACATTCTCTGTTGAAGTCCATGTATCGCCAAATCGCATAAACATCCTTTTCCGAAATTGGTTGAGTCTCTTTAAGAGGGGGGAAACTAGTTTTCCCTTTTTGTTCTTCTGATGCGTGTCAAAAATATTAAATTTCCTTTCAAAAAGAAATTCATATTAATCCAAAGATCTTTGCTGACACAAGCAACGCGAGTTTTTTTTTTTTTCTCTCATAGTTATAAAGTTTAGCTAACCACTCCCTGGAGCGAATACATGCGTAATTGGGGGAACTGTCTTATATAGTTTACTAAGTTTTATGTAATAAAAAGACATCTGTAATCATTTCTCGAGCACTTGGAGGTGTCCGGTAGCTTTCGCTTGCTTACGTCTTTCTGCTGATAGCATTCTGCTTCTTTGAACGAAGATGGCGACTTATTTTCTGAACTGCCATCTTTTCAACAACAAATTGCTCCAATTTAACTTTTTACTAGTTTAGTCATAACCAAATATCCACAATCACCAAGAGCACTAATCCTCTCCCACATTGTACTGGAATACTTTCGGAGGTGCGACAAAATTAGTTTTCTCATCTTCTCGAAGCATAGCTTCCATAATTCACAGTTCATTGCTTGAATATGGGTTTCAACTGTGTGAAATAATCACTTCCATTGTTCGTTTACAGGTCGGAATAAACTATCAAGAACCTACTGTTGTTCCCGATGGAGATCTGGCAAAAGTCCAGCGTGCCGTTTGCATGATATCCAATACAACTGCTATTGCAGAAGCGTGGGCCCGCCTGGATCATAAGTTTGACTTGATGTATGCCAAGCGGGCTTTCGTACATTGGTACGTTGGCGAGGGTATGGAGGAAGGTGAGTTCTCTGAAGCACGTGAAGATTTGGCTGCCCTTGAAAAGGATTACGAAGCAGTAGGAGTTGACTCTAACTTGGATATGGATGAAACTGTCGATGATGAATATTAAGATATGAGTTGCCTAAATATTTCTACGTTAAAATATTTTGTTTTGTCCAATATTTTGGGACTGTTTTGATATTAAAAATGAGTTAGTTGAACTGCATGTATTCTTTGATTAATATCAAGTTCTCTACTTATCGCGTTTTTGTCATTAAAAACATGTGTTTGTGGAGTTAATAAACTAGTTTATGTCTAACACCGAATTTCATGTCTCTTCATGAATCCCACGGCTAATGGGTAGTTCACTCCTTTTTCTGAAGTTTTTTCATAAGCTCTTTTTGTAAACCCCTGCTGATAAATCTACAGTTAAAGCATAATTAACTTTACATTCAGCATCTATAAATCAGCCATTATTTCTCAAAACATTACTGATTTAAGTATAAAATTCGCACCCTCTTCAAAGGATGTTAATGAAACGGACAATCGTATAATCCTTTTCAACTTGGCTTTCATCATCAATTCAAAGACAGGTCTTCAAAACATCCTGTACAATAACATTGGTTTGAAATCTGCTATTTATGACTGAAGTCAAAGTAGAAGCCACTTTACCTTCCAGGAGGTGTAGAAAGGGGTTTCCCCGGTAATCACCAGATATCTAAGGAATTACTTATTAAAAAAATTAAAGCATGTTACTTGATATAAACATGTCATACAATCTTTATAAAAAAATTATTTAATAAGGTATTTGAACTCGTTCAGGCGAGCAATTACCACGTCTCCACTTTACAGCAAAAATGTGGAAGAGGTTACTATACACACACACACACACACCACTTGAGTTTGCCGATGAATGTCACCGTTATATAGTATTCGTTTTGTCGGATTTACTCTCTAGTTTTGATCGGAACCCTGATCCTTCGAAGTCAAGTGAATCGCTCCCAGAAAAGGGGGAAAAACTAAAATATAAAACCATGGTAGCCTTCGTAAGCCGAATGGATAGAACGCTGGCATTAGAAGCCATTCTACTTTCGAGTTCCGTAGTTAAATTGTCGGTGCTCTTCAGTTTTAGGGTAGCAAAAGATCACTCATAGCATTCCCATCCAATAAACAGCTTTTTAGCATTATGTCTGTAATCGGAAAAGGGAGACGTTGCTATTTAAAAATGGTAAAAATAGTTTAATATAAATTACTATCTCTACCCGACCCACAAAAATAAAAATTTAGAAGTAAAAGTAGTACATCTGCGATAAAATTCACAGATCAATTTTCGTGAATTTCCCTCGATATCAGATTCTGAAACCCTTTCACCTCTATTTTTAGTTTTAAACCAGAGGAAGTTAGGCCGTCCGCACACGGAGCAACTCAAAAGAAGCTGATAACCGACTCCAATCACAAACCAATCCGTGATGAGTCGTAACCTATGTAATTGAATGGAGCCACGCACACGGCGCAACTGGTTACAAACCCATCAGCAACGCGTTTGTAATCAGTCGCAGGCAACTCAACGTGTCGAGTCGCTAGCAACTTCAGTCGCCAATTTCTCTTGCGTTGTGCGTGTTATTACACAATCTATGTTACAGCCGCTCTTTTGGCAAGCTGCCAAATGACGTACACGAGTCACGTGACTTCTGCCTACCGATGAAATGAAATTCTAACGTTTTTTGTTGTATGGAATATGTGCGCCCGTATATACAGTCCATTTTTAAACGATTGATCAAAGACAATCTAGTGTGACGATTTTTTAAAATAAATTAATTTCGGATAATAATTTAACTAAAAATAATGCCCAGAATAATAATGTTCTTCCTTACATGACAGGTAGCAAACTATTGATTTGGATCACTTTTGAGTCGGCCCGTGTGCGGAGCAGCATCACTAACGAGTTTGCAACCGATAAACCGATAAGCAATTTCAGTCGCTAACCAGTTGAGTTTCCTTTGAGTCGCTCCATGTGCGGACGGCCTTAGGATCCCTTTCCCCCTGATCCAAATTTACCATGACAACATTAAGGCTATGTACACATGAGAGCGTTGCAACGCCCGTTAAAGCGCGCGTCAGAAAATCCGAAGGTATACACTGGTAGTGTTAACGCCACGTTGACCGCCAGTATAGCTATGGAAGTTGAAGAGGCAGCATGTGTTTGGATTTGGTACCGTAGGTATAAAGCACGAAGATGAAGGGAAAGAAAATACTGGGTACATCCCATTTTAAATGACAGATTGACTCACGGTTCTTTTGTAACACTTTACCCGAATCTAAGAAAACGTGAGACCAAGTTTTTTTTTAACTATTTAAGAATGTCGATTGCATCCTTTGACAAGTTGTTAGAAATAGTTAAGAATGACCTGGCTCCTAGTGAGAACGTTGTAAGGGATAGCATATCTCCAAAAGAAAAACTCGTAATCACATTGAGGTAAGTTTATTAGTATACTACAAATGACATGTATTGTATTACAAGACTGTTAAAAAGTTTAACTTAAATGACAACTGTCTATTATAATTCAAACACTAAAGAAAATTTGTGTCAAAAGTAAGGAAAAAGCAAAATATTTAATACAAATCGATAATTTCGGAACTGTGCTCAGAAGTGTAACTCCCTGCTGGTGAGGTGGCCGGTAATACTAGGGGCTGAGAAGCTTGGGTTGAAGAAGCTCCTGTGTTGACTTGGCCAGACAAAACTTGGTAGTGTTGAGAAGTGTTACTCCCTGCTTGTGAGGTGGCCGGTTGAACTCGAGGCTGAGAAGCTTGGGTTGAAAAAGCTGCTAAGTTCACTTGGCCATACTGCATGTTGGACAAGGGTTGGTATTGCTGTGTTTGATATTACTAATGATAATGTGCAGATCCTTGTGGTTTCTGAATGGTAGTTGGACAGTAAAAGGTCTTGTGCTGTTTGTATGGTTTCAAGTAGTTGAATTTTAGTTCTAATTCTACCGTGTTCAGGGACTTTTTTGAGTTCCTTGTACAAAGAGAGGCAAAATAGTTTATCGTCATCTTCGTTGTTTTTGCCAATTTCCCTTTGTTCTCGTAGCAAAATACTTTTGTTTAAAATATCAGAAAAAGTTTGTCAACTGGATTTAACATAACTTTTTTGTTATTTACTGGAATGTCGGTGATTCTTTCAGATGTATTTAAATCCTCCTTATTCGCTTCCTCCTCCTCCAATTGGATATTGTCATTATAATGGTCATCAAAGTTACTAACAATTCCCTTATTACTTATCGTCTTTTCTAAAAATTGGAGCCGTGTGAAATATGTATAAGGAGTTGAGTTGCTTGCCCCGGATACCGACTTAATAGTCTTCCTCTTTTTAAATTCTCTAGCGAAATTGTCACGCAGAATTTTCCATCTCTTTTGCAGTACACTTCCTAAAAAAACATTTTTTTTGTAAAATTTTTGTGTAAATTACTAATTTTTACAGATATAACATTGATTTTTTTAGGTATTTAGAAACAGGGTGTTCTTTTGCTGAACTGCATTACAAATACAGAGTGGGAAAGTGAACCATGGGAAATGTAATCCGTCAAGTTTGTGCAGTAATATTTAATAAACCAAAGACAATTTGTATGCCACCTATGACAGAAGACAAGTGGGAAGAAGTTAGTAAAGAATTCCTCAAGTATGGCAACTTTCCTAACTGCCTCGGAGCAGTTGACTGTAAACATGTTCGTATTGTGCAACCCAGTGATACAGGATCCCTTTATCACAATTACAAACATTTTTTTTTCAACTAATCTGCTAGCTGTTTGTGATGCAAACTATTGTTTCTTGTTCGTGGACGTTGGGTCTTATAGCAAAATTAATGATTCATCAATTTTCCAAGAATCATTATTTTACAGAAAACTAACGGAAGATAAATTGAATATTCCTGGATCAAAACCAATTTCAAATGAGGATTCTACACCTTTGCCTCATGTATTTGTCGCAGATGATGCGTTCGGGCTGTCGAAACACATCAAGTGTCCCTACGCTGGAAAGATATTGCCTCATTCTAGGAGGATTCTAAACTACCGACTGTCAAGAGCTCGCAGGTACATAGAATGTACCTTCGGTAATTTAGCAAACAAATGGAGGATATGTCATAGGCATCTTAATGTCAGTTTAAAGCTTTCTAACAGTATCCTTTCTGTATGTTGTTTGTTGCATAACTATGTACGACAACGAGATGGGTACAGATATGAAGATTTGCTTTATAAGGCACCATTTACTGACTTGTCTGTAGTAACTGTACCACGGCCAAATATGTATGCAAAAGAAGTGAGCTACAGATATGCTTGTTACTTTATCAAAGAAGGCAAACTACCATGGAAGGATAAAATGGCGTGAACACGAATGCAATTGATTGCGAAAATTGCTCAGTCCACATTTGTGTGTTAACAGAACAGTGGTAAATGGTCCTATTAAAACAAAACAGTGTAATCTATGAGTAATGAAAACATTTTCTATATTTTTCATTATTAAAATTGTTTCTTACCAAGAATTTTCTTTTGTTCCTCTGAACTATCCTCTCCAGAAAATATCTCAACCAATTGCTTCCAAGATGATCTTTTCAACACTCTGTTCTTATAGTCCGCACTCTCCATGTCCCATATAGCACGGCGACTTTTAACTTCTTCAATAAAGAGTTCAGTGTCAAACTTATTTACTTCCATGATTAAAAAGTTCATAAAAAAATAGTAAAAAAATAGAAATATGCCTGTTAAAAATAGTAGTGAAATGCTCCAGAGCGCGCGCTCAACTCAAACCATGTGTACGGTGTAATTCAACACAAAGGAACTCGAGGCGCGCTGCAGTCACGCGATCTGCGTGGATCTCTCCAGACGCGCGTTGTTACGCGCCTTCTAGTAGAAGGCTATGTGCACATGAGATCGTTGCAACGCGCGCGTTAGAAAAACCGAATGTGTACACTAGTAGCGTTAACGCCACGTTGACCGCCAGTATAGCTATGGAAGTTGAAGAGGCAGCATGTGTTTGGATTTGGTACCGTAGGTATAAAGCACGAAGACGAAGGCAAAGAAAATACTGGGTACATCCGATTTTAAATGACAGATTGACTCACGGTTCTTTTGTAACACTTTACCCGAATCTAAGAAAACGTGAGCCCAAGTTTTTTAACTATTTAAGAATGTCGATTGCATCCTTTGACGAGTTATTAGAAATAGTTAAGGATGACCTGGCTCCTAGTGAGAACGTTGAAAGGGATAGCAATTCTCCAGAAGAAAAACTCATAATCACATTGAGTAATGAAAACATTTTCGATATTATGTACCACATTATGAATTGATAAATAAAAATTTACGTGAGTTTTCGTTTACGTTAATTCAATACTAACTAACAAATAAATGTAAAAAAATTACTCACCTTCTTAAAATTTAATTAATTACCACTAGTTAATTGAAGTGGTACTTTTAAAGTACCGCCAGTATTATAGGGTTACAAAAATCTTCAAACTTTGAAAATTAATCAGAATGTTTAAAAAATGATATAATTATTTATTATGAAACGCAGAGCAATTTTAAATATAATGAAAATTTAACTTTGATTATATTAAAAAAGCAATTTTTTTTAAAATTTACACATGAAAAAAAATTACATATGCTGCATTTTGAATGAAGTTTTGATTGAACTTTTCTTTGTGCATAAAGCTTGCAAAGATCTCGATTTGACAGAAATGTTACACGAATTTTGTACTCTAACAGGGAGATTGATTCATGTTTTTCGGTATATATTATGTATTAATTTACACATGCTATTTCCAACATAGCAAAAAAAGAGCCTATGCAACCACTTTTTTGATTTTCTGTCTGTGTCATAGATCAATCGTAGCATATCCGACTTATCAACACCACCCATGTGTGCGTTATGTGTACAGTTACATTAAAAAAATATCATCTGTAGATAGGAAGTGGAGAGAAAATTTAAAGAAATGCAAATTTATAATGTACTCGGGGTATGTATATTTGTGGTTCTATATCAGAAAAATAATAAAATACAAAAATCATAAAATAAAAAATATACATTAGTATATTGGGCACTAATATCTTTCATGTAACACCAAACTCCCTATTTTAATTCAAATGTTTAAAAAATTTTAAAAATAATAACATTTGAAAATTTCGCATAAGTTCATTTTGAAAAAATCCTGTATTTCATATATATCTTATTTATTCTGCACTTTGTAAAAAAATAGAAATATGCCTGTCAAAAAATAGTAGTCAACTGCCCCAGAGCGCGTTGCAACGCTCTCATGTGTATGGTCTAATTCAACACAAAGGAACTCGCGCGATCTGCGTGTTAGAAAACGCGCGTTGCAACGCTCTCATGTGTACATAGCCTAATTAGTAGCAGGGCCGTCCAGAGGGGGGGGGGGCAACTGGGACAACTGGGGCACTTTGCCCCAGGCCCCCAACTGCCGGAGGGGCCCCCCCAAAATTAAAAAAAAATATTTATTAGATTTCCTCCGAAAGAAAATTCTGAAACTTCTACCGTACTTCAAAATTCAAAATAATCTCCTGAAAAAAGAGCCCCCCCCCCCAAAAAAAAAAAATAATAAATAAATAAAAAATATTCGATTAATCAGATTTCTCTTACTACAAAATAGTCTTCTGAAAAATAGTCTTGGGGCCCCCAACAGAAGTTTGCCCCAGGCCCCGTAAAGTCTCTGGGCGGCCCTGATTAGTAGTTTATATTGTGATTTAAAGAAGGCATTTTTTTTAATTCAAACTTTAATTTACGATCATTTTCCGTTATACTTCAAATTAGTTTATGATAGCTGAAATAATTTATAAAACTTATAGAATCTATCTTGTCAATATTTCGAGCGAAAACATTATCGATAGACAAACGTCGCAAGAAGTTGATAGAGATGGGTTAGGCATGGGCAGTAATCCAAAAACGTCATGCATGAAAATTATGTACTTTGTTTCCCTTTCTTAAATCCAAATTAAAATCTCCGCTTAAAATTATCGAAATATACCCATAATGCTTTCCTATGATTCCTCAAATACTTCAGATGCTTTGGGTGTATGCATAAGTATGTAAGGGATACATAAGATTCGATTCACAAGAATCGAACTTTTGAGTGAATAAATTAAAGAAGCTGCTTGAGATATGCTAATTTCGGCATACGCGCTTGGTATAAATACCATGCAGCTTGATTAAAGAAAAGGTCGATAGATAAGCGAGTTAAGAGTTGTTAGGAGTTGCTACGCAAGCGAGAGGGAGCTACGAGGTAAGCAGTCCCAGGTGTTAACCTACGCTAGTGCTTAGGGGACCCAAAGTTTACGTGGCAGAACTGCTGGTTAACTTACTGTTAGTGAGTATTGAAAAATATATTGTTCTTGAAAGCTGTATTTATATATCCGTACAAGTAGTACCTATGACTATTGTTGTAGGGCAAAACCGACATGTGCAAAGAGTAAATAAATATTGTTTCATGTATAAACTGTGTTCGTATCCAATTCAAGTAGAGTGCCACTTCAAATTATATACACCGAAGTGTGGGTAGAAGTGCTAAATCTTTATAAGTATATTATCCAGATAAAGTAACCGATAGCCTTCATTTTGCTATTCAGTGAAAATAATCTAACTAGTAATGTCCTCTTTCCATTGATGGTAGATTCAGCATGTACTTTCAGCAGTGCAGGATGTGTTCCATGGATGTACTTTCAGCAGCACAGATATTCCCCACATTTTTACTGACAGCCGTAATTCTACCCAGTTTCGATAAGCAACAATCCTTATCATGCAATGCAATTCTTACAGCTGTAACAATGGCAGACAGTGATTTTTTGCGTTACGCCTTTCCGTTACACTTTTTCGTTCCGTAACGATTTTGAGCGGAAAGCTACCACAAAAACATATCCTATGAACTCCAGTTTTTGATATTCTTAAAATGTTTAAACCTACCATCAAGAAGGTCAGTTTTAAACACTGATGCACCCAAACAGAACTGCCGAACCGCCATTATTGTGAAGGAATCTCCATTGGGACATTTCAATTCCTTCCAACAAGATGTGATCGCGACATCTTTATTTTCAAATTTGCCTCTTAAATTCGAAGGAAATGGAAGCCTTATTAGGGGAGAGGAACAAGGTTTTAACTAATCAAAATAAACAAATTTAAAATATTTTGAAAAGCATTTTAAATCCGAATACTGCACTTCGTAAACTGGTTTGGAGAATTTCCCAAGAAATATTGTTCCATAAAGGGAATATCAACTTCAGAATTCTGTGAAAAATATAATTTTATTCATATTGCTCTATAAAAATTATTACTTACAACGAAAGTATGGATTAATTTTTTGGCATCCATTTTACGTTAATAAAATGAATAGTGTCTTGGTGGAAAAAAATCGTAATTTTGATTTTCTTCTAACTTTTCGTCGAGCAAAATTCAAAAATTCATATAAACTCAAAATTCAACAAATATTTTTATAATTAAGTGAGAGTAATTAAAAATGATCATTTTGTTCGTTTCACGTTTTTTTTTTGCACGTTCGGAGCAATGTGCAAGAGGTCCAGGATCAGAGTGGATTTTAGGTTTCATGCGAAGCAAACTCATTCGCCGCTACCGCTTGCTTTGCGGAGATTGTGGAGAACGCTACGCAGCGTTCACTTAGAGAAGTTAAAAGGCATAAATGAACTGGCTTTCATGATTAGTTCGGAGTGGGCTCGAACTGTAAGGGCCTGTTCACATAGGAGTCCGTTGCGTTGCGTTAAGGAAAAGATGACGTTGAGACGAAAATAAACCAATGATAGGCGTTAAAAATTTCATTGCTAATCGTTTGGAGGCATATGATTGGTTTATTTTCGTCTCAACGTCATCTTTTCCTTAACGCAACGCAACGGACTCCTATGTGAACAGGCCCTTAGTTTTCGGGTTTCCGAAGGCACACGTGGCCGAGCATAATTGCCTATGAATAATTAAAGTCCAAAGGAAGTACTTCCATAAAATATTAGCTGTTACGACGTAAGGGCCTGTTCACATAGGAGTCCGTTGCGTTGCGTTGCGTTAAGGAAAAGATGACGTTGAGACGAAAATAAACCAATCATAGGCGTTAAAAATTTCATTGCTAATCGTTTGGAGGCATATGATTGGTTTATTTTCATCTCAACGCCATCTTTTCCTTAACGCAACGCAACGGACTCCTATGTGAACAGGCCCTTACTCTCAGGTATCGCTGGCTTTGAGGCGTTAGCAGAGAACGTTATGCAGCTTTCACCTGGGGAAGTTAAAAGGCATATATGATGTCACCGCTTTCACGGTCATTTCAGAATCGGCTTGAATCGTGAATTTTGAGGTTTCTGAAGGCACACGGGGCCCAGGATAATTGTCTATGAATTAAAATCCAAAGGAAGTACTTCATAAAATTTTAGGTATTATGACGTCATTCCCTGGTTCCGCTGGCTTTGCGGAGAGTGCAGAAAACGTTACGCAGCGTTTTGCTGGGGAAGTTAAAAGGCATATATGACATCAACGCTTTGACGATTAGTTTGGAATAGGCTCGAACTGGGAATTTTCAGATTTCTGAACGCACACGTGGTCGAGCATAATTGTCTTTGAATAAAAAAGCCAAAAGAAGTACTTCCATAAAGTATTAGCTGTTATGACGTTACTCGCCGGCACCTGTTGATTAATCTTTCGAACAGAGTTGCCTCAGTGAAGCATAGCAGAGTCTTGATAAGAAAAATAATATGACTCGAAGGAAAGTCAAGTTAAAATAAAAAAAATAAGTTTATTCACATTTAGAATAATTAACACAGCGCTGGGTAACTTACCCAAACAGCTTGAAAGCAAATACAAGTCAAGTCAATAACAAATACCCAATGCTCCCTGCTCACAAGTATGTACTCCCTTTTATACTTGAGTACTTACGTACAATTTACATATCGATTGAAGGAGCTAGTATCGATACAAAAAAAATAAAAACACAAAAACGGAGTTGTGACCTCACTCCTTCAAACTGGCGTCATACAAACAATATGACGCAACATTACTATAAAAATGGGAAGTGTAAAGAACCGGGTTACTAACATTGCCCCCCCCCCTCTTTACACTTTCAAAAAGACTATATATATATACACATTACATAACAGAAAAAATATACATTACATAATATAGAAAATACAATCAGTTCACAAGCATTGAAAAAAATTATAACAACTTCAAATGTCTCATTTTAAGTTAAAGCCCATCCTTTCATTTACAGAGTACATTATCTTTAATCATACTATCACAAAACACCGCATCTCTAAATCTTTTTAGTTCTATCTTTTGTTGTGGCTTCGTAAAAACATCTGATAAATTTTATTTACTTTGTATGTATTTTAATTCAAAAAGTTTTTGGTAAACTGGGTCTCTTACAAAAAATAATTTAATGTCTATGTGCTTTGTTCGATAGTTTTCAAGCGAGGATTTAACAAAGTTAATAGTAGCTTGATTATCAACAAACAACTTTGGAATGTTTTTATTCTGGGGTATAATTTTAAATTTCTCCCACTCCTTACAAATAAGTTCATACCAGATGAGTTCTCTCGATGCTTCCGTTCAGGAAACAAATTCAGATTCCATGGTACTCAAACACACCGATTTCTGTTTAAAAGAACGCCAAACTACTGGAGCCTGATCAACAAAAATAATATGACCTCCCATCGAAACTCTACTATCGCGATTGTTTGCAAAATCAGCGTTAGAATAAGCATTAAGATTTAGATTAGCAATATTAGAAATGTCGAGTTTTAAATTTTTAGTATACTTTATATATCCTAGCAACTTAAGAAGTCCCATCCAATGTACCATTCCCGGATTTTGTTGAAACCGGGAAAAAATGTTGATTGCGTATGAAATATCGGGTCTCGTTCTGTTAGCTAAGAACGAGAGACAGCCTACAAGACTCCTGTACGGAATTTTAGACATTTCCTCAATTTCAACTTTATCCTGTGGACACTGTGTTTTAGAGTAAATAACCCCCTTCGTTATAGGTAATGATGATATTGGATAGTAATACCTATCGTATGTTTTGCAAATTTTATTTATATATTCAAGTTGGTGAATAAAAAGTTTGTCAGTTTCTAAAAATTCAAGCCCCAAAAGTTTTTTAGTTTTCCCCAAAATTGTTAAGTCAAATTTATTTTTCATCAATTTAATAGCTGTGTCGATGTGTTTTTGTTCTCTCCCAAACACGACTATGTCATCCACATATAATAAAAATATAACATTTGAATATAAAATATATGCGCAATTACACCATTCAAATTTTCTAAAACACAACTCTTTTAATACCGCGTGAATTTTAAAAAACCATTATCGCCGGCTCTGCCTAAGTCCATATATTGACTTTTTTAAACGACAAACTAAATTGGATTTTTCAAAACCAAGTGGCTGACGCATATAAATTACTTCGCTTAATGGGGCATATAGGTATGCGCATTTAATGTCACACTGCAAATGTGTCCAGTGGTTCAGGCAAACGAGTACAGCGAAAAAGAACCTTATCAAGCTAAAGTTGATAACTGGGGAAAAAAACTTCATCAAAACTTTCACCTTTTCGTTGGTGATAACCCTAAGCAACTAAGCGTGCTTTGAATCTTTTAATTTTACCCGATTCATCCTGCTTTGTAGTATAAACCCATCTACAACCCAACACTTTAGCATTTTCAGGTCGTTCTACTAACTCCCAAACACATCTTTCCTTCATATTCACCCTCATTGCATTAAACCACTGTTCACTGTGTTTGGAATTCATAGCCTGTTTAAAACATTTTGGAGTGTAAATTTCCTTTTCTAGTCATTCTGACATTAAGCCACTATGACCCGCTTTGGTTCCAGCAATAATCCCTGAATATTTATTTTTGGAAGAAAAATAAAAAATTTCTGGTTGAAATTTAAGATAATTTTTTTATACAATATTGTTTAACATCTTTCAATGACCTCAACCTACTTGATGCATCATCTTTTCCTTCCTCATAATAATTAATATCAGTTTTTTTACTACTTGTTCTTGGAACAGCTTTACGAGTCCAGTTTACAATTTTGTTACCGGGTACTTCAGAATCACCATTAGAATCACTATCAGAATCACATACAGAACTCGAACTATCTGTTTGGGGCTTTGAAAAATTCAACTCATCCGAGTCTTCAAGGGGAAATTTAAAATCCACGAACTCTGGGTCCAGTTCGCGTTCCACAGACGCATGACTCAAACCGCCCTTTTGATTTTCATCAAATCTGACATTTATGGTTTCGATAATCTTATGCTCGTTCGGCATCCAAATTCTGTATCCTTTCGTCTGCAAAGCTTCCGTCTGTAATACTTCCGTTTTAGATTTAAGGGGAAAAACCCAAACTTTTCTGGAAAAATTGTCAACCACCGATAAAAAGTATAAATGCCCGTGGATCGATGGTCTCGGGAAAGGACCACACAGATCCATATAGATCAAGTCAAGGGGGTTTTGAGATCGTATACTATCCAGGGATTTAGAACTATCTCTTTTGGATTTAGCTTTGTGGCATGGATCACACGAATCAAGATTCTCCGTTAACTTTGGTAACCCTTTTACGCAGTTATTTTTAGATGTTAATTTTATATATTCTGAATTTATGTGAGCAAAGCGTTTATGCCATAAGCGTGTAAAGGCCGTGGAACTTCTATTTTTAGAACATTTAGAGATTGTGTGTTTTGCGTTTACAATTTTTGAGTGAAAATTTTGAGCATCATGACATTTTTCATACTCTGGGTAAATACAATAAAGTCCATTTACTAACTTTGCAGTAAAAAGTAGTTTGTTTCCTGATATCACATCTATTTTTCCCTGACCACCTACGTATTTAACTCCCCATTCATCAACACGAGGGCCAGATATGAGGTTTTTCCTCAGTTCTGGTGCATAAAGTACATCAATTAAGGTATATATTTCACCATTTAGAAAAATAACTACAGATCCCTTATCTGTAACAGGGGTAGAGACACCGTTAACTGCTCCCACTAATGTCTGATCTGTAACTGGTGTAAAATTGGACATAATGTCTCTGTCCTTGCAAAAATGAGACGAGGAGGCTGTATCGAACACCCAACAACGCTCCTCAATTTCAGTCACTAACGCTTCCAGCAGGAAACTGTTGTTTGGTCGACTCGGACTGGTATACTGACATCGTTCACGTTCAGAACTTGAACGTTTGGATTGCTTATAAGTCCTTGATTTTCCGGATACACGACAATCTTTGCGAAGATGACCAAGCTGGTGACACTTGTAACATTTTCTTCTCTGTAATGGATGAGAATTTGTCTGCTAGGGCTTGTCAATCGTCTCTTATCGCGGGAACCCCTCCGGCCGGTTTCTTGTTAGATAGGAAATATTAGCTTGGTCTGCAGCTCTGTTTCAACCTTGCTTCTTCAGCAAGTAAT
Source organism: Dolomedes plantarius (assembly GCA_907164885.2). NCBI lineage: Eukaryota > Metazoa > Arthropoda > Arachnida > Araneae > Dolomedidae > Dolomedes > Dolomedes plantarius. Next base: position 189,205,069 of record OU015494.1, on the reverse strand, counting down.
TCTTCTCGTACAGAAAAAAAAGTAAATTGATCCTTCTCCCACCGATATATCGTTTGAACAATATTATCGAACTTCTTTGGGAGATATCGCATAAGCTCAAATGTTTTATCAATTTCGGATACAGCATGACCAGCCTCACTCAGCTTATCAAAAATACTGACTAGTTTACTTGAATACAGCCCTATGTCCTCATCTGGCTCCCTACGACAGGAATAGAATTCATTTTTAAGTGACATGACACGAGCACGACTGTCTGGTTCAAAGTACTTTTTCAGCTTATCCCAGGCATCAGGTCCGTCTATAGCGTTTTCGAGCAGGGCACGATATCGAGGCGATACGCTCATGTAAATTGTCGAAATCGCTCTGTTTCTTCGATTTCTAAAGTCCCTTGCTGCAGTCTCGTCTACCTTTTCACCTTCTTGTGCTTCAGGTGCCTTTTTCAGTTCTTTGAAAAATCTCCCAGCACCCCCGTTCCATCAGCAACATCTTCATATCTGTACACCATATTGAGTAATTACTTTAGCTTAAAAAAGCGATCTTAAAATTTACTTCACTGGTACTTGGCGCCATTCTTTAAAGCAAAACCACTTCCAGGAAATTTTAATGAAATTGTATCACACTATGGGTTTGAAAATATGAGCACAAGGCGAGCACGAGACGAATTAGAATAAAAACGTAATTTCTGGAACCAGTTCAGGAACATCATTTGAAGCAAAAGTTAATGGTGCAATTGGGGTGTCAAGGGTTCTAAGCATTCAACTTATGAAAAATTGCCTCGAGTCATTTTTCCGAAAATGGATTAGCTATGCTAAGGCGTCAGGCTCATAACCATGTTGATTAATCTTTCGAACAGAGTTGCCCCAGTGAAGCATAGCAGAGTCTTGATAAGAAAAATATTATGACTCGAAGGAAAGTCAAGTTAAAATAAAAAAAATAAGTTTATTCACATTTATAATAATTAACACAGCGTTGGGTAACTTACTCAAACAGCTTGAAAGCAAATGCAAGTCAAGGCAATAACAAATGCCCAATGCTCCCTGCTCACCATAGGACCATAGGAACAATTGGCTAACTGTGTTGCCTAGGCAAGTGGTACGCAAACTTTGGTCGACCGCGACCCATTTTCTTTCAGTGAAAAATCACGCGACCCCAATGGAAATTTATTGGTAATAGCATTTTAAAAGTATTAATGTAAAAATTAGGAAAATGTTAACAAAAGTATAGAAAAACGAAATAGGCAAATTTTGAGAAACTATTTCAAAAATCACTAAGCTGTAAATTTTGAAGATATATTTACTTTGCATAATAACAATTTTAAAATAATGTGTGCCTTACCATCTACACTTGATTTTTGCTAAATTTCACTAAACTAAACTAATTTATATTTAAATATTAATATGCATTTGTATTATTGTATTTCATTTAGGTAAAAATTAGCAAAAATTAAAATTAAGAAAGAGAATTTTTTAAAACGATAAGCTTTATATTAAAGCATTGAAAATTATAAATTTCATTTATCTATATAAAACTAAACTAGAAAAAAATCAATGAGACGGATGAATCGTTGTTTGGTTTTTATAGCTACTCAATTTGAAAATCCAACCTCGCACATATAGGTAATAGCCAATGGAAGCAATGTAGTTTTCAAGACTGTTTGACTCCTTATTTAACAATGTCATATATTTTTAACATTTAAAAATATAAATAAAAATATCAATGGTATGTCATTATAGAACGTTTAAAGCATGTTGTTTAATTAAAGAATTTAGCATTTAAATTTACTTCAGACTAACCGCGACCCCTCCAATTTTCTCATGACCCCTTTGTGGGTCGCGACCCACAGTTTGCGCTCCACTGGCCTAGGCCAACGCCTTCAAACATAGATATTTCAGAAGAATGTCAGCGGAGAGCGGAAGTACCACTGAAATGAGTATTGAAAGTTCGAAGAATAGCATCATCAGTTCATAAAAATGCAATACAAAAAGTGAAGCAGAGAGTCTTTTGGTCAGACTTGGTGGGTGAAAGGAAGAGATCTCTTTGGCTGTCTCCAGGATCCTCGAGTTGATTCGTTGATGGGGGTGGAGTCAATGGCTGTCTGTAAGCTGGATTTCAATTAGCAAGTTGAGAGAGAGAAGGAAGAAAAGTGAAAGGATAGAGAGATAAGGTTCAGAATCCGTTAGTTCTAGAACAACGAAAAAGAGTAAATCCAAAAGGATTTGCTCAGAGACAAAAATATATTAGCTAGAAGGAAGTTTAAGGATAGTAAATAGATTTTTATTATATTTTATAAAATTTTTCAAATGTTTTTTGCCTTGGCAAAGCCAAGTATAGTTTTTTTTAAAATTTATTATATATATATTTAAATGACGAGGACAAACAGAAATTAAGACGAAAGACTCAGGATGGTACGAGGCCTTTTCCTGTTAGTGGGGTCAGCGTGATCATAATTTGCAAGATTAATTAAGAGTTCACTGTCAATAGAATTGTGAAAGTTAATAGCTTGGTTTTTGAAATAATTTCGAATAGTAGGAATTCCTAACTCCCTATAAATACAAGTACACTGCTGGCCACTGTAAATGCAACACCCTGAAGGAAACATGCAAATAACATGAAATTTACAACATGCATTAGCGGAGGTGAGATATCCAAATGATTAGAATTTCAGCGCAGACGCACATCACGCGCGCCTGTGGCGCCACTTCAAAGCGCTATTTAAGGCTTGGAGTTTCGACGATTTCAAGTTCGGCAAGTTTTTCAAGTCCGACGATTTCAAGTTCGACGATTTCAAGTTCGGTTTTTTCAAAAAACGATCAATTATGCATCGTCGAAAACAGCGATCATCTTTTGATCAAGTATCCGAGTTCGACAGAGGAAGGATAGTGGCCTACCGAGATTGTGGATTATCTTTCGGGGAAATCGGTAGTCGTGTTGGACGAAACCAAACAACTGTAATGCGGATATGTGATCGTTGGATGCAGGAGGGTACGACGGACCGGCGTGTTCGATCACATCCACCTCAGCGCACCACTTCACGTGATGACAGGCAAATTGTGCGCATGGCAGTGACGGATCGCTCAGTCACATCACGAACCATAGCACAGCACATGCAGTCTGTAACGCATCATCCAGTGTCTGCGCGTACCATTCGACGCCGTTTACAGCAGAGTGGTCTGTCCGCAAGACGTCCATTGCTTTGTCTACCCTTGACGCAGAACCACAGACGTCTCCGCCGCCAATGGTGCGATGACAGAAGGATGTGGACGGCAGAATGGAATGAAATTGTCTTTACTGACGAGTCACGCTTCTGTCTGCAACACCACGATGGTCGCATTCGAGTCTGGAGACACCGTGAAGAGAGGATGCTGAACAGCTGCTTTATGCACCGCCACACTGGTCCTGCACCGGGTATTATGGTATGGGGCGGTATTGGATATCACTCTCGCACACCTCTAGTACGCATTGCCGGTACTTTAAACAGCCAGCGCTACATCTCCGAGGTGTTGGAGCCAGTCGTTCTTCCTTACCTTCAGGGCTTGCCCACAGCCATATTTCAACAGGATAATGCGCGACCACACGTGGCACGCATTGTCCAACGGTTCTTCGTCAGTCGCCAGATTGAATTGCTTCCCTGGCCGCCTCGCTCTCCGGATCTTTCACCGATAGAAAACATGTGGTCCATGGTTGCTCTACGATTGACCCAGATTCCATCCCCAGCTACCACAGCAGATCAACTTTGGCAACGTGTGGAAGCTGCTTGGTCTGCTGTACCCTAAGAACTCATCCAAAGTATCTTTGAATCAATGCCGAGGCGTGCGGCAGCGTTGATCTCCAACAATGGCGGCTACTCTGGCTACTGATTTTGGCAGGAACCACACTTCACAGAAGTCTATAAATTTAATCATTTGATACTTGGTCAGCATGTTATCTACAAAATAAATTTTGTTGTGATATCTCTTGTCTTTCTTGGTGTTGTAATTTGGGTGGCCAGCAGTGTATTTCTGAAATACCAATCCGCGTTAACAATTTGTCGAATGGTGCTGCTCTGAGCAGATTTGAGTTTTTTAATGGGGGTGTTTGCACAATATGACCACGCTGGCCCTCCATAAGTTAAGATAGGACGAAGATTGGAGTTATAAATGAGCATTTGATTGGCTATGCTTAATTTGCTGTTCCGAGAAATTAAAGGGTAAATTTGTCTTCAGGCTGCTCGGAACTTGTCCCTGACATGGAGGATATGGTGTTTCCAAGTGACATTTTTATCTAATACGACACCAAGGTATTTGACAGTATCAGACCAGTGGATTTTAGTGTTTCCTATTTGTATTTGGTGAATGTTGAATGTCTTTTTACGTTTAGATGTAAACATGACAGTAACGCATTTTTCAGAATTAATTTTAATTTTCCATTTGTCGAGCCAATTTTGAATGGTGGACATATGGGTATTGATGTATTTTACAGCATATTTAAATTTTTTTTTGGTTGGTGTAAAGGGCAGTGTCGTCAGCGAAAATAGCAATATTGGTGTTAATATTTTGGGGTACGTCGTTAATAAATATGTTAACCAAAATTGGGGAGAAAACGCTACCTTGTGGGACTCCAGAGTTGATATTAAATTTACAAGAGAGTTGACCGTTAATTTTTATTTGAAAGGTGCGATTTTTGAGATAAGAGATAAGAAGGTGGATGATTTGGGGTAGGAAGTTGTAGTTTATAAGTTTATGAATGAGACCGTCGATCCAAAGTTTATCAAAGGCTAGGGAGATATCGAGAAAAAGGGCTGCAGTGGAGAATTTATTTTTCTTAGCACTAGCGAGGTTTTCAGCAAGACGATAAACTTGGTGCGGGGCGGAAAGGGATTTTCTGAAGCCAAATTGGTACGGAATAATGATTTGATTATCTTCGAGGTGCTCATTAATTTTCCTGGCAATAAATTTTTCTGTAATTTTACTGACAGAATTTAGAAGGCTTATAGGGCGGTAACTGGAAGGAGAGGATTGGGGTTTATTAGGTTTTAAGATTGGGACAATTATGAAGTTTTTCCAGCTGTGGGGAAAATGTTCAAATTTAAAAATAGAGATAAGAATAGTAATTTTGAAGATAATATTTAAAAGGGAGGTTCTTAAGCAGTATTGTTGATGCTATCTTCCCCAGGGGATTTTCTTTTAGGAAGTTTTTTAATGATTTTTTTGATATCGGCTGGAACAATAAAGGGAGTGGGACTTTCATGAGGGGTGTTTAAGAATAGGTTAATACTATTTTTGACAATGTTTTCAGTACTTGGGTTGGAGATTTGATTTGGGGTGGATTTTTTTGCAAAATTTTTGCCAATAACTTGGCATTTATCCATATCCGCAAGAACGTTAGCGTTACTTTCGGGGTCTTTAAGAGAGGGAATGGTCCGGTATTGATTTTTAAAACGCCTGGCTGCTCTCCAAATGGAATTGTCAGTTGTGTCTAAAGAGTCTAAGCAATTATTCCAATTAATATTAGATTGATCGCGAAGGTAAAATTTAAGATCTTCCTGAGTTTTATTCATAATTGTTTTATTAGTTAGCAGTGGTTCTGTTATGCTGCTATGCTTTACGTGCTCTGTTTTTGTTGTTTATGAGAAGTTTAAGGTGATGGTCAGGAAGAGTTTTAACACGGGGGGGGGATTAATTTAGTGCTTTTAATTAAACTATCATTAATATCGGTTGTGATACTTAAAACTTGGTTTTCCAAATCATTAACGTTATCGACAATGGAGGGAAGGAAGTTAATGTTATTAAGTTCTTTTTTGCAGGTGTCCCTGTTGATTTGTTTGGTATGATTAATGATTAAGGGATTTGTGTCAAGAGGGATACGGATTTCAACTGGGTTGTGGTCGGAGGTGAGCTCACAGTGGGAATTTATGGAAAGATCGTGAGGGAAACCTTTAACAAGGGCAAAGTCAATTATACTGTCAGAGTTAGTAGAAAAGTGGGTTGGGGAAGTGGGGGCGATAATGTCAAAGTTAGTTTTACTAGTAAAATTATAGATTAAGTTACCATAATAGTTATTAGTTTTACAATTTCAGAGTTTATGTTGGGCATTAAAGTCGCCGAAAATTATAGTATTTAAATTAATAGAGTTTAAAGCGTTAAGCTCTTCATTAATATCATTTGATTTTTCCATAGGAGGGATATAGGTAGAGATGATAGTGTAGAAGGGAAGGTTGTTTAATTTAATGTTGATAGCGGTGGCGTTAATACATTTAAGAGGGGGGAGAATTATTTCATGGTGAGGGAGGGTGTTTTTAACTAAGATAGTAGTGCCTCTCATGGGGTGACTAGGATTTAAGTAGTCGTTTCTGTAGGTAGTGTAGTTGTAAACTTTTAATTTATCCACAGGTCTGAGGTGAGTTTCCTGAATTAAAATAATATCGGGGTTGCGCTCATTAATGAACTCCTTGAACTCACGGATTTTAGCTTTGATACCATTTGCGTTCCATGCGAAAACAGACGGCGAAAGAGAGGCCATTAACCAGCATTTTGCACACATTTAAAGAGCGCGTGGAAGAAGCTATAAAGCTTTTCCTCCGCGGTCACGTTTGATTTAATGTTTTCTCTTGCGATTCTTATGTTGTTTAAAATGAGTGAGAAATCGGTTATATTAAGTTCAGTTGTTATTTCGTTTATAATAGTGTTAATTTCTTGAATTTGTTTGAGGAGGGAAAATCCATTAGATGGAGGAGTGTTATCATTCGAGGTTGAAGGAAGATTGAGGGGGGCTTGATTGTTTGGTTGGGCTGGGAACAAAGTTTCTGTCAGGTTACTGTTGGCTTTAGCCATTTGGGCAAAGGTGATATTAGGAGTTACTTTCTTACCTGCTTTTAGGGCTTCTTTGGCTTCTTTTTCTACTTGTTTTTTGGCGGCTATATTGTGTAGGAATTTTGGGCAACCTCTCCAATTTGCTGGATGATTACCTTGGCAGTTGCAGCATTTTGCTGCTTCTACCTTTTTACTTTCAGGTTGTATGTTTGGGCATTCATTATTTAGGTGGTTTCCAGTGCATTTAACACACCTAGGGTCCATAAGGCAAAATTTGCTGTGGTGATGAAGTTGTTGACATTTAAAGCACTGGGCGGTTTTGTAAGGGGAATTGTAATACTCAACAGTGATTTTAATATAAAAGAGGGAATTTAATTCGAAAATTGTTTTAGCCTGATCGGTGGGGGTGAGTTGTACTTGAAAAAGGGGAAGGAAGGAGCCATCTTTTCTAGATAATTGTGCAACTTTTATAACAGTAAAGCCAAGAGAAGTTCTTCTTAGTTGACATTGCAGCCCGTGATGGGCCTTAGCCTGCCGCACAACCCCTTTCCAGAGGACTCTGTCTCCAGTCTTCCAGTCTTCCCCTACCAGTTGGTTAGCTTCAGACATTTTAGGTCATTCAACACATCATTTAACCATCTTTTTTTTTGGTCTTCCCCTTGGTCTGTTACACATTGGCTTCCAGTATAAGAATTTTGACACTCGGTTATCAGTTTCTCTCGATGTGGCAGAGTCAAGATATTCGTTGTGCTTTAATAAATTTTACTATGTCTTTGCATTTTATGAGTGCTTCTATTTCCTTATTAGTTCTTATTCTCCATAGATTACTATTTACCTGAATTGGTCCATATATCTTCCTCAAAATTTTAAGTTCAAATATTCTTAAGTTATTAATATCTTTTAATATCAGGTCCAAGTCTCACAACCATATGTTACCACAGGCCGGATAATTGTTTTGTATATCTTTAATTTGATTGCTTTAGGGATTAGTTTATTACTTAAAAGATGTCGATATGAAAAATAGCATTTGTTCCCTTTTAGGATTCTGCAATTAATCTCTTCTGAAGTAGTATTTGATACGTTAATGATAGACCCTAGATATATAAAACTATTAAATGTTTCAAATTGATAGTCATCAACAATCAGACAATCTTTGTAGTCACTCACGAATTTGGTCTTCTCCATATATTTTGTCCTATTTTCATTAAGTGAGAGACCGACGGCGCTTGCTGATTCTATTAGTTTATTTGCCGTTGCAACTAATGCATGCCTGCTTCTGCTCAAAATTACAATGTCGTCAGCAAATGCACAGATTTGTGTGGTTTTACACCAAAAGAAGTTAGTTTTTCTTTTATTTCTTCAGTAGTAAATTCTCTAGGTAACCCTCGAATGACAACTTTGATTGTGCGAACAATGCCAAGGGGGAGAATGAAACCTTTAATATCATTTTCCTCTAAGTATTTAGTTATTGCTTTATGATCATCTTCCATGCTCGGGTCGATTCTGATAAATTCACAGTCTATTTTCGCATGAAAGTTTCGAATAACATTTGGTCCTGCAATAGCTGGAAGAATTTCTCTATGGTTATTAGTTCTAACTACGGTGATATGTTTGATTTTGGGTTTTGTGACAGTAATTCTGGGGTTATTTTCGTTATTTTCATTTAAATTTGCTTCTTTTAAAGTGCTGAATTTATTTTTAGTAGCCGTGGTTAATCCCTCAATTGGTATTGGCTTCTTAGCCGTTACCCTGGCAGCTGGTACGATGAAACCATCTTCAGTAGTCGATGAGCTGGTTTCGCCAGCGGAATTTTCAGAGTGGGTTAGTTTATTGCGCTTTGACCTGTAAGTAGTAGAAGGAAGGTTAGAAGTTGGGTTAATGATTGAATAAAGCTTTCCAAGATGATCTCCAAGCTTACCTAGCCGGTATACTTCGAATACATATGGGTGGACAAGCTCCAGGATTCCGAATAGCTCAGGATCGATTTTCCCTTCAATGAATCTCTGGAGAATCAGACGATCTTTCTCGTTGAGGTCGGTGATATTAGGCACTGGGGTGGTTTTGTCCGGATCGTGAACAGGGGGACTTTCGTCCGCACATACATCCGTAAGAGAGCGTTCCTTGTTATTTCCAATGTCCATAGTTGTTTCCAGCGTAGAGGTAGAGTCCATATTTATTGTCGTGTCCATATCAAAATCCAGCAGACAGGCGTCCGTATCGTTATCCGCAGGGATAAATCCCTGGGAAAGCCAAGTATCGATAAGTTCAGCCCCGTCACACATGAGAAAGCCAAAGTCCCTCAAGTTAACGCGACTGAAGTAGCAAAAAAGCGAAAAAACAGCAGCAGAGAACAAACACGCCTGAACACCACGGTGTCAGACTCACTGTACTCTAAATCCCGTGTTCCATGCTTCCCGAATACGTGTCTCCTGTGCCACGTCAGAAAACCATTACACTCCCTGCTCACAAGTATGTACTCCCCTTTTATACTTGAGTACTTACGTACAATTTACATATCGATTGAAGGAGCTAGTATCGATACAAAAAAAATGAATAAAAACAAAAAACGAAGTTGTGACCTCACTCCTTCAAACTGGCGTCATACATACAGTATGACTCAACATTACTATAAAAATGGGAAGTGTAAAGAACCGGGTTACTAACAGTACCTCTGGCTTTGCGGAAATTGTGGGAGCGTTACGCAGCGGTCACTGGGGAAGTGAAAAGGCATATGTAAAATAAATCAGGCTTCTTCTTCTTTGAATTTACATATACAACATTGTATATGCTTTCCGCAGTGGCCGGCGTTTATTTTCGAACCTTACATATACAAAGATTCCAATTCGAAAGTTTCATTTTTAACATCATTTATTATGATAAACCTTTATACATTTAGAACACCAACGAACTTATTTCTTATACATATATTATAGAACACATTAAATATTGCCACACAAAAAAAAACAAAGCTTCACAGAAACAATGCAGAGTTAAAATCTTTCTCTATGGTAACCCGCTCTCTTAGCGTCAATTCCTCCTAAAGGTCTATTAATCCAAAAGACCTCTGCCCCCAAGCCCGAAATTATAGCATTGGAGACGATTGCGTAAAAACCGTGAAAGCATTGACGCCCTCTTATGGAAATTACGTCGGGTGTCACAGAGTCGCTAGGATACTGCAATTTTGGAGATTTTATATATTCCCGAGAAGATCGGGGCGATACAGTCTCCGCCACGCCGGCGAAGCTGGCGATCTCGCCATATGACGCCATAGCGTATTAAGGACGCCAAAGTCATTCCTAAAGCATTTTTTTTTTGTCCCAGAGGAGTATGCTCCCCCAAATGTATCCCGAAAACGAACACGGTACTAAAGTTTCAAATTATTCGTGAAAGCGATGACGTCAGAGAAACCGCCTTACGAGTTTAACGTTTTTTTTTCGGCATCCCACTGGCTAAAAGTAGCACCAGAGATTCATTCAATTCAGGCATATCAAACTCGCGGCCGTCAACGATTATTCGTGCCGCCCAGGCCAAGCCAATATAATGGTATGTAAATATCGTGTCACCTTATAACATCTTATATCCCCTTATTACACTAAATAACATGTCATCTACGCACAGGTGCACCATTTCCCCCACTAGCAGGGAGTATTTCAGCAGACGACTACTGCATGCCAGACCAGTAGTCTGATTAGTAAAAAGTGTTGTACGAAGTGACTTTGTTCAGTGGGTGTAAAACAGGTTATATTTCGATTTCGGAGAACGCTTATTAATTTGTGCAATTATTCAATGACTGGTAAGTTAATGTTAAAAAAAAAAAAAAAAAAAAAAAAAGTGTCAGGAAGAAAACATTGATACTATTGTTGTTCTTGATTTTTTTGTACTATACTTTTCGAAATAAACCTATGTTTCTACGAAAATTGTTTTTGAAGTTTTTCTTATTTTTGCGGCTCACATAAACTTAAACCTCGTTTATTTGGCCCATGCCCGCCTTTGAGTTTGACACGCTTAATGTAGCAAGTATAAACCTGATTTGTCTTAAATAGTCAAATGTTTGTCTTAACATAAAATATCGCACTCATTTTTGAATATATGTTTGAATACATTTAGGTTTTGAGTTTTATTTTTTAACATTTTTATATTATGAGATATAGTGTACAGGTATTCCTCGAATTACGACCTCTCGAATTACGACCACTACCGAAAATTTTAAATTAAATTTTTTCTCAAAAATACAGTCTCTCGAATGTACACTACATATCTATATGCATTAAGTAATTATTAAAAAATATGACGCAATACTCTGCAATACTGCAAAAATTTATGACGCAATAATAAAAATGTATGATGCAATAATTTCGATATCCCCACGATAAATCATATAAACCTTCATTGGCTTCAGAAATGGCTTCAGCATTTCATTACATTAATAAAGGACTACAACAATTAGATACAATGGATCCAAATGAAGAAAGATTCCCAAGTGTAAATCGTTGCATTCAAGAAAATCTGGCTTGCTACCAGACAACATACAAGGAAAAGAAGACGCAAACTGTTCAAACTACCTTGGATAACTTTGTTAAAAAAACTTTCAATGTATCTTCTGTTGCAAATTCTGAACCAATGGATTGTACTAACATAATAACTAATGATGACGAAGAATGATTTTTTGTCTTCTAAATACAAAGTATTTTAAATTAAGAATGAAAGTAAAAAATATATGTATGTGCATATACAAAAAAAATTTGTTTGAAATTCGACTTACGACCAACTCAACTTACGACCAATGTCTCGGTCCCTATCTCGGTCGTATGTCGAGGAATACCTGTACTTTATGTTGCTGTCCACGTAACGTAGCAGACATAAGCATGTGGCCCGAGTAAAAAAAAAAGTGATTGAGTATGGCTGCTCTAGGCCCAGGCCCAGATTTCTGCATGGGCAAGTGGGGCACTTGCCAGGGGCCCCCAAATTTATGGGGCCCCCTAATTTAGTATTGTACATATTTTTGAGTTGTACATATTTTTGAAAATTTGGTTTTAGATTAATTCAGTAAAGGTGGGCAGTGGCGGAGACAGAAAAAAAATCCTGGGTGGGGCACAGTGCACCCACTATATTCATTTCAAAAGAAAATTTCCTGAATTTATTTATTAACATTAAAAGTAAATAAATTAACACATTATTATTATTATTATTATTTTTCAAATGTTTGACTTTTTGGTCGAAAATTTTTTGAATTTCCGGTCCGAATTTATGGGGGGGGGGCCTTGGTGAGTGTCCCACATGTTCATGTGGAAATCTACTCCTGGAGGGGGAGGGCACATGGCCTCCCTCTGGATCTGTCCTTGGAGGGGGCCCCCAAAGTCTGCTTTGCCCAGGGCCCCATTGGGTCAAAGTCGGGCCCTTTGTCAACGAGCAACCCAATACAGGTTAGAATCAGCAAAAAATTTCTTAAAACCACCATCAGCGTTAAAAACTAAATTTTCAAGTTTGGGGCAAATCTTGAGATGACTTCTATCCATATCGTCGAGATCATAAAGAGGAAAAGCAGCTACGCTGGTCACTCCGATTCTTAGTAAATGTTTTGAAAGGCAGTCATGACCAGTAATTAACCCGAAGCTGGCAACTCAAACTACTCTAGGCTGGAAACCGGGATTTCTGGGGCTATTTATAAGGAGACTTCCCCTTCCTTTCTCTCCGTCTTCACTTTGTAAATTAAAAATATCTTAGCCCTAATGAATGAAAAGTTTACTGAGATACAGAGCTATGAAAAGTAAAGATATAGTAAAGAATATAGTAATGATAAAGTAAAGATATAGTAAGGATTTTAGTAAAGTAACGTTTACATGAAGAGGTTATTTTTTGAAACAGTCCTAAATTGTCAACAAGAAATATGATTATGATGCTGCCCTTGGTACTATGAAACTTTCTCCTGGACATATTTCTATTTTCATATATTTTATACGACAACAAAAACTAAAATGGAGTTAGACTGCAAAGATTTTATTTACAGATATAAATTTTTTATCAGCTAAATCCTTTATGATTTTTCAAATTTTAGTTTCCTCAATTCTCCATGCTGTATAGAAATTAGTGTAAGGCTGCTAACTTTCTCCTGCGGTATTATTGACATCAGGTATGTTTTTAATTAATTTTAATCTTGAAAAGCTTCTTTCCCCCGACACCACGGTTACAGAAAGTGTTAGAAATATCGTCAGTGATGTGAATGGATTTGGAAAGTTATTAGATCTGTCATTTGTCGCAAGGAATTGTAGAATATTTTAGGGGTTTCCGAAACAGGAAGAAATAAGATTAGGTTTTAGTGCTTCCCTTTCTTCGATCTACATCTGCATAGCCATCTACATCTGCATCTGCATCTTGAATCATTTTTACGGCAATTTCCTTTTAGACATACACTCTTAGACACCCCTCCCTCCCCCCCCCCCCAAAAAAAAAAAAAAAAACAACGACGCACCAAGAAGGGTTATGCAAATTAGACACAAACTGATATGCATACAGATTTCGACGGAAAAGGCAAAATTTTAAAGTTTGGCGGCCAATGAATGAACATGTGACGCTGCAGTTCATCTTAACTGCGCAACTGGCAGGATAATAAAGAGGAGAAATTTCGATTCCAGGTCATAAATTCTTTGCGAATTTCATTCCGTGTACTCAGGTAGACAGTAACTATGTATCGCATGAAGGCACGCGAACAATATGCGCAGATGTCAGCATTTGAGAGAGGACGTGTAGTTGGGCTCAAAGAAGCCGGTTGGTCTAATCGAAGATTCGCTCGATATTTGGATAGGAGCGATGCCACTATTGGACGATGTTGGCAGGAATGGGTGAACCATGGCTGAACACAGCGTCCAGAAGGAAGCGGTCGGCCTAGAGAAACGATAGTACGTGATGACCGAGCAATCGTCAGAGCGAGAATCACAGCCCAGATTCATCATTATCATCGATCGTACGTGCAGCTGGTGCTTCAGTGACCGCAAGGACCATTCATAGGCGGCTCAGAGAAAGGGGGCTGAGCTCACGGCTCCTCTTGCGCCAACTACCGTTGACCTCTGTACACCGACAAGCCCGTTTGCAGTGGCATCGGGCACATTCGACCTGGAATGTCACTTACTGGAGTAGAATTGTCTTCAGTGATGAATCCCGATTCGAATCGAGTCCCGATGACTAGCGAATACGCCAGTCTGGAGACTCCCCGGACAACGGTGGGATACCAACCTGACTGTCTTACGCCATACGGGCCGACAACCAGGAGTGATGGTCTGGGGTGCCATTGCATTTCATAGCAGGACCCCTTTGGTTGTTATCCGCGGCACTCTTACAGCACAGCGGTACGTCGACGATATTCTATGCTCCGTTTTTTTTCCCTTCATATCACGCTATCCTGGGCTTATATTTCAGCAAGATAATGCCCGGCCGCACACGGCGAGAGTTTCTACTGCTTGTCTTCGTTCTTGCCCAACGCTACCTTGGCCAGCAAAATCGCCGGATCTCTCCCCCATTGAGCACGTTTGGAGCATTATGGGCAGGGACCTCCAACCAGCTCGATATTTTGACGATCTAACGTGCCAATTGGACAGAATTTGACAAGATATCCCGCAGGAGGACATCCGCCACGTCTATCAATCAATGCCAAGCCGAATAACTGCTTGCATAAGGGCCAGAAGTGGACCAACGCGTTATTGACTTTTTCACTTTGTGAAGCTTTTTCTCGAAAAATTGAATAAATCATCCAATTTTTCTCACATTGTAATAATTTGTTTTTATGTACAGGTACATCACATCTACCGATTTTCGTCTTATTCAGATAACTTCTTCTTGGTGCGTCGTTTTTTTTTCTTTGTCTAAGAGTGCAATTTGAATTTTTCTTGCGCTACTGTGAGGCCCGATTGGATCCAATAAGTCCAATTGGCTTAAGGCCGGCCCTGCTCTTTAGAGATTGGACAAAACTTCGTTGGTTATTTAGATATCCATTAAGATGCACTTTTAAAATTAAAATAAACTCACCTATTCACAGAGGAGAAACAAACAAAGAAGCAAAAAAATAAAGATTAAAAATCGTAGCAAATTTTGGTTAATTATAATTAACCAAAATTTGCTACGATTTTTGACTATTCTGGCTACATCTCTTTTTATATTCCTTTTCATTTATGAGAAAAGAATGTTATGAATACAGGTGTAACGATTTGTTAGCGTATTAAAACAAGTGTATTTCATTTCTTTTATCCATTTGTTTCCGAGTTACGAAGGGTTGTTTTGGCTGGGGAATTGGGCTCGATTCTTATAACAAAAACTCATCGGTTATGCCCTGCTGAAGAGCACATGATAAGTGCCAAATCTAGGGTACCAAGGCTATCTAGGCTACTAAGTAGGTCCAAGGCTATCTAGGTTACTAAGTAGGTCCAAGGCTACCTGTACTCAGAAGATATATATTTTTGCTTAATTCTCTACCTCTTTGGCACGCTTTATGCATTTTGTATCCCAAATCGTGAAGGACGATGGTTCTTTTTGAAGTAAGATGGATGAGTGCACTTTGTCATTCGCATGCAAATATTCCGAACAAAGAATTCCTTTTCCTAAAGCGTAGTTATCGGCCTGCCTTGCTGAGGAGTACATAAGTAACACGTAATGTGTTCTTCAGCACAAGTAACGAAACCTAGATATCCATCCTAGGTCTAAGGCTACTTGTACGCTGGAGATGTATTTGCTCAATTCTTATACTCTGGTACTGAGATGGATTGCATGTCATCGTTTCCTAGCATACCAGATAGGCTTGATGCCGTTTCATTAAGACTTTTCAAACAAATGAACTATCGACAGATCTTTGCGAGACCCCCATAATAAAAGGTAGTTGCATTTAATGAGGACTAATCTAATAACAAATAATTTTCATCTTAACAAGGGTTTTGGAGCTTTTTCCTTGCTAGATAGAGTCATCCAGTTTTAAAATAGGTTTATCTATTCTTCAATTTTATCTTCAAGAGAGACATTTTATAGACTTCAAAATGCAGGGGTGTGTTAAAGATATACTTTTAAAACACTTGAGCTCTTAATGTGTTATGCAGTTCGAAATGGATTTTAATCTGTTCTGAATTCGTATTCTTAGACTGTAAAAATACATCTTAAAACAAATTTGCTTAGTGAAAAGAGAGCATAATGTAGATCATATAATGTGCTCTACTTTCTGACCGGATTGTCAGTGTTCCTGAATTAAAAGATATATTAAATATCGTCATTCAAATAGGAATCTCTGGTGTAAAGCTGCTAAACACCTCAATCGTCTTAATTTTCTCTTAAAATGTTGACTCTAACAAATCTTTCCGTAATTCATTATACTAAATTGGTCTTTAAATAGCTCTTTTAGAATATTTAGTAATTCTTATACTTTCTAATGAGTTTTAAGTTTTTTATATAATATGCCGAAGTTCATCATGCTATATACAAAATTCCCACAGTCGAAAAGGAGTTTAATGACTTTTTGAATCTTTCACTTGAGGGCTTTTGATGAGAATTCGAGAAGCTTTATTTTCAACTCGTCTATTCCCCAGAAGGTCCATTCGAATACAATATTTTTGCTGCATTTTATTCTTCTCTCATTCATACGGTTTAGAAAAATTTTGGCATGGCTTTTAAAATGCTTTCCACATTTATCCCAGTGAAATCTTCCTTCGGGTTTTTAAGGAAAACATTTTCAGATCTACCTGAGTTAAACAAAGAAAAATAACTTCAGCTTTGCAATACATTCTGCTCTACCAGTAGCTTACCAGCATGTTCATGTGAACAAAGGATAAGGGCTATTAGAAGTTGCGGGTAGAACTGTTTAATGAGGGCCGATGACCCTGGGCTGCTGCTACTACTTGGCAGATGTGATAAGGCCCCAGAGCATCAGGAGGCCCCAATGCTAAAGGAACAGACTGCAGGTAATTAGTCGCATGTTAAAGAAGGAATGACAGAACATAGAAGCAATTTTCACGCCAACTTTAACGGACGAAAAATTCCGCTTGACAGCTGAAAATGTAGAAGAGTTGCAGGGGAAAATATATCATACAAAAAGGAGTAACCACATAACTTGGTTTACACAATTTTTCTTTTGTATTCTTTTTTTGAAAATACCCTACATGCTCCGAAGAATTTAGAGAGAACGATGGACATTAATGTTGAGTGTATCTTTTAGATTTTTCTTGTATGCGAGAAATGATTGGATGTATGAATTGCATCCGTGTCTCATTGTTGAAAAGGGAAAAAATGGGTTTTCTTATCATTTCTCCTCTAGTGAAAACTTTTGAAATATTATACGAAAGAAATGTTTTTAGAATGTTTCTTGCGTGTACGGTAGGGTTATTTTATATTTTAGAAGTAAAAATAAAATGCATAAATGTTCTTTTTCTTTTTCTCACATTTTATAAATTATCTTCTTTCATTTTTTGTACAGAAGGATTGTACTTTTCTAATCGATTAGAAATATTTGATACAATTATATACTTTGTCTTAATAATACAAATACATATTTGATAATTTATGAAATACATTCATGGAGTACTATGATCATATTCAATACGGATGCAGATAAGTAATTTTTTATTCTATTTTTTTAATGTAAACTTTTATAGTTGGCAGAAATAGTTGTAAACATTCTTTTTACCGCAATATTAATGTCTCTTTTAAGTATCAAAAGTTAAAATTTCGGGGTTATGCACGTGATATTGCTAAAAGTTAGACAATTATACACACGCAACTAACTAATATACTTGTAATGCTATACTTATCTGTAATAGAGTTATATGCAATTTGATCTTTCATTCTCCTTATCAGACCTTCAGAGTTAGACTGAAAGAATTGAATATGTTTCAGCTGATTTCTTGCATGCTCTTGTTCATTCCTGAACGTCAAGCTATATATTCCTGTATGCAGTGGTGGATTAAGCGTTTTATTGGCCTCACTTTGAGGTCTAAACTACCTCCCTTCAGCAATTTATTTTCTAATTTTCCATATTGAGCACTACCATTGTCCATTTTATTAATATCCGGACAACCAAGGCGAGCATTCAGTGCGCTTTGACAGAAATCCATCTCTGCTTTCCTTTTAGAGTCAATCTGTCATAAACGACAGGAAATGTTTTAAATATTCTGCTTGAATTATCCTATTTTATTTCACAAATAGAAATTTAAGAAACTTTTATTTGTTATTAAAATGGTTATTAAATTTTGGTAAAGATCACGTTTTCTATGTTATGTTTGCCGATTAAATTGTATAATCACTTTATAAAATATCTTTTCGAAAAAGTAATACTTATCAGTATTTTAAATAAGTGGTGAGCTTTTTTAAAAGTTGTTGTACTTCATTGTTTTAACTTCCTTTTAAAACAAAATTTGCGCTATTACGGTGTTAAAGGCGAATTTTTACTATCCAACAATTACGTCGTTTCTACTAACTTCTAGAATGTAGAATAAATCTCGTTTTAGAGATTAATACAAATTTCCCGTAGAATTCCAGCTTCGCAGTCAGGATCCATACATGAACTTGTTCTCAAAAATACTTTTCTAGTTATCCTTATTACACAGTTAAAAAAATCAGAAGTTTTAAAAATAAATTATTTAAAAAATATTTCTTTATTTACTAAATAAAGATATGTGTAACGAAATGATTGTAGAGTAAAAGGGTGCTCGAATCTTTATTATGAGCTCAATTCTCTAAGACAGTGGTTCTCAACCTTTTTACGTCCACGCCTCCCCTTCGGATGATCCCCCTCCCCCGAGACGCATATTTACACTGAAGAGCCCCCCAAATTTGGTAGAGGCATGCGTATGCAAAAAACGGAGATATGCAACCAATCAGCGTAACGCGACGTGATCTTCAACGCCTATAGGGCACCAACAGGTGTCTGA
Organism: Dolomedes plantarius; assembly: GCA_907164885.2. NCBI lineage: Eukaryota > Metazoa > Arthropoda > Arachnida > Araneae > Dolomedidae > Dolomedes > Dolomedes plantarius. Next base: position 189,186,384 of record OU015494.1, on the reverse strand, counting down.
CGAAACTGTTATATCGGTTCCTGGTGCTACAATGGTAGGTTATTACGATTTATATGACTCTGAACGCGACGTTATAGTCGGCGCACAAGAGATGGGACATAGCATATCCGAGGTAGCAATGCACTTTAGATTTTCACGCACGACCATTTCACGAGTGTACCGTGAATATCAGGTATCCGGTAAAACATGAAATCTCCGACAGCGGTGCGGCCGGAAAAGACCTTGAAAGAACTGGACCGTCGAAGACTGATGAGAATCCTTAAATGAGATAGACGTGCAACGCTTCCTCAAATTGATGCGGATTTCAATCCTGGGGCATCAACAAGTGTCAGCGTGCAAACTGTTCAACGGACCGTCATTGATATGGGCTTTCTGAGCCGCAGGCCCACTCTTGTACCGTTGTTGAATGCATGGCACAAAGCTTTGCGCCTCGCCTGGCCCGCCAACACCTCCACTGGACTGATGATGACTGGAAACACGTTGCCTGGTTTGACGAGTCTCGTTTCTAATTGTATCGGGGGGATGGATGTGTACGGGTATGGAGACAACCTCAGGAATCCATGGACCATGTGTGTCAACAGGGGATTGTTCAAGTTAGTGGAGTCTCTGATGGTATGGGGCGTGTGCAGTTGGCGTGATATAGGACCCCTGATACGTCTAGAGACGACAGTGACAGGTGACAGGTACATAAGCATTCTGTCTGATCATATACATCCCTTCATATCCATTGTGTATTCCGACGGATTTGGACAATTCCAACAGGACAATGCGACGACACCCCCCTCCCCCCACGTCGAGAGTTGCTACCAAGGGGCTCCAGGATCACTCTTCTGAATTTAGACACTTCCATTGGCCATCTAAATCCCCAGACAGGAGCATTATTGAGCATATCTGAGGTGCCTTGCAACGTGCTGTTCAGAAGAGATATCCACCCCCATACATACAGGTGGTTATCAAAATATTGGAAACACTAAGTAACATCATGAAAACCTTTATTAATACGGGGAAGGATCACCTTTCTCATGTAAGAACACGTGATTCACCTTGGAATTGGATTATACAAGTCATAAATAGTGGTTAAGAATATATTATACCATTCTTCAGGGAAAAATCATGAAAATTCCTGTAGAGATGCTGTGGTGTATATCGATACTTGGATCTATCCGCTTATACAGATCACAGTGGTTGAATGATTTATAGTCGGCGGGGATTGTACAGGGCAAGATAAGATATTTGGCTTCTTTTTCATGCTCTTCAAACCAATACTTGACAGATTTGGCTGTATGTTTAGGAGGATTATCATACAGGAGAACGCTATCTCCTGCAAAAAACAATGTTTGCTCCATAGGATGGACTAGTGAGCTCAAATTTCGACATAGACCTTCTCATTCAATCTCCCTTTTAGGGCTACAACAGGGCCTGAAGAAAACCATGAGATGCCATCCCAAACTCTAATAGATCTACCTCCATGATTGACAGTTGAGATGAGACAGCCAGAATCTTACGCTTGTGTAGGTGTTCTCCAGACATACGCACGTCCTGTTGCGAGGAAAAATGTGGGCAATGATTCGTCGGACCAAATACCGCTTTTAAACATATTATTCGACCAGGATTTGTGCTCGTGGCACCTTTGTGGACGATATTTCGTATTGGCATCCATTACAAGTAGCCTGGGAATAGCTACATTTCGGTAAATGCTTTGTTTGTGAAGTTCCCTTCTACCTCTAATGGTTGATACCGGAACATGCTGATGCAGTTTGAGCTCTTCGGTCATTTTGGTTGCAGTTGATTTCATTCTTCATGTCACAATCCGCTTCAATATCTCGTTCGTCTCTTTCACTCAGCTCTCCCTTCCTTCCACTATTATGTTTGGCAAGGGATCTTTTTCCGTGCACTCTGTACGCTATCGTGACTTTCGATACCATAGCTCTAAAAACACCCATTAGCCAGGGGGTTGCAGTAATAGATACTCCATTTTAAACGCGCTCCAACAATTTGCCCTTTTCACAAGGTCTGCAAGGTTTGACATTTTACGCTGTTCCCCCCAAACGCACTATGCCCTTAGCTTCATTACGGCTACCCGACAGTAGAAAAATACATACACTATATTATATAAAAAAATACCGGTGGCCAGACTTGTTTTTGAAGGAATACGAAGCACATTCATAAACACCACTCATATTGATAGGTGTTTCCATTATTTTGATAACCACCTGTATATATAACTAGCAGTCCGTCCCGACTTTGTCCGGATTGAACAAAATATTATACGAATAAATTTCCAGTTGATAGCCAACAAATTGCAAATCTTTTTTACCTTAATAATAACCTAAATAATACCTTAAATTAATATTACGTTAGTTAATAATTAAAGTTAATTTTTTAAAAGGAAAAGGCGTGCCGGAGAATGGCTAGGTTCGAACCGCTATCGTCAGAACAGAAGCCCACCGTGATAGCACCACGCTAAGGATCGTTGTAATCTTCGGCACAAAAACCGGTAGAGTTCAGTAGCGGTAACAATGGAGATCGTTAGGATTAAGCCCCTAACTTTATTTCTACTGATCAGATATACATAATATATAGCCTATGTCCATCTGGAATAATGTACCTTTCAAACAGTGAAAGAATTTTTCAAATAGGTGCAGTGGTTCTGGAGATTACCCTCCACATACAAAATCGCTCTCTCTTTATATATATATATATATATATATATAACATATATATAAAAGAGAGAGCGATTTTGTATGTGGAGGGTAATCTCCAGAACCACTTTTTATATATATGTATATATATATATATATATATATATATATATATATATATATATATATATATAAAAAGAGAGAGCGATTTTGTATGTGGAGGGTAATCTCCAGAACCACTGCACCTATTTGAAAAATTCTTTCACTGTTTGAAAATAATATATATATATATATATAAAGAGAGAGCGATTTTGTATGTGGAGGGTAATCTCCAGAACCACTGCACCTATTTGAAAAATTCTTTCACTGTTTGAAAGGTACATTATTCCAGATGGACATAGGCTATATATTATGTATATCTGATCAGTAGAAATAAAGTTAGGGGCTTAATCCTAACAATCTCCATATATATATATATATATATATATATATATATATATATATATATACACACTTAAATAATCCTAGTAAAATACGTTCTTCCCATTTACTTTGCTAATCCTCCCTGACTCCCCCCCCCTGAATATCCCTCACGCCTCCCCAGAGGTGCACGCTCCACAGGTTGAGAACCACTGCTATAATACTAACGAATAATTATTTTGCTACTTGACAGAGAGTTAATGGTATAGTGGTCATAATCTTTGAACATGAGTTAACTGATGTAAAAGAGCATGATTTTGATTTGTAAATGTTTCATGCTGTCATACTGTCCGGCCGGACGATGGCCGAATAGCTAGGGCGCTGGCATTCGGTACCCGAGTCAGTGGGTTCGAGTCCCACTCTTAGCATGGATGTTTGTAGCCGTTCGGAATCGGCTTTAAGCTGTAGGTCCCGGTCTAATTAGCCCTCGTGTAGCAAAAAATGACCGTAGCGCTCCAAACCAAACCAAACCATACTGTCCGAAAATATGGACTCTGTTACAACGTTAGACGAATACGAGGATTTTTAAGAAAATGTCACACAAAGAGCGTTTTCTGCGCAAACTCCTTGCACGATCTTCAACTGCAGAATCTTAATACAATGGATATTACGAGAAAACAAAAGATTTTTTCTGTAAAAATAATTTAAACCTTAGGTTTTGCTGTTTTTAAAACTGGTATATGATAATCACCTCAATATCCTTTTCAATGTCCGGACAGAAAACACATTTTTATTCAACATTCAAACAAGCCGTAAAAACATACATGATTTCAGATTTCTTTGATAAATTTTAGTATTTTTTTTTATCAGGAGGGAACTTTGATATCTAATACTCGTCAATTTTTGTTTTTGTTTTACAAGTGAATTTGATGAAATTTTTGACGGGGGAACGATTTTATATTTCTTAACTTAGCATTAATATTTTTAAAGAAAAAAAATCTACTTGTAAAACACATATCATTTTTACCCTTACGTGGTGTGATCATGCGACAAAATAACATGTCTAACAATCTAGAACATAACATATATTTAATTTTTTCAGTGATTTATTAAATATCCGAAATGTGTCCTTTTAATGTGTATTTTATGGTTCTTAGTTGTTCAGTCACCTTGAAAGAAATTCTTTATTCATTACTTTGATATATAATTTAGGAAAAAGAAACAATGATCTAAAAAATAATGCATAATTTCTTTATGTAGAACAGTGAAAAGAGTGATTCCCCCAAAAGATCCAGCAAATAGTTTGATTTATCAGCACATAATGTTTTTACATCTCATAGGTGAGTTATGTTTTTCCAGGATCACGTAAATTTACCCTTACATATTCAAAATGAATTTGAAGACATATTTAGATTTACTTAAAACATTTTTTACGGTACTTGAAAGTTTTAGAAAGTAATAAACTGGCCGCATACTTCAGTGGTCCTTATAACGCAAATTCGTAATTATATATCCTTCAATAATATTTTGCTAAGTTCTAATAACAGTTTAATACAGCATACTTCATGATGCTCGATGTGATATTCGAAATAAGTTGTACTCAGTTTAACAACGTTTTGCTGTTCAAAGTCAAGCGAAGGAAAACTATTTGCGGAACATTTTATTTTTCATTTTTTTTTTTTATTATTTCAGTTTTTCTCTCGACTTGCTTTTTCAAACATTCGCTATCAAATTTCTGAAAACAATAAGGAAGATTGTGGGCAGAAAGAATACCCGATTGCGACAGTCTAGAAGACGTAAAAGAGAACAATAGTGGAAAGAAAATAAAAAACCCTATGCTAAGTTCAGGTAAGAAGACTTGTTTTGCTAGTTGATGACGTACAGAGGATTTACCTGCAATCGCTTCTAAATGTTAACTATACCAACTTTTAGCTCCAGAGTACTTATTTTGGCATTATTTTGTACTTATTCTCCAGAGGACTTATAGCTCCAGAGTATTCGCTAGCTCTATTATAGTATAACTCTGATTTTCTAGAAATTGACACAGACTGAAAACTGATTATGATGAAGAAAAACCGTCTCTTACCATTAAACATGTCTCGTTTTTACATTATTGTGAGTTTTAGATGCAAATGCTGTATTTATTGGGGTAATTCAATGAAATGCATACTGAAAGCTTGAAAAAAAAAAAAGTATTTTGCTACTGATGTCGGGCAAAATTGCAATGCTCATTTTCCAGTTCTTCTGATTACCTAAAGACTCGGTGGTTTTTTAGCATTGATATCGATGTCTAGAACTTGAGTTCGAAAATGAGTAACTCAGTGTAAGAAAAGTGAAAATTTTACGCGTGAGTGAAAAACAAGGTTTTAGCATAAAACTGAACATTTTCACATTTAATATGAAATAGGATTTTTTTTTAAATGCAGGGTCATCTTATATTTTTCTTTTCGTATACCCATCAAGCTGTGAGCCTTTGTTGTTGTTTTTGCACCTCCCACAGAGCGTTTTCAGTCTTAATATAAGAATGGTGATCTAATAAAAGGACGTTTTTCAGAAGGAGTTAATGTTGGTTAAATTTTGGATATAAAAAATTCTAAATCCTGTTAAATTTCACACTAAGATTAGTTAAACTGAATTGGGTATAAGGATTCTAGAACCTTGCCTGTTCTTTGACAGATGACCCATTTTCTGAGTTTCTCACAATGCTAACGGACGTTTTAGTTTCAATAAGATTTTGTCAAATAGTAGCTTTTAATAAATGCCATACTCATTAAAACAATCTAAAGGTAAATGAATTATTATAATTTGTGTATAGAGAAATTGTCTCTCCCCTCTCCTACATACACACACACACACACTCACACACACCTGTTTTCGAAGGAATTGTCAGTGATCCAGTACAGAAAACTTGTGGAAACACAAACAGGAATAACCATAATCTAATAATGATAATGATAAATGTTTCATAGCTTGTAGTCATCCTTTTTATTTGATTAAGGTTATTACAAAACCTTCTATTCCTGTTCTTAATTGTCAGTGGTAGTGCTAAAAGTATAATCATTTGAGTAGACGAAAATATTTGTCTACATACAAACTTAGATGATGAATGACAGTTAGAAAGTCAAATGCTAAACTTCCATACTTATGTATAATTTTAAATTGAAATTTTGCTTTATTGAATTAAACCACAAAAAAGGCAATATAAAATATAAACTTAAGAGCACTATAACAGTTAAATAATAATTCTAAATGTGCTCTGCTTCACCATTTTAGTCCATTTAATTTTCTCTATTCCATCTAAACTCCAGTCGCTTCTCCCTTACAATGGAACAGAATTAGAAAGCAATTCTTAGATCGAGACAATTTGGCATTTCCGAAAATGACGTAGATGTTCCGAATAAAGTGAATCGGGAAAATGAGATCACGCTATGTATTTGAGATAGTATGTAGATTCTTTTCCTATTTGATTATTTTCCTCTAATTGAAGTAATATTTGCAGTATTGTGTTTCGAGAGGAGACTTAATGGGATGATAAAGAATGATATAAGGATGGAGATTTTAATATACAAAGAATGCTTAAATTATGAATATTTTAAACAAAATGTGAAGTAAAAGGTTTTGACTGATGGATATAAAAGATTTTTATTTAAAAAAATGTGTCTGAGTTAAAATAAAAAAAATCATATTTCTTATTAAAAGAAAAGCTTTTTTTCCACTTTGTCGCAAATAATATTTGAGTAATTTTAGAGCACTGTCTAAAAACTAAAATTTTTACATTATAAGACACGAAAAAGAAAAATAAGGAATATGTCAGGAGTGCGTGCAATTAATATGCAAATTGGGGTTCTGAAAAAGCACTAATCTACTTTTGGGGCAGAGCTGAACTGCTACGTCCATATGTGTAAGTCTGTTGCAACTTTCAGTTGGGACACTGCAGAGCGCTATAATCTTTATATTTTGCATCCAGTAACTTCATAAACTAATGCATTCTTTTGCTGATTCATGATTACATATATATATATATATATATATATATATATATATATATATATATATATATATATATATATATATATATATATATATATATATATATTATGTATATATATATATATATATATATATATATATATATATATTTATGTATATATATATATATATATATATATATATATATATATATATATATATATAATATATATATATATATATATATATATTTATGTATATATATATGTATATATTTATGTATATATATATGTATATATATAAGTATATATATATGTATATATATATATATATATGTATATATGTATATGTATATATGTATATATATATGTATATATATATGTATATATATGTATGTATATATGTATGTATATATGTATATATATATGTATATATGTATATATATATGTATATATATATGTATATATATGTATATATATATATGTATATATGTATGTATATATATGTATATGTATATATATATATATATATATGTATATGTATATGTATATGTATATATATATGTATATATGTGTATGTATATATGTATATGTATATGTATATATATATGTATATCTATCTATATATATATATATATATATATATATATATATATATATATATATATATATGTGTGTGTGTGTGTGTGTGTGTGTGTGTGTGTGTGTGTGTGTGTGTGTGTGTGACTGACTAATTAGTTAGGTATTCAGTACATAAAATATTCTCATATAATTTCAGAATTATAAGAAGTTTGAAAAAAATCTATTAATGTAAGAGTAAGTTGTTTTGTTTGCATAGGGGGCAAGTTCTTTTATTCCCTTTATACACCGGACAGATTCTTTGTAGATCGGGAATTTCTTTGAAACCCAGACGTTTGAGTACATTAAATGAATGAGGCTGTTGAAAAAGTAGATTTCTTACTGAAAAAAAAAATATATATAAATTAAAGTTCTCCCCTAAAATAAAATGCAATTACTTTCTCGGAATGGTGTGAAGTCTAAGACATCTAAAAGAAAAATTCATTACTCTAAAAGCCATTTTCAATTTACCATTTCTAAGTGCGAGTTCTCTATACTGAAGCTTTTTCTTAAGCTATAACTGGTTTATATCCTCTTAGTTTTTCTTTTTAATCTCCCATTTTTCTTCAAAATTCTACTGAGGTCAAAACTCTCCAAGTTTCACTTAGTGATTAAATTTAATTCCTTAGCTTTTGAAAAAAAAATAACTTAAACACAGCTGTATATTCTTAAACTAGCCATAGAATGTATTTTGAGAATCATATTTGCATTTCGTTTTCGAATATAAACTTTAAATGCAAATAAATGATTCATAAAGGGGGAAAATGCAGAAGTTTCTTGAACGTTTGAAATGTTTACTCGTATGAACTTTGAATTTCAGACAAGCATATATTTTCTCAAACATTCATTTTCAGATAAAATCATCGTTTGTTGTTCATTACTCTATGTCGTTGAGAAGAAAACTTGTAGGGAAAAAATCGTTGAGAACTTCAGACTTTCGTTACATTACATTCCTGATATCAAAGCGTTGAATGAAAATGGAAACGGGATAAAAGTTTAAATAATTCATTTAAGTTGTAAACTTTAGTTCAGCATCGGGTTTTAATAGAATAAAAATTAGATTCAAGACCATATTACGTGAGTACAATTTTGGAAAAAATGGCGTTGTTTCTCTGAAGGATAGCAAAACGAACCTCTTTATTAACAAGCTGACTGCAACTCTATTTTTGGCTCCTGGCGTCAACTTTAGTTAGTTACAGTTTCTCAGAGACTAATGGAGTTTTAAAAATATCTGTTTTGTAATCAAAATTATGTGATAATTCTTCGGATTCATAAACAGACGTTTATTGATGCGGCTATTAACTGTCTCTTTTAGTATTTTATATCTGAGTTATATATAATATTTTGTTTCCTAATTATTTCATTTTTAAGCTGACAAAAGACTATTCTCCTAATTTTTGTATCACTACGCTCTATTAATGATTATATCATCAATGTATACAAAAACTTATATACTAAAATGCTACTTTACTAACATCTTATAAAAATTTCAAATGCTCGTTTCAATATCATATTTCCTATTACTGTCTTAGACACCCACACCATACCTGTTACATGTATTTAAGAAGTCAAATCATGGATTAGTTTCAACAGACGACAAACAGGAGGACAGTCGCAATGACCCTCTGTGGCAAGTTTTCAACGACAAGTTATCTCGTAGTGGGCAGTCAACATGTTAAGGAAACTAAGGGCTACATATTCATGCCCTATTTCCATAGACGAATTTGATGATGGAAAACAATTCTCTAAAGACCGACTGCCAGGGCTAGTACTCAAACCGCTGGCCTTCCGATATCGAGATGGACGCTTCACCCATTAAAGTGGCGCTTCAGTTCAGTCTCCATGTAAAGTCATAAAGAATTTTCCCCTTAGTATATTCCTAGTTACAGAATACAAAAGCATATATTTTTAGTTTTTTTTCTTAAGAAAGGAGATGTTTAAATTATAACAGGTAGGAGTTTTTAAAAATTTAAACTTTTCATTTAAGTTTTTGCAAGGCTTTAAGTTATTGGTGATTATCTCTTCAAAAATGAAATAGCTTTTGAAAAAAGAAAAACTAATCTGAAATGAAAATTTGTTTTATAAACCCACGCACTGCATTTAAAGACCTACTTTTAAATTCTGAAAACGGAATTAAAAATTTACATTTGATAATCAGTGGTTAGAAAAAATTACTGAGAGGTAAATTCCTTATTTCCTAACACGGAAATTACCTATTTGACAGGTCTACTGATCTGTCACCTTTAGTTACCCTGGAGACGTGAAGTGTTATTCTGAATAACTTTTCTAACAAATGCCTTTTTGTTTCTTTCAAGTCGACGACGCATAATGTTGAAGAAACATGCTTTATTTAGAAATGTTTTTGAAATTTTTATCGTGAATTTAGGATTTTTGCATTTTGGTCTATCGAGAAAAATTTTCAGCTGTTTATTCCTTTTAAGGGAACGGTGGACATTAAAATTTACTTTTTTTACTTTTTATCATAGAGATACGAAACTTTGAACATATACACATTTCACTATAAATAAATAGAATACCTTAAAAGAAATTTCCAATCTCATTATAATTTTAAGATTTTTTTAAAAAATTGAAATTTATAAACACAATTTTAAAATGCTCCTTGCTACTTAATTTTTTAGATATTTCCTCGATTTTGCCTTTTAATCTCTTTAAACTGTATAACAAACAAATCTGGGTATCCATTATTTAATCCCTTGAATAGTTAATTTTTGAGAGATTTTTTTTCTGAATTCCATCCCGATTTTCATCAAAATTTTGCCTTTTGAAAGTTATAAATGAAATTAAATTACCTTAATGAAGTCGAATTGTAAAATGCATACCCAGTTTTTTTGTAAACAGCATCAGGATTTTTCCTCATCAATTTCATGGATTTTGAAGAAAAATTAAGTAGCATGGAGCATTTAAATAAAAAATCTAAAATCCTTGAAAAATCTGTTTTGAGAAAAACAGATTTAAAATTTATTACTACACTTACCCATTATAAATTACTTTGTAGAAGCTTCATAAATGATTTTTTACTTGAAAAAAATTGTTTTGGTACTAATAATCTATAGATATATATATATATATTTTCAATAACACAATCAGTATTACAATGACGAGATTTGCTCAGATAAAGGTCCACCGTTCCCTTAAAGGACCAACTACAATGGCCAAGACTTTATTAACAACTCTTTCCATCACTGGACGGGTTTTCTTACTAATAAAACATCCCTTACGATCTGATAATGCCTTTTTTAACCTATTTCTACACAACTCAGTTTATCCAGAAAGATGAAATGTTCAAACAGGATCTGAAACTTAGCAATTAGCACTGCGAGACAATCAAATTAAACATTTTAGATTAAGGGGGTCCAGGACACAAAATTGTTCAAATTTTCGAAAAATAATTCATTGCATTAAAAATTTCTGTGTTCTTTTACACTCAAAATAACGTTTAAATCATGTTTCTATCTTAATTAGAACAGGAGAAATTATTATTTTTTTTTTGCAACATTCTTATAGTAGCCAATCGTTCTTTAAACCTGTAAGTGCGTTTTTCTGCATGACGGTTTTTTTCCCCATTTCTCGTCTTTAAATTGTTATAAGTCAAGAACAGTTTACGATAAATGGTTGAAACTTGGAACATGTCTTTTTCAACTATTTTACTTTAACTTTAATTCAACAAATTTGAAAAAATATTTACTTTTGAAAGTATGATTTTTTAAAAATAAGTTACATCATCTTTTTTTTGTAATTTTTAATCTAAATATTTTTAATTTTTTTAAAAATTAATATTTTTAAAAATGCTGAATCAAAATTAAAACTTATATATTTCTGTTTAATAAATTGAAAATTTTTTTTTTATTCGACAGATAATATTTTGAGTTACAACGATTTTAAATTACCCCACTTTTCTTAAAAATTTTAATTTTAAAATTTTTCAAAACCTTTTTGAGATGTTTTATTATGTGATTTTGTTTACAAATTATATGGTTAACCATCACAAAAATATTCAAAATTTTAACTCAATAAATAAAAATTTTCAAAAATGTGTCCACCATAAGCTATATTGCCGTTCGAGACTCGAATTACGCACACTCAAAATTTATCAAGAGAACCTCCTTTCTATAGAAAATGATATGCTTTTAAGTATAAATAATAAGACGGAAGCTACAAAAATGTAATGCGTTTGGCCTACAGTGTCAGTATGAGGTTACAACGAACTGAACTTATATCAAATAATGCAGTTAATGAACTTGAGCAGACTTTATTTCTCTAGTCTTCAAGTAACACTATTTAATACCGTCGAATGTTTAGTTTTTGATAACTTTCTTCTCTGTTTTGTGGATGAAAGGTTATAACGAGGAATGTAAAGTACGATTCCAGCAATCGAAACCATAGGTTTATACGATTCAAAATTTATACTTTTATATAAATTTTAATCACTGGACACTTCATAACATTATTTTTACTTCATTCAAATCCTGTTTAGCAACTGCAGTTTCTGTTAAGTAGATTTTCTGTACAGCTGAAGAGAGTAAAGGGCAAACTCGGGAAGTTTTATGAAAAGAAAAGCAGCTTGAATTTCATTGGAATTTATTTCTTGCGAATTTGGATTCAAGAGTAATTCTTGTCAAACCACTTACATTTTATTAATTTACCCTTTGCTGTAATTATGAAAAATCGAATGTAGATCGAAAATAAAGTTAATGACTCGAGGAACGGGTAAAACAAGAACAAACATATGGGGAAGATTTCTAATGAGAAATGTGGATTAGGTACTAATATATTCTAGACAAGAGTGATATACAATTTTTTTTCTGATGTACATGTTTTGACAAACCTGATCGATAACAATTTGCTAGGGAAGTTTGTTTGAATTTGCTCTGTTAGAATAATGGTGTTCCCGATAATTAACCCCGAAATCGATCTGTTCGTTCAAATGGCAACTCTTTTAACCAAACCGATCCGGAGGTTTAGTGGTAAGCGCATATTGAACACAGAGTTGCAACTGCTTGATTGAACAAGTGTTCAAGAACTTGTGTAAAGGAGAATACATGTGCTATGATTTTATTGACTTTCTTCAAATATTATTTTAAGGCAAGTCTGTTCAATATATGCGCATGAAATGCATGAGGCCATCTGGTCTCACACTTCTGGCTTCTTCCGGGAAAAGAGTATTGCTCAGCTCCCAGCCATTGGAAACAAAGTCTGTTTAATATATATATATATATATATATATATATATATATATATACACTGGTGTAAGAAATTATGAGAATTTGCAGACTTGGTCGATTATCTCTAGAACTACTGTACCGATTTTAATGAAATTTGATATGTACATACATTGATACAATACAAAACAAATAACCATTCAATAATTGTAATACACACGCATGATCGTGCGTAACACTCGTTGGAGTCGGAAGGTATGAAACAGCGGTTGCAGAATAAACAAAAAAATGGGTTAATAGATAGGTTAATAGTGGGTATGGTCCCCTCTTACAGATATGCAGGTCTCGCAGCATGATTTCATACTTGAAATAAGGCAGTTTATCATTTCCTGTTGCAACTGGTCCCACTGGTTCAGCAACACTGTTTTCATTCTCTGGATGGTTCTCAGAGGGGGGGGGGTTGCAAGTTGCATTTGCCCTCCCCAGAGCGTCCCATACATGCTCTATAGGGTTAAGGTCAGGAGATATGGGTGGCCAATCCATCCGACGAATATCCCCACTCTCTAGAAATTCGTCGACCAGAAGAGCTCTATGTGGCCTCACGTTATCGTCCATTAAAATGAACTCAGGGCCAACTGCACCCCTGAAAAGGCGAACATAGGGCTCCAAGACCTCATCCCTATACCTCACACCAGTCACAGTGCCTCTTTCAAAGACATGGAGAGGTGTGCGGCCATCCAACATGATGCCTGCCCAGAGCATTAAGCCTCCTCCACCATAATTGTCGATTTCGCGGACATTGGAGGGTAGGTAGCGGGTCTGTGGTTCTCTCCATATGAACGTACGGCGAGAATCGGTGTTTAGGCAGAACCGGGACTCATCAGTGAAGAGATCGGTCGCCCATTGATCCATACTCCAATCTCTATGCTCTCTGCACCATGATAAACGGATTCTCCTGTTCGTAGAAGTGAGCGGGACGTAAACATCAGGTCTTCTTGCAAACAACCCTCTCTCATGAAGTCTTTTGGAAACAGTCACCCTTGATACACGGGTTCCTGTGGCTGCATACAAGTCACGAGAGAGCTGAGAAGCTGTAGCACTCCTGTTACGCCTCGCTATAATCGACAAATGGCGCTCTTCTCTGGCCGTCGTGGCTCTTGGACGACCTTGCCCAGGCTTTCTCTCAATGGATCTGGTATCCTGGAACTGTTTCCATAAGTTACACACGACGCTGGGCGTTAAATTGAGCTCTCTACAAATTTGGACTTGATATTGGCCTGCTTCTAGCCTCCCCACAATTCGCCACCTCATTCCATTATCTAAACGTTGGTGGTTACTCATTTTTACTGTTACAATTTGAAATTAACCGATTGCTGCAAAATAACACCAAGAAATTCGCCGAGGTGTGCTAGCGAACGAAATGCGTCTTAACTTACGCGCGCTTATAAAGCCTGTTTCTCTACTGGCTCCACCTACACACACGTGTACGCTTACGTATTTGACGTACAAGATTTGCATTTTTGTCTAGAAGCAGTGGTTTTACATTCAGTTCAGTTCTTTTCATGAAATTCGATAAATATGCAAATTCTCTTAATTTATTTCACCAGTGTATATATATATATATATATATATATATATATATATATATATATATATATATATATATATATATATATATATATATATATATATATCCTCTTAATCAAATGGAAACATGCGATTATAAGACCTAATCTGAAGCTTGGCAAATTGGAATTACACATTAGTTTTTAATATTTCTAATTTTATCATATGTACAGCTTATATAGGTTTCTTTAAAAGTATTTTCCGACGGCTCTTTGCCAATTTTTTATTTTATTAAAGTTTCAGGTACGGGAATAGCTATTAAGTCTGCTGTGTACAAACCCTATTGGATTCGCTCACCTCAATGCCAAACTATAGAGAAAATTTGTCTTCTATTTACAGCTACATAAATGCCGATAATTCAATAAAAATGTTATTTTCAGATAGCCTGAACTTTTCTGCATCTTGCAACAGGATTCAATTTATAAATTTCGTCCACTAAAGGAATTGATGAGCGTTTAAAACACACTATACCAGATTTTCCTCTCGAATAATTAAAATTTCAAAATATCATTTGCAATTTTTTTAAACAAAAAATGCCCCAAGGGGAAAAATTTCTTTCTCTGTTACGAAGTACAATTAAAAAAAAATCTTTAAATTCAAGTCAGCAATTCTTGGATATATTTTCTCCATAGGTTAACATTGAGGTGAGCGAATCCAATAGGGTTAGTACACAGGAGCCTTATGGTCTTGATATCGGAATATACAATTTATGAATAATGACATTGGGGGAGGGAAAAATTCCCCTCCAGGAAGTTCCTCAGTTTCTAAAGAGTGTAAGCTTCGTAACATAACCTTATGGGAGAAAATGAGTCAATACTACGCTTGTTATCTTCATTAAGAAGACTGTCTGGAACTAAGTGTTTCAACGAAGCCTGAATAATCAATTTGATACGGCTTTTATCCCTGTGTACTGTCATACTGATCAGTTATTCATAGTAAATTTATCGCGATTTGTTTCAGTGATTTCTTTTATTGTAACTATAATATTATGCTGTTTAGTTACAGAGGCTGTTCGCACATTTTTTAGACGATTTTGGTAAGCGGTGGTAATAAAAAATCGTTTCCTGCAAAAGAAATAATTGCAATTGTACTATGTTTTTAAAAGTCAAAATTATCGTCTGCGGCTTGAAAGTTTTGTTTTTATTCAAAATGGCGTTTTTAACAAAGCAGTGGTTCGAAGGCTACATTTATGCTCTTTCCGAAGAGAAATATGAATACTCCGTTATCCAAAAACGATGTGAGAGTCGTGGTTTTGTGATATCTAAAGCGTCGATAGGTAATATCGTCCACAAGAAAGGAAAAAAAACGTCAAATTGGAGCCTCAAGTGGGACAAAAATTCCAAACAAGTATCCAAGGAAAAAACGGACATCTTCGACTACTGCAAAGGTACGTTGTTTAATGTTAAAAGAAAATCCCCCTAGTCAAAGGACAGTTGCAAAATCATTAAAATGCTCGGTGTCCACTGTAAATAAAATGATAAACGTTGATTTAAATCTTAAGAAAGCGGAAAAACGCAATGTACATCGTCTTCTACCAAATCATATCGCTGAACGCAGGACACTCTGCAGAATTCTATATGAGAAACACTTATCCAAAGAAAAATGGAAAACAATTGTCACAATAGATGAATCATGGGTGTATTTAAATGATTGCAACAAAAAAAGAGCCATTTATTATAATAAAAGGGGAGAAAAAATTTAAGTACATGGTTCAAAGACTCGAAAGAAAGTTTTTCTAAGGGATTGATGATTGTTGCTGGTTTTTCTTATAATGGCAAGTTAAATATAAAGAGAATGGGAAAAAATGTCAAGATTAACTCCAAATACTATCAGGAACATATTTTATCGCCAATTTTTCTGAATGAAATACCATCGCTTTACCCACAGTGCCATCAATCTGTGAGACTCCATCAGGACAAAGCAAGCAGTCACACATCAAAATCCACTGTAAATTTCCTAAAAGAAATGGAACAAAAAACTGGTATCAAGGCCATACCCTTCACTGATATCCCTACTAAATCTCCCGATGTATCACCTATGGATTTTTGTGCTTTCGGACTTTTAAAATCTGCATTATCCAAACGTCGTCCCAAAACCCTTACAGGACTCTGGAAAGCTGTTCAGGAGGAATGGGATAGAATACCTCTTCTGACACTTCAAAAGGCATTATTATCCTGGAAATTGCGGTGTCGAAAGATAGTTCAGAATAAGGAATGTCAAATAGAACATTTAAAACACAAGAATTTTATGTAATTTAGTTTTGTGAATACAATATACATCGTCTAAAAAATGTGTGAACAGCCTCTGTATTGCTAACGAAATTATTTACACAAAATTTAAACATTTGCGAATTCTATTTGTAACATTAATTATAAGAAATATAACGACCATAAAATCTAAAATACTATTTTCTGTATTAAATTATATAATAGAAGCTCAAAAACATAGTGATATCATGAGCAATTGTTGCAAAGAAAATAACTGCATGGTTGATTTGTATGAAAGAATTTTTTCGCTGAAAAACTGGTACAGCATGCAGTCTCTACCCTTTCTTCTGTTATAATGTTTTATTGATTTAGTCTAAAATATAAAAGTATCCAGTGTGTGTTAATACCAACAATGTGTAAATTTTGTCGTTAGAAGTGATATGTGCATGACATTAGATTTAGTTCAAGCAATTCTTGACTTATTGTGTTGTGCTGATAGAAAGCCCCAAAGCCAAAGAGATTTTAGAAAATTTTCTGTCCCCAGTTGATTTTAAGTTCTTGTTAAATTTTACTAAATTAATTAATTTTCGCATTGTCATTAAAAATAGAATTTCATATCTTAATTTTATATTTATCTTCACTTTAACATCTGTTTACAGTATATGTCTCAGCGTGATTATGAATATGAAATTCATTTTATATAGTTACGATTATTAATGAAGTTAATACTAATCAATAATTTTTACTTTGAGAAGGCTTCTGAGTGATTAGACAACTGAAGTAAGAGTGATCACAAAGCAAATTAAAAGCAACATAATGAAATCGGACCATCTTAGTGTCGTAGAAGATAATATGGGCATGACATTGGATTGACTCAAGTTATTCTTGGCTTATTGTGTTGTATTTATAGCGAGTCAATTCAGATAACCCCAAGGAATTATTAAATCGTGATAAGGAAAATTTTTAAATCGCGTGGTCTTGGGGACCAGCTCATTTAAAAATATCTGTTGATAATTCGATCAAACTTAAAGTATTTTCTGCAGACCTCCTTGACGTGCTTTCTAATATGATTTGGTGCTCCATCTTGCATGCCCCATCTTGTATAATCACTGTGTGTCCAAAACTTTGACGGTACTATTGAAAGTGGATCATAGAATATCTTGAATCACTTGATATCGGATGACACTAAATGAACGCGTAAAACCCCAACAATAGGTGTCATTACAATAGACGTATATATAAACTAGCTGAAAACCCGCGCTTCGCTACGGAGTACATTCAAATTAAATACAACGGTCAACGTATGCAATTTATGCCAAAAAATAAATATATATATTTATAATAAATGCGATGATCAATGTATACAATTGATGTAAAATATCTATCTATCTATCTATATATATATTTATAAAAAAATCGTAAGGGATATGCATTTTTTTGGATAATATCCAATCGTCTGCTGCATTAGAAAGAGAAAAAAAATATTTTTTTGTCTATTTAGTTGTTACGCACGTGACGATAAATTTATTGAAAGTACCAGAAAAAGAAATCACGTGATCAGCATTTAATAAATTAAATTCTAAAAATTAATCTTTAAAATTCACCAAAAACCAGGAAATGGAGGTAAAAATTCGAAAAAATTTCATTTTGAAGGAATTTTTATGATCTTTCTCGTGATATAAATTTTATAACCCTCAAATTATTATTTTAAATGCAAACTTAAAAAAAGTTACAAAAACAGCTTAAAAATTCAATTTAAAAAAATCTAAGAAGAATTTTTGAAAAATCTTTCTTAGTGCACCCCTACACTATTAGAAGAATCGCCATGCAAAATTTCAGCCCTTTAGGTCCAGCGGTTTGGTCTGTGCGTTGTATGTCAGTCAGTCAGTCAGTGAATGAATGTGTCAGTTACGGAACTGTTTTATATATATAGACTGATAAGGGTCTCTGCACAAATGCGTAATACATGCTCATATTTTACATGTAATACATGTTTTAATGTAGCCAAAAAAATAGTTTCTATACAATTTAAAAAGCGATGTCTGGGGTAGTGTTTCATCTGCTCCTATAAAATTATCGCAAGCTGAAGAGTTGATGGAAATTTTTTTTTGAAAGCCATAGTTTTTCACCTTACTTCAGACAAAAGTGATTAATCAAGCGGATTTTTGTGAATCATTTTTTAGATTTTTATTATTACGCATTTATTGACATAAATCGAGATATGCGTTTTGCTTCATCACTGAGATACACTCTTTCTCTGTAGCATTAAAAGCTTTAAAGAAACATTAAAATACATGTATCGGATGGTTTTTATTCCATAATACAGCTATATACATTATTCGAAACAACTGTCGAATCATCTATGATATCAATGCATTTCGGCATTACGAACTTTCTGCAGCATCATTTGTACACTCCATAGATACTTACAACAACACATGAATATTGTCGTATCCAAGCATATAAAAATATGTTGACAATACCGCTTCGTTCTTTTGTTTCCATCCCGATCAGAGCAAAAAATATTTTATTGAGATAAGTCCCCGAATGCGGAGGCACTTGTCGTGAGACATTCGCCTATACCACGCCGCAATTTTACTGCCCATTTTATTGTGGGGGCACCATATAGGCGGACAGCATTACCCCCTACGAAGGGACGACACGAACGGAGGCATACTTCGTGGCGCGACGCCAGGATTCGATCTGAGCACCCTCAGCACCGAAAACCAGCGCGCTGTACCACTGGGCCGCCACAAGCCCAAGATGTGAGATAAGTACTTTCAGTTTGCTTGTAACAGAGGATATTCATTATGGAAGGCTGCAATTGTTTGATTTTTATGTTTCTCAATTATTATATATTTATTGTCATAATTTTCAGCCTTTCATAACGTTTGTTGGAAATAATACTGACTTAAATATTACAATTTTTAATAGAAGATTAAATTTTGAATGTAAATTGTCTTGCTCAAGACTTGCAACTCTATTTATATTTGTGAGTGAGAGGTATATTTTGGCTTAATAACTCCCAAAACAAACAAAGCTAATTGCAGTTAGAACTAGCGTTTTCACTAAAATTTTAAGCCTTACCACAAATTATGCAATAATATCACACATTATTTTTTCTAGAACTGGTTGATTTCTTTGTAAATAAGAAAGTTAAAATCGGAAACTGGTGTGCTTTATCTTATTTAAAAGTAAAACAAACAAAAGTATTAAGATCGTTACTTAAATAAACAATTATATAAATGCAAGCTCATTTATATTTCATACTATAAATCCGATTATACAGCATCTTATAATAAATGAGTGAAGAAATATTGTAGGATGATGTCTGTCAATGAAATTTCTTTTTCTCCAGAGGCTGGGAAATTGACAGAAACAAGCCCAAAAATTGTAAGAAAAAAAAGTCATGTTCCCGTCATCGCATCTTACATCTTAATAACGTCCTTCTACAACGGAGGATGTGAGATCTATCCATGATGTCATCTTATCCATAGCAATGACAGTTTTGACTTGGTGGCAATTCTATGCGAAAAATGGGTCGCAAGACAGTTATGTCCGACTGGGATATGATACATTGCAACAGCCTTCCAACAATGTGCACAGATGTGTTCAGGGTTTCCTATTTCAACAAGGAAATTAGTTTTTAAAACTCTAAAGTGCTTTAAGGGCCATGACTCTTCCTATAAATAATTTTGCCGGGAAAAAGGTTACTATTTAGTCTAAAAATGGAATGTTGCGTACTATAATCATATGTGTGTGAGAAACTCAGTTACACATCCAAGCTCCTAAAGCAGATTTCAAATAAAATAGATGGCTTTCTAGTTTTAGCCGCTAGAAGGTAATTAAGGTGAACGTTTGATTATTTGTGCTAATTAAAACATGTCGAGCCCAGAAAATCGGAAGACGAATACTGTCAAAATGGTCTCGTAAAAAACAAATGCTGTGCTCAGACTTTTAAAATAAACTACATATGATAATAAAACAGGGCTTCATCAAAATATTAATGTTTACATAGAAAATCAGTCTTTTGGAAAAAGTCTTATCTATCGTTTATCAACCATGCTGACATTTCTTTCAGAAAATTTGAATCTTATTTCTATAACTTTTTTCTTTTGTGATACATGAATAATTCACTATATGGTAGACCCACCCCAGATAATAAGAAATTAACTGTATGTCAAAATTTGAGATACTGATAAAATATTTATTTTTAATGAGGTAAAAAGTTCGTTTTTTACTTCACTTTTGAGAAGAAATTATTTGACAGGAAGAGGTGAAAAACAAAAAATACAAAAATAAAACCATGTGATTTTCAAATTGTATCACCTCTTTCTTTCCTTCGTTCTTTCTTTCTAATTTCAAAACAAATATTTCAAACTACTATTTAAGTAGCCGTGAAGTCTCTGGGAGCAAATACGTATATTTCGCTTAAAGTGACGTAGGAAAGTTAGGATTTTTAACAATCATTTTTTAAAAAGGAAATGAGCACTATTTACCTTAAAGATCACCTTAAAGTAATTTAGGTAATAGGATCTATTTTTTAACAATATGAGTTATACATAAATAAAAATAATTTATCTTACTAGGCATTTCAGCGCATGTACTTACTTAATGGATAGAATGTTTTTTATACTTTTTGCAACGTAATTCATCGAGTTGTGCATATCGTTTCGAATCTTAGTTGAAGATATTTTAGAACACAGTTGGATGTAACTGCAGCAAAGCTCGCATTTGTGTCTTGCTTTAGTTATCCTATTTGAATGCATTACCAAAGCTGTTTGAATTCCTAGACAATTTTCCCACTCTTAGCTGGCCACACTGGTTCAAATGTTTACAAATTTTCATTCAATTAAAAACAGCCTTCATTTACAGTAGAACTAAAAAAAAAGTAGTAAAGCGACAAAAATTTAAGCAAAGAACTTTATTGCTTAAAAAAAAAGGATATACAGTCATACCTCGGAACTTATCTGCTTCGGTACTCCCCGCATTTCAATGAGAAAAAAATGCTATGGTACTCGACGTTTGCTCGGTACTCGTTGCATTTCGACGCGAAAAAAAATGATTCGGTACTCGTCACACATGCTTAAACATGTACAGCTCCGATTAAAAAAATTAGAATAATGAAAGAAAATATGGACAAGGGAATTTCAAATCCAATTTATCAAATAAATAATCAATGATATGAAATATAAATTATCATAATATAAATCTGCATATTTTGTAGATTATAAAAATATGAACATATTACAATGAAATAGAAAATATATTTAAAACAGCAAGTGAAAAAAAAATTCAAAATATTAGAATATTTCATAACATGGTTAAAAAAATTAGAATAATGTAAATATATTGTACACAATTTAAACTCGAAGGGTTTTTACATGCTAATCAGTACTTTGTTGCATCACCCTTAGCTTTAATGACAGCTCTTAAACGGTTTGGCATATTACTAACTAAAGGTTCACAAATTTTTTTTATCAGTATTCGCCCATATGTTCTTCAAACTAGAAATAAGATCTTTTTTTGTCTCTTTGTGCAACTTCTTGAAGTCGTTTTTTCATAATTCCCCACAAATTCTCGATGGGGTTTAGATCGGCGAATTCGCAGGCCAAGGGAGTACATTTATTTCTTTCTCTTGGAGCCATTTAGTTGTCGATTTGGAGGTGTGGGAAGAAGCTGATTCTTGCTGAAACACATAAATCCAATCGTCATCACATAAATCCTCAGATGAAGAAATCATGAAGTTTTCAAGAATTTCTTGATACACTTCTGAATTGACTTTTGTGCAAATAATACACAACCTACCTGGGCCTTCTGCAGTCATGCAGCCCCATACCACGACAGAGGTCGCAAATTTAACCGAACGTTTTAAACACTCTTTATCAAAAGCTTCTTGTTTAAGTCTCCAAACACGTATACCTTGATTCCCATGGGACACACAAAACATACTTTCATCGCTGAAGAGTACCTTTTTCCAGTCATCTTGACCCCAAAATAGCTTTTGTTTACACCTTTTAACTCTAGCAGCCATTTGCTTAGATGATAAGAGTGGCTATGTCTTAGGCACACGTGATCTAAAACCTAATTTGTGAAGTCGTCGTAATGTTGTAGATTTAGAGGCATTTACACCCACTTCTTTTCATTTTCTCTGCAAATATCTCACACTTCGAAAACGATGTTTCTTCACAATCTTTTTCAATTGCCTTTCATGTCTTGCTGAAGTTACTGGCTTTCGACCACTTTTAAAGTGTTTATTTTGAAAACACTTATTGTTACAATATTCTCTCAAAACTACTCACACTTGCTTGAGAACATTTCACTTCCTTTGGTATAAACAGTTGTGTTTTTCCATCTTTGTGCAAGTGCACAATACGAAATTTCCCAGCCTCAGATAAGTCGCTCTTTCGTCCCATATTAAGCAAATACTGAACTAAAATCAAATGCCAAACTACTTTTAATTTTCCTCGGAACACATTTTATAGTCCCGCACATATTAGTCTCGTAGCTGTTCTCTAAACCAAAAGGAAAATAGTTGCATATTCTAATTTTTTGAACCATGTTGTCCAGATATTCTAATTTTTTAAATAATTCTAATATTTTTTTAAATAGTTAATTATTTGTATAGCAAATAAAAATAAATATTTATGTTATATTTATAAATGTTCTGAAGATATTTAGACATTTTTAATATTTTTTTTCTGAACACAGTATACGAATTGACACTTCAGCAACATTAAACCCATTCTTTTTACATTATTCTAATTTTTTGAATCGGAGCTGTATAAGACAAGACTGCGCCGTCTTTCCGGACGAAAAGAAAGACCGAAATAGGTAGAATTACAAAATTTTGAAGAATCCACCTTGCAAAGCTCTAGCAAGCCGAAAAGTAGACTTGTTTAATGATTAAACAATGTCTCACTTCAGAAACATTTTGAAACTTAGTCAAAAGCAAGTTTGTCTTGATAGGTTTGTAGTGAAACTACCTAAATCTGATTCTGCAACAGGGATCGGTGGTGTCAAAAGACAGAAAAGAGAACGAATCCCT
This sequence comes from Dolomedes plantarius, assembly GCA_907164885.2. Lineage (NCBI taxonomy): Eukaryota > Metazoa > Arthropoda > Arachnida > Araneae > Dolomedidae > Dolomedes > Dolomedes plantarius. Next base: position 189,162,675 of record OU015494.1, on the reverse strand, counting down.
GTACTAACACCGATTTTTTATTGGAAGGAGACTCCCCTTCGAAGCAATAACCCTCTCCTCCTCTACTTCCCTACTATATCATAAGGCCATCAACTCTTTTCAGTATACGTTGAGTGAAGATAAATTTTATTTCATTTTATCTAATTATTGTTTTAAACTATGTCTGTCTAGTTTAAAGTTTTTGTATCAAAAACAACCCCATCAATTTATAAATTGCCCAGTAAAATGTGGAATTTCTGGTTTTCAGGAACGAATTAATTCAATTTACATTACTCCATATGGGAAAAAATTCGCTCGGTACTCGTCGTTTTCGATACTCCTCGTGCCTTCTGCTGGAACCAATTAATGACGAGTACCGAGACCACTGTATTTAGTTGACTAGTCAAAATGGAGCAAAATTTTCTCAACACGTGATGCGTTTAGCAGATTAATACAATAAAATCCAGCATTACACTATCTACCAATAAATATTTGGACACCTGTGATAGAAAAGAAAAACAAAATTTATTCATAGTTTATAATAGTTAGTAGAGACTCCACGAAAGGCAATTAAAGCTTCAACCGTCCGGGGCATCCGTCATACAAGGGACTTGTGGAAAGCCATCATACAAGAGCTTTCCACAAGTCCCTGTATGACGGCTAGTGGTATTTTCTTCCACTCGGCTTGAAGAAGACATGTAAGTTCCTTCACCGATTTTGGATGGTTGTTGCACACCTTCATTCGGCGATCCAACTCGTCCCAGAGGTTCTCGATAGGTTCAGGTCTGGGCTCTCGGCAGGCCAGTCCATTCGGTTAACCTCACTGTCACCATACCAATCTATGGTGGACCTCGCAACATGACAGCTGGCGTTGTCGTCCTAGAAGTAACATGGGTCCAACCCGAAAAACTGCCACAACGTAGGAACCACACTGTCCTCCAAAATAGTGCAACAGGCGTCGGCGTTGAGCTCATCATAAATTGGGGCCAAGGGTCCCAGTCCATGCCAAGAGAAACACCACCAGACCATAATTCCATCTCCGCCGAACTTTACTGAGGGCATAATGCATTCTGGCAGGAGGCATTCTCCAGGCAGACGCCAGACCCAGCCATCCGAGGGGTAGAGGGGGGACCTTTATTGATCGCTCCAGAGAACCAATTTCCACTGACCTGCGATCCACTTGCGACGTGCTTTGCACCACATTAACCGAGCAGCGGGGTTGGACTTTGTGATCAAAGGCTTATGGGTGGTACCACGACCATGAAAACCAAGCAGATGTGCTTACTTGCTGTAATTTCACCGAAACAACATTCCCAGATGCCTGTTAAAACTCCTGGAGTATGTGGGCCATCGGTTGGGTGCGGTTCTTCCGAATTTCTCTGGACAGCATCCGTCGGTCTCTATCTCCCAATTTCGTGGGTCTGCCAACTCGGGACACATTCTGACAATCACCGTTCACCTTCCACTTCTGAATCACATAGGCCACTGTCGATTTTGGGTAATTCAGCTCGCTAGATATGTCTTTTAAAGATCAGCCATTTCTGTGATACCCGACGATTACACCTTTCTCGGAATCAGATAACTTTGCACTTCGTGGCATCTTGCATGCGACTAATGCCAATGTTGTTTCTTACACGATATTTAACGGCGGAGGGCATGACGTATATCAGGACCGCAGATATCGTCATTTACATGAGTGTCCAAATACACATTGGTAGACAGTGTATAGCATCAAATCCTCAAAAGACATATTCTAGAGATATAGGCAGAGGTGGAGCGTGAAATTTTGATCCCGTAGAGCACCACTCTAAAGTTTGTTCTAGCTAAGAGCTAGACATAAGCTATTGTGTGGACACAAAAAAAAACTTAGACAACAGTTAATAAGGAAAGAAGCGAAAAATAGTAAAATATTGCAAATTTGTCTTTTTGTATCATGAACTTATAAAAGCTGGGCTATTCCGACGACTGAGTGTCTACAAACATCCGTGACCAAAACGATAAAAATCAGTCATTTTTTTTCGATTGTAGAGATGTTTCTCTCGATGATCATAAATTTGGACCAACTCCTCCAATTATCTGTTCCATAATTAGCAATTTATTATGATTTGCTCCATTATAAATTTATAATTATTTATAATATTACGTATATGCTGCTCAATTTACACGCTTGGAGTTGAAGAGCTATTTTGGTTATACAACTGAGAAATTTTTTTTAAAATGCTATTTCATCGGTATACAAAATACACCACAACTTCTCTTATTTATTCAATCTCATGACTCACAATAATTTTTAAACGATGGGTGTAATTAAGTTTTATGCCAAATACTTTAGGCTATTATACTTTTTTTTTTGCTGTTGATAGGGTATTTATTAATAGGATCACCCGTATTTGAAAATAATGTGACAGTCTGTGAAATTCGTTATACAAATGAAATTATTCCCACTTTTCTATTTAATTAAATAATATAGTATGCAAAAAGTGTAACTACTAACGAATTAATTATATATATAATAGCCGTTGTCTCTGCATAACACTTCCGGGCTGTACTCATCTTTCAGTTCAAGCCCTCAGTAAACAAATGGCCGGTTAGGCTTAATTTCAATTTCAGATGTGGATCAGAATTTTTTCTTACCTAAAAACTAATATCTTCTCCATCAAATCACGTTTGTTCAGCCTATTTTTCTATAAAACATTCAGAACTAAAAAAAAATTGGATGCTTTTAGCTGTATATTTAACAGTTTTTAAAAATCTGTTTACTTTTGCGATGAATTCTGAAAGTAAACGAACTTGAATGTGAATGAATCAAGTAGCTCAAGTATTCATATCGCGTAGTGAGCTGTAAAAAACTGGATGGCAGTCTACTACTCCAATCGCATGAAAAACTAAATAAATAAAAAATAATGAAAGGGTTTGCTTTTGCAAGGTGTGCATTAAATGCAATATTGTTAGATAATTCGGGATATTTTTTAGCTTTCATATGCTTTTTCCATTATGACGTCATTATTAGTATTATGAGGTCAAAATGACGGGTTGGATGGCAGTCTACTACTCTAAACGCATGAAAAACTAAATAAATAAAAAATAATGAAAGGGTTTGCTTTTACAAAGTGTGGATTAAATGCAATATTGTTAGATAATTCGGGAAATTTTTTAACTTTCATATACTTTTTCCATTATGACGTCATTATTACTATTATGACGTCAAAATGACGGGTTACCTTCTAGTACTTAATATCAAACATAGAAAAGAATTTTACTTTGGCATCACGTGTGATATCAAGCTAAAAAAATGAGGATGAAATTTACACCTATATAGTTTTTCCTACTATTGCGATGTTTCTCTAATAGCTGTATATAATATCTTAATTTTTGGACATCCTGTCATTTTTTAAGCTGTGTGTTTATTTAGGAACTCGATGAATTGAATGTTTTCCTATTCTAGGCAACTACTACTTCTACGAGGCGAAAAAAAAGAAAGAAAAGAGAAAATCCCCTTTCTATGAATGGACAAGCTAGGAACAGCGTGATAGGACCGCGACAAATACTGTGTTGCTCAATATTAGACTGCCTCGGAGACGAACGAGACAATACCTGAAGGTCAGAAAAAATTTTAATATTTTGACAATTGCGTGCAAGGGATAAAATTCATTTGATTACAACTCGAACTTCCCGCTTTGGACTTTCCTTGTGTTCAGCAAAGTTTACTAATGGAATTCGTGATGAAGTTTTATCATAGCGTACATCTTGTTGACAGAGAATGAAAGACATAGAACTCGCACACCAAAGAGAATGAAATATTAATCACATGCAGCATTAAAAAAAAAATAGGATAAAGAAAATAGAGAGTTCATTAGGTGAACATTTATTCAAATCGAATTTTTGTATGAAGGAAATATGAATTTACTCGACTTATTTTTTCAATACTGCCAGTTTTATGCAACTATTCCTGTTCATTTCCCAAATTACAAAATTGAGTTTTTGCAATATTATATTTGTTTTTAAAATTTATATCCTCACATATTTGGGTATGGTAAGGCCTGCACTTTAATAATTGAAGAAAGCGGGAAAGTGCTATGCAGATATGCGCATCGCTTCATATGTTAATTAAATTCATATATAATAAAATTAAATTTTGACATAATTGATCAAGAGTTAAGTTTTATTTGCGGAGCGAAAATGAAGAGTTCTTCATTAAAATTTCAGCAAACTGTGTATTACCTTTTGTAATATGTTGCAAGAAGTAACAATAAGGCTGAAACGTATTTCCTTTAGGGATGCGTAGTTAAGAAAGGGGTTGGATCCCCCCCCCCCCCCGAGTATTTATGTGAGAGAGAGGGCGAAAGAATCAGTCATATTAAATGAATAATTTCTTTAAATATGATGATAATGATGGTTTATCTATGTTATCCCATCTATAATGATTACAGAAATCTTGTATTAAACGATTAGTTCCGAGAACTAATTAAAATATGAGTATGAATTCTGCACAACTCATTATAAGCATATTTGTTATAATCTGTTCCCGAATGACCACATTTTTCATCCTTGCTCATATACGCTATGTCTTAAATATAGTAAAATAAAAATTGTTTTCATTTATATGGACAAACCAAATGGTCAAATGCGGTGTTTACACACACTAAATAAGCAATTAAGCTGCACTGTAGGACGTTGCTGTTTGTTTTGGATGAAGTTTGGAGATCTGATATCCACCTAAATGAGCTGTTTCATCTGAGTTGTATGGACTCAGCAACCCCTAAATTTACTCTCAAACGCATTCAAAGGAAAAGAAAAATATTGGAGGTTTCTTCCTTACCTCTTTTCCCCTCATTTCAGAGGAAAATACACGCCCAAATGAAGCTATAAAACGCAAATAAATGAATAAGCTTCGTAATCTATTTATTTTCTTAAGCATTGAGAAACTTATGATTTTACGGGGTTACTATTGATTTCATAGCAAAATATAATTTCAAACCTTTAAAGATTTTTCAAATTTAATCAAAGTACATGTAGATTGAAAATGCAAACAAAATATATAATTCAAAATCTGTTTATCTAAACTTTTGTTTTCTGCAATAAGCGAAACCTTATGCAACAAACACCTAACTTAGACCTAGATTTAACTAACGTTATTTCTAGAACTTTTGGAAGATTCCGTTGGAAGAAGCGTCTTGAAAGATGAAACTCATCTACTCGCGTCTTTGAGTAATAAATATTAAATGAAATCTTATCGATCAATCGCTGACCGCACGATCACAAAAATGAACAATTTTTACATTTTAAGAAATAAATGAAAAGTTTTATATCAAACTAGCTGAAAACCCGCGCTTCGCTACGGAGTACATTCAAATTAAATACAACGGTTAACGTATGCAATTTATGCCAAAAAATAAATATATATATATATTTATAATAAATGCGATGATCAATGTATACAATTGGTGTAAAATATATATCTATCTATATATATATATATTTATAAAAAAATCGTAAGGGACATGCATTTTTTTTGGATAATATCCAATCGTCTGCTGCATTAGAAAGAGAAAAAAATATTTTTTTTGTCTATTTAGTTGTTACGCACGTGACGATAAATTTATTGAAAGTACCAGAAAAAGAAATAACGAGATCAGCATTTAATAAATTAAATTCTAAAAATTAATCTTTAAAAATTCACCAAAAATCAGGAAATGGAGGTAAAAATTCGAAAAAAATTTCATTTTGAAGGAATTTTTATGATCTTTCTCGTGATATAAATTTTATAACCCTCAATGTATTATTTTAAATGCAAACGTAAAAAAAGTTTGAAAAACAGCTTAAAAATTTAATTTTAAAAAATCTAAGAAGAATTTTTGAAAAATCTTTCTTAGTGCACCCCTACACTATTAGAAGAATCGCCAGGCAAAATTTCAGCCCTTTAGGTCCAGCGGTTTGGTCTGTGCGTTGTATGTCAGTCTGTCAGTCAGTCAGTGAATGAATGAGTCAGTTACGGAACTGTTTTATATATATAGACTATAACTTGTACAAAATATTGAAACTTTGTCATTAATACTTGTAAAAAGCCTAGCCAAAACTGCAATTTTGAAATTTCCTTTTGCATTTCTGTTTCGAGAAACATTCATGAGAATAAATCGCATTCAGCTTTTCTCTGAACTAAGAATTCAAAGAAAATTCCTCTGTATAATCCCCTCCAATCCAACTATCTACTGTCCTCTACTGATTTTAAAATAAACCTTGAAAAACTTTTTAAAAAAAACTTTCAATTACCCATGTTTGATTCCTTATAGTATTGTTCGATTATATGTCATTATTTAGTTACAAAAACAAATAAAATGTTATGTTCGCGAGAAAGAAATCAAAAGGGTATTTTCCATAGACCCATAAAACAAAACTTAAGAAACAATGATAAATATATCTTCCAACCCCATTTATACTAGTTTTTATAGAGAGATATCCAATCAGTTATACAAGAATTGTGTTTACTTTAAAAAGCAATTTTTTTAAAATTTCAAAGTAAATTACATTTACGTAGGGCGTATAAATGAAAATAATAAGTTGTAACATGATATTCAGAGCATCGCAATTAAAAACAGATAACAATTAGAAAAAAAAATTATTATTAATTTAAACAAATTATTAATAATTTTTCCCGTTTTCTTCGAAACGGGGTGTAGAAGCACAAAAATACTATCTAAGTATAATAAAAATATTTTTTTTGTCTAATAACTTATAACTGATAAGTTTGCTTAGTTTCGACTAGCACTGAATATATTAACGTTCCTAAATCTCGCCTTTTCTTTCAAAATTCATTTCTTAAACTCCAGTATCTATAACGTATGTCATGTATTTTTGGCAGTTAAAAAGGGAAAAACACAGGAAAAAATTGATCAAAGATGTGCAATAGTTAGTTGTAAGCCCCACAGATATTTTTTTTTTTAAATCTAATACTTGATAAAGTTTCGTCAAAATAATACAATTTTAATAATGAGTTTAAAGCTGAATAATGGCAATATTTTGTATTTATGAAAACACTTATTCTTCAGAAAAATATTTTAAAAATCACTAAATATTTCTTTCAATATACGTCTTAGCTCAATGCTAATGGTTACCTTTTAAAAAAATGTTTAAAATAATTTTTTATATATTTAAATTTTTTTTCGATTACACGTAATACAGCACTTTTTTTTAAAATATCACAGATGAGAAAACAGACGTGATGAAGGCCCGAGCTAGCCTAGTGGTAGTGCGTCGGCTTTCGGCGCTGGGGGTGCTCGGATCGAATTCCGACACGCGCCATTAACGACCTCCGTGTCTAGGTCGGATATTAGCACGCTAAATCCGTAGACCGGAAAGTCCCTCTTAGAAGCAGAGAGGTGGGGGAGGGTACGATCCCTTAGATGTCACCCCTGTGGGTGCTCGGTCAAAATGGCTAAATCGGACTCCGACCCTTGTGGTGCCATTTTAAACTGGAGCCGCACCCCTAAGCCCGCTAGTGTTTGTGGACTTAGTCTGGAATACTTCCGGCATTAGAAACGACAACAGACGTGATGAACAGTGCGAATTGTGCAATTCGTGTTTGATTATAAACATAATAGTGAGTGTAAGTGAAATATCGATTAAACCACTGCAGACACCAAAAAAGAAATTTTAAAAATATAAATGTCTCAGAGCTGTTTGCCAAAAATACGACAAATCTACATTACACGTCATTTCCTTTTGTTTAGCACTAGCATATTGAGGTTTTTGAAGGAATACTGTATCATATTGAATACCGCCATTGTTAATTATAAAATTAACTGTCAAATTATCGGATTAAATTTTATGTGCTTAAATTATAGAACCAAAGAACTGAATTCTACATAAGTTTTAATAATTATAAAATCGTAGAATAGAATAGCTGTCAACCAGCTTAGAGTTCAGTAGTACCCACTTTAATTCGATGTGTGCCACATTTTTCACAATAATTATGAAAGATTGAAAAATGAAAATGTCTGTGCTTCTATTTCTCTATCTACGTTGTTTTTTTCACAGTAAGAGAAGTTTTTGTTACCGTAAACCCCGAAATCTTTCCAATCTTTGTGAAGTATTTATGGAAAATAAATTAATAAAATAAGATACCATTAGACAAGGCATAAACCAAAAATAACTTATGAAAATAAAAAAAATAAATAATGAAAATACCCTGAATCGTTTTTAAGTAACAATTTCATAAATTCGTATTTTTTTATGAACTTATGTAAACATTTATGCTAAAATGCTGCCAATCTAAATTTACGACTTTCGCTTGAGCCTATTTTTTACAGAGTTTGTCCAAGTTCTTTGTGAGTACGTTACGTGGAATTCAGGTTATTTTAATACTGTTTTTTTTAGTTGTTTTCATATTGAAGTTAAGATTTATCTATTTTTTAATTTAATTTTCGTTATAATAGTTTAACTCAAAACCTGTAGTTTTCTGTATGTATATGTGTGAGGATAAATTTAAGAATTAGTTATAATTGTTTAAAAATTCGTAATAAGTTCCATGTGCGTGTAATTTTATATTGCAAGATATAGAAGTTACTCGATCATGAGTTTTTAGTTATATTTTTTATAACAAATATTCAAAATGAATTAAATTAAATTATACCAATGAAAGTATTTCATATTTATTTATTTTTAATTTTACTTTAGTGATAATAGTTTAACTCAAAACCTGTAGTTCTCTGTATGTATATGTGTAAGGATAACTTTAAGGATCGGTGGCCATCGTTTGAAAATTCGTAAGAAGTTTCACGTGCGTGTAATTTTATATTACAAAAAATCTGAGTTACGCGATCATAGGTTTTTAGTTATATTATTTATAAAAATTCGTAATAAGTTTCATGTGGGTGTAATTTTATATTGCAAGATATAGAAGTTACTCGATCATGAGTTTTTAGTTATATTTTTTATAACAAATATTCAAAATGAATTAAATTAAATTATACCAATGAAAAAAGTATTTCATATTTATTTATTTTAATTTTACTTTAGTGATAATAGTTTAACTCAAAACCTGTAGTTCTCTGTATGTATATGTGTAAGGATAACTTTAAGGATCGGTGGCCATCGTTTGAAAATTCGTAAGAAGTTTCACGTGCGTGTAATTTTATATTACAAAAAAATCTGAGTTACGCGATCATAGGTTTTTAGTTATATTATTTATAACAAGATTTCCAAATAAATTATATAACCAATGAAAATAGTAGATTACTTTGATTCCCATTGCAACATACTTATCTACATTACAAAATCGGTAATTTCTTTGTTCTTCCATAATATTTATCATCGAATGCAAAACTAAATCAATGTCATCAAGAAGAAAATAGTACAATGGTCATTAATTTTACTATGGTCGTAATATTATTATGTATCTAAGCTAGTAAATTTCATTTCTTTAAAAATATTTTTTTCTCTAAACAAATGCATCCAACCCAGAATGTTTTATTTCTTTGGGCCCATAAATGTATTTCTGTATTTATAAACTTTAATTGCATTTAATAATTAAAATTTTATTTTCTCGTTTATTTTCAGCCATTTTGTTTTTTTCCCCCAAATGCGGCAGACGGTTTTTTTGAGTTACCGCCATATGACACCTCGGTTTTACTGGCCACTTCTCCGGGAACGCCGTATAGGTGGACCAGCATTACCCCCCTAAGGGCCGATCCCGTAATTATTAAAATTAAATTTTAATTATTACGACCATTTAAATTAAATTTTAAATATTTGCCTCAGTGCAAAAGAAACACTTTAATGGTTCCATTTTGTTCAGGATATTTAACTGTTGGGATTTAAAAAGTTCATAATGAAGAAGTGGATTCTCTTTCAGCACTGGCGTAGCGAGCATAACTGGCGCCAGGGGCACGATACCTTTTTGGCGCCTCCCATGGTCTTGGGGTACAAAATGGTCCAATGGTGTTGGGGACCATTTGGCATGATAAACCCCCTTCCCCTCCCCCTTCGCTACGCCACTGTGTCTCAGTTGAAGATTTGATATGCGTGATAATGATTAAATATATTAACTTTCTTAATCTTAAAACCTTTTTCCTAGAACTTAAAATTGAAACTGGAAAATTTATTTCCATCTTTGTCTCTCGCAATCATTACTTTATTTTTATTTATATAATTATTTTGAAAAATAGTTGTAAATGCAGTTTCCCTTTTTAAAAAAATTATGTTAAATTTATAAAAATAGCTACTGTTCAGTGTAATGATATTCCTTATATTGCTTCATTAAATATTCAAGATCATTATTGACACAGAACTCCATTCAAATAGAGAAATATATCTTTATTTTAATCATTTGCCTTCAAACCAGACATTCAAGGTGGCCAAATTTCAAAGCTAACCAGAGCAAGGTTTTTAAACAAAAGGCGAGAGTAACAAAAGCTTATTGATTAATAGCTGTTTCTGGGGAAAAAAAAGCATGAATATTTCTAGAGTGATATTAAAATTAATGATAAAATAACAGTCAGTAACAATTTATTTGAATTTCACTATATTTGCATTTTTAATTTTTTTAAATTTTAAGTAATTAAATTTCCAGAGAAAAACTATTCTGTGGTAAGAATAATGCTAAAATACTAAAGAAATCACTATGTAGCATTTTTTTGTTTATTTATCGTTACTTTTATACTCCAGTTTGTCTATAGAAAACATCAAAGTAAATTAATACAGACAATTTTTTTAAGAATCCCAATAAAAATAAGTATTTTTACTGTCGATTTTAAGAGACTGTGTTTGTTCAGCGTCCTCAACAAGTTTCATTTAAGCAATATCTTACTAAACATTTTGTAAAATTAGTTATGATTTGATTAGTGTCGAATTTTTAATTATTATTAAAGGAGTAAAAGAAGAATTACTAGACTACCTGAACAACACTTTTATGGCGTTAAAACATATTTGACTTTTAATAACATCTTACGAGTATGAGATATAACTTTAGACTACCATTCTGAGAGTGTCGTAAAAATAAAAATACCTTTAACGTAAGTCCATTCTCTGGGCATTGCTTTTCATGTAATACGAAGCTTTTATTGTTTCATTCCGTCTTTTAGTCATAATAAAGTAAATGAGTGGAGTAAGTACTTCACAAACTAGTTAGATATTAAATTGTACACGATATAAAAAAACCTTTATTTCTAGGCAATTACATACCTGCTTTTATGACGTATTCCTGCATTTTATAAAAGTAATCTTACAATGCATTATAAACTGGCAACGAATAATAAAATAAGGGAATTTCTTGTTTACATCTGGACTGATAGTTAGATGCAAAAGCTCTGTACTGCCATGCCTCTGTCCCAAAACGGTTTTCGTGGTAGTAATGAACGGTCTTTTTTTTATACTCGAATAGCTGCGAATTTGATAAATTCTAATTTTATCAGAAATGCAGACAAAAACATAATTACATTGGGAAAATGAGACTAAATAATGTGCGTGAAAAGTGGCTAAAATGAAAATTACTCTTTTCGATTTTATTCAAAAGATAGTAGACGAAGAATGTTAATCTTACCTTACAGGTACTTCAGAAAACTTAATTCTCCTTGACATATTAATTTTATGATAGACTGCTTACGTTTCAGAAAGAAGAAAAACATTTCTGTAAATAATCATAACTCTGAAATTATTCCTTCATGCGATTCAAATTCGTTACTTTTATTAAAGTATATGAAGGCAGTCCTCCGAAAGGGTGTTTGGATAATTTTTCAAAATAAAATATTGAGATCAGATCATAATATTCTAAGAAAACAGGGTGCGTTCGATATGGAATTTATGGGAAAGTAATCAAAATAGAAGAATAGAGTAGCCTTTAAAGGTATTTGGTTAAATTATTTACAATGCGAAAACCTGAGTTATAACAACATAGAGTGTCAAATTTTTGGAAAGGTTCAGGTAAGGATGCAAAATTTAGTATGCATGAAAACGAGTATGTGCTAGTCATATATTCCCGCAAGCGTACACACACACACAGGTATCCGCGGTTTTTATTAATTAATATTCGTATTAATGCTACGATATTCGAGCGCGTAAACAACACCGTGATAGTTTATATCTTTATGACTGCATGAGATACGATCAGATGCAAATTTTCCACACAAGAAAATTTAAAAAGTGGAGAAGCAAATTATTTTCACCCTCACACGTACAGATGAAAAATTTCTAGTTTTTCTCATCCTGCTAAACATTACCAAGAAAAAATCGTAGAATTTCAACAGCTTTATGCCTCAACTGAAGTGAAACAAGGCGATAAAATCATCGGACTAAACAAATTTGAATCGACAAAAGACTTCTGTAATTACAGCTCAATATACTGATCGTTCCTGCTGCGCTGTTTGTATTCCTGTGCTGATTCAAGCTTTCACATTACACGCTTACGCAATGCAGTTAGACGTTGGTTGTTTCGAATAAATTGAAACTAGAAATTTTCAGGTTCAGGGGATTTAATCGATGATATATAACTTTTAGCTGATAAACTGAAATATAAGATTATTTCGTTTGAATGCGAAAGTCCACTTCACTTGCAGATAAATTTGTCGATACAATTTTATTAACAGTTTCAATTGATTTTTCCCACTGATACTATCAGAAATTTTTATAGCTCATTTGAAGCGGAAGAATGTCATGACATATCTGATTAGTTTCCTCATATGGACATGTGAATTCGTTTCCCCCAACAGATACTGAAAAATCAAACTTCATGCCACAAGCATGTGCATGTGGACCCGTCCCCACATATTTATAGACATAGACATAGTACAAATATACAGTCGAACCCCGGTATAACGAACCTCAAGGGACCAAAGGTTTTGTTCGCTTTATCCGGTGGTTCGCTATATCCGAACCGTTAAGAAAAATGCTAGAGTTCACAAAATGTATAACTCATTAGTTGCAATGTGTATTCAATAATGATATATTAAAAAAATTATAAAATGCATTTAAAATTATCATTACTGAATTAAATCGACTAAAATCGATTACATTAAACTGACACAATACTAATTAAATTACATACAATATGAAAAAGGTGGGACCAAAAGTTTCGTTCGTTATATCCGTGAGTTCGTTAAATAGCGGGTTCGCTATAACGGGGTTCGACTGTATATATATATATATATATATATATATATATATAAAACAGTTCCGTAACTGACTCATTCATTCACTGACTGACTGACTGACATACAACGCACAGACCAAACCGCTAGACCTAAAGGGCTGAAATTTTGCATGGCGATTCTTCTAATAGTGTAGGGGTGCACTAAGAAAGATTTTTCAAAAATTCTTCTTAGATTTTTTTACATTAAATTTTTAAACTGTTTTTTAAACTTTTTTTACGTTTGCATTTAAAATAATACATTGAGGGTTATAAAATTTATATCACGAGAAAGATCATAAAAATTCCTTCAAAATGAAATTTTTTTCGAATTTTTACCTCCATTTCCTGGTTTTTGGTGAATTTTAAAGATTAATTTTTAGAATTTAATTTATTAAATGCTGATCACGTGATTTCTTTTTCTGGTACTTTCAATAAATTTATCGTCACGTGCGTAACAACTAAATAGACAAAAAAATATTTTTTTTCTCTTTCTAATGCAGCAGACGATTGGATATTATCCAAAAAAATGCATATCCCTTACGATTTTTTTATAAATATATATATAGATAGATAGATAGATATTTTACATCAATTGTATACATTGATCATCGCATTTATTATAAATACATATATTTATTTTTGGCATAAATTGCATACGTTGACCGTTGTATTTAATTTGAATGTACTCCGTAGCGAAGCGCGGGTTTTCAGCTAGTATATATATATATATATATATATATATATATATATATATATATATATATATATATGCAACACTGGGTTTTTTTTTGGGGGGGGGCACTCTGCGCTATCTTAAATTCCTTCCCAGTATGGAGCATTTTGCTGTTTTGTTTCTCAGAGATCAATATTGCAATCTAGTATCCTCCACTTGTACTTTTCCCGTTGGCTTATAGAACATCGTAACATCATAGACTCACCCTTCCAGAATTATTACTGTTTCTCTAAGTGCATAAGATCTGAAGTTTGAGGTATATCCCAAATTTTTCAATCTGTTTGCATCAGAGTGCTTTCTGTTTCGGTTAGTGATAATTATTTTACGGTGATGAAACAATTTTATACTACAACACAATGTATTCCTCTTTCGAAGATGATCTTAATTATCTAATAGACGAATAAAAACATCTGGATTGCGTGAAAATGAATACGAACAATGTAAACAGCAAGAAGATGGGATTTGTTTGGTAGTTTTTTCTACTTGCATTATTGTTTTTCCTTGTTAACAAATTTGAGTGATGTTTAAAAATACTTGGAAAAAATTTCAGTGAACTTGGTGTGTGTGTGTGTGTGTGTGTGTATGCACACGGGAAGTCATCTAGAATACATAATTTTGGTAAGCAAATTAGTAGTTTTTTTCCCTTCCTTTGTACATAAAAAAATATAAAGATGCTCGTTTGTAGACTGAAATTAATTTTCTCTCCCATGTTTTATGAAAATTAAATAAATAAATAAAGGGCCCCCCTATATAACAGTAAAAAATGTTTATAGGCTGTTTTGAATCTTAATTTTTCAATATAATCTCTACAATATAATTTTTCAAAATAATCTCTACGATATCTGTTATATGATAAACATTGTGAACTTAACTTGAAATGACCTTATGAGGGAATTAAATGAATTTCCATGATTTGGATATTAAAATAAATAAAATCTAAAAAAAACATGTAAAAATACATATACAGGGCTCTAATTCAGAAATAATGACGCTCACATCGTATAGTGGTGAGAGTTGTGTGCTTCCCCACTGTGGATTCGGGTTCGAATCCTGGATAAGGCCTGGAACTGTCTCCTCTTAGGGTGCTATGTTGGTTCACCTGTACCATGTTCGCATGATAAAGAAGCCAACATAATCGTGGTGCAGACAGGCGAAGGGCCTCTGTGTTAAGGGAAAATCTGAAAAAATGAATTAGGTTCATTGAAATATTTTTTCTAGGGATTATATATCCACTACACTCAAAAGAAGAAAAGACTGGAATAGCAACCAACTTTACTTTGCAAACAAAATAAGGATCTGTAAAACATGAACAAAAGTCAGAAATTTGTTCCCAGTATTCCATTCAAAGGGCTACAGAAATTAGCACAACGACTTTGAATTTCAAAGATGAGCCACAGGCCCTCGAAATTAGGAAAGCGGATTTCTTGAAATAGTGTCTTGAAAAATTTTATTAATATTTTGGGACGGTTACAGTATGTGGTTAAGTGTGACATTCACTACCCTACAATAATCGATCTGACGCCAGCGGATTTGCATAAAATCCGACTGCATGTCAGATTTTATGCAAAACCAGTGCTCGCACGTGACCTGTTAAAGTTATATTCGAAACGCGAAATGGTAACGGCGTTAGTTCTGTGTGAAATTGTGACAATATATCTGAACGAAAGGAACTTAGTGACTTTGAAAGAGGTGTTATAGTTGTTCTCACATAAGTGGCAAGTCTATTCGTGCAATTGCAGTAGAATTATCAGAGCCATGGTCAACTGTTGGTGATGTCGGGAAAAAGTGGAAGAATACGAGAGTTGGGACATGAACTAGTGATGCGACATCGATAACAAAACATCGATGTTTTGAAACATCGATATTCAATATTAAAACATCGATGCTAATAAAACATCGGCCAAAAACCATCTATGTTTTAGAACATCCATTTTTTAAAATTGGTTTAGTAATCTCTAACATTAATGTTATTTCTGTTAGTCGTGGGGGGAGGGGTGATTTAATTTTACTCTCTGATTGCGCAGACATAAATGACAAAAACTTGGTTGCTTTGGGCTACATTGATGACTCAAAATTCTCGTTGTAAATACCGCCATGTTTTGCCTTCAAATGTCCAGATAAATTCGTGGTATTGCCAGAAGTTTTAAGGGACTTAAGGCAAATATTGCATTTCGCCAATTTGTCAGAGGTTTTGTAAAAATATTTCCAAAAGGAAATTTTTGGAGGCATCTTACTAATAATATTAACGTCAACTTATATAAAACCAGAAAGAAACAAAAACTTAAATGGATGCACTCGTGTATATACTATTTGTAAAATAAAACCCCATGGAAGGTTCTGGAGTGTCAGGAACATTCCAAGCGCTCTGATTGGTTCATTGGTTGTTAATTGCCATTTGTCTGTTTGCTAAGGAATCATTCCCCCTTTTGTATTCGTCCTTTTCAGAATTCAGACTTACATTTACTAAGTGTGAAAATTATGCTACGTGGTAAATTTTTTTAATTACGGTACTTTTTAATTAAAAAAAAACATGGAGACAACGTAAAACATCGAGCACAAAACATCGATGTTAAAAAAACATCGGCTTCAATAAATCGATGTTTTGAAAACATCGACATCGATGTCGCATCCCTAACATGAACTGCACACGTTGGTCGTCCCCGTAAACTGACCGCACGGGTTCGGCGTGTCCCGTAGCGTGTGTTTCATAAGAACCACAAGAAACCACTCCAAATCATCAACACTGAGTTTCAACAGTCAGCAGGGGTTACGGTGCACCCCAATACTTAGCGGAAAGAACTGCATGCCCTCAATATTGACGGATGTGTTGCCGCACAAAAACCAAACACCACCCCACCCAACAAAGCCGGCAAACTCGTTTGATGTTTGTAACGTCGCAACTGGACTGTGCACCATTGAAAAACTGTTTTATGGAGCGACGAGTCTCACTACACGCTCTTCCAGTCGGATGGGCGTGTTTGGGTTTGGCAAATGCCAGGCGAACGTCTGTTACCCGAGTGCATCGTTCTAGCTCTCAAGTTCGGTGGTGATGGTGTACTTGTTTGGGGATATTTTTCGTGGTATGGCCTGGGATCTTGGCCTGTTGTTCCTGGTAAATTGAATGCCGACGCCTACATGAACATTTTGGACAATCAGGTTCTTCCTACGCTCTGGCAATTTTATGGAATGGACGAATGTTACTTCCAGGACGATAATGCTCCATGTCATGTTGCAGCCTCTGTCAAGCAGTGGTATCAAGATATGGATGTAAAAGTCTTCCCTGGCCTGTTCAGAGTCCCGACCTAAACCCCATAGGACATTTGTGGGACGAGTTAGAGCGACTCTTACGGACCAGGGAACCACGTCAAAAATCTACAGCTGAACTGGCGACATTCTTGCAGCAATAACGGTCACAAATACCCATAGCTGTGTATCAAAACCTTGTGAAATGTATGCCCAGAAGGGTTACTAGTGTAATTGTAGCACGTGGGGGACCATCCTCAAATTAAAGTACAGGGTGTCCATAATTAAAGTCCCACTTTCAAAAGGCTGAAAATAAAGAACCACTGGTCAGAATATGACTTCAAATTTGAACTGAATATACTGGAAGAAGAGGGAAACGATTTGGCATAATAAAACAAAAAGTTCCAAAATGTTACAGTACATTTTGGAACTTTTTTTTTTATTTATGCCAAATCGTTTCTCCCTTCTTCCAGTATATTCAGTTCAAATTTGAAGTCATTCTGACCAGTGGTTCTTTTTTAGCAGCCTTTTGAAAGTGGGACTTTAATTATGGACACCCTGTATGTATTATTTCCCTTATAACATCACATCTTGCTGTCCAGTCTATCATTGTAGGGTACTGCAGAATAACTGATTTGGATCAAGGCTTTCCGACAGTTATTAGCGGGGTGACGTTATATTCGAATACCCTTGTAATCAGTTTTAACTATCTGTTTCATAAAATAGGAAGATGCGGGTACAAATTAAACTATTCAAAGTAAGTTTAATTTCAAACAAAATTCAAATTTAATAATTCTGAACGGAAATTAAGTGAATTATTTTTATTTATTTCATTTTACCCTTAATAATTATAACGAATGTCATTCATCCTTATGTTCATAATACCTGCTGCAGATCATGTAAAGTTGTTTTGGGACTTATAAAACACTGAGTGACGATTATTCCTCACTCATTAATTAAAAATTATTAATTAAAAGTAAAGAAAAATAAAATAAAAGATTGAAAGAACAGTCAATACTTTTAGCTCTATATTTTTCTTTTCTACATAAACGTACAGATATTTTTAAAATACTCCAAAATTTTCTCCTGTGTTATGGGGTAAATTTTCAAAAATTTATTGAAACTTAGCTATGCAGATAGGAGGAAATGCGATCACAGCTGGGTTTATATTGGATTTGACTAGCATGAACATAATAAAAGCAGATAACACTTAGAAAGCAAAAACTTTCATCTGAATATCGTACTTGCATTATGGAGAGTTAAATATTAAAATTTCGGCTGATACACGTAAAACCTGTCGTGGCTGCAATGTCCTCGAAGTTCTCAAATTTACCTCTTGAGGTGCGGGGTCAAGTGTTCCGATCTCGTCACTTGACTATTCTAAATTACGGGATCGGTTTGTAAGGGGTAATGCTGGCCCCCTATATGGTGCTCCGTTATATGAATGGCCAGCAGTCTCGGCAGTGTATAAATTGTATGGATTAAGTTCCAAAGACAATTGCCATATGTAACAACATCATTTCGATCTGATGTTGCTGTCGGTCAAGTGGCATATGCAACAACAACACAACATATTAAAATTTTGATAGTGTGTATGATCTCTTAATATTGTTAGACTCCTAATACTGCTAACAGAAAGTATTGCATAATTTGATCATAACCTAAATCAGCCTTTTCCTGATTTCAAACACAGAAGTTTTATCCCGATATATATATATATATATATATATATATATATATATATATATATATATATATATATATATATATACATACACAGTCGAACCTCCATATATGGAACTTCCACGTATCGAAATTTTCTATATATCGAACTCTTAGCAAATCTCCATGTTCATTACATAGAAAAATTGTTTCTATATATCGAAAAAATCTCTATATATCGAAAGTTTTTTCAAGACAAATTGGGAGATTTTATTCCACTTTAGAATAAAATCTCCCAAATTTTGGCATTTGAAACAATATGTCATGGACTTCAATTCGCGGAAAATGTCCCTGGATTAAGTTTTTAGTGGACTGAATAAATAAAAAATGTAACTGATCATTGTAACCACTGTCTGGATTGTTTTTTTTTTTAAAGGTATGTAGTAGTACTCAATAAATCTTTCATATTAATTCATTCTTTAGTTGTTAACTTTAATTTAACTTGATTCGCGTATAAATTAGAAATGGAGCTTCGTATACGAAAATTACCTTTAATTTTTTTTTGGGAGAAATATGATAAAACTAAGTTCAATTCTATAAATCGAATTTTTTTACGGCAATTTGCTACTTCGATATATGGAGGTTCAACTGTATATATATATATATATATATATATATATATATATATATATATATATATATATGAGAGAGAGAGAATATTTTCATAATGTTCCTTCAATGTCTGAAAAGTTAAATCTCGAGTCAACAACCTTTACCTTAAAATCACCCGAAATTAACTCGCGAGGCCTTTTTCCCCTACATAGCCCGGGGCAAATATTTCACATATCTCCCTCTCCTAGTGCCTCCTACTTCTTAGTAGGATCCTGTTTTATTGAAAGAGCTCGTGCAGGTTAACGAATCCCCCTGAATAACCATTAGCTAAAGTGACGGGGACAGGTAACGATCTTCCAACGAAAGTTGGGCACTTGCTAATGCTTTCTCAAATTTTGAAACCAATTCCCTCAAAAGTTTGGAGAGCTATGGGTGCAATACCATTAAAACAAAATTACTTTCTTTTACGCCTTAATATTTGTTTTAAGAAAGTTTATAGCCTGTTGATTACGATAGTTTTGCTTGTGGATGTTTACTCAGCTATTCCTTTTATTACAAAAATAGTCTGACGATAAAAAGGTTCTAAATTTATTAGTACGACATTAAATTTTCATATTTACGGTTAAACTTCGTAAGTTTATTTCGTGATATTTTATTCAATCCTTTATATTTTTCCGGTACCCCGTAATTATGCCACCAGTTTTATATTCTCAAGAAGATATTTTTTTAAAAGGAAATTTCTATAGACTGAGGTGGGACAAATTTAAAAGCAAACAAGGATAAGGCCCGTAAATAGCTAGCTATATTTGAAGAGGGCAACAGAAAATCAAAGTAAATTTTTTGGATAACGTTTGATAATTTCTGAAGAACTCTTTTTGTTAATATGTGAATATTAAAGATAAATTTTGTAAAAACTTAAACGAAATGGTTGGTTGGTTTGTTTGGGTTTATTGGCGCAAGGTCCAGAGAGGGCATGCTGCGCCAAACACAGGGTAAAACAAGAACAAACGCACATTTTAATTATCATTTCTCAGCCAAAAATCCATAAATGGGCGATAAAAATATATACATATGAAGAGGTAAACGAAATGACAGGGCAATGTATATATACCTAACGTATGACAGATATAATGAATGACAGATAAATGAATTCATACAGAAAGCATTAAATTCTATTGACTTTAATAGTCGCACATTTAAGCGCTTCAGAACCGTATTCATCTTTCAGACCGACTACCTTCAATTTTTGAAAAACATTAGAATAAACGTTTTAGCTCCCAGGAAGTCTTTAATAGCTTCCTGGTGTTTTTAAAATAATAAAATAGCCTAGCATAGGGCAGAAAAATATATCAATTACGGGATATCATTAATTATGAATCCGGTAAATAGACATCATTGAATGAATCCCACCAAAGCTCTTTATAAAACATTCTGCAGGTTTAGCTGTTTAGCACTCATTTTCTTAATGAAATTTTTCAAAGTTTTCCTTCCTTCTAGTTCACTAAACGAGTCCTTTCGTAAATTTGGCATTTATGTCAGGATTAAAAGAGTAGCCTACCTCCAACCACCTCACAATAAAATTTCCGGAAATAAGATTTAAGCATATAACTGCATAGTAGCATATATATATATATATATATATATATATATATATATATATATATATATATATATATATATATATATATATATTGTATAAGAAAATACTCCTGTAATTCCAAAACTTGAAACAAAACAAAAGCCATTAGAGGATGCTACTTGTACTGCCTTTCCATCTTTATAATCATGCTGTTAAAAAAAAATTAAAACTGTAGAAGAGTTTCATACATTTTTTGAAAAGGAAAAAAAATGTTAAAAGATGAAGAACAAAGAATAAACCCGAACCAAATGTTTCTAATAAAAAATTTCAATTTTAATAATGAAGTTGAGAGCTTATAAATCCCCGAAGTTTAGAGAGGGTGCACTTGAATGACTTGAAATAGCTTTTTGATGTCTGGCTGTCTAGCTGAAACTTAAAATTGGGGCTTTTATAAGTTACACTATGCAAAAAATTCCTCATAGATGAAATCTTGAATACTGCATCAAAGTTGATGGCTTAAGCGAAGCGAGAAGATTCATCCAATCACTGTAATCAAAATTCTCTAAGAAATGGATTGCCTAGAACCACTTGCCCCTCTCGACCGATGCAGTAAAAAAGTTTTCAGGTTCCCCAGTTTGTGGTAAAAACCTGAGAAAATTCAAAATAAATTCTGCATAAATGGACTGAATATAGAGTTCAGAGTTTCATAGATAAAAAAGATTGAAAGCCACCCGTCAATTAAGCAACTTAGACGAAACGGAAAGTAATCATTTGCTTGCACTCGAACAGTTGTGGTACCTTGTTTAGGAGGAGGAAATGTAAATTGTTAAAGGGCTATTATCGATACTTTAGAAATGAGTCGTAACATATATATATGTATGCTACGAAAGGAAAATAACACTTGAAAAAGTTTTTCCCAGGAGGAGAAAATTTCTTACCTCTTTACGTTCTCATGTTAATTTTGACAATTTTCTCCTTTGAGTGCCTTATGTAATCTCCTGCAGGCACGCGTTTTACAGTTTGAGAACTGCCGAGTTAAAACATTGCGGTAACAGATGCATTTGGTGCTGAAATTGTTGCGTTTAATACAGAAACTAGTCCCGTGCACACTAAATGATTTATTCAATTTTAACAAGTGAATTTGTGAAAATCACAGCATTCTCTTTCAATTTCTTTTTAACGCATTTTTCAGTCTCCACAACCCAGTCATCGAGTAACTTTGATAGCTCTTTCATTCGACAATAAATTTATCTCATTTCGCAGAGGTGCTTTATTCTTCGTACTTAAAATCGCAGCAAAGACGAATTAAAATTTCAGTCCAGTGATTTTAGAGGAAAGGCTTAAGGAATCATTCTTTAAAACAGTTTCCCAAAAATAGTTATTCATAGAAAAACAAGATTTTTAAAAAAGGTGGTCACAACATATGCTATATGAAATATTAAAAATTAAGTTTTGTTTTCCTACGTGCATTATACATTTCCATTTCAAAATTTCAGACCCTTCCAAATCGAACGCAGTATTTTATGCCATCCAAATATTACTTGAATAATTTTCTCTAACTGTAATAACGTTACAATCGTCCCTTTCCCCCCTCCAAGATTAATAATTTAAAAAAAATTGCCCACATTAAAGTGCTTATCACGACTTATAGCTTGAAAAATTCAAAAATCTATCAAAATATTGTATTAACATTTAAGATTGAGAACTGTTTAAGAAAAAATATAAAACAAATGTAGAGCATATGATTTTCTTTGAAATAAGGGCATTTTATGAGGATAAGAATTCTTTTTAGAACTTTAAGACGCTAATTAAATCTGTTAAAAATTAGAGAACGTTGGATAAAATAAAAATTGATTGAAAGGAGCAACTTAGAACCTCAAAATTACAGTGCATCAATTCCGGTGGAAGAAAACTTTACCGTAGATGGACAAATTTTCGCCTCCAGAACATGAAGTATAGTTTAACAAGTTTTATTATTTAAGAGTCAATTATTCTGATGAATTACTTCCATTAGAAACTACTCATCTATGAATTGTATCTAGGAGGTAGGGGCGCACACATGCACGTTAGAACTGCGGCTGAAATAGTAGATAACCAAAGTACAAATTCCCCCCCCCCCCCTTGTCATTTCATGCTACTTAGGTTTAAAATAAAAAGTCTAAAGAATGTTTAATAAGTGACAATGAACGAAAAAAAATTCAATAAATATCATTTGTCATATAAATGATACAATTCAGTTGTAAGACCACGAGTTTAAGAACAAGAATGTTAAAACTAAATAAGATAAAGGAATACATAAATTATACAATTAAACCAATTTACAGATTTCGATCACTATATCTGTTATTTGAATGTTACCTTAGTCTTTCTATCAAACTGGTAGATATCAGTGAATCCTTCCATGTGATCTACTACTGCTGGGATAATTCTCAAATTTTGGTTAACAGCTAAAGAAAAAACACTAAAAACATCTACTTCTAAAATTTGCCACAATATACTGTCAGTTGTATCTTATGTCAAACACATTTGGTGTTTGACATAAGATACAACTGACAGTATATTGTGAAACTTTGTCTTTATACCAAACATATAGATATCGGTAACTATGATAATTTGCCTATTATGAACGAAGTTTAATGATTATTAATATTAAAATATAATTTTAAGAATTGAGGCCTTCATGTTTTTCCCAACAAAACAATTCTTAGACAAAATAATTAGAATATATAAAATTTCAAAGAATTAGAAAATTAAATGACCGCAGATACATCTGAAATAAATTCATTTATACCTTTTTTCATCCAAAAGCGGCTATTTTCAAAACTTCAAACTAATTAATTACATGGAAATACATTTTGAAGCACATGATGAAGTAAAAGTAAATCGAAAGCAATGAAATAGTTATTTCATGGCAAAATGTTACTCACCATTATTTATAGTATTGAAGATTTAACGCTCTTCTTGTTGCTTGACACTATCACAATTTTTGTAGAAGTATAGACACACAAAAATGTGACAGTGCCAAATAACGGAAGAGGATATCCAATCCAGAGAACGTGGAGGTAGATCACCGTTGAAGTCCTTCAGATGATATTAATTTCCTTTATCTTTAGCACTAAAGAATCCACGATTCGTTATCCATCTGTGAATTCTTACAGTGCCAAGGACAACAGAAAAGGTCACTCGGATCTTGAGGGCACAGGAGATATCTTGCAGCTGAGGGGAAATTAAAAGTACAAATATAAAGTAACAAAAGAATTTCATCGAGAAATGGTTCAAACGTACATGAAAATTTGTCACATTTTCGACGGTAATGAAATGAACAATTAAGATCTAACATCTTTATAATGAAGGGTCAAAAGAGTAGTTCGCCAGTTCACTCATCTGTAAAAATTAAAAGGTGAGTATCCATCTTTTAAGTTGTTTTCAAAACTAAACAAAATTGCTATAGCAACGAACAAAAGTTCCAAATGTTGTCTGAACGTCGCTTGCTTCTAATTCATCGAAGCTAGCAGCTAAGATGTTTGAATTTGCGTTTATATTTGTCAACAATTATTTAGCCTCACGCATGTTGCCATAGAAACCACCATGGAGCCGCAAATAAAAATGTTTTTTCTTTCTTCACAAGTATGCGAAGTCGAAGTAATTTTGTAAATAAGCACTTAAGTGAATGTACAGGAATTTTAAAAGCATACCCATCTTTCAGTAACAACTCAATTACACTTTGAATAAAATCTATACAGCTGTAGCCTATTGTATTTTAATATGCATATTTAGAAATTTGAATTATGTACCTTACAAATATACAGGCATTCGAAATGTAAACCGGTTTGAATAAACCCGACGGTATCCGATGCCAGACTGAAAAGTTGGATTTACTGGCCTCTTGAGATTTAGCATGAATCTTTTGTCCAAGTACAAGACAATTAAAGTAAGACGGTCGCTTCACCAGGTAGAAGTCCTCTTCCTTTCATTGTTTCTTCGCAGAAGTACAAGTTGAATTTTCCGGAACCATAAAATCACCCTCTATCTTAAGCCGATGCTATTGTTCTACTCAAACAAAGGGTTAATACAGTCAGCTGCAAGCTTTTGTGAAAGGAAGAAATGGGAATTACGATTGGCTTCTCGTGCAAGTTTATATGCCATAGCCTGCGCATCTATGAATGGTTAAGAATGCTTATGAGTAAAGATGGTTTTAGGATGAAGTTATTTGATCAAAGCAGATATTCAGGTTACTGTACCATAAATATAGAGTTAAATGGGGCTGACGTTTGTTCAAACGTCACGTTTACTCAGGGAAAGATTTAATTTCGATGTTGAGACAGTTGAGGTTGAGTCAGTTGCTATGGAAATGAATCTGTTCAATATTTTAACACGAAACGTCCAAGTCAATACAAGCAAACGCACTGCAGTCCAACTTATACGCTAACCAAAAAGCTCAAAAATATGTAATCGGTAAATGTACGTCTCTTAGTATGAGAGTTTTTAGTTTTACTGTAAAATATACAGTATGAATAAAGAATATAGTGGCAAGCATACGATATTCATGTAGAATTCACTTGAAATTTGATGGTATAAAATTTACTAAGTCGTGTACTTTTGAATTCTACAATGATTTGATATTCTTGCAATCCCACTGGAATAAGTTTTCTTCAAAGTAATAAATCGAGACACAAAAATTAAATGAAGTATTTTAACATTGCAGTTCTACTTAGAGAGTGAAGCATACAGAGGTACAACAGATCAGTTACAGTGCGAGAGGAATACTACGTAAAGTAAGTTGACGGTAGAAGCAGGTGGAAAACAAAAAGCCAAACTAACCTTTGGATGGTGACGACCGTGAAAAGGTGTTCTTGTAGCTAGTGGTGTTTTTCTCTATGAATTCCAGTTGGCGGCATGAATGAACATAAACCCACGCACCTACATCAACGATTTCACCATAATCCAAAGACTTGGAGTCTGTTCATTTCATTATTTCCTGGAATTGGTGTTTATTCTGGTAGGTTTCCGTAGCAACGTCAAATGCGTCTCTGATACACGGCATAGAGCGCCCTCTAGCCACAACGTTTGCCGCAACGCGTCATGGAGGATAATATTTTATGCAGGAGCTACGTAATCAAGGTACCAATAAAAAATTTTTGAGAAAGGGCGGGGGTAAAGCGATTGGCTAGCTCAACTGCTAATGGTCTAACTCACATCAGATATGAAAGTTTTGGAGGACTAGACAAAATACAAAAATTTAGTGTGCATTTTTAAAATTTTGGCATAGAACTTTTCAGACACTAAACATTCCGAATTTAATATTTTTCTTGAAATGATGGGTTCATCCGTTGAGGTTTGTTCATATAACATTTGCACATATACCCACAGAAATGATTAAAAGTACATTCAAGATTCATGGGAAGAAAAAATATCCACTCACACGCACACCAGTAATCAGATAAACCCTCTGAAATATTATATATTTAAAATATTTAATACATGTTTATAGCATGCTATTTTGTTAATTAAGAAAAATGATTCATAGAAGTGGTTCAAGATTTTAGCAAATCGTAGATTAATTTTAATCACTTAACAGAGCAGTAATATAGATGGCAACAGAATCTTCAAATCCTTAAATAGCTATTTTTCAGTCATACTACATATTAAACAGATTTGTGGGTTAGCAAAATCAGTGTAGGAAATTGAAAAATACTAGATTACAGGAGTCTTATGGCTATAAAACAAAGATGACAAAATGGACTAGCTGTGTAATTTGGTAGCATTAACTATAATGACAGGATTTAAGACATAGAATATATAATTTCAATAGTTACTAAAACAGCTTAAGGATTTCTGAGCTCTAAAATTCAAACACAAATTTTGCTTTTCAGTTAAGAATCTAGATATCTTTTAGCACGCGACCATTTCCTTCATATCATAAAACAAGCGCAAAATATTGCTATAAATCTTAAAGGCCGACAGCGATATCAGTCTAAACTTATCGCAGAGTTCACAAAAGCAGAACAAGCATCAAAGTTTCACTGCCGCTTTGAGTGAAACAGTTTGTTACAAAAAGTATGTTTCTAAATTTAATGATAGTTTTGATAAATCAGCCATTTTTTTTTCAAAGCTTGGTCCTATGAAAGTACAGACTGCAAGGTCAGTGATCCGAGACGAAGCTAGTATTTTTGAAAACTTTAAACAAAAGAATGGATGGAAGGAGGATATCAGTTCGTTAACAATTACCCGACAGACGGGTTCTTGTTACGCTTGAAGAACTATAAAAAGAAATAAATAACTCTGCAATACTAGCAGAAGAAAAATAAATTCTCTTAGTATCTTTAGATTTCATCGTTTTCTTTATGAATCAAAGAATCCATCGGAAAATTTCCAGAACATCCCCCCCTTTCACAAATCGGAATTTCCAAGCATTAAGGAGAGAAGATCAAATACTATAGACAAAGAAATATGCGATAAATATTTATATTAATGCTTTGATTTGCTAAGAGATTAAGTCAAACCTTTTTAGATATTCCACCATTCTTGAAATTGGTAGTTTCGGGATTTAGGTTTTAGTCCTCAAAACATTTATATTACAATTTCTCAAAAATGCCAAATTTTTCTGATATGCATAAGATGGTAGAAAATATTCAGAATATCAACATAGGTTTTAATCTAAAGGAGTGTAAAATCTAACAGATTAGTCCATCGACAGAATACATATTTCTACTCTTGATATTACATTAAAATACACAATATATTTATATAAAAGATATCCTACAGGTTATTTCGATTTTCCTAGAATTCAGGGCTCTAAGAAACCGTATAAAAGGAATTAAGTCTACAATTAAATCCAAAACTTTCCAAATATTATATTGAAATGCTTTCAAGCAGCTTAAAAAATGACAAGTCATGCCATGAACACACTCCCGTACACTAGTTAAATAGTTTGAAGAACAGATTGAGTTTAAAATAAGCACATTTGGCGTCTAGTTATGCCATGCTGTCATTAGAATTTTAAAATTTTAAACATTTTTCACCCTTAGATGTGATCTTGGCGATTTTGAATTATGTTTAAAAAATATTTAGAATTCTGAGTTGACGATACGTGAATTTTTACGTTCCCAGTTTTAAAATACGTTTAACCGTTTTCCTTTATGCACTGCAAATTATGGCTGAATGACTACCCGTACAGGGGTCTTGGGAAAGATACTTCACGTGAGTCAAGTGTTGAAGCTCTCCTAGTTTTGGTCGATAGCATTCCTTTAAGTGTGTTAAAATTAAACAAAAAGATAACTTTGAATAAAATTAAACTCAAAACTCACGAGCATCGGCTGTGAATGATTAAACATAAGGTGCCTAGATTGATATGCCCCATTTTATGCAGTCAAATCTGAAATAAACCAAATCAGTAAACTTGGCATTCTCTATTACACCCCAGTTTTTTAACGAAATAAATTTAAATTAACAAATCTAAACTTGTTCTGAACTAAGTTTTGTTTAAAGATACAAAAAACTGAAGTTCTGCCTACATGATTGTACGAGATAAAATAGGCGAAAGAGTAAGTACTAAAATTTTCAGCAATTCCTGAAAGTATAGGTTTTAACCACTTAGCTTTTTTTAGTTCAGTTTCAAAGGAAGGAAAGAAAATGTTTTTTTCACTTCAGTCTTATTTCTATCCGATTTAGAAAACTCTAGATGCTCTTCTCAAAGAATAAGTTAAAATTAACTTCATGAAAATTAGTCATTCCATAGTTCATACCAGCACCAAGTTTTTCTGTATTAAAAATGATAGTTAATATATGCTCATCTGCTAATATCTCATAAAGGAGATTTAAATCAAATTTAATATGAGGATTTAATAAAGGTTTTAAAAAAGGTTATTTAACCTTTTCAACTGTCGTTTAATATGTCAAAACGGCAGTTAGCTGAAAGAGCGGAAAATTACTGACAAGTATAAAAAGAACTCCAAACTACTTCCCCTTTAAGTATCCAAGAGTTTAATCAAATTTTAGATACTACGGTAACATACATGGAATATACCCTTTTTGGTCCCAGCAATTTAAGGAAGAAATTAATTCTAAAGAAACTAACGGAATAATCGTACTTAACTGATACGAAAAGAATGTACACATCCGTAAAAGAAACTGTGAAAGAATTTGCCCGTGAATTATCAGATTCTCCATGTGAACGTCAAGAAAATCTTCAGTTCAGGTCACGACCTGAGAAAAAGCTAATTTTCAGAGGGAGAAATCCGCCAAAAGAGTAAGCATCAGTTTCTCCTCGCAGGTGAAATGAAATATCTTCCGCGTGCCAGTAGACTCGTGGCTAAACGCTGTGCATGCCTTCCCTTCCTCCAAGATTTCTTCATTAGCCCGAGGGCATTTCCGCAGTAATTTATGCAATCATTTGTGACCCCGAAAGAAAAACGAACAAAATCTCTTAAAATTTATCTGAGGAGCAAACATAAGCTTCAATACATTTTAAAGGAATATTCAAAAAAAATATCTTAAAATTTAGACTACAGAGGACTTCGCATAGAATAGTTTTAAAACTTTTAAATAGGTCGACTTTTTTTCTGTGGGTTTCTTCAACTTTTTAACTTTCAAATATAAAACTAGCTAGAAAAATTAAATTATTGAGATTTAAACTGCTAAGTTAGGCTTTTCCATCATTAGTTCGGCGTAAACTAGCATACGTGTCAATACAAGTAACATTTATAATTTAAGACTTCAAAATTGTTTGGATCCAAAAAACATTAAATTATTGAAATGTTTCGCGTAACAATAAATTAATATTTGCTCAGTCATTTTATTAAGGAGTGTGTGTGTAGGGGGGGGGGATATAAGATGTATCGGACTACAGACTAAACTAACTATGACCATAGTAAAAACGTTGAGAAAATGGATAAGTAACCTCAGACATAGAAAAAGATCTAGGCTGTGCCCTCTTTTTTGTTATAGTGATAATATATCCTTTATACATATATCTCGCCACGAATATATATATATTCATTCTAAAATTATGAAAACCTGGTGTAAATAACGAGTTTTAGGGGGGGAAAGGGATTTTTAGCGCATATTTATATTAAATTTAGCACATTAAGACGAAACAAATCTGCAAAATCGCTACAAGGTGGGACCTATTAATAATAAAAATCAATGTTATTTTAGAGAATTTAACGATTTTTCTTTTGTACAATTATGTCTTACTATTGTTTTCACACTAATGACAGTATTCTAAAAAATACGAAAACGTGTAAAAGGAAGATTTGTGTGGCAAGCTTTTCAGTCTTCAGATGATTCTTCGAGATAATAGTATGTATTTTATGAAAACGGCTGAGAAGCGAGTAAGTCAATTGCCAAAAGTACCGTTAAGGTTTATACCTCGGAGCAAAGAAGCAATAACTTATATTAAGAGGAATTATGCCACGGAATGCCAATTTAAGTAATGTTTGTGAATTGCCTTTTGTACGAAGTTAAAGCACAGAATTGTAAATTAATATGGATATTAGATTTTAATTATAGTTGTTAGAGAAAAAGCCTAAATTAAAAATAAATTTCCGTGATATTCATCTAAACATTTTTATAATATAAAATTCACTGATCAGTGATCATGCGATATTTATATTTATTTCTAAGAAATGAATACTATAGAGTGAAATGTCTATGCATGTTTTTCGTATAAATGTGATGGGTTGGCTTAAGTTTTATCAGAGCAGTTATGTTTCTAAGGAGACAACAATTGGGGGATACAATCCGAAAGACATTCAATACTTAGGTGTTGCATCCCATCAACTCATTTTCTTCGTCGTTAAGTGGCAGGTGGCACGACAACGTATGGTAAAAATATAGAGGTAGATTATGAGGGTATTATATCTATTGCAAGTACAATCAGTGGAACGCAGATGTAGCAAGCCCAGGAAGAAGTTCAACGGCCTGGTTTTGGGAATCACGCACTTTTCACTTTCCACCTGCGCTGTAAGCCGACCACATGAAATCCGAAAAATAGCTTCTGGAGTTTGATCTTGCGTTTTTGAGGTTGATTGTTTAAAGAATGGTTAATTATCCTTCAAAATTCAGGGATGGGTAGGGGGCAGGGTTTCCGGTTACAGGAAAGGAACAAGAGCAAATTATACCAGGTTCTTCATCTAACATAATTTTTACGGTGTATACAGTACTTGACTGTGAGTGGATTATTAGAATAAACTGAAATTAGTTGACTGTAGAGGGATTTGCAGATATTACCCGACTTATTCAATAATAAAATTATGGAAATACCTAATTTAGAAACAAAGTTCTGGTATATTCTCTGCTACTGATATTGTTTTGATTATTTGGAAAAGGACAAAACTAAATAGTTAAAGAATTTTTATGAAAGGAAATAATCTAAAATGTATGTAATATAATTAACTTGAGATAGAAGAGTACGGGATTTCTAAAACCCAAAAATTAATAAAATGACATGAAAGAATGTTATCTAATAGAAAATATGAAATATAATCACTGGGTAAAGTTTATAGCAAAATGGCGTCAAGACTTGACCAGAGTTTAGTGGGTGGAGTTGCAACACGCTGCTGCTATGCTGTGAGTCAGACCTATGCTGATGGCGGCTTCACGTAGGGGGGAGGGGGGGAGAGACCACGAATAAATTATATATCAACGTTTCACCCGCAGGTACTTTCCTACGTCCCCTGCTTTTCGTGATCTCCAGACGACAGGTAATAATGCATATTTTGAGGCACGGGAAAGACTTGCTCGAATTTAATTATATCAACCTTAAAGGAATGTGGTTTAGGCGTGCACTTACAAACGGATACTTATTGCTATTAGAAAGCCAACAGAGTTAAAAAGGAATTTAGTCTATGAAATACTATGGTAAAATTAATAGAATTAAAAATGATTTTAAATCTTTAAAAGTTCAATGAAACAAAAATATTTTATGAGAAAAAACGCTTGCCACAGCAAGAGACACGTAAGGAAAATCAATTTTACATGCACCCAAAGCTTTTAATGCAACACTTTGATATATTCGATTGAACTATATGAAGTAATACATATATTAACTACAGCAAGCCCCCCCCCCCCAAAAAAAAAAAAAAGTTCTTATATACAAGCAAAGTATGCATAAAGAGTTTAAAAAAGATAACATTAGCAAACCGAATTTTATAAATCAGTTAAAAGCGCGAAGAATGCACACCTCAACAAATCTCAACACTAAAGTACCAGGAAATATATTCATATAAATCACAGCAGTAACTTGGGACAAACGACAGATAACATTAAAAAGGTTAAAGAAATCCTGCAAGTGCTTTGCAAAGTGTAAAAAGATTTACTCGTGAAGCACGATATTTAAATTCTTTCGTCTTATAAGTAAAACATGAAAATCAGTATTGCTCCGAGGAAAGAAATCTCATAAATCGAGAAATCAAATTTTCTTCAATTAAAACACGTTTATTATACTCGTAAAAATTGCAAATTTAAGCTCTAATAACGTGTTGTTTAATTTCTGACCATGGTAATTTTAAATAAAATAACTGAATACACGCTATCGTAACTTAACTCTAAAATATGAGTAAAGAAAAGAAATAAATGCAAAATACATTTTTCTTTTCTAAATGCAAACAGAACCCATCAGTCAAAAGGTTTCTATGACACCTCCCGCATTATTACGTTTATAATATCTGAGCGTTTCCGAGAATATTTAATGGTGTTTTGTTTTACACTTAAAACTGTGCAAACAAAATTAAATGAACTCCAAAATATATAAAAGACTGCACATTATACAAACTTTCCAAAAATAATCGTTGAAAGTTCAGATAAAATTCTTTTTTAAAAAAATCCACAATATGAAACAGGAATTTAGCGACGGAATTCGATTTCACATCGGCAAAACTTGAAACTGCCGTTCGAACTTTATTAAATTATACAAATCCAACGAAAATTGGTTTAGGAAAATAGTAACTGAGCGGGGGAATTAGATGTAAATGGTAAAATAAAAAAAGTTAACTGGTATAAACAAAAACAAAAATCAAAATAAAATTTCGTATTACCAAGGTAAATTAAAACTATTTCCCGCTTAACTTTTAGTTAAATTCATAAAAATTTACAATTATACTAGTACACTAGAAAGCAATTCAAACACGTAGATGTACTGCTTCAAAATACTTACGATAAAAGAAAGCTATGCGATTTCCGTTGGATTAATGAGAAACCGGCTTGCTTGGATGACTTCCTCTTGCGAAAGCACCTGAAAACGCGGTTTTCCTATTCAAAACGGCCAGGCAAAGTCTCCCCTAGAACCTGCCTATTACAAACATCTCTCGAACTCATATAAGCCTGTAGACACTAGCACCAGTCCTTATCTAAATTTACTATACCATACATATTCAACCGCAGAATTTAGAAAACACGGAAAGCCCGCACAGCGCAGCAACCAATCGACAGCCTGCAGTCAACTGGCCAGCAAGGCTCCTTCTGACTGCGGATACGGTTATCGTAGCGGTTATGACGTACACTACATTGTTTCGAAGTGCGTGTTGGCGTCTGCGCCTGCGCGCCGAACAGGTAATAACGGGGTTTAGTCATTGGGCGCCAAGAGCCAGGTTCTTTTTCATTTCGTATTATTACAGTTTTTTTCTATTTTCCTTCTTTCTCGGGCTTTATTATGAGAGTTATTACCTGTTTTTTTTCTATTGCGTACTATTATCTCGCATCTGACATAGTGATATCAGACATACAGATAAACTTTGAAGCGATTAATGCCTTTTTAATCTGCAGTTAATTATTAAACGGTAATCGATGCCATATGGACTTTGATCTTATTACACTCAATTTTTTTTTCTAAAATAAACCCACTTTGGAAACCCGAATATCATCAACCCCTCAATCACTATTATTTTTCTCCCTCCAGAGTTTAAATATTTGAATACTTAAAGGAAAAGTTGTGAAACACTGCTTCATAATTCCAATATAATTATTTCGTAAGTTCAGCGAATATCGGCACCCAAACTTAAAAATTTATATACGGACTATGCGCAGCCCTAAGCTAGTGATAGAGATATCGATATATAATAAAACGATACTCGGAAATTTTGGCCAGTCCGATTCTTATTAAAGGGCCTAAGTAAACTGAACCCTGATATCTAAGCTGTACAACATATAATTTTTGAGTTCTTACTCAACTAAAATGAATTCTAATAAATAAGAAAGAAAATTTAAACTCATTTCGAAAGAGTTTCCCCCCTCAGAGCACTTAAAGAATGAAAATAGGATGAAGAATCAACGACTTAAACCATTTCTTAAAGCTTATAAAATAAATATTGCCCTATAATTCAAACCGATTCTTATATATATCATTTACGAAAGGATTCATTTTATTTAATTCCAGTTTAAAAAAAAATGACAGCTTTACCAATATAATTACTGTTTTATAACCTATTATTCAAACTATTACTTTATACATAACAGAGTGTTATATTAATCTTACCTACTAAAGTAAAAAATGCTCCGCAAAATTATATGTCATAATAATTTACTTATACAGCAGAAGTATCTAATTGAGCAAATTAATCCTATCTCGAGATCAAGTGCTGAAATTTATCTGAATAATCTTTCTATTCATTTCTTTGAAAAGTTTCACGGAAAAATCGAGTTTATTTAAAGTTTCGAAAGAACTCCGAAACAGTTACCAATAATCTACTTTAAGCTTTTTTTTTCTTTTTTTATTTTCGTGTAAATGAGAAAAAAAATTGCTGTAAAGAAAACTTGACTTTTAAGTTACATTTTGCTGTCCCAAATTTGCTATTAAAATTTTATTAAAGATTTTTTTTCTTCTATGTTTGTACAGACATCTCTGTCGGTCATTACGTTACCATTTCACTCACTTTCTCAAAAGCAAAAGCGTTACACTTAAAATGCCCTACACTTAATTCTGAAATTTATAACGAAATTTCCGAAGTTATATACGAAGAAATAAAAAAAAATCATTCAAAGATCTTATGTAAAATCACAAAACACTAAATTAGGATGAATTAAAAAATGTAACCAACTTCAGAACTCTTTATTTATTTATTTTGTTTGTTTGTTTGTTTGTTTGTTTGTTGTCTGTCTACTATATACACGTGTTCATT
This sequence comes from Dolomedes plantarius, assembly GCA_907164885.2. Lineage (NCBI taxonomy): Eukaryota > Metazoa > Arthropoda > Arachnida > Araneae > Dolomedidae > Dolomedes > Dolomedes plantarius. The sequence continues at coordinate 189,127,633 of OU015494.1, read as the reverse complement.
TTATTTCTATACTATCCGAAATGCACAATTAACAAATCAGAAAACATAGAATAGTAAAGTTTTTATTGTGAAAAAGTGGAAAGGGGAGTTCTAAGATGTCCTCAAAGTATTTTTAGGAGGGGACAGCTCCCTGTCCCCCCCCCCTTTTTTTCCAGTTAAATGCACCATGCCACTTTATGGTTTGTAAAATAGTTTACTTTGCCCTATTTTTTCCCCACCAATTCTGTTTTAATTGAGAGTTTTGAGTCTAAAACCTATCTAGGATATAAAAGAAATCAGATTTAGTTTTACAACCTGTTTCAATTATTTAAAGATCGTTTCATTGCATAAAATATCTGTTTTATAAAAATTTCATAATCACAGTTCAAATCACTGGTAAGTTAATGATCCAAGCAATAGTCAAGAAAAATGGACAAAGTATACCCTTTTCATAAGAAAAATATTGCTTTTTAGTTGAGTCGGGGTTCTATTATGAACGGAAACCTTGACTCCTCGTTGTTTTGGAAGAAAAACTAAGAAAAAGCAAAATCACTTGCACGAATATCAGAAATAGCCAGTTACGAAATAAGTAAAGAAGAGAATTTGAGCAAAATTTTTTATCAGTAGAATTTTAAAAGCAAAGTTTATCAATGAACATGCTAAATTTTTATTAACATCCCTTATGATACCAGTTTTAAGTAAAAATTGAAATTTTGGACGATAATAATATTTTTAAACCGTATGCAGTCGAGTAAATATTAAACTTGATAAAGTGGCCAAAAATAATTAAGTTCATCTGAAGGCAATTTTTCGGGCAATTTTTAAATATTTAATGTGCATATATTCATAACGAGCAATTATTGATATAACAGGAAACAAAATATGAATTATTCACTGTATAACTTTTATTTAAGCAAATCCAGAAACAACAAAGCGGTAGTATGTCCTAGTGGAAGAAAACCGGCATTGTTTATAATTTATTTTCCAGTTCAATTCATTTTTTTTTTAAGCTTTTCGGTAAATGGTTCGTAAATGCTGCTTGAACCCTGTTTATTGCTTGATGTATACGTTAAGGTAAGGATAGTTTATTCAGTTGTTATAAAGACTTATCAAGTCATAACCACGTCTTTACTAAAGAAAGGAAAGTAGAATAGGCTCGTATAGAAAAAACATTATCTAATCATGTAATCCGTAATAAATGTTGAGATAAGGCTCCAAAATCAAGATTCATAAAATTATAAGGATTATGCAAAAAAGAAAAATGCTTTTCTATTAAAAAATAACATTTATCTTTTCACAGACAATAAATCCAATAATCTAATGGCTGATATTGTAAGTTTACCTGGCTTCACAGACTCATATAAACGTTTTGTTTGTATCCCCTTTTACCGAATTCATGAAAATTTTGTCTGTTAAGCAGAAAAAATGTAAAGAATATATATATCTAAAGGATATGATAGACAATATGTGCTCAAACCATAAAGCGAAGATTTCTTTTCGGTACATTCATAAAGTTACGTTGCTTAGAGGCCTTTATTTTAAAGCAGAGAAATCCAAAGAATTAAACCTGAACACACACAATTATTTTTTTCCCTCCCGTACATTTTTCAGAATATAAGAAGATTTCACCAAAATGGTTTAATCTTTCATTTTAGTGTCACAAATATGGAGACAATTTTGTCCAAAAAAGATCTGCAAAAGATCGATATTATGTTCAGGGCAGGTGTTCCAAGCGAAATAGACGGGGAGAGAAGAGCTCGAGGCACACCCTACTTCACCGATTTTTTTATTTACTTTATAGTCTTCCCAGAATTAATTCTAGTACTCAGTTTTTTAGTTTCCTCTTTTCACGTGAATAAGATTCGAATGTGACTTACAATTAGGCATTCAAATCTACAGTAGAAACTTTCAAGCTACTTTACCAAAAGATCTATTGTTGGATATGAAATACATATTTTATGCAATTCATAAACCAATGGATTCTTGCGAATATACAAAGTTATAAACACAATCGAATTAAGAAATAGCAGGATGTTATGAGCAAAAGAATATAATATCGTTCAAAAAATATTTCACTTGAAAATATTTTTAAAGTAAAATTTTATTTAGTACAAAGAATATTTTTGGGGGGATCGGATGCCTAATTATCGTGACTAAAAAAAGAGCTTTAAATATGTTTTCTTTAGCTATTACAATTAAACAAACAATTGCAGTTATTCACGAAGAGAGACAAATAAAACGGTAGAGAACATAGTTATTTTAAGTTTAATTATTCATCAAGTCTTAACTACAGTAACTTAACATCCCCTGCCAAAGCTTAAATACCAGTTTTTATATATTTTACTGTTAAGTTAGAAACCTTAAAAGATTTCTTACCGAATCTACACTTCTTAAAACTTTTAAAGCGTCAAGGGACTTTTCAATGGCCGTTGAACTCAAGTTCCACGGAGATATCGTTATTACTCTGGGCTTGATTTAGGCTTTGACTATTTTTTGAGTTGATGCTTATATCAAGGGCATTTTAAAAGACAAAGAACTTAACAAACCAAAAATTAACTTTGTAAGAAAATCATGCTCTGATCATTTAGCATTATTTCCCCTTATTTAAAGTGAGCAAAATATCTTTACGCAAAATGTCTCGGCGAAATTTTATTTTCAGGAGGTAAGCTATTTGAATCAAACCTCATGCAAATAGTTACGAATTTCAATAGTTTTGAGCGATTTCAAAAGAGATTCATGCAATTTTTTTATCAGAATGTTTCATATCGATCTAAAAGATGGAAGTTAAACTAAGAGAAGAATAAGAAAGATGAAATAACTAATGGGTAATAAAAGATTGAAAATTAAATTTGCATCTAAATATATAAACAAAAGAACATTGTTTATGAATTCTATATCATGACATTATTATATTTCGCTTGGAGCCACATGTGTCGACTATATCCAGTTTTGAAATAAAACCTATTCTGTGTTAGATGGTGTCTTAAAAATTGAATTTTGCCAATATTAAATCCGTTGTTTCCGAAAGTCCAATTGATTTGTATTTTTAATCTTTCCACAATTTCACATGCAGTCCATCTTTTCTGTTTTTTCAAGAATGATCATTTTGAAGGCAACCTTCAATCTTCTAAATCCACGTGCTTGGAAATGGTTGAAAAAAATCCAACAGTAGTAATATTCAGTTGAAGGAGAGTTGAAGGTTTCTTCAGGAAATTCTGATTACTCGACATAAAAAGTTCAATCGTCAACATCCAAGATGAGAGCCAAATACAATGATTTTTTCTTAGTTTCCAGAACTTTCATTAACTGTACGTTCTTCACAAGATGAGTTGAAAATTCTGGTCTCTTCTTATAGCACCAGAGAAACCACGGAAATTATATGCAGTCCGTGAATTCTTCCAGTGCCATTAGAAGCTATCAGAAAGCACTTTCGGTTAATTCCATTGTTTTCACGTTTTCTGTGGAAACAGATTGCAATATTTTCAAGGAGAATTCGATAAAATAGATTATTCCTGATTTTCTTCTGAAAATTCTGGCGAATTGAGTATTTTCTCACTTTTAATATCATGTTAGTCGTACTTAACACAGCTTTTCCAAGCACCAAATATAAACGTTTATGTATTTACTACAAGATCGACAATACAGTCCTTGCTCTTCAAACATTAGAGATAATTTTAAAAATAAGCCAACATTCATGGTCCTGTAACTCAAATACATGTTCAAATATATCTTGTTCTTGAGTGGAAAATATTTATTGAGCCTTGACACAATACATTTAGAGCAATATTATATCTCAAATGTAAGAAATATATTTCGACAAAAAGATAGAATTATCATAATGCTATTAATCTTATCCCTTTGTTGCACAATAAGTTTAAATTATTTACTAGAGATAAAATTTTCCACACACTTAGAAAATATGACTAAAACTCGTCCGTTAATTTAAGATTCGAAGAATAGTTTCACTACAATGTAAAAGGATGTCGCTTATTTTTGATAGATTATATAAGAGTTTTAGAAAGAAAGGGTTGCTTAGTCCATGAAAGCAATAACGATTTTCAGATGATCCAAACATATTCTGAAATACAAATCCCTGGATGGTTTCTAAAACTTTTCGAAGTGTCTCACAAAGTAAGTAGCTTACTATCCTGAATGGACTTAATTTTAGCAAAACTCAAAACGAGACAGCTTGCAAATATTTCAAGTTCAACTAACAGCTCATACATTAGCGAGAAATGAAAATGGCAGAAATAAACATCCAAAACGAAGAGTGGAAAGCGATTTCAGTTCTAATCCTGCATGTTCGGATGGAATTGGTGGCAGCGCGACGAGATCAGCATGTGCGGGAGTTGAGGCAGCCACCTGTCTGATTGCGCGATCCCAGCTAAGTAAGCGCTCACTTACCTGCCTAAGTCTTCTCTGGTTGTCCCCTCAGGCATCAACTCGCTTCTGGGCTGTGCGAGGCGAGCTAGCGGACCGTGGACCCTTTCGGGCGGCCGCGGGCATCGACCTGGCGGCGGCCGCGGCTCCGGCGCTCGGCTCGTGGGATCCAGCTGCTGTCTTCCCCTCGGCAGGCCGGCTAACGTTTGCGGCCAAGTCTGGTCGTCAGAGCACGCAGTCTTTTCTCGGCGGTCGGGGTTGACTGCCTGTGCCAGGAACCACACTTGGTTGAACAGTCTTTTCCGAGGAAGGCTAGAAAAACCGACACGGTACACTCATAACAACTGTCACGTAACAGAAAAATGCTGCTGTAGTGTCCTCTCTTTGGGGGGAGGAGGGGGGAGGGTTTTTTTTGTGCGTTTCAACTTATTTTTGGTTGGCTTGTTTGATTTTGGATTCGGTAGGGCGCGCTCTGCATCTTTTCTTTCAAGTGCTTGCTTCGCTAGTGGTGACTCAAATAATCGCTTCGCTCGTTCGCTCAGTGATATATATCGCACAGCATTTTTTTTCGGCGCGCGATGTAGTGAACCGTAGAATGAAAATTTTCCTGTTTAAACTTCGAAATCGTCAGCGAATGACTAAAAGCTAGCCCGTGATAGGTCACTTGAAAAAGAATGCACCACAACAGGTATTCGGGAATGCAGAAGTTTTGGAAAGCTTTTTGGAGCATGCCCATTCGAACAAGTTACCTCATTTGGCGCTGCATTTGACTTTTCAAAGGCGTGTTATCCCAGCACATCGTGCCAAGTACTACTGGATGCTAAAGTATTATTAGTTGGCTAGGGTTTGTATTTTGCTTTCGATTCATTGCACATTGATTTCGCATTACGTCATAAGCACTTAGATAAGCACCATTTACACTTCGCTCAAAAGGTTGATTTTATACAAATGAGAAATTAGACTGATAAAGCAGTTTAAGATCAGAGCCTAAGAAAAATCAGTTCAGGTCCCATTAAAACACTATATTCGTTATGACAGTATTTTAATTTTAGAAAAGAGAAGTTAAGTACAATATCAAGGGTAGATACGAGGCTGTGAAGAATGTGTAAAGACCATTTATAATTACCTAACAGTTTAAAGGGACTTTCTTAGTCTAATTTCGTAAAAATCAGTTCAAGGGGGAAATAGAATTTTTTGAGCTTTCTTTAAAAAACGGAGCAGATAAAAGACTTTACAAGAACTTAACAGAAAATATAATTTTTCATTGGCAGGCAATATTTTTCTACATTTCTGTCTCGTTTTGTCGGAAAGTAGATAATTACTTTCATACTAAATATTTGTAGGATTCTACTTTCTGAATTGAACTATGGAGCATTTTCTTTGAAATTGTATGAGGCTTTATAATTTTTTATTGGACGTGATGTAATAGTTAGGAAAAGCTAGCTAGGTTAAGCTAGCTTTTCCTAACTATTACGTCACGTGCAATTCAAAGCAACACAAACATAGCTAGTTAGGAATAATAGCTAGGTTTTTTAAAAATAGATCAAAGGAAACTTCTTTGGACAAAAAGAATTTAGGATAGCAATATTATAATAATCTAGTCCTTGAGACTACTTTTATACCGACAGAATACTGCCCACAAATTTTTAAGAAATAGATATTTTAAAAGGGGAATTAAAAATTTTCTGTCCATATTAAAATTAATAATCAGTTAAGAAAAAGGCTATTAGAACATGAAACGTAAAATAAATAAATAAACGCTCTAGATACAATACTCCTTTTTGACTGTTTGCGATCAGATCAGCCCCTATTACCACCTCAGACTCTGTATGCACCTGGAATTGAAAAATGATTGCAAAATACGATCTTGTAATACTCGATTCTCACTCCGCTACTGTTGGCGCCTCCGAGGTAGAAAAAGTAAGGTCGGAGAAATTCAGTTTTATGAATAATCCCGGGGAGGAGCGACTCGTAGAAAATGTGTATCTGTCACAGTCATTTACTCACATCTTTCTCCAAAACTTCCGGCTTTAGCCATCCCACGGTAAAATACGCTTTCTCAGACAAGGAGCAAAATCACGATTTCAAAGCGTAAAAGGAACGTGTCATTACAATCAATAATGCTCAGAGTTTGTATTAAATAGAGCTAAACTATAACTGTAAAATGCAAATTTATACAAAATGGTTTTTGCAATCGTCAAACATTCGTCACTGTAGCTGTGACATAGCTCAATTTAGATTAGATCTTAAAGTGAAGATTAGCTCTTAGGGTAAATAAGCGCGCGCAATAGCGGCGGATCAAGTATCGTTTTATTGGAGACTAGCATTATTGCCCGGCGTTGCCCGGGTAGATATATACATATAAAATTTTTCATGCATTCCATCAAAAAAATACTGGGCTGCACCCCCCGCAAAATAAACACTTCGCCCTCCCCCCCTCCCCGTCACCCCCAGACCAACTCTCAAACCACCCCTCAGAACAAACCTCTTTTCCCCCGCGTATCGAATTAGACTGGTTGTGGTAATGGGGCTGTATTCACATTTAAGAGGTGCGCTTATGGGCACAAAAATCATTAAAAAATTAATTAAAAAAAACTAATTGAGCCCCAAATTTCGTTTTTCCTGATTTAAGTTTCTCGGGTCCTAAACATTAACTATGCCGAATTTGGTCCCGGTGGGTGAAACAGTCTATGATTCTATAGCGGACAAACAAACAGACAAGCTCTTTTATATATATAGATTAATTACGGAAAACAGGCACGTGATTTCTGTGCCCCTCACCTCCCCAAAAAGAAAGTTTTATGGTCAACTGTAATCTTGCAGTTTCACGATCGTCAGTGAGAGGTAAGGTGTTCGAATTCTGCTCCATGATATTGGGTTAGCTCAAATTTTCTTCTATTTTCAAGATCTCATACAGAGGTAGCACCGAAGATAAAAAAAGTCCTTAATGCCTGGTAAGTGTAAGGATACAATTCAGTTCATGAATCATCTATACTACCTAGTTTTAAATACATGCATTGTAAAAGAAAAGGAATTTTTTTTTCATTTCTCGCTTAGTCATTGAGAAATTTTATTTGATATTTTAATAAAGATCTACGAATAATACTCAACGATGAATTTCGTTTTCATATAACAATAATGCATTAGTAAATACTTTGATTCTTTCGTGATTGACAATATTTTTGAATGCGATTTCTTTTGTAGCACGTGGATATAAATCCCATTTACGAAGCCCCTAATAAGACGTTTTTTACCTCCAAAATAAAATGTTTAGAGAAAAAATGGGATCAATTTCAAATTTTGAAAGCATCTGAAAATAACTTAGCAGACTTTGAAAATACTGGGCACTATAATAGACTATTTGTTTTTCCTAATTTAAGGCTCTTTGAAAATTTCAACAGAGCATGTGCATTTTTTATTTCCTACTTAAAAAAAAGATTATTTATGCATTTTTCACGCAAGAATATGTAAAAAAGAATATCTCATTTTCATAATTGGTTGAAATTAATTAATAAGACCCCGTATTTTTAGGCCATAACAAGGAAAAAAATTATATATTTATTGAAAGTATTTGCGTAACACTTTATACAAGAATAAATTTTGAAGCAAATATGCAAAAGGTGCATTTTTGCGGACTTATGTTACCTTTTTGTTTTTTCGAGTTTAAAAATATTCCAAACGTTTCCCGGGAAGTAAAGTTGAGAGCGGCATCTTCTTAATCCATTCGAGTATGGAAACAACTATTCATCAGATGATCGTAGGTAGAGGAGAAAAATAAGCAGTAAATTCTGAGCCAGTGTATGGAGGATACTGGTTTGTATTTGGCAAAATTTAGCTCATTAATATCCACCGACATCTGTATGCCAGCAGGCCTATTTTATCGTCGGATATAATGACGCATTCAGCGGCATAGGAACTACAGTCAGGTCCAATGCTCTTGGAACTCTTTGGCTGTTGGTACTAAAATATTCACCATTCAGAGGCGGAACAATAGGTTGCTGTCACTGTCATAATTTATCCACAACTTTGCTTGGTGCCAATTGTTTCGTCACGAACTCTTTCTCGAATACGGCAACCTTTTTACGGCTACTTTCGGATTTTGGGCTCCAGTAAGCAGTGATTTACGGGCAAATCACCGGACGATTTTAAAGTGATCTCTAACTCCAATCAGCCAGCAGAGACCCATTTCCATGAAACGATCAGGGGCGTAAATCATCCGAATTCACGGAAACTGAATCATGCACTCATATATTGATGAATAAACTGGGAGAATTCACGCAGCCTACCTCACGTATTGTACTGTAGCTTAAAAGCACTTCTAGCACAGACCCCAAAAAAATGAAATCCCAAGGGAAGATAAAACATTGGAAATCGGCCTTTACATATGTTTACAACCGCTGAAATCCATATCAATTTTGATCAGTAAGAAAACGACAGTATACTCACATTAAAAACGTTTTCTCTTCTTTACTAATGCAACATGCAGTAGTAGAGAGGTAGAGAGTATACCACGCGAAAAACTAGTAGATATTTACATTCTCATAATATAAGCTCCAAAACAAGTAACGTTAATTTGTTATCACGCTTTTAAATGCTTACATTAAAATTTAATGAACAATAAAAACACTAAGTTCAATTGCAAACATTTAGATTAGTTATTAATTTTTAGTTTTCATGCATGCGCTTAACGAAATACATTGTTATAATTGCTAGCACATCAAAATATTCAGAATAACAGTCTTAAGTTCCCATTAATTTTATAAACCATAATTTGAAATAACTCCTTATTATAAAATTAGTTGCAACTTTAGAATAATTCTAAGTAATATAATCTTATGAATTAACATAACTTTGGAATTTTATTACAGTATTTTTATCACAATTCTGCCTGCTAGAATTGTCGGGATAAATCATTTCAGTGAGTGAAAATGGAAAAAAAAAAAAAAATCATACCTTTTGAAAGAACATTTCCTGTGAGGCAGATTCAAGAAAATTAGTAAATGTCAGCGATGAATAATTACTATCAGCTGAGTCAAATCAGTCAATGAATCTGAGGAACTCCAAACATCCTTAATATCGATAGACAGGAATGAACAAATGTAAGAATGGTTTGGCGCCATCGTTTCTTCATGTTGTACATGGCAATCGTTGAAGTAAATCCAACCTGTTTCGAGAACGCTTCAGTTCCTCCGGTAATGAGGCAGAGGAATCTGCAAATGCAGAGAAAATCCTCTAAAATTTGAAACAGGTTCACGAGGGACCGATTATTTACCTCCCAAGGTGATTAGAGACCGAGAAGGGAATAAGTATTTATCGATGGAAAATCTCCAAAGGAAAAAGAAAGTATAAAATACTAATAACGTTAAGCAGGGGATGCAGCACTGGAGGAACGAAAGGTAGAATGGAAAAAAATTATTCCCCATAATTCAAAACTGTGCGAATGCAGTTTGGAAGCCTGCTGCTGTAAAGTGGTTGATGTTAAAGCTCTCACTCAAGCGAAGCGTTAGGTCAGAGTCAAGGTTAACGTGCTCGGAGGGGCGTAAAGTTGACTTCCCCACTCACTTTCTCAAATTTGACTCTCCTATCTCGTGGAGATAACTCCCCCGCTTGCTTCAGTCCGACACCTGAAGTGAATCACCTGTTTTTTTTTTTTTTTTTTTATTAATCTTCGATGATTCCGGTGGAGAGCTGGCTGGGGAAATGGATGCTGAGGACAATGAAACAAAATACACCAAGCGTGTTAAAAATTCGAGGAACTTGACTTTGTTCAGAATCGGTCGAAAATTCGAATTTCGGCAAAACGAATGTTTGGGATTCCCTGCAAGAATTACCCATCACTGCAACAAACCTAACATATAAGCCTGGTTTGACACTCATCAATTCCTAAAAGTTAGTTCTTATGTTAAAAGTTGCTCCAGTTGATTTATGAGAAATATCTCTCAGAAACAATAGTTCATAATTGTCAGACTTACGTGTGTTTCTACGAGACAATTAGAAATAAACAGTTTTGATAATTTTTACCTATGCAGGTAAGAACATGCATTTTAGCATTGATCATGGGAAGAAATAAATGTTGATTTAGAAACAGGAAAGAAAAAATTAACTGACTATTAAAAACTATTATTATTATTAACTGACTATTTAAAAAATAACTGTTTAAACTAGATGACTATGTGAAATGAGGATTTGATACAAAGTTTTTGATCTTAGGCGATAAGATCAGTACTGTTAAACGTCTGTACAGTACTGTTAAATGTCTGTACTGATACAGACAGTACTCTTAAACGTCTCCTCACCTATAATAAATGGCCTGTTTTACAGGCAAAATTGGTGAAAACTTCTATATAGCTTTATGAATTAAAAAAAAAATAATCAATATGATTTGTACTCGGAAATACAATTTTGATACACAGGGATAAGATATTTATAGTGGCCATTTCCTCCGCAATTTCATCCTTATGTTATCACTTGACTCCGTGTTAAAGAAAACAAACTAATAAAGGAATGTATTCAGTATTTTAAAAAAATTCGGCGAGATTTCTTCATACGAACTGCATTTAGATATTATGAATTCCAGAGCTGTAGATAGAATTCAATAAAAAAATTCTTCGTTATCAGGCACTTTTATTGAAAGTATAACATTTTAGATATTCTGAGAAAGAAAAATTCTGCTCTTTTTTTCTAGATAATATCCATCTAGTCGGAAAAAAAATTGTTAATGCTGATCAGAGTCATCACGTTTAATTTAAAGATAGTATTTTCTAACAATCACACATAATCTCGAATTTGATAGTTTGTCTTAATAAATATTTAACCTTTCTTTTACATTTCCGGAATTCTTAGAATCGAGAAATATTGTCTCTCGTAGTTTCGAGCTCTTGAATTCTATATACCGCTAAAAAGACGGAATATTTTTTGAAGTAATGTAAGCTCAAATGAGCCGGTAAATTTCTAATATCTTGACTTTTAAACGTTTTATTTATTTACTTAAAAAAAAAAGAAAACACTACGAACTGAATAATTGCTTAAATACTATAAAAATTTCAATTTCTGATATTAGATTCGATGATATATGTAGCAATAAAAAGCGAACAGCAGCTTACAGTGCATGCGAAAGAAAACATAAGAAAAACACCTTTTTTAACACTAATTTAGAAAAAAACATTATTTCTGAACGCAAGTTCTTACATGAAAGTTCAATGACCTTGCATTATAACTTAATGCATGTTCATGGCGATTACTTTTTGCCGAATTCAGAATTCTCCTTTTTTCGTTAGCAGGCGAATGTTTTCCAACAGGAAATAAAAGTATCTCAATTTCTTACTCGAATGATTTTAAAACAATTTCCAGTTTGAAAGTTTATATCAAAAGAGATCCTTTATAGTAACTTACATAAAATTTAAATTTCGTCCATCATTTAGCAAAGTTATTTGTAACTGCTCCTGCTTCTATTCTTTTAAATCTCACTTCATAAAAACTATGAAAATCTACCTGGGTGACAAAATCCAAATAATTACGCATCTTGAATACTGATAACTAAACTTTAAATGTGATTAGATCAGTTTTTAAAAACGTTTATGACTTGTCTTAAGTAGACACACACTTGCAATCATGCTTTTGCGGGATTTTAAAAACATCACAATAATAAAACAAAATATTGCTTAAGTGCGATGATCTCTCTGTAGGAGTGTGTTAAAAATCAGAGGTTTCGTAAACAAACAGGTTGAAAAAACGAATTGTCTTTTCAAAACATTTTCCGGAAGCAGTGATGCATACTAGATACGGCAGAATAATTTTCGCGAGGGAAAGAAAAAAAAAACTGGAAAAAAAAAGGAAATTAAATGCAAAGAAAAATGTTTTTACGAACACTTTTCGGAAAACAAGTGCATAGAAAAAGGGAGTAGGTCTTCGACATTGTTTTTCTCTTAAACGCTTCAAAAAATATCAATCAGGACCGAGTCTTACACCGTGCAAAGGTGAACAAACTGATGTTATAGAGTTCATGACCTACGTGCAGAATGAAATGTTGGTCAATAAAAACAAAAACTCATTATTTTTGTAGTTATTAATCAGTAAATTTCTAAATCTTACGTTTTAACGTTAGTTTAGATTAAAAACTCATGATATAAAGTTTAATTTCATGCTTTTATTTTATATTTTTCTTTATCAACTATAAAAATAGAAAAATAACAATACATTTAATTATATATAAGAGTTCTTACAAAAGGCAAGTTTTTCCCTCAAAATTATTCATATATATCATTTTAATTACTATTCGTTTAAAAAATGAATTAGTAAAATTAACATGAATTGTATAATCAATTCTTTGTTAGGAAGTTAAACTTTTAGAAAGAAGTTTGAAATATTATAGAAAGCGGGAGTGGGTGAAAGAAAGCAGCACAGTGAAGATTTTAGATGCCTTTAATTTTTTTTTTTTAACCTAGCAATTTTTATATTCCATTGCGGTAAGCATTGACTTTACTGTCCAAACACATTCTTTCGAAAAAGGTAGCACAAAATGAAAAGTTTACCTCACGTATTTACAGAGCTTTATAATTAGATCATTTTCCATGTTGTCGATCGAATATCATCAGGAGCTATAACTCCACCTACTTGTGAAATTTACGTAACCCTTTCACATTAATGTTCCTAGGAGCACCTTTATTTTTATATTCCCCCCTTTTCCCTATAGCGAATTAACAACGGAAGCTGCGAAGAGCCATATGCATTATGACTTCTTTCACAGCCTTTCGTTACCGTTGAACAACTGGTTAAGTCATGAATTATTAATTTCGCAGCGCGCATCGACTCAGCACTCGCCTGAATTTCATTGGACAGGCTGACATAATTACCAATTGATCGCAGTTCTAAAAAGGCGCCAAGGAACGGATTAATCGAGTCACATCTTTAGTTTACAGATTTACATAATCTAGGACTCAAGCCAAAGCACGAAACTCTTGTAAGTTTTTATTGATTTTTTTTTTTTTTTAACCGCATGACATCGGTTCCTTTAGTGAAGGGGACGAGATGTGGAACAAAGACTGTGTACAATATTTCACCTGGTGTAAGACTGATCCATTTCAAGCTCCTCTCGTGTATGAGAAAGGGATCACACTTCTCGTCTATCAAGCGAAAAAAGACTTAAATACTAGTATTGCTGATAAAGATGCCTAATAAGTTGCTCTTGTTTATTTAATGGGACAAAACAGCCAAATCTCAGTTTGTCTTTCCTCTTATATATTTGAAAAAGATTTTTAGCGGCAATTAGACTCTGATAGGGTCTAGTTAGAAACACACTTTTAATTCTTTTCAATGCAAAATAAAGCGAAAAGGATTAACGGTTATTTGATCTTTGTACGCATTCAAACTTAGCAACTACCTCTAATTGTAAAAGGAATCGAAGTTTCGGCAAATGTTAACTGTAGCTTGGTAAGAAACTATATGTCTAAAGCAGAAAACCTTCCTATACAAGCTGTGTCTTAAATAATCTGCACTGATAATCGTTTCAACATATTACTGCAATTGTGTAAGCATTTTTTTTCCAATATGTCCCTCGAAACTATACCTCCTAAGAAAAATCTAATAATAACCTAAATCTAATAATACCCAATTCACATTGCAGATACATCAAGGAAATTAATTCCGTGGTAATATAAGGGATTTGTCAATCTCATTATATAATTTAATAAATTACATGATAATAAACAGTATCAACATCCATATAATACCAATATTATATCAATAAATACCTCAAAAGTAAGTCACCAAGAGTAAAAATGATCATAAGTACTTATAACCACATCTTAACCGAACATTTCACGAAAAAGAAAATTCTAAAAATTAAATCTCGTAAATTAATTCTAAATTCTTACAATCTTGTCAAAAATAGATGTTTCATGTCCTAGACTAAAAGAATGCATATATGGAACCCAAGGAATCAAAGCTTGATTACTCTGCATGGAAAGAGTAAAAGGCCAAATTCCTAACTAAACATTGCATTAAAACCAAAATATGGTAATTGAAATGATATGCCTAAAGTATTTATTTCAGTAACTTCCCTTCGAAATATTTTTTAAGATTCTAAAAAGAAACTGAATCAGAAAACTACGGAATATATTACGAAATAAGTATGAGCAAGTACGATAGAGTGAATTTAAAATTGTTTTTATTTGCTCTTGAATTATTAATCTTAATAATAAGTAAAGAGTTTTTGATAGTTATCGATAAGAAGCAAGTATTTTTGGACTGTTGCATGTAGGGATACTTACAAAGTGTTCAGTTTCACAAAATAGCAGTAAAATAAGCTTTAACCCATATTTAGCAGAAAAACTAACTACTGATCTATTTCCTCTTTTCAAACAAGAAATGAAAATTTTTACAAACGATAGTTTCAAGTGTGCAGTAACAAAGAACGAAAATTACTTCAAAACTAACTTTCCCTTACTCTTTTACCACTTGTATTTCAAATTTAAAACTGAAATATGTGTCCCCCACATATCGTCTATATGATGTCACAATGTGATAAAAATGAACTATTCGTCTTCCATAATTCATTTTGAGACACTCCAGCAACGTACGAGAAAAAAAAAAAGAAGAAAATCCAATCAGAAAGAATATCACACTCATGGTATGAGTCATTTTCTTGTCAATTCATCCATCAAAAGATAATCAAGCAAAACTCTGAAACTACAAACTTTTTATTGTATTGAATGTGACGTTTAAAAAAAAAAAAGGTACGAAAGTGGATGCTTATGTTGGGAAAGGGAATAAAAGCTATTTCGCTTACTGAATCCCGAAACAGAACAAGACACTTATGTATTTGATGAGTGAAAAGTGCGATTACCCATTTATTTTGAAAGGTCAAAGTGCTACGATAGCTAAGCAAGAAAACAGCCCTTAAAATGCATCGAAATTACTCAAACCAATAAAATGTTGCTCAGTTATGTGCCACGAGAACAATATTAATCATGTTAGCCCTTTTCTTTTGTTTCAATCTTAATTTGAATTATGGTTTAACCATAAAATAGGAGAACTTTCGCTTATTTATAAATAACAGCGTTCTTCGTGGCACTAAATTAATCAAAAACATTTATATACCTTTGTATTAACATTTATACTGTTTTATTTTGCTTTAATGCTTGTTTTTTACTTTAACTTTTTAAGTATTCAGTGACGAGTTCCTTAATAACAACCTGGCATAACCATTTTATTCCTTTCAAGAATACTTAATTATCTCCTCTTTCACAAAGGCAGGGATATATTTTCCTGAAATCATTGTTCATAGCATGGCGAGGTTCATGAAAGAAATTTCAATCTTTAACTCTATAGACGAAGTGAGATGTAGCTGTTTTAATATTTCTCTTTTCAGGAATTTTGAAATTGAGATAAGAGATAGAACATCAAATTGAATACACATTAAAAGAATTTCTATGAATGGCAATTCCCTTTAAGCTGTCGTAGTACCATAAACTCCTTTTCCATTTCGAAGTCATTGTTATCTGATCCATAGATTTTCGTTTGAGGAAACTGTTGTCTCGAGTTGCGAATTCATGGTGTATTATAAAACACCGAGTATACTTTTCAAATAATTACCACAAAATAGCCTTCTTTGGAGAATTCTTTACGCTATTTAACTTTTTAGCTGTTCCATAGCCAATTTCTTCGTCGTTCTTCATCCAGATTCTTCACTTCCGTCTTCTCTTTTCATGCTATACCTTAAAAATTCTTAGTACTCTTTCACATTATATTTTAACATTCTCCTCCATTATCAGCGATTTCCTATAAATAGCAAGATTTGGGCATCTTTGAAAAAGTTCAAAGGTTTTCTAAAATATGAGTAGAATTGTAGCATTTCTCCTGCTTCATCAGTAACCGATTGACTCCCTATAAGTTAATTTAATTTTTAATCCTACAGATTAAACATTTCTGAAATGTCCTCAGATTCCCATAGACCAGTTTAAAAATACACACTGCGCTTATACAATGACATCGACAACACCTTAAAGTAAAAGCATAAAAATGCTGAAACTAAAACTCAAAATGCTAAAGCTTCTTTTATTAGACAAAGTGACATACGAAACTAAAAATTTACCTTAGAATACCAGATGTTACGTCGCGTAGACAAACAGGCAATTATTCCAAAATTAGCATTCTTTTTAGGTTTATTAACCTCTTGAAATGACATACCTTTTCAACTTTTTTAAACAAAAGAATTATTACTACCAAAATATATCACTCTTAAAAGCGATAAATACAAGTTTCTTTGAGACCATCCTTATCTACAGCTTAAGAAATTTGTCACAGAAGAGGATTCACTTTTTGATAGAAAACTGCAAGCTTAGTGCTTGAAATACGAATTGAACGGTTACCCTTAAAACCAATTTATGTATAAAGATACGTACAATTTCCGCCTGAAAAATATTTGTCTTAAGAAGGTGTAAAATATTATAAAACAGTGTTAATATGTCAAGTCATACCCTAATTCTACTACAACGTTTATTGCACAAAACGTAATCTCATATTACTGCCTTTGCTTAGCTAAGATAATCTGTATCCAAATTGTTAGCTGTCCATAAGGTTTACGACAGGCTACATCTTTTTAGTCTGATCAGTATCTGTACATGATTTGAGAAATAGAGCTCACAGCCAAGCAGAATGCTATAGAAGAAGGTTGACTTCCTCCATCAGAGTTTGGGTGTGGTTTCTTTGCCAATCGATGCGGAGGCAGAGATCTAGCTTTGTCCAGACCCAATGCCTGTGAAGTGGGGGGATAAATATTTGATGAAGCTCAGCTTTTCTTCCCCGAGCCAGCAATTTATGTGTCTGTGCCCTTGTCGATATGAATATTTGGCAGCGTTACTCGAAAAGTTTCTTGCAAGAATTTGCGAAATAAATAGAATCCGGGGAAATTCTTACTGAGGAAGTACAGTATTTCATATTCTCAAAACGCTTTGATGTATTAAATGGAGATAAAATTATCCGGAAGAGGCTTGGAAAGAGTGATAATTAGATTACTAGATGGTTGCAAGATGACATTGACCTCCCGTTCTACATAACACTTTAAAGAAAAATATCACAGCAGTGAATAAAAACAGGTATACATCGGCTATATTCTTAAAATATTTGTATAGGTTTTTAACTTATGTAGATCTCGTGAATTTTTTTAATTACACAAGTATTTTTAGATAAGTTTCACTGTGTGCTCTTAAAATTTAAAAATTATTAATTAACATATAATTTTAAATAAATGCAACGAATTTACTTTAAATTTTAAATTTATTTATCTTTGGGTAACGGGAAGATAAATTTAATATTTTATTTCACATGAGCGGCATATTTTATTTTCGATTCTTTTGTTTGCGGAAGCGAATTTTAATCCACAATCTCAATATATTCATAAAAAACAATGCAGAATAAATGCATTGTATGGTGGGAAAGAAATTGACCATGAACCTGATTGAAAACCAGCAATTAAACTACGTTTTAAAATGTTCTTTGGATAATGACAAATAATATAGCAGGAAAATAAAATTTCTATTGTTAGCAAAGTCAAGGCAGAGATCCCTTGTCATGGTTTGTTTCACTCAGTAGATGAATGCAAATTATTAATAAAATAACGACAATGGTAGATTAAGAAACAAGTAGTTTCACAATGCAGTTTCATCAATGTGTAACCAACATTTACATCACAAAAGCCAGAAAGAACGAAATACTATAAACGTACTTCAAAAATACAAGCAGAGAGAAAAATGAAGTATCGCACAAAACATTGTAACAACCCCCGGGATGGAACAAAGAAAATATTGAAAGCAGTCTAGCGAAAAACTCTTGATTCTTTTTTCTCAAAAACCACCTTCAAAGCGTAGCCGAAGAGCTTCACGGATCTATTTGTCCCTTCACAAGTTCAAACTCCAGTTATCTTTTTTTTCCATTTTTGTTTTCTTCAGAGAAACAACGGATGAATCCCGTGCAGTAACCATTAGTAAGCCAAAAAGCGTAATAAAGAAAATAAATACAACTCAGCTTGAAGGCCTTCAGGTTTATAATACTTTACAGGGGAGAAAGACGTACCGATAGCTAAAGAGAACTTATTTCGGGGAATATTCTAAAACTAAACATTGACGTTGTAAGATAAAAGCACTATCACGATTTTCACGCAAATTTTTGTTTGCTTTCAAAAATCACAGTTTTCCTCTCCCACAATAAAATCACCTCCCTTCGTAACTGTTTCCATCGGTCCTCCCTTTTCTTTGATGCATATCCTTTCTATAATTGGAGATTTTGCATATTCACCGTATCCATTATGAAGAGTTTACGTTGTCTCATAGCATCCAAATCAGCAAAGCTTCTTAGATAAATAAACCAATGAATTTTCTTTCCAAGGTATCAATCCATTAAATTATAATGTTTCTTCTACACTACATCGAAATATCTTGATTAGAAATTTATCTCAGTTTATCTTCCCACATCATATAATCCAGCTGAGAGAATTCCACAAGCCGATTTAAGAATATTTTGAAAGCAGTGAAACATGTGGCAAGGTCAGTAATTATTCATATAATTACTGTATTTTATTGAAAATGGATCCCCCGTTACTAATAAAAAGTATTCCTTTGTAAACCCTCCCTTGATAACAGGCCTCAAAAAATTTGAAAACAAATAGATTAATATTTAAAATTCAAATTAAGTTTTTCGAAACTGTTTTGCACAGTTTATGAAATAACTCATTAGAAATTAAATTCATGCTAACTTCCTGCCTCAGAAGTATTCAAATTTCAATATTTTGCCGCCCATTAATCTACCAGCCATGTTATTTAATTCGGGGGAACTTACAAGTCGGAATTATCTCACAACTGTCTTACTACCCTTTATTCCTTTACACTGCAATACTGAAAACAATACGTTAAAAACTTGTTAATATGAGCAAACACGTTCCCCTTTCTACCCCACTATTTTCCCCTCAGTTCAGATCTCCCGGCAACTTGATTCATTTGGTACAAGACCCCTTGAATTTCAGTCAGGTATTCGTTGATG
Source organism: Dolomedes plantarius (assembly GCA_907164885.2). Classification (NCBI taxonomy): domain Eukaryota; kingdom Metazoa; phylum Arthropoda; class Arachnida; order Araneae; family Dolomedidae; genus Dolomedes; species Dolomedes plantarius. The sequence continues at coordinate 189,108,241 of OU015494.1, read as the reverse complement.
ACCAGAGATGTAAAAGTAACTTAGGGGAAGCGTGGTTCCGTTGCAGGCAGCCATTACAGTCATCCCGCTCAACATCGTTCCCAGAATTACAAGACGCATGACGGGAGCCGTTGACCTGTCCATTGAACATAGCCTTTGGTCTCCATGGTGACACCTTGCACCTAGGTGTATGATCCAAATACTAATACATTCAGGACGAGCAGTATGGTTGACCAGTAGTTTATTTTGATATCTTCTCGATTGCTTCAGAACTTGAGAATATTTCATCTATTTCCTCATATCGATTGATGATGGCACGGGGAAAAATTCAGTCCTCATCTCCTATTTTTCTATTGTCTTCGAGTGGAAATGCTTTTAAATTAAGAATTTCCTTTCCTCTGTTTTATGTATGAGAGTCAATGTCGGAAAAATTCTCTACTCTAGATATAGGTGACAAACGATCGATGATTAAAAAGTAAATTGAGATAGAGATAATTTGCGTTGATATATGATATATTGAGCTATGTCCTCGGATTAGAAAACATACATTAAAACATAAAAACGTAGTAGTTAATATTCACTAAGTTTTGTAAAAAATTTTTAAATTTGTACACGAATTTTAATAAAAACCTAAGAAAAGATGTCACAAAAACGATTCATTTTTTTATAGGTATTTAAATAATTGTTTACACAAAATATTGAATCCGTCAAACAATTTTACTACTTTGCTTATACATTCCCTTTTTCAATACATTTTTAAACCGACTTTACTTCAATAGTCCTCACTAAATCCTTCATCTGCTCTATTTTTAAGATTTATCAAATCGTATAAATTTCTTTTACCGAGATTTCACTATTACTATCAACTTTCTATATCTAAACATTTTCCGTACCAATTAAAATTTTGTTTCAGAAAAAGCCAAATCTGAATGTCATATGAAAAGAACAATACCTGTTCATCCTTCATAAAGGTCGATCACAAATCCTCCGGGAGGTGCATCATCAAAAGTAAATTACTTCAAACTGGAGAAAGACAACGTCTAACGTATGGGAGCCCATGAGCATAGCTGTTCGATATGCTTGCTGAGCGAGTAGAACAATTTTGCAATCATCCAGTGACACGATGTTGTATCTAAGTAGCATGGACTGTAAGCTTCAGTAGTTTTCTTCAGAGGAAAAGAGTCGTTTCGTTGGACACGGTGTCTCGGTCAGGGTGACCTTCAAATTTACGTTCAAGTGGACTGATAAAGGGAAAAAACGACCAGCGGATATCTAGCGAAGTGCGCATGGCAAAAGTGCACGGATTTTAGGTAAAGCCTCATGCGAAAAATAGATTTCTGTCTAGCCTTTCCCGTAAGAGCTATATGCTAAGATTGCAATTATTTCTCAGTATGCAGACAGCATAGTAATAAAGTGGTTTGGTCTTCATTTATTTTGTTTTTGGCGTGAATATGTAACGGGAACAAACTTCCACTAAAGCGTATAAAATTTACTTTTTATAATTCCAGTATTCCCATAAAAAGACGTTGAAGCGAAATATTGGGACTACCAATCAATCAGAATGGATTTGTTCCATTTCATGTCCATTGCACATTCTGTAAATTCATATAACAATAATTTGTAAAATGCCAAACTGCACAATTGCCTAAATTTAAAGTTTCCCTCTATTCTTCAAAAATTTAGACAAAACACATAAGCGCTGAAGAAAGCAAAAGTACGGGAGGAAATACACATTTCAAGTTTAAGTTTTAAAGACAACTAGCTACATTGACACCTTTGTGGCATATATTTCCACAAAATGGGAATAATTTACAACTACCAGTGTACTCGTATTTATATCAATCAATGGACAGTTAAATATAGCAGAAAACCCATTTTTTATAAAATTTTCTGCTGCCAAAAAGTTATGAATCTCCCCAAACTCCCATTGAAGTAAGATATACAAACTATGCCTAAAGAGTCCTAGGTCTAGAGCCAGAAATGAAGACAAAATAAACAAAATGACAATTTATTAAATAGTCATCTTTGAAATCAACCGTGTGGAATCAATTTTTAGCGTTTCCGAAGATCCTGGAAACATTTCTGGAAGGTACCTTTCGGGATATCTGCGACTCACTGTGCCACAGCTGCTTGCGTAGATTTAACATTTGCATGACAGTCTGCAGTTGTTAAATCTACACAAGCATCACACAATTGACCGTTTTGTTCCGTAAGCTGCAGTATGACAGAGGGAATGTGGGATATGAATAGCTGGACTGCCAACGTAGCATGGGATCACGGGACAAGGACTAATTTCTATACTTCCAGAAATGAGGATAGTGGTGATGGTGGCATAAACATAATGATACTTGTTCGTAGAAGTATCTTTTTTACTATTTGACCAACTTGTGCGAATTCTTAGAGGAATATACCTATTCCGTCAAAAAAGGCTCTAAACATCCATCCAGCGGGCTCTCTCGATCTTTTAAGTTGATTCCTTTCAGTTTAGCATTGTCGCGCTTGGTATGGAGATTTGTCCTGCTGGAATTTTGTTACCTTCCTGTAATATTTCAGGAACACACAAGCCAGGATCTTTTGCTGAAGTTTCCTCGATATCATAATCGGTCGATGCATGAGTCTCTTTTCGTTTATTACGGAGATAACGGTATACAAATAACACTCAGTTTTCGTTTACCTAGATCCTAACGAAGTACAAAAGTGCAAGTAGTCGTCCCAATGCCCATCGCCTAAACCAAAAGTCAGACAGTATCTCGAGGATTTTTTTTTTTTAAATGTTTATTCACCTTGCTCTCCTGTCATCCTCAAATTGGAGAAATGCCCTGTTTCTAATCAGACATCTTTATGATGCACATCAATCCCATCCGAAAATATGTAAACCGCTCCAAAACTCTGCTACAGGATAATCAGCGTGCCCTTGTGATGAACATTTTGTTCGTTTCTTTACCTTTGTTCCTTGGCAAACATGAAAAATGACGAGAAAACAGTGACTAACGGCCTGTTCACACTGAATTCGGGGTGTCAGTAGCGTCACCGTGGCAAATTCTAACCAATCCCAGAGCTCAATTCATTAACCACGTGATATGTCAAACCAATCATAAGTCATGTCAACAACCTTGGAGCCAACGGAGTCAGGGCCTTTTTATAGCATGGACTTTGCCCAGGGCCCCCTGATGCTAGGGGGCCCCAAAACCCCCTTGTTGTATGCACCTAGTACTTCTAATAGTATGTATTTTTATAAATGTCCGTAAGGGGGGGCCCAAAATAGCATCTGCCCAGGGGCCCCCAGCGTTCATAATCGGGCCCTGAACGGAGTAACGCGAAACAACGGTCTAAAGGCAATGTAAACTAGGCCTAATCCCCGGTTATCTTCTGTCGGTATTATATGAACCGGTTTCAGCAGTTTGTGATCTGGTAAGCACACTATCTTTTACTCACTATATTTACATCTATCTGTTAAGTGGCTAGTTTTGAAACTTTCTCATAGAACTCTGACTGTATTTTTCTCAAAAAACATAATGGAACATTAAGAATATAATTTGTGGGTGTTCAAAATATTGTTTAAAATAATGTATTACTTACAGTTTGAAGAATGTGAACAATCCTCTTAAAACGTTGGGTCATCTGAAAACACAAAGAAAGAAAAAATGTGAAAAACGTGTATAAAAAGATCTAAACAATACTACAAAATTTTTAACCAACTTCAAAGATGGGAACATAAGTCTTTCTCAAAATACATAAAACGTCATATCAAGCGATTATCAGTAAAGCAGAGTCCGAAATTAGTTAATATAAAGAAGCAACCTCCTATGATGTATGAAAAATAAATATGTAGATTAAATAGCGGTTTAGTAATAAAGTTCGCTAAATAACTTTCAGAATTCCCATATTTTAAATAGAATTTCCTCTCAAATAAATATTGCGTTATATATATATATGTATTTATGTTATTTTTAATCCTTTTTTGTGAATTTCCAGCAAAATATATAATAAGCAGATTATCAAAATATTAAATCCGAACTGAAATCTGAGTCACTTAATTCACTGAGAATAAGGTATGGGTAGAATGTAATCAAACAACCTGTGCAGAGAGCGTCTACACATGCTTGAAGACAGCAAATATTATAGGTGGTTAGAATTAGCCTTTGGAATAAAACACCGCCTCTCTAACTCACTTTTCAAATTGATGTCAAAGGAGACAAGAAAGATCATTTTTTCCTTCCTTAGGTTTTCTTTTTCTAAACACTCAAATATATTGTTGTTACATAATAAAACAACCAAGTATAAATTTAAAAATTTTTCGATGATAAAGATTCAGCATAAGATATGCAGAGAAGGGAAAAAGACTTGAATATAATCTAAAATGAAACTACCCATTGTCCAGTAAGCAAGCAAGCGAGCGTATTTTGCTGAAGGCAGAATTTTGCCATTTATATATCTGTCTCTCCGTCACGGCAGTAGGCCGTGCTTTATTCTTGAAAACCAAAACTTACTCTTTCACTCTTCGGTTAGTGATCTATATATGATCGTAAATAATTCACCTTGTCAACATTGCTAAGTGTATAATTTTCATGGGCCTGAACCTTATAGGAATTCCAGAAATCTTGATATGAAGTGATATCTCTGTAAAATTTTTGTATTGTAATCAGTCTCGTTGGTAATTTTACACTCAAAATATGTATTTTTTTCTGGAGCACTAGTACCGCTTACCTGAGGTACAGAACTTGTTACAAAACTAGTTATTTTTACTAGTTATTATATTCTTTCAATTTTTTCTGGTCTCAAAGTGCCCAAAGCGTTATTTTATCATAACATTCTACCGAGCTAGTCGCTCTCCTTTCAAATTCAGACCAAGTTATCCGTGACAATATCTTACTGTTTTTAAATCCTTTCGCTTTTGCTCTAATTGTGCCAAACTTTCTTCTACTTTAACTACATCAGGCTTTCCTTCTGCCAACACTGATTTAAGTTTTCCAGTTAAGGTAGTGACTGAAGATCTCGTCATACCTCTCATCTTTTTTAATTTAGCTAAATCGTCAACCACGTTACGAAAATTGAAGAAAATACGCATACCCTGAATCTCTGCGATAAGATAAAATACTTTGACCGTTTTAGCCCGTTAACCCCTGCGAGCACTACTGTGTTACTCAAAGAGTGTAATAACGCAATTATCGAAATAGTAGTTTCATTCAAATTGAAACTATATTTTTGTTCGTGATTCCGCGCGTCCCACTCCTGACACCTGACGTAACACCTAAACGGTGCTGCAAATTGTTTTCTTTCAAAGTGATCACGAACAGTGCAGACAACCATAAAGTTTATTTTACACACCACATTACACACAAAAATACACAGATTAATCAAATGATTATAATCTTGGTAAACATCACGTCTCTCATCCGCTACGTTCAACGTCATTCTCATTAATCTTTCTCGAATCCCTGCAGGAGGCGCACATAGCACGAAAGTAAAGCCTGACGCAACCTCAAATAAATACAGTCGAACCTCCATATATCGAAGTAGCAAATTGCCGGAAAAAAATCCGATATAAAGAAATTTCGATATATAGAATGGAGCTTAGTTTTATCATAATTCTCCTAAAAAAAAATTAAAGCTAACTTTCGTATACGAAACTACATTTCTAATTTATAAGCGAATCCCATTAAATGAAAGTTAATAACATAAATGAATTAATATGAAAGATTTATTGAGTACTACATACATTTAAAATAACAATAATCCAGACAGTGGTTATAATGATCACAGTTACATTTTTTATTTATTCAGTACACTAAAAACTTAATCAGGGACCTTTTCCGCGAATTGAAGTCCACGACATATTGTTTCAAATGCCAAAAATTGGGAGATTTTATTCTAAAGTGGTATAAAATGTCCCAATCTGTCTTGAAAAAAATTTCGATATATAGAGATTTTTTCGATATATAGAAACAATTTTTCTATGTAATGAACATGGAGATTTGCTAAGAGTTCGATATATAGAAAATTTCGATATGTGGAAGTTCGATATATGAAGGTTCGACTGTATATACCGCTTTCATTAGATTCAAAATAAACTAAAAGTTAAAATTTTTCTTCAATCAGTTCCTTAATAATAAGAAGTTGCAACTGTTCCTTAATGTTCAATTTTTTTAGGCTTTCAATAATTTCTTATGATTATTCGCTAAAATTTACCAACTCATTCATAAACACAACTAATATTACCCCTTTAACGTTTCTCACGCAGTTGCAATAAAGTAAACCTTCTAATCTAAGATATTTTAATTCGTTAGGGAATTCTCAGTTCCACTGTTTACGACATTGCTCTAATCCATTAATTACTTTATTCAGTTTGCGAACTTAACGTTCTTACCCTAAAGCTATAAATCCAGGAGGATATTTTATGAAGATAGTCTAATGCTGTCCTCCCTAAAAATACACTGATTTTACGTCTAACTGACAAGGCTGAATTATCAACACGCACACGAGAATAATGAAACTGAAAAACTAACCGCGTGTGAAAATACTTCTTTGTTGTCAACATTCTTTTTTTGTCTAAATCATTTTACGACGAGCATAACCTTATATGATGTAGTTTTTTCTTTTTTTCTTCTTCGCTTTTGATTGAATGGACCCATTTAGAACTCACGACATCAGCTTTAGGTGCAGAAAATACTAAATCTTCAATTTTGTCTCTACCATAATTAGAATTTTAATCTCTTCCTTCATCGCGATTTCCTATTTTTTCAGTCAACACTATTTTGAGTGCCTTAGAATTAGTGATAGATTCCATAGAACCTCAGTGCTATGACTCATTTTGAAATAAGGCATGCCAGCAAAATGCATTCTATACCCCTCTAAAATGCTTATCTTAGTTGTTGGCAGTCATTTATTTTTCACTTTAGGTATATGATCGCACGCTAAAGATCTAAACATTCTGAATTACCTGATCTATGATTTTTCGGTTCATCCTAAATTTAAAGGTCGTTTTACTTTCTATCAATGCACGTACACATCTGTTCCTGCACACTTATGTAATCCTGTAAACATATGTAAAAGTGCGTATAGTGCTTCAAACCAAAAATTACGTTTTAAGTTGCTCTCCATCTACCTGGTTTTAACGCCACCCATAGCCGATGTCCTCATTTCCAAGCAGTTTTCTTCATCCTCCAAGTTTTTCTCATACTCCCATTTACTCTGCGGTGGAAAATGGATTATATTAAGTTTTAATCCCTAAACCTGATAAATTGTCCCCAAAATTCTAGTGACAAAATTTTAATCCGTTGTCACTGTGAACGCATTTTATTTTGGTGTTAAGGTGACACTCCACATTAACGATGTCATTATTAAAACACCCGTTCATTCTAGTTTTTTCCCCATTGTATAGTTTCAATTTTTCTAGATTAATCACCAGTTACAAATAAAAAATATCTTAACACCTAAAGCTTTTGAAGGTGATCCACCTATTAATCCATATGAACCAATTCTAAAACTTCACCGGTTTACAAACATTTTTATAGAGAAATTCTAGCAGAATTTGCAACTGTTAATTTTACCAGAAACAATTCTAACAATGTCACCAAAAATATTCTGTAATCCATTTACAGCATAAATGAAACTTATTTGTTTTAACGAGCGATTGCTTATATATATCCCAATTTCTAATAAATGCGTCACCGTTTACTCGGGTTACACTGACTGAAAAAAAAAAAAAAAATTACTTGCGTCAGGATTAAACATCGGGGAAAGCATGTATAATCAGGAACTCCCTACATCTTAAAACCCCCAATAAAATTTAAGAATAGTCTCTACTTTCGCTCTAACAACTATCTTTTGACAGTGATTGCTCCTATGGAAAAATGGGTTTAAATATAATTTGAAATAAAACCGAGACAGGATTTATCTCAATTTAAAACACAAGAGTGGATGAAATTCTTTAGGGAATGAATTGAATATTTTGACTGCTCTCTCGATGGTGAAAGAGTTGCAGCCTCTGTTGATAGCGAAAGAATTTAGGATGTTAATTTTGGCATTAAGAGACATGAGACACGAGGGAGCATAGAGTAGTTTTCTAAACCCGGAAGTACCGAAACTGATATCCGATTTAGAAACTAAAGCATCGAACGAGGGGAGTTTGTAATCGACCTCAACTTCAGAAGTTAATTGGATATGTGGATAGAAAGATATAACATTACTTAAGAAGACGGATCAAATGGATTTTCCACAAGAATGAACGTGTGATCCCCATACTTCAACCTTTAATGAATTAGTCAATAAAATCAAAAATGTAACGCCTAAATGCCTTATGTTATCCCTTGATGTCAAATTACTCTTGACCAACATGTTTAACCCTCGGATTGTAAAAGATGGCCGTAGCTGTCTAAACCAACCAACCAGCTAACCCTATTAAGCAAGATCCCTAGGGAGCACTAAATTGCTTAAAAACCAGACTTCAAGCATTCCATTATTCAGGTATTGAGATTAAGGAATATAATGCATTAACTAAACTGTTCGTTAAACAAACTACTTTTAGCTTTCATAACAAATTTCATAAACAGTCTGATTGCTATGAATAATCCTTTATGCCCTTTCTTATGTGACCCCTAAATGCATTGCTTTGAATAAAATTCTTTTAATTAATTAACTTTAAATGTTGGGTAAGGTATATGAACCATCAGTCTTACAACACCAAGAACAAAATAATACATACATATCAATTAAGGTGACAAGGGACGTTCAACCTTGTGTTTTAAATTCTCAATATTTTACTCTACATACAAAAGGAGAATAATTAATATTCTTTTCTGTATATTGAGGGCACTTAGAATTGACATATAAGTATTTTAGAAGAGTAAGACCCATTTTTCAAAAAGTTTTTCAAAAATGCTGGACTTCTTCAAAATGCTCCATGCGTCTTTATTTTCTCCTGACTTCTTCCAAATTTCTCAAGATTGTTTATTGGAGTGTTTGTAACAAAATTGTGCACAATTCTTTGAAACCACAAATATTTTTTTCAAATTTAAAGACCATGAAATAAAGCAACAAAAAATAACAAGTAGATAAAAAAGGGTTATTTATTGCTTTTGATTTATACAAGGTAAAAATCAATACACAATTATGTTTATACATATATGGTTAGCTTAAATTAAAAAAATTAAGGTTTTTCAATGATTTGGAATTCACATGGAGCATTTTGAAAAATGCTAGCATTTTTGAGAAAAATTTTGAAAAACAGGCATTATTCTCCCAAAAAATTCTTATTTTGAATTCTAAGGGTCTTCAATCGTTCTGAAAAATAATACAAATTATTCTCATTTTGCATATAGAGTTAAAAATTGAAAATTATAAAATTCGTGGTTTAAGGTCCCTTCTCCCCTTAATGGAAATAGAGTTTATGAATGTAGCATTTAAGATGTAAATTTTATTACCTATGTGTTTGAAAGTAAATAATGCGTAAAGGTAGTTATAATTTCAATGATAATGAAAGTTATCGAATTCAGTTATTTTGAACTTGCTCAGAAATTTGATGGAGGGTCAAGAAAACGTCTAGGTTTACCGTCTGGATTCTCATTCATTCCGATGTTATGCTTATGATAATTAAAGTTGATTCATATAAAACGGAAGATACAAATACCAAGATTTTAAATAAATGACCTTAACTATCCAACTAATGCAATCTAGGGCAGAGTTCTGCTCTTTTCGTTTCACCACAAAAAAGAAGCTGAATATGAGCCAAGGAAAACAGAAACGACTTATACGCTCTTTTTACGCAGTTTTGGAATATATTTGTGTATTTCAATTTTTTTTTTTTATGTTAATGAACTCTAAAACTCTTATTGCCTTTTCCAAGAGAACACACTTTAGAATAAAATTCCGGAAACCGCAACACAATCGAATTTTTTGCCGCCTTCGAATCCTCGTTTGTTTTGGTTTTAAAGCAAAAATATATCAAGGTTTTTCATCCGCTTCTCTCCATGAACCATTCGTGCCTTGCACGACTCTCAGCCGTTAACCCTTTACCGCTTCCCTGTGTTTATCGTGAGTGTTTTTTGCGATTTGTTTTCGCATCTGTTGACGAAGAGGCAACCAGGCGTGATGTTTTATGTTCGAAATTGGACATATCCGATGGCAATTAAAATAAAAGGATCCTTAAGCACGGCTTTGTGGATTTTCCCCCGCCTTGCTTTAGAACTCTCCGAATTATGAATGTATAATTATAATGAATTAAGAATGTATAATTATACATTCTTAAGTGAATGACTTTTGCGAGTTTTGAGTACGGAGAAATAAAGATTTTTAAATTTCACGTCATGTTAATGACTGACGAAACAAAACTAATATATCACCTAATCCATTCCATTTATGGTTCCGTAAACAGCTACTTAAGGTCTGCTTTCTGGGCAACTTATTTTAACTATGTCACGCATAGATTTTTTTCAACATGCGTCCATACCTTGAGTGTGAGTCATTTGAAATTCTTTACCGATGATCTCACATGCTTACTCAATCGTTGCGATATTTTATTGTATGTAGTATTTTTTCTGATTATTTTAGATTCTAAATTTAGCAAACTGAACTTACTTGTAATATTTTTAAATTAATTGATTTTTTTTTTCTGTGAGTGACGTGGTACTATCCAAAACAGTTTTCAAAGCGGTGCTTTTTATCATCAGAATTGTCATTTAGAACTGCAAAGTACCCAGACATAGAGCAGGGAATTTTCTTAAAAGATTTAATGTTTTTAACGTGAGATAAGTTAACGAGGACAAAGAAGCATAAAATTTTAATTGATACATTTTAAATGATTTACTGAATTAAAAAGAAAACTTATCATACTCGAGTATCATTCTTGGAAAACCACTGATTCTAATTTCTGGGCCACGTGGTCTCTGAAAATAACTGACTTTGTTTGCGAATTTTATTTATTCCCTACAGTTAAAACTTCCATGGCTTTTAAAGCCATTAGTAATACGGAAATTTTGGAAAAAAATAGTTTGCGACGTTACAAAATGAGAATGATGATGTAAATCCTTGAGTATAAACCAAAAATTGTACATGTTCTCTGATACATTTACTGAAGTTTTAAGGGTAAAATCACCCTGTCTTATCTTTACGAATATTTTATCTATAAAATTATATTGGATCTTTAAATAGTCGAATTTATTTTGATCAAACAGAAATATTTCGCGAATACACATTATGGATCTAGTCATTAAATACTTTTTTTTATTTATCTACTCCAAGTCTCGTTTATCATCACTTATATGCATGAATCCTTGCTTACTGAACCTGTGACATTAATAATATATTAGAGTAGGTATGACGACATACTGATCGCAAAACGTTTATTTTTAGTCTTTTGCACTAATTTTAGCATTCTGCATTTTTAAATTATACATTCCGACTATACCAAGGTACTTTTATTTCTCTTTTGTTTTTGATTAGATATTTTCTGGAGCTCCTTTTAAGTGCTTTCAAGGAACTGGACGATGTTGATACGAAATTCTGAACTATAATGCCTATAACTAAAATATTTAAGTAGATTGGCAATCAATTAAGTTGTTAATGTTCCGAATTTTTTTTCTAATGAACTAATGGAAATTTTGAATGCTTACAATGCTTTCTCGTCACAAATTTTAATCCTCATTTGAAAAGCAACCTAAATATTGTATTTAAAAATTGAAATTATTACGTTAAAATCTCTTGCCCTAGAACGAATGAATCGAAACAAAAATGATTTTAGAAAGAATAAGTTATTGGTGTATGATTTTCATATAAATTATGCCTAAACTAAGAATATTTGTTTAGTTTGGATCGTGGAAAATATAAAATTATAAATTATAAGTCAACTGCAGATGGATTTTGGGGCATGAAATCAATCACAGCTGGAGACACGTTGGCCACCCCAGTTTTAGAGAATATGTAACTGAGCTATTCATTTATATCCATAAAACTGATTTTTATCAACGCTGGAAACTTGAAACTGTAAAACTATTGCCCGTGAGAACTAAAACAGATGATTAGTTGTTTGTGAAGCCCTTTATATAAGCTGTCTACTGATTCCTGAGAATGGTATTTAAAAATAGAACTTCAAGCCTTAATGCTCATGCAACACAAACTTTAATGTTCATTTTATCAAGCTTGAATCCCTCCTTTCGCAATTACGAAGATTATTTGGGAGAATAAGATTTTGAAACCCTTTTTTTTTTTTCAAGGAGAGTGGTTGCTAGGAAATTTCTTTATTTTGTACAAGAGCGTCAAGTACGCATAATTCCGAAATTAAAACCTATATAAAAATTCCCAGATATGAAAACTGAATTTTTTTTTCTACCTTAGCCAAGCTATCAGTTGGGACATACATACATACATGTACACTGAGTAACCAGTTTATTATGACCACCTACTCAGAACATCGTTAGATCCCCTTTTGATTTGAATACTACAGTAGACTCCCGATAATCCGAACTTCGGTAATCCGAAAGTCCGCTTCGCCGGGGATGGCCGAATGGCTAGGGCGCTGGCATTCGGTTCAGATCCTGTGGGTTCGAGTCCCACTGTTGGCATGGATGTTTGTAGCCGTTCGAAATCGGCTTTAAACTGTAGGTCCCGGTCTAATTAGCCCTCGTGTAGCAAAAAGTTGACCGTAGCGCTCCAATCCAAACCCAAACCAAACCGAAAGTCCGCTTAATCCGAAACCAAAAATCAAAAAGAACTGAGGTTACAATAAAACGACAGTGATACGAAGTAATATAAAGTATATTTCTGAAAATTACAAGAAAATTCAAAGTTAAGACAATACACTGAACTAATTATCACTGAACTACATTGGTTTGAAAAAATCTGTTAAATTTTTTTTGTCGAAGAAAAGGATACTTCTCCCTTATGGACGTTTGTAGCCGTTCGGAATCGGCTTTAAACAGTAGGTCCCGGTCTAATTAGCCCTCGTGTAGCAAAAAATGACCGTAGCGCTCCAAACCAAACCAAACCAAAACCCTTGAAGCCAAATTACGACAGCGCGTTAGAAAAAGGGTGTCCGCTGGGTTGCGGCGGAGTGTTGCTCTACGTAGCGTAGCGCTACATCAAATACAACCACCTCGTCTAGGTGGGATAACCTCTGCTCCCTGTCGCCGCCTGCTTCCCCTTCACTCTCGTCTGAGACGTTGACAGGTTCTTTCAAAACCTTTTCAACAATTTGCTGATCGTCTAAAATCTTACACTCTACTGTACTGTACTAGGCAGCGTTCCACTCTCTTATCACCCATTTCGTTCCGACCAGTGTAATGTTTAGACCAGTGGTTCCCAACCGATAGAAGACTGCGGACCACTAAGCCAGAAATTGGACCATGTGCGAACCACCACATTCCACTGACTTGAAGGAGCAACCTTTCGGGGGGTATGGGTTTATAGAATATCCCTCCGGTAAAAGGGAAACAGGATTAACGTACTCACATTCTAACGTATCATATTCTAATGACAAAATAATTAATTACGTTAAACTTTTAAGAAATTTCAATTCAACACCTGATAGTCATCGTATATATTCGGCCCGTCAAGTTCAATGAATATTGCTTTCAAAATCCCTATTTATTTGGAAAAATTTTTATATAATCGTGCCGGACCACTCCCAAGGCTTTCGCGGACCACCTCTGGTGCTCGGTTGGAAACCACTGGTTTAGACAGACCTTATAAAATATACTGTGTAATCACACGTAATATGTAATATTTATGTAATCACATGTTATTATGTACTTTAAGTTTATTTTAAGAATGATTTCGCTTAATCCGAAAAGGGTCTGGTCCCAATCATTTCGCATTATCGGGACTCTACTGTACTACGATTCTGTTTGGCAAGGACTGTGTGAGAAGTTGGCAAGTAGCTTGAGGAATCTGAGACAATATCAGATGAACTGCACTTTCCAGTTCTCGGTGATCTGATGGTTCTGAATCCAGCTGCCTGATGTCCCTTTACACCTCATCCAACAAATGTGCTTTTGGATTGAGATCTAGTGATCGTGGAGGTCAACTAAGCAAGCTGAAGTCTCCGCCATGCTCATTAAACTCTCTGATAATGTGAGCTTTATAGCATGGAGAGTTATCCTGTTGGGAGTATCCAACTTCAGTTGGGTAAACCATTAACATAACTGGATGTACTTGGTCAGCGGCAATATTTAAATACCTTTTGATATTCAGGCGTTTTTTCAAATGAAAAATAGGGCCCAAAGATTGCTAGAAAACATCCCCCAAACCATAATATTGTCACTCCGGCTTGAAGTGTTGTGACAATGCATTTTGGGTCTTTACTATCGTGTTGTTTTCTCCATATTTGCATCCTGCCATCTGCATGGCGTAATTGAATACGTGATTCATCGGACAACATTACCCTTTTCCATTCATTCATAGTCAAATCCTTGTAATCTCGCGTGAACTAGAGATGTTTGATCTAATTAGCTGTAGACAGCAAAGGTTTTCGAACAGGCCTTTGGCTTCCAAACTCATTACGGTGTAATGTGTGGAGAACAGTACGTTGAGAGGCTGTCGGCGTTAGTACCTGCTTAAGATTAACTATGATTTGATGTACTGTTGCCCTTCTGTTGGGCTGGACATCTCCGGTAACTCTCCTTTCAGCTCAAACATTCAGTAGCCGATGACGACCATACGTTGAAATCCGGTATTTTGTTTGGTACTCCACTCTTTGCAAACATAAACAACAGCTGCTATCGAACACTTTACAAGTGAAGCAGTTTCGCTGACACCTGCTCCTCCGCTTCTAGCACTCGCAATCATTCTACGTTCAAAGTCCATCAAATTACGCTTTTTACCCATCCCTTCATGAGCAATATACTTCAAACGTCTTAACAATCATCCAGAAACCCTTTTGATATCAATCTAATTTTCTAACAGCAACAGTGGATCATAATAGCTAATTTGTATAAAATTGTCAGGTGGTCATAATAAATTGGCCACTCAGTATAAGATAAAACTATCCTTACACATCATCGAGGTAAGTAAATATCGGGGTAAGTAAAACTAGACCTTATTTGTTCGTAAAAGAATATTTTAAACAGTCAATGACTTATCAGGATTAGCGATTGTACTCAAAAGATAATAAGTAATCTAACGTTTAACTACAACAAAAAATATACTACACAATAATTCTTTTCCTCCGAGATGTAAGGAATATATAATATACTACTTCTCTATTATAAAAATATGCACTGCTCACCCAATCCCACTTAAAAAAAAATTAGCTTAGACCTTATTTTTAATATCCAGAACAATATTTTTACACTCATATGTATTCCATATTATTTACATAAAGTATAACTACCAATTCTTTTCTCTCTTCAGCTCTCTGTTGTTTTAAGATTTTCCTGTTTACTTATAACCAACAGGTATTCATTTTGACTTTGATTAATTTATTTTTTAGGGGGTTTTGGAGGGGGATTGCCTCCAAAGGGAAAAGAGAAATGGTGCATTTTTTGTCATAAACTAAGCTAATACAGCACAACTGTAACTTGAGGATTGTGGTTATTTGTTGCCCTTCAAGTGTACTGTTCAATGTTCCGGATCAAGATCACTGTAACGAGATTTCTATCTCCTTCTCTGTCGTTTTACGATAATAAAACAGCATTACATCGATAGCAGCACGCTGGAAACCTCTCAGTTGGATGTTTCATCGAGCGACCCTTGATGAGTCGCTCAATCAAGGGTCATTTTAAAGCGGGACAATTGTTTAAAAATATATAACCCTTACCCGATTTTTTCAATGTATATCGAGGGATTAAATTAGCTCAACTTTGAAAGCCTAAATAGATCAGTTAAGAATATCTATACATTTGCGCAAATAGATGGATGTACGGGGAGTGATATTGTTAAAAAATGTACGTATGTAACTTCTTTATACATTGATATATGAATAAATCCCAAAAGGAATAGATATTGAATATTTTGGTGAATGTAGAACAATAAGGTATCGATACTGCGGATGATCATATTACCATGCAGATATAAATATAAAATTAAGCTATGATAATACTTTCTATTAGTCTACTTTTACACGAGTCATCTGTATGATAATTCTTTCTATTATTTTATTTTCACGTGACTCCTCCCCGCTAAAAATAATAAGACTGGTATAAATAATCAGCCTTTCATGCAGATATCTACGAGGTTTTTCACTGATTTTTTTTCTCTCTTACGTTTTTTATCTGGTAAATATATAATATCCCGTTGGCGGATAAATCCCCTTTCTACGTATTCCTTTTTTGTAAATATGAAAGCAATAATAAAAGATTAGCGAGAAAATTAATCGCTATATAAAAACGTAACAGAAAAAACGTGACACAAAAACCTCACAGATATGAGCTAAATATATACGCACTGTGTGTGAGAGAGAGCGAAAGCAAGAAAGTGAAAAGCTGAGAGTGATGAAGAAGTGACTGAAGTGAAATTGAGTGCTTCACTGATGACTAAATCATATAAGACTATAAAATAATCTTGATATGATCATACTTAAAATTATCTTTTACATTTTGGTGTGTTTTATATTGTTTATATGTATTTACAATTATTCATAATTTTATACAGTTTTCTTCGTGAAAAAAAAAGCTTTATTGAAGAAATAAAGCAAAAAATTATCAGAATACTCCCACGGGGAAGGATGGTATTCAAATTTATGCATATTTACATCTCCAAGGGAGTATAATTGGTTTATGCTCCACTGATCTCCAATTGGGAGATCCGTGGTTCAACACCCGGACCTGGCAGTAAGTTTCTACAATTGCTCCAGACCGTTAAAAAGAACAATGTTTCGTTAGGGATATATACGATTAAGGATCAGCAACATTCAGCATCGAAGAAGCAAATAATAAAAATTGGTAAATTACGTTAGGTCAACATCCCGTTTAACTGGTTTCAAAAAGTAACGGGTAAAATATGCGAGAAATAGCATTCAAAAGGAGAGAGACATTCTCACATTGCCAGGGAACATAACTAAACCAAGTACCATCCGTAGACCTCTAGTAATAAATATATTACGAGTTCAAACTGTATGAAAGCCTGTTTCTGTCATCACATCATCGGGAATGGGGGAGAATATAAAAGTTATTTTCCCTCGATCTGAGACTTACGGCCTGTTCACAAAGAATCCGTCAGCGTCACTCGTATTGAAATACATTTGACCAATTTCAAACCTCCAAACGATTAGCAACGAAACTGTTAAGGCCTGTGATTGGTTTAAAATATGTCAATACGAGTAACGCTGACGGATTCTATGTGAACAGGCCCTTACCCAATTACTGAACGGCAACAGCGTTGCGCAGATCATATGTACTTATGAAATCAAGTTGTGATAATTTCAAAAACCAAATGCTGTTAAAAGAAGAAAAGTTATTTTTCCCCTATAGGCATTCAAGAGCACGGCCAGAGATGAGAATTGTGTGACGTTTTTAAATATAGCAGTTGAGATATAAAAAGGCAAAGCAAAAATATTAACAATATCCTGTGAAAGTGAGAAATACTAATTTCGAGGTATAAAAAGCTGAACTGGGATAACATGTACTTGCCGTAAATATACTTCCTGTAGACGTTTAAGTCATTGTTAGGAGAGTTAGTTTCCTCCCTATAAATGTGGCCACCCACAAGTGCTGTTGTTAGATTGTATACGTACATCGCTTGTACGTTCAATTATTCGCATGACTGTCAGCCAGCGAAGCATAGCTTCTAAATATAAAAAAATTGAATGATTTTTACTTTTTCATTCATTATTTTTTATTAGAATGAGACGCGGTTACTTTGAAGGAGATGATTTTCTGAAATATGCTACAATTTTAAGGATAATCCCAATTTTTAACTATGTTTTTATTTCTTTATGACACTTTCGTACAATAATATAGTTTTAGATTTATGTAGAAACCAGGGGTTGTAGTTTTGAAAGAGGCTGTTATACTTTAGTAATTTTACAGGATAACTTTTCTTTTTTCTGTGCTGTAGCTAAATGAAAGCAAGTGAGTAAAGTCAGAAAGCAACGTGCCTGCCCGCAATACATAAGCGACAATGGCAACCAAAAAACTTCTTTAAATGCATAAATTAATTTATTAAGAAATTGTTAAGAAATATAGTTGCATCATAAAAAATATTTATGAATTAATAAATAAAATAAAAACATCAATAACATTCAGGTAATTAATACTTCTTATTTCAAGGATCTTTGTAACAATATAAAATACATAACAATCGTCTCTTCTACAATATACAAAACTTCTACAGTATAATAAACATTTGAAAATAGTTTATCACCCCCAAATATATAATACACGATAATATAATATATAAACAGGCTCAAGGAGTACCTGAAGGAGGTACTTTTTGAATCTGTGTCTTCTAATATTCTAGCCTATCTATATTTACATCCCCATGAAAATAAATATTTAAAAAAAGGTGCTAATTTATATACAGATACATAGAGGAAATAATCATAATTATAAACACGGCAAAATTCCACCAACTTAGACTTCTATCCAAATTTTCTACAATTTAAAAAATAAATAAAAATAATGATTTTTTAGGCCATAATAATATGTCTGTTATATATATATATATATATATATATATATATATATATATATATATATATATATATATATATATATATATATATATATATATAATATTCATGATAAAAGGACATAATACCTTTAAAACTCAATAAATTTCCTCATTATATTTGTCTATATAATAAATATATTTAAAGATATCATAATAAAAGAATTAATAAGAATTAATAGATTATGCACTCCTTTAAAAAAAAAAAAAAAGAAAAAAAAAAAAAGAGAGCAGAACTCGAATCTACTCCTCCAGTCAAACTCCTACCGTAGCAGTATAATAAACCATCTCATAATTTGTTTTAAATTTTATAATAAGTTGACGTTAGCTTTATATGATATAAAAGCATAATTAGCTAAATTACTGAATGAAAACTCTTACTGAATAAAACATCTTTACTGAATGAAAACTCTTAAAAAATAAAAAGTTAATAGCATATTAAATCAATTATTGTTTTTATCTTATTTTATATCCATTACTATCTATCTTCATTTCATAAATCTGCATTTCCCTTTCTCCTTTATTAAATTTTTTTAAATTTAAATTACTAACTTGTTAATGCTTAGTTTTCCTACACCCATTTCCTTTTTATTTCTCTTTACGCAGTGTTTACTTAGTCTTACATTCACTATAATATAATCGTTCTCTAATGCTATAGTCTTCTACAATTATATCAGTCGTGTTCCTACAAGGCTGAGCTTATGAAGCTGCCTCCATGCACTGTTTCAGTACAAGTTAGGTCACCAGGAGTCGCAACAGTAAGGTTAGTTCTTGCTCTCTCCGTGTTCATTTTCTTGTGCAAGATTTAACCTCTAAATTTTATTTATTTTTAAACTTTAACTAGCGCAATGTCTAATCACTGAGATAATACTTGTAATATCTCTTCGGAAGCACCGTGCTATTGTATACTATATTATATATATATATATATATATATATATATATACATCCTTTGTCAAAATTAGCATGCTTTATAACTGTATGTATGCTGTAGCCTAGCAATAAACGATAAGGCGAATTTAACGCCAAAATTAGAAATATAGAATATATATAAACTTTGAGGTTAATGGCTGCCTTGGAGCATGACTACGAATAATTTTTGCTATTTGTTATTGTTTTTTGTTATTGATTATATTCGTTATTGATTATATTGATTATATACATTATTTTCCGAAAGTCTTCATAATACCAATAATACCATAGCAATTGAACCTTTTAACAACAAATATTGGATGGTATGCAACTGACATTAAAAAGTCCGAAGCACGAGCTTGTGTGAGAATAAATAGAGCAAAACACGACCTGTCTTGAATTGCGGTGGGAATAATAAATCGATGGCACGTGGCAAGTGTCAAAAGTCGGGGAAGAAATCCCTATGTGGTGATTTTGGTATTAAAAGAAAAAAATTATGTCACAATACCTGCTTGGCAGGGAAACCTCGTATTGGTATTGGGGACGTAATACAGCCAACAATGAACAGAACCTGAGCCTGTGTTGAATGCCACTTGCCAACGGCCTTTAGTGAATACCACTTTCTAGTCTATGCGAGTCTCTGTATGCCGGATGTACACACAACAGAAACTGTTCTCAAGGGTGGCTGGTGCAGTGGGGGTGATACGCAAAGGAAAAGAAAACATTAATAAAAGGTATAAGGAGGTAGGGGGACGGGGAGTCGTCTATTTCCACCTTTTCTATTATGTGCAAGTACGCTATTCAGCCAAAAGCTTGCCATGAAGCCATTAGTGTTAGAGGGAGGGCTCCTGAATAGGTAGCAGGCCGAGAGAAGCCAAGGTCGAACCCTATGGTGAAATAATCGGGTCTCCTCCAGAGTCAATCCCTTCAGACTTTAGGAGCCAACGGCCGTTGCTGCCCACATTTGGCGATTTATGACCACTTTCACTTGGCGATGCGAGTACACAACACCGAGCGATGATAAATAACTATATAATGAACCCACTTGGGTGGGACGCAGTTAGGGTTCACCGGGGGTTTGTTGGTTTACATTTCCATTTAGTGAAAAGTTAGACGAGTTAGTGGATTAGATAGAACCCCCACCTAGGGTAGAGAAGTAGGATTACCTGTTCATTCGCCTGAGGTAAAAGAGAGACGCCGGCGTCTCGGTACGCTCTTTCAAGTTACTTTGGATCGAAACTATTCTGGAAGTCGTAATTTTGGTGAAATGCGGTTCTGGCTATATACAGAACAAATGTTTGATTCTACAGTTTTGTAGGATTGAAAATACTATTATTGCAGTCATATGCTTACTAATAGAATATTTGATTTATTACAATGGACAAACACACTTTTCTTTAAAAAGTTATTCAATTAATCCCGAACTTTTGAAAATGAATATATTTTATAATTAATTGTTGTTCAGCTCAGGTTATAGAAAAAAAATTTCTATGCTCTTTTCAAGCTAAATATTTTTCCGCAAAGTTAATTTCAAGGTAGGGTGGTTTAGACTTTTCTAGCTAGCCTGTTAGAAAGTGTTTTAAAATTTGCAAGACTGTTGTTTTTTTATTAATTTAAATCTTACTAAATTATTGCTAAGTTTAACACTTTCGTTTACTTCTATATCTTTTCCTTCTAAATGCAGATACTTAAATAATATATCAATGAGTTTTTTTCCTCCATGTTTCAGTTATTTGCAGAGAAATAGTGTGATTTATTTTTTGCGTGTTACAGTTCACGGTCGCATACTGCTAAAAATTACTTTCACGTTGTACTACTTGAACGTGTATCGCAGTTCTTCAACCCGAACTGCGAGCATGTAATCGATTGTCGACGTAACTACATCTAGATTAGTTCGCAGGGAAATAAAGGTAATAATATCAATTTATTTGTTTTCATTTAAGCAAGTACGTGCTTATGTTCTTAATGCTTTTATTTCAGTTTTGTTTAGAGACTGTGAAGAGCCTCCTCTTTATGAATGGAAATTTAACAAAGGATGTAGAATCATTTAGTTTTGCTAAGTAGCTTTGGTTCTTTAAAAAAAAAAAAATCTTAGGGGTGGGGGTGATGATGAACGACATTTATTGTTCAAACATAATATTCATCTTCGGTTTTGTTTGCTCTATTAAAAAAGGTCGATATTTACTTGGCATTAAATTAAACAAAAGGTATATTTCCTTAATGAGCAACGGAAAAAATGCCTTAAAACAGTTAAACGACGATTACCTCCGTGATTTTATATTTAATAAACTGTAATTGACATAAGTTTCTATTTTGTCAAATATAAGACATTGTGTACTAGCATTTTCAATCTCTTGACTTCTTAAAAGTAGTATTGCACTAATTAATTGTTTGATTATTATCAATAGAATCACTCTCCAGGAGATCTGCTTCTTTTGAACAGTACACGTGTTGCAAAAGTTTAATGCAGTGCTCAAAAATGAACCATTCACTCAAGCTTTCAAAGGTAATTTTATGCATATTACTTTTCTGTTTTTCTTCATACTTTATTGGATGCATTAACACACTAAGAGTGATCCCTAGTATTTGGTCCTAGGAAATCCAAATGAATCCGTTTCAATCAACGCCCTTCCATCTGACAATAATTCCCTTTCAAAACAGACCTACATCCAAAAATCTGATAAGAGGTATTTTTACGCTCATAACTCAGATCCATTAATTTTGAAATTTGGCTGTCGATTCCCTCATTAATACTGCTTTATCGGGTAAAATTTGACATTGGGAAATAAGAAAACTGTTTTAAAATAAACTGATATATCGTCTAAAAAAGGAAAACTAAAAAGATGAACCTTATGAGAAGCGCATTTTAATACTGTATTTTGTGGTTCATCAATTTTTTATCAAATTTTCATACGTGCAGTCCAAAAATTTGGTACAATGGCACATGTACACTGCTAGCCATTAAAATTGCAACACCAGGAAGGAAAGCAATTAACAAAACTTTACTTATTATATGTATACAGCATAGTGGGAAGAAAACATGATTAAATTTGTAGACAATTAGGAGGCATACAGGGTCCGAAATTAGTGCCCACAGCTGCCTACTCTGGCAGCTAAAACGGTTCTAACCCGGTTTGGCATCGAGTCGAATTGGTTTTGGATGACAGATACGGACAAGTCATTCCATGCTGCTTCAAGTCTATGCCACACTTCATCAATCGTAGTGGCTGGAGAGCGGTGGCGGCCCAGTCTCTCAGAAACCCATGACCAGATGTTTTCAATGGTGAGAGATCTGGAGAACGGGCTGGCCAGGGCAGCAGTTGAACACCCTTTCTATCGAGGTAGGTCAGGACACCACGGGCAACATGCGGTCTTCCGTTATCGTGATGAAAGATGACGTCTCCGAGGCCTCAAAGATAGGGTAGAGCCACCGGCCTTAAGATCTGAGAAATGTAACGCTGGCTGTTCATATTACCGACTACGCGAACAAAAGGTGTTCGTGTCGTGTACCAAATGGCTGGCCATACCATCACACGAGGTGCAAGGACCGTATGACGATATCGAATACAAGCACGCCACAAGCGTTCTCCACAGTGCCTCCAGATACGGATACGTCCATCATGATGCTGCACGCAGAACTGTGGCTCGTCTGAAAAGACGACGTGCTGCCACTTCTGTGTCCAGTTTTGTCATTGGGCGCACCACTGTCGCCGAGCGTCTCTGAGCTGCAGTGTCAAGGGGCAATAATGGTCGCCGTGCAGACAGTCCATGCTGCTCCAGACGTCGTCGCATTGCCCGTACGGATACTTGTCGTGCTGCAAACAATCCCATTTCTTGACTCAAGGTCCGTGATGTGGCTGTACGATCCTGCAAGGCCGACCTGACAACATGGCTGTCCTCTCGGGCGTTTAGTGGTGGGAGGCCTTTGAGATCCTGCATGACGTTCAGTCTGACCCTCCTGAACTCATCGATTCCATATTCGCATGACAGTTGTTGGATTCCGACCAATGCGAGTAGCAATATCGTGGAACGATAAACCGTACTCTCGATAGGCTACGATCCTGCCGCTATCGAATTCCGAAACGTGATAGGGACGTTTCTCCTTCTTATACGAGGCATAGCATGATCTTATCACAAACAACCAACATTCAAATGCGATTTCCAAATGAGAAACCCGCTGCTTAAATTTCCTTTTATACAGAGTTTGAGATCCCGTTTCTCCCTCCTGCGTCGTTCGATTGCGCTTGAATGCTAATCATCCCAGCATATCCCAGCATCTTCTTCCTTTTATGCGAATTTGACGTTGAACACAAATGGACGTTTGTATCAAGTTGGATGTTTGCATCATCCGCCCTTTTTGGTGCTGCAATTTTAATGGCCAGCAGAGTATTATATTCTTAACCATACGAGAAACAATTGAATATATTTATATTTGTGTGATAAAATCTAAAATGGAGGTTTATATTATATAACACAGCTTAAAAGGGCTGTTTGCCAGGACTGGGGATTAAACTTGGGTCACATAAACTAAGTCGATGATCTAAACACTGAACTATCTCAGCGATGTGAGGAACTTTAATTTTTTTAATTTTTTTAAAAATTAAAATAAATTTTTTAATAGAAAAAATATTTTGGTCGGGGGGGGGGCGGAGGTGGGTTGGTGTGGCTTGCGCTCAGGGCGTCGGGGTCCGTTGTGAGGTCCCCGGCGCTTGGTAACGGAGAGGACAACTGTGAGGACAACTGTGAGTCTCCTGGGGGAGTGGGATCTTCCGAGGGAGTCACTGTATCACCTTGAAGGCACCACTTCCACGCAGTCCTGGCCGATGGCCCGGGATAAGAGTGTCAATGGACGTTGGGGCCTCTACTTTCGCCAAATGGCGATAGCTCCTGTTGCTCCGTTAGTCCTAAATAAATACGGACCTGAGTTGCTCGGTGCAAGGTGCAAGGTGCAGTGGTGTAGCGAGCATAACTGGCGCCCGGGGCACGATACCTTTGTGGCGCCCCCCCCCCGCAAAACATATATTAATATAATATATAGACCTTATATTGGCGCCCCTCCCCCGAAAAACATATAATATAATATATAGACCTTATATTGCGCCCCCCCGAAAACATATATTAATATAATATATAGACCTTATATTGGCACCCCTCCCCCGAAAAACATATAGTAATATAATATATACACCTTATATTGGCGCCCCCCGAAAAACATATAGTAATATAGTATATAGACCTTATATTGGCACCCCCCCCCGAAAAACATATAGTAATGTAATATATAGACCTTATATTGGCTCTGCAAGTGGTGCCCGGGGCATGATAGACCCCCTTGCCCCCTCGCTACGCCACTGGCAAGGTGGGATTGCGTCGCCGATGAAACGATTAATGTCATCAGGTCTTACGTTTGTCGCATGCCTAATTCGTGGAACGACGCATTTATTGAGCTCGTTTTTTTAATATTTTAATATTTTTGACGGGATTGATTTCCAACCATAAACTCGACATGTTGAACTCTCCTAATTTATTTATTTATTTTACTATTTTTTTTTAACCACGTGAATCATATTCATATGTTTGCGGAACGGTTCTTTATCATTTCTCCAACGGCCAAGCGTCATTTGCCAGATAAAAATCTCCCAGAAAAAATAAATAAATTAAATCCGGGTTTCCTAAACTCGAGGTTGGTGTCCTACAAATTAAAAATTGCCCTGCAGCCTGAGTAACCCCCCATTCATTAAATTCCACATCTAAACATTTTGTAAATTACATTTGTTTACATATGGAAATAGCATTATAAACGTTAAATACAGAAACAAATTTCTTTTTCTATCACAGGAACTTTAATCCTGTCGAAATTCAATATTTTTCTACGTGAAATGAAACATTACCTTTTTAAATGTCTAATTTTTTTAAGGCACTTATCCTGAGAATATTTGGCCGCGAAACTTGTTGTCTATTTCAATACGGGAGTACCCAAATGATAAAACAACGTTACTTGAATGGAAAGAGGGAACCCAATAGATATAACCATGCCTCCTCCGGTTTTTGAACTCGAGCCCACGTGGTGGTAACTTTTGTCACTAACCACTATACAACACAATTACTTGAAACTATATTACTGCGCTTTCATTTTTCGTTGCATTTGCAAGCGTACACAGATAGTTGGAAATTTCTATTTCTGCAAAAGTTTCTTCCAGGTAATGAGTTCAAACTGCATCCAAAAGTTGAAAAGTAAGCAATTTTTTTCTACATGTGAGGATGTCAGTGAAATTATGTGTAATATTTCACAATAAAAGAAAATAATGTGAAAATTGAGGAGCCTCAGAAGTCCCTTGACTTCGAGGGAATATAAAAGGCTTCAAGGCTTTAATAGTGGCCTTTTAAAATACAAAGCAATGTAGTCAAGTGTCTAGAATGATGTATAGGATACTGTATACTGTGTAGGAGTAATTTTGCGATTTGAAAAACATACCCCCGAATGGTCAGACATATTTTTTTTCACTGCGCAATAGAATTCTAAGTTGAAATATATAGTTAAAACATAAATAATTCTTTACTTTTCAGGAATATCAGACAACTACTTCGATTCCAATTGCAATAAGAATAAGATCCCCTACAATGAGGA
This sequence comes from Dolomedes plantarius, assembly GCA_907164885.2. Classification (NCBI taxonomy): domain Eukaryota; kingdom Metazoa; phylum Arthropoda; class Arachnida; order Araneae; family Dolomedidae; genus Dolomedes; species Dolomedes plantarius. The sequence continues at coordinate 189,082,125 of OU015494.1, read as the reverse complement.
ACATAGACTAACTGGTCATGGTCATTGAAACTGTGATCTGTGACACACTAGTAAGTAGTTCCAACTTCAATGACTGCAGTTGTTATGGTGTGTGGTTTTTCTTGCAAGGGATGTATATAAATAGAGAGAATTTTCTCTTTAAAAAATCTCTATAACTGACATTACTAAAGCGAATGATCGAGTTTTGCCGTATTTTAATCTAACCTCCACTACCTTATACGAAAAACCCATTTGGTTTGGGGGAACATATAAACGAATAACGATCTTGACAGTTGTAGAAGCGATTTGATTATAAATGCGATGCTAAATGTTTCCATGTTTTCTGTACAGTCGAATCCCGTTATAACGAACTTCAAGGGACCAAAGATTTTGTTCACTTTATCCGGTGGTTCGCTATATCCAAACCGTTAAGAAAAATGCTAGAGTTCACAAAATGTATAACTCATTAGTTTCAATGTGTGTTCAATAATGATGTATTAAAAAATGATAAAATCTATTAAAAAATTATCATTAATGAATTAAATCGACTAAAATCGATTACATTAAACTGACACAATACTAATTAAATTACGTTAAATAGGAAAATGGCGGGACCAACACTTTCATTCGTTATATTCATGAGTTCGTTATATACCGGGTTCGACTGTATAATCAGAACATACGCTTAACACGTACTTAGATAGACTGCCATTAAGATATTTTTAATTCTTAAAAGTATTTAAATGACAGTTTTAAACACATTCAATATTTTGCAAATCACAGCAGATAGGATTAGAAAAACACTGCTTTTTTACATGTTCAATGCCTATAGTTTCTGTATCGGCATTATAATTGCCAATGATTGGATGGTTGTTATCTTAACGTTTCTTTCCTTCCCATTTCTTTGAAATTTGGATAAGCCGATTGAGGTGTACCGCATACATAAGCATCATCAGTCAAGTGTGATATGACGCAATGTCTCAGGCAGACTAACTTGAAGAAATGCGAAAGAAACTTTACATCATTCCCATATTCATTCTTTTTCTCTCGATTTATATTAGGTTTTAAGGGAATTTTCATTCTGAAAATCTGCTACTGATTTCGTGTAAATTGTACTACAAAGAACACAATAGAGTCGAGTTGAAAGATTTAGAGAAATTGATGACAGAGGTTGATGAAACACTAGCTATCTGTAAAGAAAAATATATTACGAGAAGTTACAAACCCTGTTCTGAACCTGTTGCTAAAGATTGCATAGCATCCAACTTGATGCTCAGATAAAAATTCCGTTTCGCACACATTGAAATGACTATGTATTCCAGTGGTATATCGGATGAGCAAGCTAGAATATTCTTTAAGCGGCCTTGAACGGTAACGTAGTGATTGTATATTTTAACTAAATGATGCGGTAAAATTTAAAGTTATCTTTTGTTACGTTTTTCTAATGCAATTTAGGATGCGTAGATATTTTAGATGATGAAGCGAAAATTTTATAGTGAGAAAACCTGCAACTTTCTCATCGTCAGATACACGAGATAGAAGTGGTGCACACACACACACACACACACACACACACACACACACACATATATATATATATATATATATTGTAGAAAATTCAGTGAGTTAAAACGCTTTTAATTGTATTTCCCTTAGATAGTTTTACTATAAAAGAGACTACACTTTGTGAGCATAATTAAAAGAAACTAAATATCAATGACTTAAAAAAACATACATCGAAACAGGAAAGTCCTAAGCACAAAATGACTTTCCCCAAAATCAGGTTCTACATAGATTTTTTTATTTTAACTTTGTAGCGTCTAAATTAAACACATTAGAATCTAAAAATTGGCGTAACCTATTTTACTCCGACGAATAATAAAAAAGATTGTTTTAATCTGATGTTCAAAATGAAAATATAAGCTCAGCTTTAAAAAAGAATTATAAATCGTGTTTTGAACAGAAACAAAAAATAATCCGTAAGATTTCGAAATCTAATAAAAAAAAGTTTGACGCATTATCTCTGTTTTTAAATAAAATTCGCCCAATACATGAATTACTAAAAAAAATAACTGGAAATGGATTAATGTTTATTGTATAAATTATAATTTTATTCGTCGTATAAATTAATGTTTTGACTCACAGCTGAACTCCAATAAATTCATAATAAAATAATATTTATACAGTTTGGATGAGTTAAATAGTTTAATAACATGACTATATTCATAGAAAGAAGTACGTTTGTAAATTGTAATTTGTATATGTCCCGCCCTTTTCGTAAATAAATCCGTTGATCCATCGGAAAATGCTAAAATATGTTATAAAATAAATAACTCTGTTTTTCAAGCTTTTCAGGTATTTATAGATCGTATAAGTTAATTCATTTAGAAGGTTAAGATCGAAATTCCAGCATAAGTTTTAGGTTTGAAATGGTAGTAACTTGACAGAAAATGATATTCTGCATTAATAGACGTGTTGCATAGGGGAAAAAAATTAAGGTTATTTTATAAACGAAATCAAGTACAAAATAAACGGATAAAATAGGAAATCTTTACCACACACTCTTCTGTCGTTATCGTGAGAACGAGCCTTAATTCTTCTGCATGAGTCAACCGCTTCAATTGTTATTCAGATCAAGTCTCGGATAAACCGATGGACTAATCCCTAGGGAGTCTGAGCAAAAACAGACTGTAATTAATAAACAAAATTTCCACGTGATATTTTATCAAGCTCTGTAAATTGAGATTTCTTAAAAAGATGCTTTAAAATTCGTGTTTAGTTATCGCATAACACTTAATTTTCTTAGCAACAATTCCCTTTATTCTTAACGCCGTTTTATTAAATTTGGTAACCCGCAGTTTATGTGTGTGATGAAGGCGCTAGGCAAGCGAGAGATCTGTTTGGTTGTCCCGCGCGCGTTACTATGGCAACAACTCGGTAAATGTTTCAATTTCTTTTGCTTTTTTATCGCTCTCTCTTTTTCTGTGTGTGTGTGTGTGTGTGTGTGTAAGTGTCTGGGGAAAGTGAAATAATAAAAACAGATGGGAGAAATGGGAGGGAAAATGTGTTTGAAAAATAGCTGTGATTTTTGGTGTTCTCGTCTCGAAGTGGCAGTGGATAATGCGTTAGAGTGTTTGGATGAAGTATACTATGAGTTCAGTAACTCCATTCATTCTTATGTGGTCAGTAGAAATTTCAAGGCTTTAAACTGTCTTGGACGTCGGATATGAACATTCTACACAATAATTATGATAAATTAAACTTCACGATGAATGAAGAAATGCATGCTAATATGATATATTTTCAAAAAATATTTCTTTTTACGAAGCTTGTTTCGCACCATATATCTTTTAAATTAAGTTTATTACAAAGACATTTCGGATTCAAAAGCGTAGATTGTAAAATAATTCGAGCAAAGTTAACACCGAGTTTCAGTCGTTTTTTAATGTAGGATTACGTTCCTCCATAATGGTCCTCCTGAAATCAAAATTTCAGATGTCCTGCATTAACATTTTTGGCAGCGCGCCAAACCCAGTCTGTATCGCTTGTGCAAGCAGTAAACAGTTAAACAGAAAAGTACCGAAATGCGTCAATATATATATATATATATATATATATATATATATATATATATATATATATATATATATATATATATATATATATATATATATATATATATATATATATAGAAAGAGAGAGAGAGAGATACATATATACATAACACATGCATACATATATACATACAAAATAAGTAAGCAACGATAAGTAAGCCTAAGTTGATAACCCACGGTAGTTTCGTTAGAAGAGACTACCTGATTTTTTATTTTTTATTTTAAAAGGCGGAATTGTCTGAGCTAAACTCTGATATTTGAATTCAAACGAATTATACTAATATAATAATGTTATACATTTAAAGAGAATTTTTTGTGTTAGGATAAGTGTGCATGCACAGTACAAATGAGACTCAAGACTCCTAAAAGACAAAGAATTTAAAATATTATAATCATAAAGATATCCACAAACTTCAAGATAGACTAAAGAGAAAATATTGAAATCAGCTATCCAATTTTTTGCTCTGTCAATAATATTGTAACGAGAATGCTACCAAAACACACGATTATCGTTTTCACTGTGAAGTTCGTCAATGTGTACAGTTAACATTAAACGATATTTCCTTTCTCTGTATAGCAGTTACATAATTCTAGTTTTAATCCAAAGAATGAAATTATGTAAATGCATTAATGTATAATTAACAAATTGTTTTATAGCCTAAATTTTTAATAGTTTTTGACGAAATTTTATGATGAATGGAATTAAAAAAATAAATAAATTAGAGTTTCTCGTATCGCCGATAATGGAATTTTCGGAAACATATGGCAAATATAAATAGAAGAAAAAAAAATTCCGTAAAATTAAGGAAAAATGACAAAAATAATATACTGGCCAACATCAGGATAAAAATATAAGGGGACTATGTGAAAAATTATATTCGAGAAACAAGAATTCCTCATATCCTCGAAATCAGTTGATATCAACTAGTACCAGCCATGATTTTAAGAGACACGAGTTTTAATATCGTTCCTGACAAACTGTCGTATATAAAGCACGATAATTTTTTTTTAAATATTCATTTTTTTATTTTATTTTATTTTATTTTTTTTGTCTACAGTAAAGTAAGACGTTGCCTGAAGACAAAAATTTCGTGATAGGTCGAAGTCCATATCAAAAAGCACAACATTTTTAAATGACTTTTGACAAGATAAAATTATTTTTTAAAATACACTCAAAATTAAACAAAGATACTAAGTTTTTAAAAACCAGTCCTTTAATAATTATGCCAGTAGCAATAAAAGTTATTTTCTTTTATCTTATAGGCTTATAAGATTGAGATTAAGTAACTCAATTTTAATAGAAGCCGTCCGAGGACCCCCTACAGGCACTCTTTGGATCCCCTGTGGTTTCATGGTTCACTGAATACGAACTTCCAGTCTATCGCGGTGATTCGTTGATATATGTCCAAACAAAACTCAGGTCACCGCCTTTTTGTTTTTCTGTTGTAATAATACACATTAGTCACGTTGCAGCATTCGCCAAACAGACAGATCTTAAAGAAATGCAGTTTGACTTTTCATCTTCTGTAGTGTGGTGAATAGTATCTTTAAAAAGTCTGTTGTAATCCTCCCCCGGCACCCCCCCCCCCCCATTTTTATCTACTTTATATAGTGCACGAGGGAACGTTACAAGTAGTTGAACCATAGTTTTTTTACTACTTTTTTTTGCACTGATTTATTTGAGTCGCCTTTAGAGTGTTTGTTTACCGAGGTATTTCTCGCGTAACTAAATACGAAACTTAATTGCTCAGAAAAACTAAACAATATAACTTCAACATTGTACCCCCAACTTTTGGACAATGTTGAACACAAGTAAGCTTTCGGGCTGTATTGTTAAAAAATATTGGACAGCTCGTTGTCTGATGTCCTAATGGTCAATGGCCTGGCATTTGTTTGATAATAATGTAACTTCAATCTTAACATAAAAAAAAATTTGCTTTTTGCATTCTATTCCTTCCAGATATTTAATAACTACACCAAATCTGTATAGTTTAAGGTATATTTTTGGGATTAACAGTTTTATTTAAGGATAGTTAATGTATAATTATTCATATTTAAGACTGGCGAGACCCTCTAGTTTTATACTATAATCAACATTTAAACAATTTAATGAATATTCCAATTATTAACTTTTATAAACAAATTGAACTATTTTATGCTAGTTAGTCAATTCTTCAAACAGTACAATCACCTTTTGCACCACAACGACTCATAGTCTGGACCTTTTTGATACTTACCAAAACTCTGCTTTTATATTTCATGATTTTTTTTCAACCAATGTTTTCGGTCTGGTTCATAGTTAGTTTTGGATGCACTGCGGTCGTATTTTGAAGTACGATGGCTTGTAATCCGCAATCCTTCAGTTTCCAACTACAAACACTAGGCCGTCTGAACACGGAGCAACTGAAAAGAAACTGATAACTGACTGCAATCACAAACCAATCCGTGATGAGTCGTACTGGTTTGTGATTGCAGTCAGTTAGTTATCAGTTTCTTTTCAGTTGCTCCGTGTGCAGACGGCCTTAGAAAGGTTATATGAAAGAGGAGAAACTGATTCTATGAGATTTTAGCTCCGTTCTATATGTTTCACCTTTTATCCTAAAATAATGTAGTCATAAAAAAATGCTTCGACTACTCGATTACGATCCCTTTCGTCGAGAATCAAAGCTATGAAACACGCGTTTTCTTAACAGGGATATTGCGTAATTGAGATACAGTAGTTAGGTTCAGAATGAATGCATTCAAACGTGACAACGCATAAACAGCGATTTGACAAGAGGGTGGATATGTTCTATGAAAGGACATTTTGAGGGGGTGAGTGGTATTTTTTCTTGATTGAGTATGATACCTCCGAATATTTAACACACATGAATTACTGCTGTGAATTGTGAGACGTAATACACGATCCCGCCGTACAATAATTTTTCTATTGCTGAATTTGCAGAAGGGTGCTCAAATTTCTGCAACGTATACAAACGCAATTGCGTAATTAAAACCCTAATAACGTAGTGATAAATTCTAAGTAAATGATAAAGAAGACAAGTAAATGAAAACCAACTGTGCAAGAACTATTAGTGACAGCATCTGATTAATCTGACACGAAAAAATAAGGAGGAGGATAATTTTTAGACATATAACTTGTACTTTCATATAATGTTGTTAATTTCGGATCATTGTAAAAAAGAGTAACAATTATCAGCATTTCTACCATTTTATCTAAGATCTTTCAAGTGCCGTATATTGGCCTAGCACGGAATAAAAAATGTTAAATTTACCAGCGATAATACAGGCAGTAACCTAGATATATTTATAAAATAAGACATATTTTATATTTATAATAAACAGAACTTACCCAACATATAATAATTACGTGGTATTTATTAAGGTGTGGCAGTACGTGGCATTTGACCAGTGTACTTCTTTCTAAAGTAAAGTATAATGAGTTACATATCTCTGTTAAAATTAAAGTTAACACCTTTCACTTTTATTTCCATTTTCATGTGCTGACGTATGTAGTGCCTCGCGAAATACTGGACAATTTGTGTTGTTTTATAAAATGGCTTATACCTAATATTTAATGCAATGGTTGTATTTGCATCAGGGCAACCAGTTTCAAAGTTCATGGCTGAGAGTTTGTTACAGCTGATCTCACATCCTCCTCGACATTCCGTCAGCTCTGATATGAAGAAGAGTTAAAAAAAGGTTCACAGCGAAGGAAATTTGATTTTTGCAGTATTCGATTATTTGAAGAATAGCGGACATTATTTTCTTTCCTTTATCAAAAATCAGCGTTACGACTAGTATTGGATTATTGCAGTGTAGCCATATTGAAATAAATTAGTGTTGAAAATCTTCGTGGACAATTTAAAATTAGTTTTGAAATTGAATTAATTTTAAATTAGTTTCTACAGGAATTGAATTAAAAAACAAATTAATTTTTATTAAAAATATAACTTGCATTAAACGAATACTTTTCACTACTAAAATAGGACAATAATTACTGGTTTTTGAAATCCTTTCAATGTGAAGAATAAAAAAAGAGAAACTATCTACTTCAGAATATGAAAATCTAATCGACTTGATAGCAAGCAGGGAATGAAAAGTTTAATTTGATGTACAATTAAATGTTTTTTAAGCTTCACATTACAAGTTTTGAAGTGGATTAGAAGATGGCTGGTTGGTTCAGAGCCCTACGGTCAACTTTTGCTACATAATGGTTTATTACACCAGTGTGGCTTAGAAGAATATCCAACTATATTCAAAATGGCAACTCTTGATTGTTGCCGAATAGAACGCTACTATTTTGTTCTGCACTACGACCAAAATACAGATGTTGCCTGCGACTCCTGATATACAGTTCAGTTGTCCACAATTAAGCTGAATTTTAAAAGAATATTGAAGATAAAAAACTTTGATAACAAGAATTATCAGTTTGAATTACCGTAAAATCTCGACTATAGTATGCACCCGAGTATAATACGCATGCTTGATTTTGCGGGAAATTTTCGGAAAAAATTAAAATTCGACTGTAATACGCCCCCATAACTTTCAATATTTTATATAAAAATTACACAAATATTTACTAAAATAAATAAAATTTGTAATAAAAAGAAACGAAAACGTCAAATTCGGTAGAAAAAAAACTTAAGTTGTTAATTCAAAACAAACAATACTGTCAAATCATCAGTCTTAATCACTTTCACTAGAATACATCTCATCTAGTGTTGTTGCGTTCATGTCACAATTATTGTTGCCGTCGTAATATATATCGCCATCATCATCCTCACTTGACGGTACGAACTGTGAGTTCGGTTTGTTTAAAAGGATTACCTGCTTAGTAAGCGGGTGGATGAATCACGAAGTGCAGATGCGCACGCACTCGTGTTGCGGCAATGTCTTACAGCAGCTGTACGTTCGTTTATCCAATATCGCCCTTTACACGTACGTTCTTTCCCGCGTGAAACCACGATCCCGTGCGATTGAGTGCACGTGTGAAGGTGTCGGAGAGGAAGAGAAAGCTGCTTTGGAGCGTACTGCAAGTTTTCCCGAGGGCAATCCCGTACGCTCCAAGCACTCCAAGAGCGTACGTGTAAAGGGCGCTTTTTTTGCGAGTGCTTGGAACGTGCGCGCAATCCCATACGTTCCAAGCACTCGCGAAAGAATGTACGTGTAAAGGGCGCTAATGTTTGAAACTACTTTTTTTTGGTACGTGAGTATAATACGCACCCTCAATTTTGCGGACTATAATGTGAAAAACATGTCCGTATTATACTCGAGATTTTAAGGTATTTGCATTTCCATTATAAATCTTTTCTTTTTTTTTTTGTATTTAAAAAAAATATTTTTAAATTTTTTTTCTGATTACTACGAATTGCTAGAATTCCAGAAATTTTTGTCGAAATCAAAAGTATTTCGTGATTGAAATAATTTGGGAATTGCTGTTATTGCACGTAATTTCTTACAACGCTAAATGCTGCAATCACCATCAAGTGAAACTCACCTTAAAAGATCTTTTAGGTGAAACATCTCACCCTGCTATTTTCCGATTCTTGAAAAGTACAGGATTATACCCTTTGATTTAATAGCTTTTTCCTTCCTTTCTATCATTTTATATTACTTGACTATAATCTAGATGGGGAGCCCCATCTAGAGGTTTTGACATTAACAGCACTGCGTTATATCTTCCTCGTTCATTATCTACAATCATTGCTTTTTACCACACTTGTGCTTTATTCCTTTATAATACTGTTATTTTATCATATTTGACTATTTCTTACGTTTATGACACGACTACTTTTAACATACTTATACAACAATAGTTTTACAACGTCTATAATTTTATCATCGTTTTGATGGATTGGGGTTTTAAAATGACTTATATATGTGTTTTTTCTGGATTTCACCATGCGTTTGGCGCAGCATGTCCTCTATGGACCTTGCGCCATTAAACGCCAACCAACCACCATCAAGTGAAATGTATCGATTATCCATTTTCAAAGGGAAAAACATTATTTTAGCTTAAATACCAACCTTGTATATAAAGTTCTACAATTTTAAGCGTATTTTTATCGTTTGAACTGCCCCTTGAAGTCATAAGTTTGGTCCTTCCCGCAGGTATATCTTACTTGGCTGAGTTTTCGTTTCTCAAAGTATATAATGTAAGAACGTTATTTCCCCCAATGTTCTTATGTGTGCTATAAAACAATTAAAACACAATAACTCCTTTTTCATACTATTATGCAGATGCCTGGTAGGGTTTTAAGGGTCAACGAGTGTGTTCCGGTGGTGTAAAGGTTCAGCACAACGGTTTATTTCCTGTCTAATTGACAGATGTTTCGAAATCCAAGTCGGGAGATGTTTTAAGCGAGTGAAAAGTAGTTAATAGAAATTAGCTGAATTCTTAATAGGATGCTACTAACTAAAAAATACAAGCATTGTATGGTGCTAGTATTTCTTGATAAAAATTAAAATAGTGATTACTGATACTCATTAACTTATAGGATTAAGTCCCAAGAAATTTCTCCAGGGATCACACCATTTTGATATATAAAAAGGTTCCGAGAATCCATTATTTTACAATGTGGTATTCCATGTAGGATTTTGTAACTGATTTATAATAATCAGGACTTTGGCTGTAATGTACAGTTTTTAATCACTTATTCGTAGTAATATACAATCTTTCATATCTCGTGCTGGAAGTATTATTCAGTGTTTCTTATCTCACGTAGTAGCAACGCATTCCCTCCCAGTTTCCCTTTAATCATCTCAATTACTTTCGAAAGTCCTTCTCTGTTCAACGCAAGAGCAGCTTGAGATCATTTTTAGAAACTTTAGTTGAAGTCTTTTATTTCATGTGGGGAATCTCAATTGAGATTAAAATATCTGTTATTTACCACGCACTGCGTAATGAAGCGATTCCTCTTGAACTTACCGATTGCATGGTTTAGTGGAGTAAATAATGAGCGGGCTATTTATAATTAGAATAGAAAGTTCCTTTTGGGCAACGCAAACGAAGTCTATCACATATAACCTGGATATGAGCTAGATATTAAGGATTATGATACTGACTTACAGGTGCATTCGGCAATGAGAAAGTTTTAGTAAAAATATTATTTTTCGTCATTTAACTTTTACATCCTATTAACAATTGCATTTAGTTTTGTTTTAAGTCGACACATCTGAAAGAACGAAAAAAATTCTGCGATGTCAGAGAAGGTCAAAATCTAGAAGCATAAATTTATTTTCGATTCGGGAGTTTTGGCAAAAACTTCAAAGACATAAAATTTTTTTTAAATGCTAAAAACCTCATTACATTTTAACAGGTATTATTTTTAAGTAACATAACTGGATTCATCTTTGCTGGTCCTGTAATTGTGCTTCATATCTTTTCTCCAAAAGACTTAGAGCTATGCTTTTCATAAAGGAATTTATTGCTCTAGATGGCTTTAGGTAGAGATTTTTTGTCTTGTATAGCAACACAGTCTTTTGATTTTAAAAATCAGACAAGTCAGTAACATTCCTTTTAGTTTATTAGTAATGTTGATATGTAACTGTAGAAGAGTCATTTGTAATAAACTTTCCCAATAGTTGACTCTACGTTAATTTCTCCTTTGAGTTAGCTGTGTATTGTTCTTCATTTAATTATATCATAATACATGATCTCTGCCTATTGACATTAAATGTTATTAATGCATTTACTAAAGGAAAATAGAACATTACTTGATTGAATAAATGGCATAGTCGTTAAATGTACCAACTAATTTTAAACGACATTATTAAGCTTTATAACCTGAACTATATATTAAATATAATAAGCTATAAAGAGATTATCATAAGGATTTTTTAAAGATTAATTTCGATTAAAAAAATGTCGTTATCTTGCGAACACAACTGCAAAAGGCTTGTGTTCTCTGAGGCCGTATTATACGGTTTGAAGGTTTTTATGCTCCATCTCTTTTTTCCATGCTAACAATTTTCCCACCCTTTATCATAGAAGATTAGCTTTACGAATTTAAAACATGGTGTTTTTACAGTAATTTTAATACCGATATAAACAGTGAACCATTCGATCAATCATGACGCTAATATGTAAAATTCAATGCTACAGTAACTTTCCTGATGATTTGCAAGTTATCCAAAGCGTATCTTAAACAATAAAATATGTTTACTTGTCAAAATAAATTTTGGAAAAATGAAACTCAAATGTATTATTCGCATGTTTATACTATCACATTTTTTACTAAAAATAAAAGTACTTTTGCGCAATAAAAGTAAAAAAAAATATATTCTGGGTATACAGAGAACCTTCATGCTTGATTTGAATTTTATTCAGCAAATAGAAATGTTGATATAGATAATTAGCCCTGTAAATGGAAACTTCGTAATTACAGCTATTATCTAAAATAAATTAGCCTTTAAAAAGGCTAAATTAACATTTTAAATATTTTTATTAAAAGATAAATTTTATTGAAATAAACTAACTTAATAGCCCAGCGCTCTTTTTAATTTTTAATGACAAAATGATTTGTTCCACTACTTTATATCAATTAGTTTATATGAAAAAACTAGAATAAATGTAGTATTTAGATATAAAAATTTTCCGTGATCCCCGAAAGGTTGTATGAATGAAAAATAGTTTGAGTCATAAAAATACAGAAGAAGGGACATTGCGTGTAAAATGAAAATCTCAACACATATTCTGCGTCTAAAAAGTTCTGCTTCAAAATATGAAAATTACCCAGAAGCTACTTATACTTAATATTACTTTCACATAATTACAATATTATATAATACTTTTATACTGATATACGTTAAGTATTTCATATAATTAGAATTTATTGGTTAAAAATCTAATATTTGAATTTTTAAAAAAATCTTACGAATCGTTGCAAAATTGAATGGTATTGCTTTTAAGTTAATATCTGCTCCTCATATAGATTTACGTAGATAAACATACTTAAAGAGAAGGAGCAATGAATATTCTGTTTTAGAATATCGTCCGATTATTGAATCCGAAGAGGAGATCCACACACTGATAGAGGAGAGAGATTTTCAAGGGAAAAATATTTTTATTGTGGCAGAAACGAGATTAAAAAGAGAAGATATTTCAAAGAAGTATATTTTCTAGTTTTACTAAATGCCTTATGAAATTATGAATTTAAAGAAAAACTATGCAATGAGCAATATGGAAAATTTTTTAGCCCGTGATGAGATATTAAACAACACTTGCGCAATATAACACGAAATTTTGGATAACCTTGGTTAATTTGAAAGCAGTAAAATGATCTCCAGTTTATATAAAAAGAAATAATTAAACATTAAAAAGAATTCCTTGGTTTTACTATATTTAAAATACTACATTTATTTAAGATCAGTTGATATTATTAAACCTTATGCGTAATTCTGGTTTGAAAAAGCAGTTTCTTTCGACAAACTAAATCAACTGGTTTGTGATCAATAAACCGCCAATCATTGCTAAATCTCAAAACAGTTATAAAGAGAGTTTTTGCAAAATAGAGACATGCCATCTGAGAACTACGTACTCACCTCTGTGGAACCATGTAAAAAGTACGGGAAAAAGTAAAGGCAGGAATTCCTGCTTCGTCATCTTTTGATGACGTTAAAGAGAAAATAAATTACTTCCAAAACAATGAAGGAGTTTGTTGGAAATGCATTCAATAGTAAAATGGAAGCGGACTAAATATATATTACAGTTAGGTACGCAGATCTTCAGAATGCATGACTGTTCGACAGCTATTATTGTATACTATTCAAATAGCTCAATTCTGATAATTTCTCACGTTATTTTTATTTGAAACTAGAAGGTAACCCGTCATTTTGACGTCATAATACTAATAATGACGTCATAATGGAAAAAAGTATATGAAAGCTAAAAAATATCCCGGATTATCTAACAATAATGTATTTAATCCACACCTTCAAAAAGCAAACCCTTTCATTATTTTTTATTTATTTAGTTTTTCATGCGATTGGAGTAGTAGACTGCCATCCAGTTTTTTACAGCTCACTACGCGATATGAATACTTGAGCTACTTGATTCATTCACATTCAAGTTTGTTTACTTTCAGAATTCATCTCAAAAGTAAACAGATTTTTAAAAACTGTTAAATATACAGCTAAAAGCATTCAATTTTTTTTTAATTCTGAATGTTTTATAGAAAAATAGGCTGAGCAAACGTGATTTGATGGAGAAGATATTAGTTTTTAGGTAAGAAAAAATTCTGATCCACATCTGAAATTGAAATTAAGCCTAACCGGCATTTTGTTTACTGAGAGCTTCAATTGAAAGATGAGTACAGCCCGGAAGTGTTATACAGAGACAAGGGCTATTATATATATAATGTGTTTAACCATACACAATCAAATAGTTCAAAGTATGGGTAACGCTTTCAAAAATTGCAGTTACAATTGTCCTTAGGAATGAGATTAACTAGTAGGGAAAACAATCTTAATATGGTTAGTGAGTTATTACTACCTCACCTATATTGTTGTCAGTATAGTCTGCTATTATAAGAGGTTATTGTTCGTAAAATGTTCATACTAATATCAATGTAATAGAACAATTATACTAAAGTGTATAAAATATTACTCGTATATTAAGCAGACGTTAAAAAATGGATTTTTTACCTTCAAAATAACACTGTATAGGTGGAACATTTAAAACGACAAAAATATTACTTAAACATATATTGCTGAAACAATTTCGGAAAGCAAAGATATTCATTAATTTTGTTAAAGAAAACATTTAGAAAAATTTTAAAAATGCATATCGGATTAAATCTCTACGATTTACCAAACATATGAATTTAAGAGTGCATGAACATGTATGCGCTTGATCCTTATATTTCATTGACCTAAAAAAGCCATTTAGAGCAATGTTTTAGATCTTATGAATCTTGTAATTTTTGTCTAAACACATTGCCATTCTTGTGTACCGATGATGATTTGCTTTTATTATGTTAATTTGCCTATTAAATGAAATACTTTCTGTGTGGGAATTTCCTGTACACTATGCAAATAAAATGACACGGAAATTGATCCTAGTCCCACATAGCTAAAATAGTCAACGGAAGAAAAATAGACACATGAAAATATATCTGTATTTGCTGTGCAAAGGGTGTTAATTCCAAAACGGGCTAAAAGGAGTTATCAAACCAGGCATGTTTGAAAAATAAAGGGCTACTGCAGGGTACAGAAAGTTAAGTCCAATTGCACTTCTAAATATTTTTATTCATCAGGGGAAATTTGGGATATGTGAAACAAAACACAAACATGTCAGTCTTAAAGGGATTATGTCCCAATCAAGGACTTAACACTCGTTACTTAAAAAAAAAATGCTTAAATAAAATTTAATTAAACTTAAAAAACTGACTTAAAAAGCTGTTTTTTTTTTCAATCCCATTTTCCTCAAAAATGTGATTTTGAACTTGACACTCTTTACACAGCAAACACAGATATACTATTTAGGCTTCGAAACACACCCGTAAAGTATGTATGCGATTGCATATATCTATATATATAAAACAGTTCCGTAACTGACTCATTCATTCACTGACTGACTGACTGACTGACATACAACGCACAGACCAAACCGCTGGACCGAAAGGGCTGAAATTTTGCATGGCGATTCTTCTAATAGTGTAGGGGTGCACTAAGAAAGATTTTTCAAAAATTCTTCTTAGATTTTTTTAAATTAAATTTTTAAGCTGTTTTTTAAACTTTTTTTACGTTTGCAATTAAAATAATACATTGAGGGTTATAAAATTTATATCACGAGAAAGATCATAAAAATTCCTTCAAAATGAAATTTTTTTCGAATTTTTACCTTCATTTCCTGATTTTTGGTGAATTTTTAAAGATTAATTTTTAGAATTTAATTTATTAAATGCTGATCATGTGATTTCTTTTTCTGGTACTTTCAATAAATTTATCGTCACGTGCGTAACAACTAAATAGACAAAAAAACACATTTTTTCTTTCTAATGCAGCAGACGATTGGATATTATCAAAAAAAAATAAATAAATATTCCTTATGATTTTTTTATAAATATATATATATATATATATATAAATATTTTTTTACATCAATTGTATATATTGATCGTCTCATTTATTATAAATATATATATTTATTTTTTTGGCATGAATTGCATACATTTACCGTTGTATTTAATTTGAATGTACTCCGTAGCGAAGCGCGGGTTTTCAGCTAGTTATAGATAATTGAAGATCACTGTAATCGCAAATCACTGTAATGTGTCAGTGGCACAACCAGAACCTCATTTAAGAAGGGTTTTTCCGTTTCTGAAGGAGAAATTTTCGTTTTTAGAGGGTGGGATATTGAAAATTTTCTTTGAAATTACTTTTGTCACTCTGGAATTTTTTTAATGTCTAAGACGTTTCATGACTCTAGAATTCCTACGCATTTGCTCCACTGAATGATATGAAGTGAATGAAGTGAAATAAAATTAAACGGAGATGATACAATCAGGCAGGGCCCGACTTAGCCTAATT
This sequence comes from Dolomedes plantarius, assembly GCA_907164885.2. Classification (NCBI taxonomy): domain Eukaryota; kingdom Metazoa; phylum Arthropoda; class Arachnida; order Araneae; family Dolomedidae; genus Dolomedes; species Dolomedes plantarius. The sequence continues at coordinate 189,065,998 of OU015494.1, read as the reverse complement.
GGGGCTCGGGGCAAAAACTTCTTTGGGGCCCCCCCTCTGCTTCACTACTTCAGTAATGAAGAACTTAATACTTAATACTAAACTTTCTATTCGATTTGGGGGCCCCCCTCTGATGTGGGGGCCCGGGGCAACTGCCCCGTATGCCCCTGCCTTAGTCAGGCTCTGCAATCAGGTAACATAGGGCATCGACGTCATCCGGGCTATACCCTCGGACGCCGGTCTTGAAGAATCGTTGCAGAAACGAACATGTTACGCCTGTCATGATCAACTTAACAAAGTAACGTCATAAGATTTTATTGGTGTGAAATGTAAAGCATAATTCACTTGTGAGTTTAATAACCTATGCCGCTGACATTTATAAGAGACATAACCACAAATTATCTTAAGCAATCTTTCAGAAATTTCCGGTAGTTAATCATTGTTCAAATTTAATCATCACTTTGTTTACAAGCGTATCGATGTCTCGATTTCAAATGACTGATTAGAAGAAGCCATTATGATTCTTCATCGTGGCGGTCTAGCACGTCGAGAAACAAAGGAAAATCCAGCCTTCGCACCTGCTGAGCCTAGGTTGAGGTTGACACTACTTCATCCGGAACGAATACGGAAATCACCCGTAGAGTGTAGACCGGAAACTGGGCTGTACAGGTATAGGGGGTGTTATCTGCAGTAGTTTACTCCACATCGGCAGCCCTGCGAAATGACTTGCGTAATAGATATGAGGGCTGTCATTACAACATCTGTCACAAATGAAGCGATGAAGTGGTATGTGACTGTTTTGGCGTAATAAATAAACTGTTTTTAGCAAATAAAGATTCATTACAAGGGGAATATTGTAAGTTATTATTAAGCAGCCCAGCGTGGTGTTCTCCCTGTGGGAAAAGCCACATTAAAAGTCGGATGTTTCAAGTTCCATTTCAGTTTTCATCAAACATACCTCATACGGATATATGTGTTTTTTCCCTGTCTCATTCAGTGTTTTAATTTATAAGCCAGTTAACAAGACTTTTTGTACATACGCTTTATATATCTATGTTTCCCTGCATGACAAGTCTCATTATCGTGTATATGGGCTATTTCCTATAGAAATGGATTTAAAGAGATTTGTTGTTTGTAATGTTAGTTCATTTTCAGAAATGTATCTAATTACACTGAAAAGACTTTTAAAGATAAATTTCTTTTCATTTGGCAAATTATTATACACTGATGAGTGTTTATAACAAGCATTAATTTTCTTATTTTTAATTTAGTTATACAGTTGGCTCTCTGTTTAACGACTTTCCAAGGGACCGTGAAAAATCGTCCTTAAGTAGAGATCGCCCTTAAACAGATTTTGTGAAAATTAACATTTCTCATAACGTCGGAGAGGCCGGGACTGGGAAATATAGTCTTTAAATAGAGATCGTCGTTAAGTTGAGCGTCGTTAAACAGAGAGCCAACTGTATTTAGTGTACTACTTAACATTTCATACACTGCATAATACTAAATAAAACATCAAGGTAAAAATTTAAAATTCCCCTGGCAACTCATTGGTTATACTTTTTATCAATATTTGTTATCTTGTTACATAGTTTTTTTAAGTGCATGAAATTAGATCAGTAAATAACTTAAACAATCCACACTTTCCTTCTCACAACCATCCTACCATATGATCCGTAGGATCTGCCATATGGTGAGGACAACATGCTAGTTTGTAGTATTGCCTTTGAACAGAAGTGTTATAACTTTTTCTCGGGTCATACCTGAGACAATTTCATGAACTAAGGATTTCCTAGCATGTAACTACCATGTAAATTCTTCTGTTGGACACATTTCCCTCGTGATAGATAAAAAGACAGATAGCCCATACAACTCTAACAGATAGCCCATACTGAATGCTTTTCCTACCAATTCAAACCATGGAGCTCATTCACTAAACTCTTGTAGAACTGCGCTCAACGATTTTTTTCGGTTCCATTGCTCTTGATGATGTAAAAAACAAAGTTCTTCTACACCTTCTCACTAGAACTAGATTTACTGAACTACTGTATTTTCTCTAATTCGTTGCCGTATTAGCTATTCAATTAACCCTTTCCTTACGGGGTGGGATAGCATGTATCCCAAGAATACAGGCCCAAAAATGAATGAATGAAAATATATATATATATATATATATATATATAACCCTCTTAATGGCCTTTCTTACAAAGGGGTATGAAATTTTCTGTTCTAAAGAGGGAATCGGAAAAATGGGTCCCGTAAGCTAAAGGTTAAGTCTAAGCAAAATGCTAGCAATGTTTTAAAACTCCCATTCACTTTTCAAAAGTTATCATTAAATGGAAACACTTAATGCATATTATTCCGCTTAGTAGAAATTTATCCATAACAAATTTTAAAGGTTATATACTTCCAATAAAAAAACTTAATTCATACACGATGAACGTAAATCTGACATTCAATTGCCTCTCTTAAGTAGATGAATTTCTTCTAGCATTTTACAGAATATGCATGTATATAGTCCTATAGATGAGAAAAACTAAATTTTTTAGGAAAAAAAAGTCAAAGAAAATCGTTTCTTGATATTTCAAAGAAATATCAAAGTAAAATCCAGTTGCTAGTCATTACAAATAATTTTGATAAAATGATGGTTTTAATAGTGAAAAAAACATTAATACATTGTTTAAAAATTGGTTCAAATTTTGAATAATTTTATATTATTTATTACCAGATTATTTCTTTTTCTAATAATATTGCCTTGATAGCACAAGAATTAGTATTTAAAAGTTCCCTTTAATTTTATTAGTTTTTAACCAAGGACAACCGTACCGTTACGATACTTTTACATAACACTATATGAGCGATTTGTATAGCGCTAGAGTATTTTTTTCCGTTTAAAAGATACCACAAAAGCATTCAATTCAGTTCTTTTGTTATTCGCTAAGTTCAAGGTTGTATTCAGCCGTGCCGTATAAAAATCCCACCGTAATATCCACAATGAGTATTACCTCAATCTCCGCTAAAAAAGGCTGAAAAAAAATCGTCCGGAATCATCAACAAAAAGATCGTAAAACAATGTGTAAAGTAAAATACGTAAAGGAAACTTTTCCTCTTTTACGTCTACTTCCAGCCCATGCGCATCCTCTGCATCTTTCCAGTTGGCTCCGCTCTTCGTTATCTTTCCGACATTACAATTTTGGAACACGCCCACTAGGGGATGCAAGTGGCTGGGTCATACTGACGTCATGGGATGTCGCAACTGCGCATTTGAGACTGTTTGGGGATCACTACCAATCGTTTCTGAGAATGAACCGCTTAACGGACAGACAGCAGACGGGAAAGAGGGAGGGATGCAGTGCTTTCCGAAATTTTCATTGAAGAGAGCGGGTAAATTATAGAAGGCTATTTAGAAGTGATAAATCAGAAATGCTCTTCGGGACACCTACAGGGATCGTTGAGCTGGTCAAAGAAAAGAGTAGGAAATGAATTCTCTTTTAAGAAATGCATTTAATTGAAACGATGATTAGGTTCTAATTTTTTGAAGGGAAATTAAAACCAACACTTTCCTTTTAGACATGCAGAACCAATAGATAAAAATTCCGAGGGTCAGATCTAATAAAAGTGTTCGTTTTATGGGGATTACTTTTGTTCTTAACTATTTATAGTATTAAAATGAATGGTTTCCCTTTTATTTTTGAGTTAATCGGGGCCAGAGGGTTATCCTATTGTAGACTGACATTCTCTGGATTTTTTTCTCATAGACGAGGGGGGGGGGGGCGGGAGGGCTTACATCAACTGCAAAAATACTGAACATTTCCTCTTAGAATGTCAGGCTCATAACTTTTTATATCTGTGAACTGACACAGATGCTATCTATTTAGCTGCTTCTAAATGAACTCTTTTCTGAACACGGCATGCGGTAACCACTTGACCCTTTCCCTAAATGTAAGACATTTTCTGGGAGAATTAATAACTCATGGCTAAAAAATTTTCGTTGGTCGTTTTAACACAGTGAGGGAAAAAATATCATGTAGAATTATTTTTTTCTTGTTGGGGAATATCTCAGATTGAAAAGAGAATTGCGCACTTCCTCTCAGACAGTCTACTGTAGAAGAATCTTAACCTCGGTTTATTCATCACATAGGTAATTTATTTAAATGCTGCTGGAATATGTTCTGGAGATCCTGCATGCCTGGGGACCACTTGACACTTTTATGATATACTATGGTAGCTGTGATACCTTCTCTGGTGGAATTTAATGTCAACGGATTTAAAATACTGTACCATAATATTTAATAAATACTAAAATATTGAAATGTACAGACCAGAAAATAAAAAAAAAATATTTATTTATTTGCAAAAATTATTTAATAAGTTAATTTTAAAGTGCATGTCAAACAAAAACTGGCCTCTTAAACTTATCAGTTAAAGGACTAACCGATATACTGGCATACGAAAAAATAAATCACTTTTCATGTGCATCAATATATAGTCATATATTACATAATATATTACAGATATAAACTGAAAAAAAAGCGTCCACTTTATTTTCAGGATACTGCCTACCAGGAATCGTCTACAGTAGTCTGCGAGAAAAATAGAAAATTTGCAAGAACAGAGTAATTAGCATGTTGTGCTCATCCATGACTTGAATGACAAACATGAGAAGGAGCGGTTAATAGAAGTGTGCTGTCAGGAAAAGAAAAAAAATCTCTTTAATTATTAACAAGTTTTTTTTGTTTTTTTTAAATCAAACCGGACATTTTCTCAGATGAAAAATCCTTCAATTTTAGGACTCTAGTAGATTACCGATTTTAGTCTTAGATTACCGATTTTAATTAACCGATTTTAGTCTTAGACCTAGAGCGTCTCTTGCTCTTGAATAGTAATTTCCCTCTTCTTACTCTGTAAACAGTAGCACTGCGGTAGCGCGGGCTCCTCCCGTCCTGTAGGTTGCGGGATCGAATCCCTAACCTGACAAACCTTTTCTCTCTATTTCCTCCCCCTCCTAATCTCGCACAGTAGGCAAGGCTCTGGCAGGCAATCCTTTTTTTTCAATTCCTACTATTAGTTCACACTCAAATTTTTCTTTGTTGACCTAAGTAGGAATTGACTTTAAAAAATTTTGTTTTTATATTACTTGTTTTAGTTAGATGTTCACATAAGGGTGTCAAAACAGAAATCTTTCTAGTGATTTAATTGCAAATGATTTTATAGTTTACTTGTGGGTAATTTTGTAGCTTTTCCCTCATAAATACTTAAAAAAAAAAAAAAATTCAACGTGGCTGGCATTTGTTTTGACTACATTCGTTCTTCCTCACCACGAAATTTTGTTGGCTTCTTTAAAATGGGAGCACCACTTAGATGAACCTACATTGCTTCCTGTGAGGGGGCAGCACAACCAAGCCGTAGTCGAGATTCGACCGTGGAAGCTCGTGACATTAATCACTGTACGAAATGGGAGACTCTGCTGTACCTAAAAAAATTGAGAATACTGAATTTCGGAGTTCAACTCACGAAGTTGTTGACGGGCTGTATAAACTCAATGTCTAGTGGCCTCTCTGGAATTTAACATAAATAGGACACCAGTATGTCATTAGAAATTAGAAAGTTAAGTTCAATGACCAATACTCTAAATTCCACATTATATTTGTTAATAAATACATGGGTGTACACGGAAATAAAAAAATAAATAAATAAATAAACATAAATAGAATTCTGTCAAAAATGAACAATTCCAGAGACTTCAAATGAACTGAATACGGCCATTTTAAAAGGGTTTAATGAAAATATTTATTAAACTTACATAGATTTTCCGATTTCTCTTAGGGGGAAAGTTCGTTATATATTCCTCAGATTGGGAGACATGTTGGGACCCTACCAATCATTCTGTTTTTCTTATTTTCTAATTTTTCTTTCCTTTTATTTTTGTGATGCATGCTACATCCTGAAAATCGGATAATTTGTCCACTGATAACCAATAATTTAGTGTATCAGTGACGGCATTATCATTAAGGGGGTTCAGGACACAAAATTCTTCGAATGTTCGAAAAGCTTTTAATGCATTAAAAAATTTTGTTTTCTTTTCCGCTTAAAATGATGTTTAGATTATGTTTCTATCTTAATTAGAACAGGAGATATTAATTATTTTTTTGCAACCTTCTAATAGCAGCCAATCTTTGTTTAAACCTGTAAATGCGTTTTTCTGCATGATAGATTTTTCACCCTTTCTTGTCTTTAAATTGTAATAAGTCAAGAACCGTTATAGATAAATGGTTCAAACTTTAAACATGTCTTTTTCAATTATTTTATATTAATTTTTATACAGAAAATTTGAAAAAAAAAATACTTTTTTTAAAAATATGATTTTTTAAAAATAAGTTACATCTTTTTTTTGAAATTTTTACTCTAAATATTTTTAATTTTTTAAAAATTAATATTTTAAAAAATGCTGAATCAAAATTAAAACTTATATATATTTCTGTTTAATTAAATGAAAAATTTTTGAAATTCGACGAATAATATTTCGAGTTATAATGATTTTAAATTACCCCACTTTTTAAAAAATTTTAAATTTAAAATTTTTTTAAAAACTTTGAAAAGTTTTATGATGTAATTTTGTTTACAAATTTTATGGTTAACCATCACAAAAAAATTCAAAATTTTGACTCAATAAATAAAAAAAATTTAAAATGTGTCCCCCCCCTTACAGTGAAGAGGATTGTTTATAAAAGATGGAATCCTGAAAATATAGAACTGAACCAGTGACGCACCCAGGGGGGGGGGCAGGGGGCCCTGGCCCCCCCAAAGAAGTAGAAGCATTGATTTTGCATTATAAATATTTTTATTCGTTCATCTCGCCCCCCCCCCCATGCATTATAATTATTTTTATCCATTCATCTCGCCCCCCCCCCCCAATAAAAAATCCTGGGTGCGCCACTGAACGGAACAGTCCTTAAAATAAATGGAAAGAAATAAAGCAAACTGAATTAAAGTAATAAATACTACCAAAGAATTAAAATACCAACACCGAAGCTCACCCTTTCACCTATTACTACAGTAAATATCGCGGCTCTAAACCTAAAAGCAAGGAGACAGAAATGCTGTCAGTCTATCAATCCATTAAGATAATACAAGATTAATGGAATGTTAAAAATACTTTAAAGAAAGACAAATGTTGCCTAACATTAATCAAAATCAGAGAAAGTTTAGAAAGTTAAAAATTAGAAATAAAACCTAAATTTTTTTAATAATAGGCATGAATTTGTATAAAATGTTCATAATATTTAAAACTCATTTAGTTTAATAAATCTAAAGATTTGTTATTTCTCTCTAGTTCTAAGTTCAATGCCTAATGATTCAATATTATATATATATATATATATATATATATATATATATATATATATATATATTTTTTTTTTTTTTTTTTTTTTGTGTGTGTGTGGATGTCTCTAGACGAAATAAATATGTCCTTATTTCTAAAACATAAAATCACGTTTTAATTTATTATTTTACTGAATTAAACAGATATTTCATAGATACCTTTTTTATTTTGGATACATATGAAATTTTCTTTACTAGCCCAACTTAATTCATTATAATCTTAATTTAACAGTTTTCCCCAATTAAATATATTAAAATTAAAGGAGGTCTTTTGTTTCAGTTCTGTCAAAGTAACAAATATTTTTTTGTCTGTATTAATTTATCATACTCCTAATACAACAAATTGCATATAGTGACAAATATATTTAAACAAATATATGGGTCTTTCTCACATCCTATTAAATCGGAAACTGGTGAAATGGTAGTTACCCTTTCAGTCTAATTAGAAGAAGAACGTTCCGAGAGGAAGCTTTGTAATTAACTCTAACAATACTAAAAAATTCGTAGACACTAAACACTTAGTTAATGTTAATTGGAAGAGAACAGAAAGAATTCTGAACAGCTGAATTACCAGGAACTCGAATTATTCAATGGATTATATTTTTAGCAGCTTGTCTACGTCAACAAATCCGTATTTAATGCAGCTTCTTGTTGAATGGGTTCGATAAAAGAGCCAACGTTTGCTTTGTTTGCAGAAATATACGGAAAAGAACAAAGAGGCTCCCACAAATCTAGCATTTTATATTCCTGTGAAGCGACTGAATAAACAGAGTGTGTAATCATAAAAATGACACGGAAATGTATTTCAGTTTTCATTGGGATAGCCTAATGTGATACTGAAAGTGGTGCATTTCACATCACTACAATTTTGCATGTGCTAACGCTGTTTAGATGATAATAGAAAGAAATGCTGTTGAAAAGAGGGACTCAAAGAGGAAACATTAAGAAAAGATCTAGGACTCTTCGAAAATATTTAACAAGGCAATATATTACGAATTAAATAGTTCATGTTTTAATGGTTCATATTTTAATATAAGCAGCATTATTTTTCCCAAATAAGGCATCATTTTAATAACCTTAATAAGATTTACTTATAAAACCGAATACTGGTGTTTGAAAAAAAAAAGTACAAAGAATATTTTTTTTCTGTACTTAAGCGGACAGAAACCTTCAACTTCGCCTTCTTTTAAATTTTCAATATTTTACTCTATGTGCAAAATGAAAACAATTAATATTTTTGCTACGTTGATATCACTTAGAATTCACAAATAAGTATTTTGTGGAAGCATGGGACCTGTTTTTCAAAGAAATTCTTCAAACTGCTAAAAGTTTTCAAAATGTTCCATGCGCATTCAGTTTTCTGATTTCTTCCATATTAAACGGGATTGTTAATTGAAGTGTTCGTCATAAATCTGTGCATCAATCCACGAAACTACAAAAATTTTCAAATTTATAGACCGATTAATAAAGTGAAAACATGCAAAAACATAAAAAAAAATAACAGGCATATTTAGAAAAATAATATTTATGGCTTTAGATTCATACAAAAAGAATTCAATGCACAATTGTGTTTATACATATATGGTAAACTTATATTTAGAAAATTAAGGTTTTTAAATTATATGGAATGCGCATAGAGGATTTTGAAAATGGCTAGCATTTTTGAAATTTTTTTTGGAAAAACAGCCCAAAAAAATCCTTATTTTTAATTCTAAGAGTCTTCAATGTAGTCAAAAAGAACATTAAACATTCTCATTCTGTATATATAAAACAGTTCCGTAACTGACTCATTCATTCACTGACTGACTGACTGACTGACATACAACGCACAGACCAAACCGCTGGACCTAAAGGGCTGAAATTTTGCATGGCGATTCTTCTAATAGTGTAGGGGTGCACTAAGAAAGATTTTTCAAAAATTCTTCTTAGATTTTTTTAAATTAAATTTTTAAGCTGTTTTTTAAACTTTTTATACGTTTGCATTTAAAATAATACATTGAGGGTTATAAAATTTATATCACGAGAAAGATCATAAAAATTCCTTCAAACTGAAATTTTTTTCGAATTTTTACCTCCATTTCCTGATTTTTGGTGAATTTTTAAAGATTAATTTTTAGAATTTAATTTATTAAATGCTGATCACGTGATTTCTTTTTCTGGTACTTTCAATAAATTTATCGTCACGTGCGTAACAACTAAATAGACAAAAAAAAATATTTTTTTCTCTTTCTAATGCAGCAGACGATTGGATATTATCCAAAAAATATTAAAATACAGTAAAAGATATGTTCCTTAAACTGTAGTATATGGTTTAGCATGTTCTATTAATTTAATTTGAATATTTTCTTCTACATTATTTTGTATATAAAAATATCTGTTACGATAATTTTTATAACTATAGTTTGTTGGGTTTTTTTTTGTCATTAATTGTATACGTTGACCGCTTTATTTAATTTGAATGTACTCCGTAGCGAAGTGCGGGTTTTCAGCTAGTTTTGTATATAAAGTTAAAAACAGAAAATAAAAAAATTAGAAGCTGAAGGTCCCTAGTCCCCTTATAAAGTAAACACTATTGGAAAAATTAAGATAACTGCAGTTATTAAGGAAATAACCGGAATCAGTTGAGACAATAAGCTCAAACAGCATTAAAAAATGAACTCCGACACTATGAAAACACTTGAAGTATAAATAGTTCACATTTTAAAGTCCTCGTTTACATAAATAGCTCTGCCTATGCAAACGTATGGAGAAGCGCAACAAAGGTTTTACTTAAATATTCATATTTTATACCTTTTTTAAAGTCTAAATATTTTCAATTGTTGTTGCTAAGCTTATGAAATAGATATTTAAAAAAATCAACGATTCTGTTCAGTCAGAGAAAAAAACTACAAAACACTTTCACTGCAAACTAAATAGGTTTGTTCATAGGATAGAAAACTTTACATCGTTTTTTCTTAAAACTTTATTAAAATACAAAACTTTTCTGCTCATGATATTCTGTTGTTTTCTTTTACGTTTGTATTTTATTAAAGACAAAGGATATTTGGGCGTAAATATCACACCGTATCTTCACGAAAAGAAACATTACTTCCTCATAATACTTCTTGCATTCTTTGATCTCTCAGCTGGAACGGGTGGCAGAAAAAGGAATTCAGAGTCCTTTAATTTATATATACAGAAATCTAGATATTTTTAAGGATTAAAAATGTTAAGGCTTAAATCCAAATTAAAAGTTTATAATTCAACTAGTGTCTGACTAGTTTATGTGCTTCCTTTTTATATTTTTATGATGGATTCTATTCTTGCTTTTATCACAGAAATGTTATATTTTATGATAGGTGTTATCACCGAAAACCAATATTTTGAAAAAAAAGTTAAGAATTTCAGAACTTAAAAATGGGGATTAATGAAAAAGGAAATTATAATTACTCTAAAGAGCAATTGTTAAATCCTTTCATCTATATATACAGAAATCTAGATATTTTTAAGGATTAAAAAAGTTAAGGTTTAAATCCAAATTAAAAATTTATAATTCAACTAGTGTCTGACTAGTTTATGTGCTTCCTTTTTATATTTTTATGATGGATTCTGTTCTTGCTTTTATCACAGAAATGTTATATTTTATGATGCATTTTATGATAGGTGTTATCACCGAAAACCAATATTTTGAAAAAAAAAAGTTAAGAATTTCAGAACTTAAAAATGGGGATTAATGAAAAAGGAAATTATAATTACTCTAAAGAGCAATTGTTAAATCCTTTCATCTGTATATACAGAAATCTAGATATTTTTAAGGATTAAAAATGTTAAGGTTTAAATCCAAATTAAAAATTTATAATTCAACTAGTGTCTGACTAGTTTATGTGCTTCCTTTTTATATTTTTATGATTGATTCTATTCTTGGTTTTATCACAGAAGTGTTATATTTTATGATACATTTTATGATAGGTGTTATCACCGAAAACCAATATTTTGAAAAAAAAGTTAAGAATTTCAGAACTTAAAAATGGGAATTAATGAAAAAGGAAATTATAATTACTCTAAAGAACAATTGTTAAATCCTTTCATCTAGAGTTATCTTGGAAAAAACGTTAGAAATGAAGTCTGAATTTCCAGACTTTATTAAAACCGTGAAAATTTCTGCCTGTGAAGCAATGACCACGTAGATATGTAGGAAATGTTTAATTTTTAATTTAAGAAATTGAGGTCAAAAATACGTTGAACTGAAAATATGTTTTACGAGAAATTTGTGTTGTAGATAGTTAAGAAAGAAACTATCTCATTACTGCTATCAGGGATTTGGGAAATCAACCGTGACATTCTTACAAAATGAAATTTTGAAAAGTAAATTAAAAATAGTAGATGAAATTACAACTTCAACCTATAATTGGACAAATATTTTTCTAAGTTAGTTTTCTTTTCTCAGATATTGTTTCACGAAGAATTCAATTAATGTTTTGAAATACGAACGAAGAATAATCTCTTCGTTCGTATTTCGAATAGTAAAGAATAATTTACTTTTTCATCCTTTGTAAGGCTGTACCAATAATGATTTTAGAAATACTTTTGAAAAATTCCCTTTTGGGTTCAGTTGTAAATAATATACTTTCATAAAAAATAAGTTTTAATATTGAACAAATTATCACACCTTAATTTCCATTCAAATAATTTCTGCAATCACACTGCAAGATGACACAGTAAATGCCTATTTTAAACGCATAGAAATCCTGATATTTAATTCTTAAGGGTTTTTTTTTGTATTTTTGCTCTATTTATACAGTAAATTTTAAACCGTACCTCACCAATTAAGTTCCTTCAAAATTGTAAAAGACCATAAGCTGTAAAAAATTGCATAACTTCCAAATAGTAGAGTTCCCATTATCAGCATTTTTTTGGATTCATTGATATCTTAGTGTCACAGGAGGGATTTCTATTATAAAATGTACAGCATATACAAGCATTAAAATGCTCTGTAGGCTACTCCTGCAAAAGATTAAAAGGAAGAGACAAAGAAAACACGAGAAACATAGGAACAATAATAAATATTAAAATAAATTTTCAATGCTGCGCTTTTTTGTTTAATGCGGAAGAGTTTCAGATCAAAACATCAACTCACCGGAAACTAATTTCACGAATTTAATATAACTTTGAATACATTAGTAGTTTTAAAAACCTTTAAATAAACTGAACAATGAAGACATTCGTGAATTGAACTATAAC
>OU015494.1:189040916-189048416 GCA_907164885.2 Dolomedes plantarius | reverse complement strand
TTTCAGATTCCAGAACGTATCGTGAGAAAGCTTTCTTTCGTTAAACAGAGTTTAAAGTGTTAACTTCTTGATAAACAATGTTGTGAAACATAAAGATGCTCCATTGCAGCATAATTCCTGTTCTTGCTTAAAAATTCACTAGAATAAACACTTGCACCGGAAGATACGAGTACATAAATTCTTAATTTTATATACTGCTGACTGGTTATCAGAGTTCAAAAATAAAGAAACTTACTTCTAACTTAAAATACATAAAGATTTCTCTGTACTGTGCTATTTTCACCTGCATTCATTCACAGAAAACCTAAAATTACATAAAATGTTTGTTAGAAAAAACCTATTAAGTTATAAAATCAATACATTCCAATCATACATTTTTTACGTTTGTCGCTTTTGAACAATATAGAATTTTTTTTCAATTTTTGTCTGTGTACATATCTTTGAGACATGAATAACTTTTTAACTCCTAAATAATGTTTAACCCCCCCCCCCCCCCAAGATTTCTATTTACTCAATTCAAAGAAAGAAATATTTCCTGTCATATGAATCTTTCGATTCTATGATGAATTTTTCGAACGTAAGCCCCTCTTTTCCCTGATTAAATATCCTCTAGTACGTTCAGTAAAGGGCCTGAGGTAGCCTAGTAGTAGCTCGTCTGCTTTCGGTGCTGAGGGAGCTCGGATCAAACCCTAGCAAGCGCTATTGAATACCTCCGGGTCTAGATCGTATATGGGCACGTTAAATCCGTAGACCGGAAAGTCCCACTATGAATTCAGAGAGGGTGGGAGAGGGTACGATCCAACTAGATGTCACCCCTGGGGGGGGGGGGGGAAGGGGTCTCCATTCAAAATGAGGTGGCACCTGGCTAAATTGGACTCCAACCCTTGTGGTGCCATTATAAACCAGAATCGCACCTCTTAGCCCAACCACTATATGGACCTGGTCTAGAATACTGCCGACCAGGGACATACTTCTATTTACAACGTTCAGTAAATAGCAGTATGTCCAACATTTAGGTTGCATTAACATAGGGTAAAAACACCGAATATAGTTTTATTGAATAAACCACTATCTGAATAACTGTGTTTATTGAGAAAAAAAAGCCAAAGCGATTTTTACAAATATCACTAGAGAAAATTTTTGATTTCAATAGCCTCTAAATAAGAATTCGGTAGTTAATAACTTCTTATAACCTTATTTCACACTAATTTCGACTTTAAACATTTTTAGTAAATATCAATCTTTAAACTTTTTGCTGAAAGAGGGATTAAACGCGTGGTGAGACCTGAAGATCATCTGTCAAAATCCAGAGGTCCTGAATTATGCAAATGCATTCAATGCACTGATTGAGAGCAAAGGATCACCGCGCAAGTTGGAAACTCCCAAATATCATTAGCCTATCCACTCCATACAATCTAAACGTTTAAGACTGATATTTCCCCATATTTAATATACACACAACATTTAAACAGTAGCAAACTAATTATAGTTTATACAAATCACGGCTTTATAGTAGTACAGCACTAAGCTTTACATATACTTAAATACAGTGATTTCCGCTTATAAGAATCACGTTTGTTATTACTGTTTTTGATTCTTATAAGCGGTTGATTCTTATAGCCCAAATTTAGGTTTTTGGACAGGCACACACACACACACCTATATATACATATATTAGATAATTTACTATAAAATACTCTTTAATTTACGTTAATTATCTTTTATTAAAATTATTTTTAGAATTTTAAAAATACAACTTAATTTCTAGATCTAAAAGTTGATACACATGATTATAGTAAGAGAAGTAAAAAATCCAATATTTGTTACAACATACCTGCTTAACAGTTTAACATTTCAACTACAGGAAGGGTGCAAGAAAAAGTTTTCTATGGTAGTTTGACGTAATGAAGTTTTCAGGAGGCTGTTTATACCTCTTTCGATACCAATAGTCTCAGACCAAGATTCACCATCTAGCTTACGTTTCACGGTTTGATAAGGTACTGAATCTAATAATGTCACGTTTTCCTAAGTGATAGTAGACAGTTCTCCGAAGATATATACGTTTCAGGGTTCAGGAATCCGCAACCAGGATGTGGGAGGTGGGAAAAAAGAGTCCCTGTCTTTCTTTGTCACTGGAGAAAAGTGAAATCAGATCCGCACGGTTAAGATGCCCCTAGGTCAAGCTAATAGGACAGTGTTTAGCTAAAGCGTTTAACGGGAAACAATTATGTTATGCCTAACAAAGAAAGGGATGCATTTTACGACTGTATTCCATCCCATCTTATCACTCTTTCTTTTAAAAAGAATAAAGAAAGAACTTCGTACCTTTTGAGGGTTTAAGTGGCTTTTTTGGAAAAATGAAAGGAAAGCGAAGATTGTAAACTGATTCTTAAAACCGGTGGATTGATTCTTTAAAGCGAAAATTTTAACATGGAAATAATACATTTGTTTTTGTTTTCGCGACATTGATTCTTATAAACGGTTGATTCTTATAACCACTGATCACTATAAGCGGTGGTTACTGTATTTTCTTTCGATAATTTCTTTAGAATGGAACTTGATACAGTTTTAAAATATGTTTTATTGAGACACAAAAGAGAAATGGAATTCTGAATTCGCTCTTTTTTTATTTGAGTAAAAAACCTAAGCTATATTTAACTTTTCAAGAATTAATAACTGAGAATAATGATATATAACCTGAGCAGGGTAGAATCTCTTGAATTCTCAACATACTCAGATATGGTAAAATTGTATTAAAGGGCAGACTATGAGAGGATATATTCAAAACTCTATTTATTTTGAACTGTGGCTTATGTATCATCATTCTATAAAATAATTCGACTGCATATGCATTTGATTAATTTGAAATTATTTTGCATTTGTTTAAGTTTTTGACTTTCGCATATCTTTTTATGCTATGGCTTCTTTAGTATACCACCCTGGCATTATTAAAATTTGTCATTAATATTAAAATTATATTAATTTCGACTCTTGCGTTTTCAAAATTTTCAGTTCTCTGAATAGACGTCACTTGGTCATTTATTGCAAGAAATTTGCAATAAAGGACATCATCATAATTTATAAACACAAATATCCAATGAAACAGCATTACATCCAACAAAATTTTAAGTTAAATAAGTTTGCATTTAATTTTACTTTTAATACTTATTGTTACATTAAAAGCAATCAGATGATCTCGTATCCTTTCTTTTTCTGGGACAATGACCGTGTGGCTTGGACGCTGGAATTCAGTACCAAAGCCGGTGGCTTTCAGTTCCCCTGTCGGCATGGATACTTGGAGCCGTTTGGGGTAGGTTCTGGGCAAATTATTTCCCGTGTTGCGAAAGCTGACCATAGCGCCGTCAAGAACTAAAAACCCTTTATTTTTCCGCCCCCCCCCCCCCCCCCCTGCTGTCGAGAAGCAATATTCCGTACTCTCGGAATCATGTTTTTCCAAAATTTCTGCACATGATAATGTCAGGTGAAAAATTAAAAAGAAATAATTTACTTTAAATTTATCTCAGTTAATGACAGTAAATTTCGCTTAGGTATTATATTTTTTTTTACCATGTTTTTATTAACTAGTTTTCTTGTTTGTGTGTTTGTCCAGTACAAATCTTGCAATCGATTTTTAACTAACTTCCCGACTAGCTAGACATTTGAAACTTTCAGAATAGCTCAGAGCACGATGACAATGCATTTTTTTAATACTTTTAGCCATTTTTAAGCAGAATTGAATTCATTTTCAGTTAATTTTATTTTGTATGGAAAGTTAGTATTAACGTTTGTAAAAATCTCATATATGTAATTCAATTAATAAATGTTTGAAAATTTCTTATAATTGCTCTCTTAATTACGCATTTGATCATTTTCTTTCAAGTTGATGGGATAATTAATCAAAAAATTTTTAAAAAAGTATTTATTAATACATAGAATTGTCAAGTTTAAACGATTCAACAGAAAATTTAAAAACATGGTATAAAAAAAGTCCTTTTTATCTTGTAATTTTATTCTCTTTATCTTATGCGCAGGAAAGTACGTCTATAGTGAAAGCAGAAATAGAAAAATAGGTAAATGGTCAAAGCAGAAATCAAGGAGAGTTGGATGAGATACTATCGATTTTTTGGTAAGATCGATAGTTTTTCCGTTTCACTCCAACTGAGTTTCGATCGTTTCAGAAAAACATAAATTATCCCTAGACACTGATATATTTCTATAAATGGGCTTCTATGCTTGCATTATACAAGAGTGCACATAACCTTGTAAGAATACAAAAATAAAACTATAATTTGTGTTTGCGTTTAACAACAAGAAAAAAAGGCTACATAAAACTCCGAGGTTCTCATTTTAAGCTCTTTAATGATAAATTTTATAAAGGGGCATTTTTAAGAATATGATTCGCTTCCAATTTTTATGTAACAATATAAGAAAAGAGAAGAGGGTAGCAAATGGTAAGCAAATGAGATACGAAAGGTAATTCATTCGTGTAAAATGCCTTGTAATATATTAATTTAAGAGTCTCAATCAACACTGATTATTGTAACTATGTATAACTTAGTTTTACATAGTTACTTAGCATGCATTTTTCCAGTGCACTGAAACTTGTGAGGACTTTAGTACGATAACAATGAAGACAAACAAGTAATATATATAAAAAAAAATTTAAAGTCAATTCCTACTGAGGTCAACAAAGAAAAATTTGAGTGTGAACTAATAGTAGGAATTGAAAAAAAGGATTGCCTGCCAGAACCTTGCCTACTGTGCGAGATTAGGAGGGGGGGGGGGAAAGAGAGAGAAAAAGTTTGTCAGGTTGGGGATTCGATCTCGCAACCTACAGGACGGGAGAAGCCCGCGATACCGCAGTGCTACCGTTTACACAGTAACAAGAGGGAAATTACTATTCAAGAGCAAGAGACGCTCTAGGTCTAAAACTAAAATCGATTAATTAAATTGAATTAATGAATTAATATTTGAAAAAACTGTATTAACATCAAGTGTCATCCACTACAAGTTTAAAAAAATGTATTTGAACTTGAGTGGATGAATAAAAACTATTTTATTAACGATTGAAAATTTGAACAAGTTATATATAGAGAGAGTGTGAACTAATAGTAGGAATTGAATGATTAATTAAATCTAATTAATGAATTAATATTTGAAAAGACTGTATTAACATCAAGTGTTATCCACTACAAGTTTAAAAAAATGTATTTGAACTTGAGTGGATGAATAAAAAGTACTTTTATTAAAGATTGAAAATTTGAACAAGATATATATAGAGAGAGTGTGAACTAATAGTAGGAATTGAAAAAAAAAGAGAGTTCCCCTCACCACTGGGATATTTCAAATAGTAAAACATCGGCCTCAAGGAGATAAGATTCCTGTTCTTGCAGGCAGACATTACACTGGTGCCCGAGAGTTGAAAGGAGAACGACAAAAAACCGTTAGTCAGGCATTTGACAAAAACTCATGTAAGAAAATCTCACCACTAAACAAATAAATAAACTAGTACAGGTTAACATCCCGTATGACTGCCCTCACAAAGAAAGGGAGGAAATTAAAATAAAGAGATATTTTTGCATAGCAAGTGGTACAGTTTAGGTGGTAGACCAACGACCTTGTTACTAAGACAAGCGAGTTCTTTCCCCAATCCTGACAGTTGATATTAGAAGACGATCGATTTACTTAAAAACTTTCTATAAAATTATAACATTAACTAATAGCTTTAGGGAGGACAATTATGAAGAAAACAACGCTTAGGAAATATAAAGTCAAACAAAAGATATAAAGTTTGAAAAAAAAACTAAAACATGATTGTATATTCTAACAACCGCATTTACCTCACCTCACTCACATATATTTTCAGTTTTAATCAATACCCCAATGGCACCAGTCACACTAAATTAAATTATGTTTTTTTCTCATTAAAATTGACTTGAAAGCTGGTCTAGCGATGAACCCACAATATCTGGTTTGCCCTCTAATATTCTAAACTTCCATGCAATGATATTGATAAAGCTTGCTGATTTGCAAATTACACCAAAGTTAGTGAAAAACGGATTAATCTAATATCCGTTCTGCTGTCTTCATAAACATATGTAAAATATATTAGTAAAATTTCGAGCCATTCCAAGCTTAACTCTTCGTAACATTAAAAATAGCATTTCAAAGCGATTTCTCTATCACATTTAAAAAGCATAAATTTAGTCCTAGCTCGACTTCTCGGTAAAATAGAAATAAAATCCGAACAGAGTTAGGAAGATAAATGAATTAACTTTAACCATTGCTGATGTGGAAAATCGATATTTTTATAAAAATGGTGTCCAAAACTTAAATCCTAAATGTCACGTTCTCAGTTTACTAGACTTTATTTTGATCAAATTCGTAACAAACAATTAATTAAACAATTTAAATGTTATATACTGAGCGTACATAGATAGATATCTGAATAATTAAGTACTGCGCACATTAAATCTAGGGTAAATTCGCTTCAACAAATACTTAATACTACAAAAAAAAAACATACAGTTTGTAAGCTTGTATTTTTAAAATTTCCATCAAATATTTAGTCTATTTAGGACATTGCCATTTGGATAAAAAATCATTTTTGAAAAATCTGCTAATATGCGGAAAATATTGGTTAAATTAATCATTATAGATGGTTAGAGTATAAGAAAATTATAAAAATAATAATACTTCACAGAACAGTCAATAGGTAGCTTAAAAGTTTTACAAAATTTTTATTTTTTACAGAATAAATTTATAGAATAAATGTAATTCTAAATGAAACTTTTACGAAATGTTAAGACTTTAATATATATGGCCTCAATGTTGCGTGCTCGTAGACTGAAAATGTTACAGAATATTACAAAAAAAAAAAAGGAAATTAAAAGATGGTTTGAGACTGTTTGACTCAATTTTCAACAATAAGTAATAGAGAAACAATTAACTGTGCTATGGGTAGAAAGAAATCAACGGGCAAAATCTCTTTCCAACGGAAACAAAATGATTGCTATTACATCGATGGATTTCTAAAAACCGCTATTGGCTAACACTATGGTAATTTTTTTTAGAATTAGTTGCATAATAACCCATATCATTTGAAAGCTACCCATATCATTCGATGAACTTTCGTTTTCATCCATCTTTCTACTCAGACAGTCTTTATACCCTTTCAGTTTCCCCTCGTTTCTTACAATAAAAAAAATGCCTCTTAGGGCCTGTTCACATAGGAGTCCGTTGTGTAGCGTTAAGGGAAAGATGACGTTGAGACGAAAATAAACCAATCATAGGCGTTAAAAATTTCATTGCTAATCGTTTGGAGGCCTATGATTGGTTTATTTTCGTCTCAACGTCATCTTTTCCTTAACACAACGCAACGCAACGGACTCGTATGTGAACAGGCCCTTATGGTTTCTTCTAGGGTTTGAAGGTTTTTCAAACCCGGTTTTAAAAAACCGGGTTTTAAAAACCGGTTTTTAAAATAAATTTGTCACATTT